>OX104069.1:69938155-70180655 GCA_944474145.2 Dicrocoelium dendriticum | reverse complement strand
TTTTTTTTTTTTTTTTTTTTTTTTTTTGTTTTTTTTTTTTTTTTTTTTTTTTTTTTTTTTTTTTTTTTTTTTTTTTTTTTTTTTTTTTTTTTTTTTTTTTTTTTTTTTTTTTTTTTTTTTTTTTTTTTTTTTTTTTTTTTTTTTTTTTTTTTTTTTTTTTTTTTTTTTTTTTTTTTTTTTTTTTTTTTTTTTTTTTTTTTTGTTTTTTTTTTTTTTTTTTTTTTTTTTTTTTTTTTTTTTTTTTTTTTTTTTTTTTTTTTTTTTTTTTTTTTTTTTTTTTTTTTTTTTTTTTTTTTTTTTTTTTTTTTTTTTTTTTTTTTTTTTTTTTTTTTTTTTTTTTTTTTTTTTTTTTTTTTTTTTTTTTTTTTTTTTTTTTTTTTTTTTTTTTTTTTTTTTTTTTTTTTTTTTTTTTTTTTTTTTTTTTTTTTTTTTTTTTTTTTTTTTTTTTTTTTTTTTTTTTTTTTTTTTTTTTTTTTTTTTTTTTTTTTTTTTTTTTTTTTTTTTTTTTTTTTTTTTTTTTTTTTTTTTTTTTTTTTTTTTTTTTTTTTTTTTTTTTTTTTTTTTTTTTTTTTTTTTTTTTTTTTTTTTTTTTTTTTTTTTTTTTTTTTTTTTTTTTTTTTTTTTTTTACGCTGTGGATTTTGTTTCGGAGTTTTTTCCGATTTTCCCTTTTTTTTACTCCTTTTTGTTTGCTTATTTTTTGTCTTTCCCCTCCCTTTTTGTTTTCTTGTACCGCATGACCGATCAAGTGCAGAGTTTTGTTTTTTAGCTGTTGTTTTCCAGGGTGGTTTCTTTTTTTTTTTCTTTTTTTTTTTTCTCGATTGTTTTTCGTCCTTTTTTTTTTTTTTCTCTTTTTGCTTACGTTTCTTTTTTCGCCTCTTTCTTGTTTCTGGTTCTCGATACGTTATTTGCGTTGTTTGTCTACCCGTTTTTTTCTTGTTCTTTTCATGTTTTCATTATCTGTTCCCTTTTTTGTTTTGCACAAGTTTCGACAACCCGTTTTTTTCCCCACAGTTTATTCCGTTTTGTATTTATTTTTTTTTTTTTTTTGTTTTTTTTTGTCGTAGTACTTTCTGTGGTATTTTTTTTCAGGGGGGCGCTAATTGCAATAAAGAGTTACGTGTGCGGACTGAGTTAGAAAACACGGCCGAAAAATTACCGATATAACATAGTATTTAATACAGAGTGTCATGAAGAATAAGGGGTCGTAAACCGTAAAGTCGCAACGAAAATGCCCACACAAACGCACATGCGATTAACTCATGTGCTGATCCTCTACCCCAAGAGAATAAGATATATGAATGCTGGGCTACAGATGAACAACCACCAAGCTACAAGCTGGACAACTAGTGTTTGGGCAGACAGACCACATTCCCGTCGGAGAATGGTTGTTTTGTCAAGTAAGCATGTGCACACATTAAGCAAGGCGACCACTAAGGTCATGGAGGAATGTGAGACAGTATGATCTGTAACGTCGTGGACTAGATACTGTCCAAAGTACAGCTTCTCTATCCAGTTCAAATAAATACTGATTCATTGGTAAAAATAGTGGAATGAATATCCAAATGGTCCAAGAAGCGAAAGTTAACTGCATGTCGTTTCTCCAGATAATAGTAGTGTAAAACTTGCACCTGAAGTGCACCATACCGACGAAAGTCCTTTACTTTTAATATCCGCTGAACAGCTTAAATGGTGGTGTCACAACGCAGGGCGATTTTATTGATGCTTACATCGTGCATCTAGGGTAATTCGAGGATATTAACGCAAGCCCAATCCTCACCCGGAGTGGCGCAAAGTCGACCAGTTTTTCTGGCGTTGCAAACACTGTCATGTTTTTCGAACTTATTCACCAGTTTAGAACGTAACGGTTGCATACAAGCGTTGATGTCGTTGTATCGTCACGCACTTTCTGCATCGCTTACACCGCACTAACCATACAACCGGAGCAGCAGCAGGCGCTGAGCCAGAGCCATGTACTGTAGCTTCGGTTGCAGATACATCGCCGACGTCTGTGCTCAACCGTGCTGCTTCGCTGAGACACTGGTCCAAAACGGGAATCATTCACCGACTAGGAAATGTGGCATACCTGTCCACAGACGAAGTGCATCTCTTTCAATCCGCAGGTCGTTCCCCTGAAGCTCAGTGCTCGCACTTTAGAGTCAAGTTCTGAACCGAAATCTATAGCAACACTCTCGTGTGGCTTGGCCAACCAAATACTGGTGGGGTATGGGGGCAGCCAACGAAGCTATCGATCCTTCGCATGCATCGTGATCATACTGTCTCACATTCCTCCATGACCTTAGTGGTCGCCTTGCTTAACGTGTGCACATGCTTACTTGGCAAAAGCAACCATTCTCCGATGGGGATGTGGTCTGTTTGCCCACACACCATTTGTACAGCTTGCATCTCGGTGGTTGTTCACCTGAAGCCCAGCATTCATATATCTTATTCTCTTGGGGTAGAGGATCAGCACGCGAGTTAATCGCATGTGCGTTCGTGTGGGCATTTGCAGTTCTGACGTTACTGATTTTGGCTTCGTATTCTCAATGGCAATCTGGTAATATCATGTCAGCACGCATTTGCTTGTGGCCAAAACGGAACACTCAGTGTACCACAATCGTTCTTGGCGAGGAATCGGATGCAAACTTTTGGCATCTTTTGTTACCGTACTTTGCTTTGTATGGAACATTGCATTTTCGCTCGTTAGCCAGCGTTGTTAAATGTAGTTTTCGTATGAGACATTGGAACGCAATTAGGCATTGAGTGACAAAGGAAAGATCGATTGGCCCAAACTTTTAGAGCCCTCCACCAGTGGCCGACATGTTTGGTATCTCTTTTTAAAGTGATATCCGACTGCTTGTAATAACCGAGGTAGTCCTGCATTAACACATCCAACTATTTCTCCTGAAAGCTTGCTTGTAGTTAGTGAGGTTCAAGCTTGTATATTTAGGCCTCTCGATGACTGATATGAAAAAGCGGCATTTGTCCACATTGAATGACTGTGCCTTCCTCATCGACCGATTCCAGGCCTCGTCGAGGTCGCTCTAAAGAACTTCGTGGTCACATGATTCCTTTATCGCCCGCCACACTCTAATGTAGCATGCGAAGGCTAAACCGTTTAAGCTGATAATTACTGCTTGCTCCTCAAGGATAACCAAGTATAGGAGAGTCTTAGTTACCAAACCCTGCGGTACACCGCATACCATTAGAATCGAGTCGGACAACAATGTTCGCACTTTAACATCCAAACGCCATGTGTGTCAAATAGTTTAGTCCAACCCAATACGGGGTCTTCAATGCTGTGGTGTTTAAGTTTGTATGGCAGGAAAATATGACACCAAAGTCCAAATAGATTACATCGATCCCTGTCTTCCCATAGAATTCTTCGGAGCAGTTATCGCGTGCTGTCCTTACTTCCGTGGTACATATACGTTGTTGAGCTGACCCCGCTAGTTCGGCACAAAGATACCGTAGATTTCCAGGTAACCCCTCAGTTCGTCTGCTAATATGGCTTCCATGAGTTTGGCGAGCACATGGAGAAGCGTTACCTAGCGGTAATTTGCATGTTCAGCTCGACTTGCTGTCTTGTGAAATAGGCCAATGACACCCCGTTTTAATTTTGACGGAACGATGTTTTCCACTAGAAAATGTCCAAAAACGCAGCTAACGGTTTGGCTAGGTGCATGGCTGATATTTGCAGTGATCTGGGGGGAATGTTATCCGATCCTGGAAAGATGTATATACGTGTGTATAGTAGTATTGCAACATCACTACTGCTGCGAATTTAAGGATATGTAAAGCTGTTGATGTAGTGACAGAAACAGAATTGGCGCTCGAGGTTTTTACACAATGGAATGTAGGTGAGTACTAGGCCTATAAGCAGTTGGCCATCTCTCTTGCTGTATGTGCATATCCAACAACCGTATTGTGTATGTTACTTTTGACTCGTTTTGGTCCCTCCCGAAAAATCGTTCTCACTACATATGCATCCAGCTATGGGGTCGGTGCAGTAATATCACGCACTCACTCAGACGAATTTCAGAATACAATCGCTCATGCCGCCAGTACATTAACAAAGGTCGAGGGAAAATACATCCAGATTAACATAGTAGCATTGGTCATAGTGTTTGCCGTGAAGAAATTCCAGAATATGCTGTACACCCATCGCTTATGTCTTTTGACTGAGCGTAAAGCTTTTTGGCTGTCTCTGTTTCGCTAAAGCGCACCCTCGCAAATCGGCTACACTGATGCAATCTCACCATAGTGGGGTAAGATTTCGAGACATACTAGCAGTCAATAGTTACCATGGGCTAAGCAAACCTAACGTCACGCTTAATTGATGCCCATCAGAAAGAACATGAGGACACACCCACTGCCTCAGTGGAGATCAAACCTGACGTCAACTTCCTGGTGATGGAGGCATCGCACGACCTACCAGTTACCTCGGAAGTTGTACGGACTGAAACGCTTCGGGACCGAGTACTCACGTAAGTCACACAGCTCCACGGAACCCGTTGACCACGTTCATGTTCATAAGTCGAATGGCAGAAGTACCACCAAAAGAGATGTACAATCTCTACTGTGGACGACTACACACTATTTTCCGAAACGGTTGTCAACCCCAATGCCTCACAAGAGCGCTTACTTCGGTAGTGCCCTGTCATGGATCTTAGGATCAACTGAATGAAGGCGCTCTCCCGCAGCTATATATACTGGTCTTTCATGGACAAACCGCTGGAAGAACAAGCTAATCACTGTCAAAAGTGCGCCAACGTCATAAAAGCGCCACAAAAGGCGGAGATTCATTCAAGGCCCAATCCAATGATACCATTTCGCAGGACCAATTAACGGTCGAAGCTCACTCATTGTAGTCGACCCTACAGCAAAAGGCCTGACGTGTTTCTCCTGGATAGCAAGACAACCATGGTTACATTATCAATACTGAGGCAAAACTTCAGCAAGTTCGGCCGTCTAAAGTCAGTTGTAACGGACAGCGGTACGGAACTCACTGTAGCAACTTCCACGCATGTCTGTAAAAAACTGTCATCCAGCACATTGGCTGCCTGCCGTTTCGCTCACAGTTGAATGGACAAGCAGGGGGTCGTGGATACATTTGAGTGAGCTCTCCTCAAATCAAATGTAGGGTGACGTATAGATGAGGTAATCGACCGGTTCCATTTACTGCACCGGTTGACAAGCATGGGAACGGTTCTATGGATGGCAGTATTACTCTACTTGAAGTTTTGGCTAAATCTGCATTGGTTATTGTTCCCAATTTCTTACTCCCTTTAATACTGTCAAATTGCCATGTACTTCAGAAACCCATTTGGGACCCATTGTACAAAACGGGAACAATCAACTGTTTTGTGCGATCTGGATATACATAATTATCGGTCCACTCAGTTGGATTGTGCCTCCCAACGTCGAGGAATAAAAGGTTAATATACATTTAGTTATTTCATACACAAGCGCCAGCTGGAGTTTCGCAACACAGGCTATGAGGAACAGAAAGCTCTGCATGCACTTCGATGCCATTTGATCGCCCGCGGAGCCTTTCTTTTGGTGCAAAACAACGGAGTGGAACAAGCTTTTAATCGGCAGCACAGAGCAAATCAAAAACCGGGACAGTACGCAGCTATCGGGTAGGCTATGCGAAGTGGACGGCCGACAAGTCCAAAACCAAGCGCGGAAATGTTATTTATGATGTGCTTGTATGAAAGCAGATCTGCGCCCGTCATGCAAACCAGCTAAGATCAACCCTGTGCCAACCAGAAGAAGCAAAACCAGCCGATCTCCTGAGTGACCTGCTGGTTGAAAGCTACAATTTGCCAAAACAGCCAATAGATGACTATTGTCAGCACAGTCGACAGATCCAGGAACAAGTTTATTGAGCACCTTAGCAGAAGCGATGGACCCACAGACCCAAAATGCTACAAATCAATCCTATGCTTGCACCATACACCGTAGAAATTGTCTCAGAACGGATGTGTCCGGGAGGAGGTGAGAATGTTACCCGAAATACCTATTGTTTCGGAAATTAATAGATGTTTAATGGTGGATGTTTGTGAGTAGTGTAAAGTTCGAAGAAATTAGAAGCCACGATTAAAATTCACGCACAATAATATGCCTCGACAGGGAGTCGAAACCCGGTCCACGAATTTCCGGTCCGCTGCTCTACCACCTGAGCTACCGAGGGCTGACGATTAGGTGCGCAAATTTTAACACATGTCTTCTGCTTGGTGCGCGACGTGTTGCCAATAAGCTCACAGTACCTGTCATGATGTTGCAGATTGGCTCACTCACCCGTCACTTCCCAATAGACCGAAGTTCCTGTCCTTCAGACATCCAATGGGCGATGGTAGATTAATGGTGGATGTTTGTGAGTAGTGTAAAGTTCGTAGAGCAGCGGACCGGAAATTCGTGGACCGGGGTTCGACTCCCAGTCGAGGCATATTATTGTGCGTGAATTTTTATCGTGCCTTCTAATTTCTTCGAACTTTACACTACTCACAAACATCCACCATTAATCTACCATCGCCCATTGGACGTCTGAAGGACAGGAACTTCGGTCTATTGGGAAGTGACGGGTGAGTGAGCCAATCTGCAACATCAGGACAGGCACTGTGAGCTTATTGGCAACACGTCGCGCACCAAGCAGAAGACATGTGTTAAAATTTGCGCACCTAATAGATGTTTGCCGAGTATGGCATTGATTTCGAAATTCCTGGTATTTTCCAAGGGTTACAGTTGTCTGGCAACCTCCTGAAGATTGGCTGGATCTGTATGGCACTGTTAACTCTGCCAGATATTCTCATTCCAGTGGTGGAAGGTCAATACGCAACCTATAAATGCAACATAAGCGCTGCCTCATTTGTACAGAGGTTTGGCGACGGTCAACGTGTTAGCAAAGTCATTTGACTTCTGCTTTTTCTTTCGGTTTGTTAGGTCTCTTGTTGGGCAATCAGGTACATGTATCGAAATAGCGACAAATGAGATAATCATATCAAAAGAGACCGGTTTGACGAGCCGATAGAGAGCTGTTGGCTCTAACATTTTGTGCGAATAGTGGAAAATGCGGATAATACTTGGTAATATGAAATAGATTGCATTCCCGAAATTTCCAATTTAGATTTAGAAAACACAAGACCATAGGTGAACAATTGCTTTCGATGATTCTCTTCAGACCATTACAATGATATTTAAGGGTAAAATTAGGAAATGAAATCGACCCATTGGTTCAAATTACATAGTTTATTAGCGGTGCAGTGAGGGAGGCTAAAATTTGAGCTTTGACCTAACAGGTCGACCGCATGTTACCAAGCTTGATCTGTGGCAGTCTACCTTATGTCGTTCGTTCTAGCTGGCCAGGGGAGGTGTAGAGCATAGATCAAATTCTTTTGAGAGCATAAAGAAAGATAAACAATGGGCTGCAAATCGATGCAGCTGTCGCAAGAGCACGGAGGCGCAAACCTCTAGATTGTTGCTGGGGAACCTGTAAATTATCCTGAAGGCAAGCTTTACATCAACTTTGTCTCAAGTGTCGAAAATATGGGCCAAAACGGCCCTGCTATTGACCGTAGTTCCTCTTTGACGCAAACAGCGTGGATAGTGCCCCTTCACACGTTTGGACATATGCCGTGCCGTTCGACCGATATAAGTAGCGTCACAAGCGCACTTGAACTGATAAATAACCGTAGAGGAGGTCAACAATAACAGCAAATGCTTATTGCTTGCACAAACAAGTGTTCCAGTAGCAAATGTACACATTAGCCTGGCTGCTGAGAATGTAGAGTTGACTGCTGTAAATAGACCCATGGTTAGGGTCTCGGCAGAGGTATCCTTTTTAAAAGCTAATCTTATAACTAACTCCTTCGCAGCGGTTAAAACTGGTACCGGCTTAGGTTTCCTTTCGGGCTCTGCTTTGAGGTATTCGGTGTAGCTAATATAATCGAACTGTAAAGTCGCATGATCGGTCTACCCGAAAGACTGTACCCAAGTAGTCCAGCAACCATGAGCTACTCGCTGCTGAGCACTGGATCTAACAGTGATAGCTATTCCGCTGTTCTGTACCTGGTGGGAACAACGAAGTGGTTGTACAAGGATGTGCTTGATATTAGCTTTGCAAATAGGCTTTGACATCTTCACTCTCGGTAGCTGGAGTTTCCAGGTTGTGGGTGTTGAAAGCACCTGTAATGAGGATATGGCTGTAATTCTGTATTATCCCCACACGAAAAGTTGATGTTACTCTGTGGCAGTGACGTTGCAACTAATTATGCCGCCCTGGTGTCGGTAACATTTTCGTCCCCACTGCCAGTTGTAATTCCGTAAACCCACACAATCGGCTCAGGGTTTAGTGCACATTTGTTTTCGATGAAAAAAATGATCCTTTGGGACACTGAAGAAAATGTGGTGAAATTAACGACAATGGGAAAAGTAAGGGAAACGCTAGAGCGAAAGTTTGCACAGGTGTGACACATGGCGCCAATGTGTTACTGATCATATGGAGCAACAATAGAATATTCAACCCTCAGCTTATTCTCTGGAAATGTTACCCTTTATATTTGGTGTCGAGCAATCAACGGTAGTAAAAGTGCCGCCTCCTGTCACATGCCTTCCGGAGTGGACCGCCCACTGCCACCCTGTGCTACTCTCGTCTGTGGTCCATTTTCTGGAGTGGATTTGGACGGCCGGTAAACAACGGACAAAAGATACACGTAGGCGACCTACAACCACGTGTTGCACCAGAGGTCAGTGAGACGCGTTTGGGGACAGTCAATGAGTTCTGTCGTTCCGGATGAGTACCAGACCAAGGAGCGATTTCAAAGTCAGTGATCTCACAGATCACCACCTTTCGATGAGCATTATTGTCTCGATGTTCTAAAGCTTGACGGGGATCCATGGCCACCGATTCCCGATTCTTTTTAATGCCACCTACAGTCAAAAGGTAGAGAAACCTGCAGTATAGCTTTGGTGTACCGTCACACCAAAGTCTACACACAAAATCGACTTTTCAAAATGCATTCAAACTAAAAAAATACCCAACTGTTAATCATGGCTGATTACAACACATAGTTTTAGAAATATCTACCATGTTCATAGAACAAATCAAAACCGACTTGCAAGAGCTCGGTAGAAAGCTCCACTTTACAACCAGATCATTTTGCCCACTCATCTCAGAACAGGTAGCAGGTTATCTATGTTAGATCTTGTGTTCACCAACGAAGAACATACGCTTGATGTACTGGTTGCTGAATGCCCATTAGGTCGTAGTGATCACGCAGTCATCAGTTTCAGCTAAGAGTGATATGCAGTATATCAAATGAAGAAGCTTGAGATGCTACGCGCCATTACATGCTAGGACTGTTTAGCCAAGCTTGTAAATCCACAGCCTCGTCGTCCCTCGCCCAAGACTCCTCGGAAGTCTTCTGGCTAGAGTTCGTCAGCAAGCTTCGATAGGCTGATTACGGATGCTTCAGAAACAGGAGTTAACAAAGCGACTAAAACGGTTTCTTTCATTTGGAACAGGGCGCAGAAATGTGTGGTAGTACGCAACGCAGCATAGCAAATCATATATCATCACCAACACCAGCTACTGCGGACGTACTGCGTAGCCCAGCGTAGTCAATGTACTCAATTACTCAAAGACAAAGCAGCATATTAGCAGAACATGATAAAACCTTCAGCACTAACCACATACGGTTGTATAAAAAGTTCAACAACCTTGAAAATCTGAAGCAGGAATTTCCTGTTCTCCTAGTGACTGATGGTCCAACAAGTACGGTCAGAGAAACAGGAAAAGCGTCGGAGAAGCAAAAGGCCGTCAGATTCCACAGGGCCTTAAGATCAAGCGCTCTTCCCGCTCCTGCCACCCAGCCGCCGGGACTCGATTACAGCACTTTTAACACTGAAACTACTATATCTTCGCGTACACAACTCCATGAGACCGATACTATTCGCCCAGAAGCACTGGGAATAGCAGCAAGACAACTGGCCGAAACTTTGACCCAGTGCTTCCAGCACTGCTTAACACAGGACCGGTTTCCTGCCATGTGGAAGCTAGTACTAAAATCTCTGATGCACAAACGCGGAAGCAAAACGGCGCAATACAACTGCTATGCAGCATCTCTTTTTCTTGTACTATCTAGGATTATGGACTCCATCATTGTCGATGGGCTGATTTGCTAACTGGAAAACTGAACCAGAATTTCTCTCGAGCAACACGGATTCCGTCGACAGTGATCATGTACAATGAACTCCCTAATCGCACGGAGCAGTTGAACCGAGATAATCGTCGCTGGAGAGAACAGTGACATGAGCTAACTGGATTTTAAGAGGGCATTCGACCGTCTAGATCAGGGTTCACAAAAGTTTTTCACGGTAGGCCGGATCACCAACTAAGTGTCGACCGCGGGCCGGATTAGATTTCGGCACGATACTAGCTGGCCAAAACCTACGCTCTAATATAAAACAAATGAATTAACTTCAGCATTCCATGTTAAATATGGGCGAGCAGTGTACAATGTACAAATAGATCAAAAACGATTGACAGATTTATTGTTAAAAATGCTACCGACGACATAAGCAAAAATACTAGTAGTTTCAGAAGTTTACTGCATACATCTGGGTGGTACAAAGTAAACAGAAAATGATTTGTGAGATTTGTGAAACCAAGTTTTAACTTACAAACTATCATCCATATTTGCTTTGAAATTGTTGTATTCAATCAAGAGAATTGCTTTCATATGTTCATCAGTTAGTCTAGTTAGATGATTTGACTTCACATACTTCATATTTTAGAATGTTTGCTCACATTTATAAGTTGTTCCAAGCACTGATGCCATACCAGGGCCAAACGTAGTCAGTCCAGGAACCTTAATCTCAAATATGCAGCGAAAAATCCAACAAGTTTTCCTCCCCTGTGCTTCTGTTTCAACAAGTCATTCGTCAGTAAATCAATTAGCTCAAAGTGTAGATCAAATAAAACAGCATCTGCGTTGCAATCAAACAGAGTCTGGAACTGAAGCATACTGCTCTCAATTCTGTCGAGATCTTGGAATCGCTAAGAAACACCTCTTCAGCTCACGAATGATTTCTGTCGGGAAGACAAGAGAGAAAGCTTCGGTGATCGTAAGGCTAATCGCTGTAAAAACCTAAAAAGCAAGCATTTCTTCTTTCAGATAAATAATTAAATAAAACGTGTACGCGCGACTACGCGAAGCACGCCTTTACAGGCTTGCTCATATTAAGATAACAAAGTGTAATCAAAAATGTATGAAAATACGTGGTTGCCATAACAGTGAATGTATGTCTAGGGGTGTATATATATGTAATTGTGTACTTGTTTAGTTTGTCCTTGTCAGGGTACCACTGCATCCTAGACTGATTGATAGTGTCCGCACTGTGAGAATAGATGATTGAGGTCCATGAGCTGGGTAAAAGTATCCGGATATTTATGGGACAGTGAGTTTATTTTATGGCGAGTCACAACCTCCATGTCGCAGTGTTGGTAAACAGACACTTGTGGCTTTTTATAGGGAGAAGGCTTGCCAGGCGAAAACCCACCACGTCGTAAAGCACTGCAGCCGAACTAGTTACTGGAATGGGTTGAACCCGAAACAACCGATGTTGTGTCAGCAAGGGACAGTTACCGCCGAAATCCGTTGGTGCTTCTGTGAAATCATTAATGAGGTACTTCTTTTCTTGCAGTTGCAAGCTTTTTTCATTCATCTGGCATGTGATGTCAACCATAAATCCCAATTTTGTTAGTTACGTAGGACTTGACGGATGTGGGTCAGCTCGATTGTATTCAATGTGGAAAGCAGCCAATTCGCTTAGGGGCTTGTTAAAACAAAACCACAACGTACCCTAACTTAACCTCGCTGATTTGTGTTAGGGCAATTCACATATCTCGGAATCAATGTCTTCCGGATGAGGCTGAAACTGGCGGTGATTGAGAGCATGTCTCCGACTGAAGTTCACAATTGAAACGATCGGGTTCAGTAAACATGAAATATCCGAGTTTTCCCCACAGAGTGTTCGCTATTGTAGGGTGCAGTGTATGAGCAAAGCGACTCAGATGTGCAGCTTTTCAAATGAGCCTTCATCTACCCTACCAGACCATTTTACAATCCAGTCATCTTTCTCCCTCCATCACTTTTGTTACCTCGAAGCCGATTTCACCTTTGTAGTTCCGCGAAGATATCCTTTCTAGTTGTGGTTCCATGGTTCCATGCTGCCGACCGATGCCAACACTTCTTAAATCTGAAATTCCGTATTGCTATCGTAAATGAACATGAGAGATTGGGACGTTGTCGAGAGATCAGCTGACTGATCCAGCACAAGAAAAACCGCAAAACGTTTTCACGGTTCTGGTATACCTACAGCAATAAGCTCGCTCAAAATTCTTTTGCACTCCGCCCAACTGAATTTGCCGAGAAGCTCACAATTACAGGCGAAAACTGCTTTTTAAGAACAAAAGTTATTCATAGCTTTTATTATACGCTGTTGCCATTAGTAAACAGTTTTTCTTTTTCTACCATTTTTACACTATTTTGTAACTAGTACGAGTGACGGCTTCATGTTCAGATAGCCTTCTCGTGTAAAGGATTATTTGCGTTTCTTAACCACTTTTCACGGAGTCATGATCGCACCAGCTTACCTGCACGGTGCCTTACCTAGTTGAGAATACATCAATTAACAGTTCGCCGAGCGTTGAATCTCTGAAATATTTGAATATGCTGATAAGTGTTCTATTTATTATTGACTCTGAGACTTTAGAGAAGCCGCGTTGCGGCTCACATGCAATCCCTTTCTCTGATCATAGCTGACTAGCTACCGCAAAGATGGCACGAACCGAAGCTGGTTTGTAATTCACAGGAGACTAAATGTCAAACAAAGGGTAGTGTACCAGTTAATTTTCTTTTAAGCGATCATGTAAGATTGGAAGGTGTTGTAAGGTTCGTTCGCAACTGTCAATTCGATTGCGGGGTAACAGTTGCTTAGCGACAACAGTAGTTGTTCTGCTTGCTCGGTAGTGTGTACAACGGCGAAAGAGTCATTCATGTAGCGGCCGTGACCGGGTAGGTCATTATGCCGCATATTGTACAAAAGGAAATTTTTTTATCATTGTTTCTTCTTATCCATGTCGGATCTGTGGCGTGTACCCTAGCTTGAGATAAAAATTGAGGGTATCATGGTCAGTGCGATAGTAGACACGTTAGCTCAGCCATCGATCGCGACGAAGACGGTCAGAGGATACCGTTTGAAGGGGACAAGGGGTCAAAGATTACAAGTGCGAAATGGGAAAACAGTTACTAGCCATTCCTTGTTTGTTATCGAGGGGGAAACGGAAACAATCATCGGTAATGACATTATTAAGCGGCTCGGCGCGATGACTGATTTGCTAAAGAATATTGGGACAGTGGGCAGCGAAACGATCGAGACGAGCACAGGAAAGTGCAACCAGTTAGTTGCCGTGACGGTTCTTCTCGACTGCCCGAACCGTACAATATGGGACATGCTTCAGAAGTACACGCATTTGTTCACGGATGCGAATGACGAATACGGATTTTACAGCTGGGTAGAACACCGGATACCTCTAATCCCAGGTGGGCAGTGCAAGACGATTTCCAGGCGGATACCACAGAACACTCTGGCGGAGATACAGAAGCGATTGGCTGAGATGGAGGCCGAAGGGTTTATCAGACAAACAAACAGTCCGTATTCATCGCCCGTATTGCTGACGAAAAATGCGGACGGAACCTACAGATTCTGCATCGATTTAAGGGAAATAAACAAAGTGACATTGAGAGACGCATTTATGACGCCCAAATGGAAGAAACTTTGCCAATCTTCACAACACTAGGCTGATTTTATTGATAGAGCTCCTTTCTGGTTACTGGCAACTCCATATCGCAGAAGAAGACGGGCACAAAACAGCTTTCAGTGTGAACGACCAACAGTACGAATTCTTGAGAATGCCGTGTATATTGTGCAATGCACCTGCGACATTCAGACGCTTACGGCTGATAGGCGTGAAAAACCTCAAAGATGTAGTTGTCTATGGGGATGATATCATTATTTCCTCGGAGACGGAACATGAACATGGTACCAGACTCGTAGCCGTCCTACAACGACTGGAGGAAGCCGGTCAGAAGCTTAGTCGAAAAAATTCACAGATTGCTCAAAAGTCTATTGTGTGTTTGGGTCACATTGTGGGAAAGGCTCAAGTTCAGCCACTTCCAGAGAAACGCAAAGCAATCAAGACTTTCGCAGCCCCGAAATCTAAACGTCAGCTGCGGTCGTTCCTCGGAATGGTTGCATATGATTCGAAATTCGTGCTTCATTTTGCGGAGAAGATCAGTCCATTATTGACGCTGCTACATAAAAATGAATCGTTCGCTTGAACACCTAAAGCGGATCGGGCCTTTAACGACCTAAAGGAATGCATTGCAGAGGCACCAGCATGTTTACGGTTACCCAACCTTGTGGAAAAATTCCCGGTGGCGGCTGATGCAAGCAACGTTCCAATCGGAGCTGCGCTGTCCCAATTAGCCGGTGGGATAAATATGCCAGCAGAATTCTGACCAGCACAGAGCAAAAGTACTCCACGACAGAGAACGAATGTCTTGCCATTGTGTGAGCCTTGGAGAAATGGAGAACATACCTTCTAGCAACTGAATTTTCTGTCGTTACCGACCACAAGCCACTATCATGGTTACTGACGACGAGAGATCCGCTGGAACGACTGGCAAGGTGGGCGTACTGGCTCCAAGAATTCGCCTATAAAATCGTGCACACAGAGCGAACGAAGAACGTAAAACCCGACATGTTATCGCGCCCATCTTTGGACGAGCCCCTGTCAGATACTGTCATACCGGTGTATGGCATCACTGCTGAGGATCGAGACCTACTGGAAAGTCAAAGTGCAGATGAATTGGTGAGGTTACGGTGTGCTCATTTACAAGCCGGGACCAAGCCAGAGGCAACGTCAGGAGAGATTGCGGAATTCCTGAGTATCTGGGACAAGCTTGATTTCACAAATGGCACCCTGTTGGTGATAACAAACGGAATGAAAGTGCCTTTAGCTCCCAAAATTTACCGGTGCGAGTGATGCGAGTGACATAACATGGTGTCCACATTGGATTCCAGAGTTTTCGACCTGTTGCGAAAAAGGCTGTTTGACCAACCAAGAGAAACTACGTCACGGCCTACATTCGCGGATGCCCATCTTGTCAAATGAACCACGCTATGAATGCGCCAAGACCTCCGCTGCGATCTATCGAAGTCAACCAACCATTCCCGTTTTGGGGATTGGCCTTTTTTAGGCCCTTGCCGGTCAGTCGGTCAGGAAACAGGTGCATCCTAGTGATGAGTGACTATGTTACTCGACGGGTAGAAGACGTGCCGCGCAAGGGACAAACAAGTGAAAGTGTGGCACAGGCATACGAATTCAATGTACCCGTAAGTACCACAGTACCAAGTACCAAGTATCACAGTGTGTTTCTACCGACCAAGGACCCTGGTTTGAGTTGATGGCATTGCAGTGAGTATTGGAAAAGTGGAACATCCAGAGAAGCCGCATGTCACCGTACTATCGGCAGACCAACGGGCTGACTGAACGGTTTAATCGACCTATGAAGACGTGGATAAACTGTACAAACTTGCCGTGGGAGGAAGCATTGCCTGGAGGACTTCTCGCGTATAGAACCAGCAAACAGTCGATCACTAAAGTTTCGCCATTCAAATTACCGTCTGGCAGACAACCAAGGATTCCCCTTGCTACACGGCTAAATTTTACGCAAAATTGGGATATCCAAGCAACACATCGCGTACGTTTGGAAGCAAACGCCAGAAGCGAAACCAGGTCCAGACAAGCGAGACATAAACGCAACTACGATGTCAGGTACGCGAACCACGAGGGGAAGTCATACAGTGTAGTAGAACAAGGCAAGGTAGGAAATCACGATCGCCCGGAACTTGGAGGGCCAGGAGCACGGAAGTTCAGGAAACGCTGGAAAGGTCCCTACACTGTACTCGATCGGAAAGGAGAGAACTTCGAAATTTAAAACGGGTGCCGCAACGCTGGATGAATGCCACCCTACTGCGGCCGTGGCACGCGAGAGAACAGCAACTTCGATAAGGAGCATGTGTGGGAAGACGGAAGATAGTGGTTGCCCCGAGGACAAAAAGACCAATAAAGCGGAAGCAGACGGAGAGGTAAACGGACGCAATGAGGGAGCGTAGACCGAGCAAACCTGGTCTGACGAAACGAGACGAAAATGGGGCAAGAGCAGCACCCGGTAGTGAGCCTGAGCCAGACGAAACGGGGAGAGTATTTGTGGTGAACGCAACAAATCGGACACAACCGCCGTTATTGAATTCTCCCGTAACAACCACAAGCAGAGCAATACATCCACGTTCAAACAAAGCACGAGCTATCGGACGACTCCTAATCAGTCAGAATGGGACGCGTGGAAGCGGAGCTACGGGGGCGAAATGGACATAAATTAATTCTTTCCGTACCTCAAACTGTGCATGCATGTGTCGCGAGCAGAATCCAGAGAGATGGTGCAACGGGAGAAGGAAACGTGACTCAATAATGTACGCCTGTGTGAGTGATGACATAGCTTGTGGTCGCGTCAATAAAGTTTATAATTCATCGTCGCGTCGTTGTTGATACAATATGAATGCACGTGGTGTATCTTACACGCAGATGATCGCTGTATGCAATCTATCCAATCCAATAAGTATAAGTAAACGGTTGACAAAACTACGCGAAATAGCAGAATTCACATTATCCTGTCGAAATGTTGTCTTTTCTTGCTCCTTTGACACTGACAGTTGGTCCTTGTGTAGTTCAGCCTACCGTGCTCGAAATATTAACAATCTTAGTCAAGACTGGCAATTACTCTCTCCGCTTTCAACGGACCGACGAGATAGGCAATGGGCGAGGTAGTGATTGAATGCCAAACAGGATGCGTTTTGTAGTATATTAGGTGTGCAAATTGAAACACGCATGATCACGGAATGATTTGACAAAGAAAAATGTATATCATGCAATGTGCCAGCATATGCAAAACCAGAAACTCGGATAACCGAAACTTAATTGATGTAGTATTAAAAGGGGAAAAGCAACATTCCATGATATTTAAACCAAGTAAGGATACCGGGATTAATCTATCTAAGTATTTTGTACCATGCATTTTGTGTTGTAAAGAAACCCTTAATCGTCTCAAACTTATAAATTCTTTACACATACTTGTGCTTGTCGCTGTTGGACATATTTGCCAACTGGACATGCCTCCGACGCTTACTAGTTGGAAACGCTGGGAGGTAACCTCATCATGCGGCCTTAGACCGAATAACTTAGCAGATCTTCTAAACACTAAGCTAACATCCTCGTTTTCACCAAACAGGTAACTTTTACCGTTTGGTAGAGAATGTTGACATTTGGAAACAGCAAGAAATGAGGTGGGGAATATTTCGCGCAGATTACGCACACGATAATAATGCCAACGTCAGTATAACCTATATGATTTCGTATTGGAAGCGGTGTGGCATGGCACATTCATTGCAACCAATTATTCACCAGAAACCAAGTAAAGGAGTAAGTCGCTTTGAATCCCAGTTCGTGTGGCAATATATTAGTGCCTGCATTTGGATTGTATCGGTGTGCCGTCAGGACATGATAAATTAGTGAATACACACTCATGGGTCTCCACACTTCGTCTGCATTTAAGATTTCTGCCAGATTGTATGTTTCGTGATATTTATCTCTGCTTCCTCAGGGCGTCTGAAACAAATATCATTGTTATTACGGGAGACTTCAACTTACGTGTCGGTCGTTCGCTGTCATGTGAACCACATCTCGGGGACTGTATGGAAATTATGATATTCGCGTTGACAGCGGAGTGAGACTGCTTAGTCTATGTGCCTAACAGCAAGTTTTCACCGCAGCGAGAACCTACATCATGTTTGACACCACTGCACCACCTGGCATCCTCCATCATCAACAGCTCTGGTCACAAATTGATCACACAGTCATAAGTCGCAGGTGGCATGGCAGCATACGGGATTGCAGGTCCTATTGGTCAACGTGCTTTAAAATTCACCACCCATTGGTGTATGCGGCAGTTTGCATGCGCTTACGTGACTCACCTAGGGCCAGGTAAACCCGACTGAACCCCTATAAGCTGCAGTCTCCAACGGTGCGAACAGTGCATCAACAGAGGTTTCGTGAAATTCTTATTCTGTCCTTCAAGCTGGATGTTGAACAACACTGATCAAATCTGCAACAATGCATGTTATCTGCTGGTTTGTCCAGCTGCGGCCTCGCTCCTTATACATCCAAAAGCTGAATCTCGGCTAAATCGTGGACAAACTGAAGGCTAGCCTTCGCTCTGACTGTGAATCCTTGTGGTCAAAACGCGCCGATGAGATGGAAGCCGCTGTATCGGCTGCAAAATTCCGCAATTTATTTTGCCTCATCATGACCGCCGGTTGCAATTCATATGCTATCAGTCAGACAAACTGTAAGTCAGACAGCACTAAAATCACCAATCTACACAGGCGCTTAGGTCGCTAAGCGGAGCAACTTGCCCTTCAATTTAACCGCCCAGCGCAGCCCCCTGTGATTCCTCCATCTCCCTCGGTTTTTACTTGGCCCATCCATACAGATCCCCCTACCGAAGCACGGATCCGAAGAGCTATACAATCTTTGAAACGTCATGAAACTCCCAGCCCTGACAACTTGCAACGGGATATATTCAAAAATGGCGGAAACGTGCTTGTCAGCAAAATCCTACACTGTTGACAAAGGTTTGGACTGAGGAGAAGATTGCAAACTCATGGGGAGCGTCGGCCATTGTCTTGCTTCGGAAGAAAGGCTTACGCGAAGATCGCGCGAGTTACCGCGGAGTTTTGTTGATCTCTATTGCTCTCATGCTCTTCGTGTTCGTCCTACTTCGAAGACTCTCTTTGGGTATAGGAGTCTTTTACCGTGAGGGACAAGCCAGATTTCCTTCAGGCCTAGGTTTCATCGACCAGCTGTTCGTCCTCATCATCAATACACGATAGCCGAGGGTAAGAAACACACCTCAGCTAACGTGCCGCAATACAAAAGGTAAGGCGTTAAGCAATGTAGACTTAAAGGTTATACATTGGTAACATAACGCTAAGATCCCATTTTTGATGGTTGGTGGACGGGGAAGCTAAAGTGGGGATGGATGAACGAAGAAACTTACTGAACAAACGCCATTGGGCCGGCTCTTCGCCATATAAGCACGTGGGTCCAACCTAACGTGCCTATCTTCCTTCGGTCCCCAGCCTGGCAGTCGGGAAACGCTATCCGACGCCCACTTGGAAGTGGGCGACTTTATTCCTCTCATCCAAGTCATCATTTGTCGCTCCCCTTCTTCGTCCATCAACATGCTTGGCGCGCAAACAGCGCACGTTGCGACTCCTTTTGCTGGCAGGCGCAACATTTGGCCACGCCATCGGATTTTGCCACATGCTATAATGGTGCTGAGCGGTTCATCCTCTATTCTTGCAGCAGATCTGCGACACCAAACACATTCATTGCTTACGTTGTGGTCCCATTAGGCATGAGCTAAGCTGCGAAGGCGTGGATAATCGAAGGTAGCTAGCCTCTTTATGTCTATCGACTTGAAGAGACCAAGTTTCACAACGGTACAGGAGGGTAGAATTTATGGCTGCATTTTTAACCCTGCCCTTTAGAGATAGAGTAATTTTGAGCCGGCGCCGCAGATGGCAGAGATTAGCAAAAGCACCTTAAGCATTTGTTATACGGTTAGTGACCTCATCTTCGAAATCACGGACGCTGATATAGCTGCCTAGATACTTGAATTTCTCGTCGACTTCGAATTCATCATCGCCAAGGTTCATTGCAGGACTGGGTCCCCGCCAATCTTGGAGAACTTTTCATTTCGATGGAAGAAAGCATGGTCCAAAACAGATAACAGCCAGTGCTAATCTATCCAGTGCAACTTGATACGTTCTTGTGCTGTCACAGATGAGTGCAATGTCGTCAGCATACTCCAAGTCGAGAAGTCGTTCACCATGGAGCAGCTTCACATCTTCTTATTGTGCCAGGCAAACGCCTTTTCTATGACTTTGTGATTGGTGAAGTTAAAAAGGAATGGTGACAGCAGGCAATGTTGCCTCAAACCGTAAACCCTCACTCTGCCCGAGCTACGCGCGTGTAGAATTCGGATAATGTTTATATACTTCTCTGGCACACCATTCCTGAGTAGACAGCCCCAAAGTGTACGTCGAATAACCGAATCAAAGTCCTATTTACTGGTTGGGAAAACGACTACAGTGGGTCGCCAATAAAAATGGCGGTGAGAATTCTTTGCCAACTTCCTAAACTGCGCCCCGTCCATCGATGACCTACAATCGTAGTGCTGTTGAACATCAATGCGGCATTGGATTTATTAAATGCATCTGTATTGTGGAACTGCCAACTTAGGAAAGATGTGCTTGACAAGTTCATAAGCATCCTGAAGTAACTGTAATCTCACGGGCAAATTCAGGACTTATAACAGGCATTCCTTGTAATTTGCCGTCATCAGCGGCGTTCGTTAAGGTTACTCTATTTCACCCTTCCCCTTCAGTTTTGTCCTTGAAGTAGTTCAACGCGTAGGGAAGTTGTCCAGAACTGCGTCGTTGAGCACTTCCCTGAAGACAGCGTTGCCGACTTACATCACCTTAGTGATATCGCTTTGTTAGGGGATGATCCACGAGCCGCTTAAAGCGATTTGAACCGCTTAGCGATGAAGGCGCCTAAGTAGGGCCAAACTGACAGGTGGGGGAGCAAGCTGATTGCCAACGCGCGCATGTTTGCTGCAAATCGTGCTTGGGAAAGACCGAGCGAGCGTGTTTCCAGGGTCCAGCCGAAAGCTGATGAAATCGCGCATCAGACAGCAGGCGTGTTGCCAAGGCCTGACCGGAAGCCGATGAAATCGCGCGTCAGACATCACGTGCATTGCCATGCACTGGGTAGGCGGACGAAGACTGGAGTGTCCGAGCAAGTCGGTGAACTGGACAGACGGAACAGACAAGCAAGTGTGGAGCGTGGGTTTACAGCCAAATCCACCTAGTGATGTTTGGAGGGTTGGTGAGACCGACATTAAATATGAGCGTTCTCTGTCTTAATACAACTCTGGTCTACTGCGTCTTCTTCTGTCTTCCTTCCTGTCGGGTTTGCCAAGGAGTCAAACAGAGCACGCGTAAGGGCGCAGAGTTACCAGCAGGTATGAATCAACCGGTCGATTGTGGGTACAGCGTTATGACATAATCAAATGTAAAGCGCTACTCCAGGATTGGTGGATGCCTGTCCCTGCCCTCACCAATGCTGGTGACCTTCCCTAACAAGTCCTTTACTTCACTTATTTTGGGAGCTGCGCAACGGCTGATAGTGGTACTGGAAAGGTCTTAGAAGTGATCACAAACGCTCGGCTCGCAATCTGTAAACTAAGACACGTATGGGGTCGTTGCAATGGCAGTCTTAAGCTCAACGGCAAAGTGTACGGTGCCTTCATCCATAATGTCCTGATGTAGGGATGTGAGACCTAGCCTATTCAGTCGGAAGATATGGAACGATCAGCAGTTTTAGACCAATTTTGTTTGCGAAAGCCTAGCCGTGTGAGCTGCGAACATCCCGTAAACAACACAGCAGTTAGAAACCGAGTACTTGGATCGAACAACCTTTGTATCCAAAACGTTTTCCTACGACTATAAATGTTGGCTCGACCACGTATTGAGTACGATAAGCAGTTGCTCCTGCTCAGCTTAATTTGCGCTCCCCGGAGGCGATTGAAAACGATGTCACGGTGGCCAACCAATGACGTGAAGAAGACAACGTCAGGTTGATTATATATATATATATATATATATATATATATATATATATATATATGATTGATGACATGTGTGATATGTGATTGATGACATAGCTTGTGGTCGCGCCAATAAAGTTTATGATTCATCGTCGCGTCGTTGTCGATACATTATGAATGCACGTGGTGTATCTTACACGCAGATGATCGCTGTATGCAATCTATCCAATCCAATAAGTATAAGTAAACGGTTGACAAAACTACGCGAAATAGCAGAATTCACATTATCCTGTCGAAATGTTGTCCTTTCTTGCTCCTTTGACACTGACAGTTGGATCTTGTGTAGTTCAGCCTACCGTGCTCGAAATATTAACAATCTTAGTCAAGACTGGCAATTACTCTCTCCGCTTTCAACGGACCGACGAGATAGGCAATGGGAGAGGTAGTGATTGAATGCCAAACAGGATGCGTTTTGTAGTATCTTAGGTGTGCAAATTGAAACAAGCGTGATCCCGAAACGATTTGACAGGGAAAGATGCATAGCACGCAGCGTGCCGGCATATCCAAAAACAGAAACTCAGATAACCGAAATTTAATTGATGTAGTATTAAAAGGGGAAAAGCAACATTTTATGATATTTAAACTAAGTAAGGATACCGGGATTAATCTACCTAGGTATTTTGTGCCATGCATCTTGTGTTGTGAAGATGCTCTTAATCGTCTCAAACTTATAAATTCTTTACACATACTTGAGCTTGTCGTTTCCATTGTGTAATTTATTTATTTTACTTCATATCGTCGGCGCAGGTGATTAGCTGTTTGTTGATATCCTTGGTGTGGTTGCGTTTGATGCGCGCCTTGACAAGCTGCGTACGTGTCTATTACCCACTACCTCGTCCATAGTGGCTGCAGGAGACAGTTGGTCGCTTCTGGAGGGGACGGGTGCACGGTCCTTGTGGCCATGCTAGGCTCGAAGAGTGGTTCCATGCACTCAGTGTGGAGCGGACTACGGTCCAGCCACCGCCTTGTGTGCGCTTGATTCCCCAAATACAGTGTACTTGTGTTTGCCTGTGAAGGAGTGTGGGCCGGCTCCGTTGATGAAACGTGGTTCCCATCCACATGCCTCCCGGTCTTATTCCTTCGGGTTTACACTGGATATGGGGTATGTGGTTGGAGCTGTGGGTGGTGCAAAGCAAGCCATCCGTGGTCCCTCTGAAGGCGCAGGTGTCCTGTGGCTGGCCACGGTTACAGGCAAATCCGAAACAGGATGCCTCGAAGCTTGTATATATATATATATATATATATATATATGGAACCGTAGCCATTCAAACTCCCTACATACGCGGCAGATGCCAAATATATGTACCATTAATACTGAAATTTCTTCAGAAGATTCTATTAACTAAGCACCAAGTCAACTGCAATATATCCTTGGTACATCAATCCTCACCTTTCACAAAGTATCCGGCGATCGTGGACGGGTTACTTCCCCTAGGCGCAAGGTTATTGGCAATGGAATCGTTCCCAAGGCTCCCCCACATATATACCGCTTAAATAATCCGCGATTACAGTGACTCAAACAATGACGACTCAAACGCCGATTTCACTATTTTTGCCATGTTTTCTTTAGTTTCCTTTGACGCCAGATGGATTAGCAACATACGGTATTTCCTGTGCATGCTTGCACATTTAAACAAGCTACAATCAATCCTCCTTGTAATGGGCTTGTAAGCTGGGGCATTGGGACCCACCTGTCGCAGTGCGTTCGATCATGCGAGCTGTTGAGTGGACGAGTAAGCTTTTAAATACAAGCTAATTGTACTTCGCCTGAGAGCCGGGAATAGAGTATTTGTGTGCAGAGCCGGTGCGGGTACTTTCTGTTAACTCGGCTGGGTGAACCAGGCGCACAACATGGCGACAGAGAAAAAGATGAACCCGATGAGTAATCAGCAGCTTTGCTTTGGCTGGCAGCCGTTTGTAGCGATGTCGACTCCAGTACAAATGACGGAGGGTACGCTGCCCGAAAACTGGTGCCTGTGGGGCGCAAAGTGGATGAACTTCGCGACACTGCTCTAGTTAGAGGAACCTCCCATGCCGTTTCAGTTAGCTATATTCAGTTACAACATCGGCCATGATGCAAGGCGCATACTAGACGCCTGGAATTGCTGTGATCACGACAAAGAACCGGATCTTTCAGAAATTTTCGAGAGGGTTGGTGATTATTGTGAATCCTGGTTAAACCAGTTAGCACGTTGTTGTCGATGGACAAACGTTCGGTCACTGGATAGTGTAAATTCGCAAGAAGCGCAAAAAATTTCGGTAAATAACAATTGTGGTCATTACGAGGATGGATGCACTAATGCGAAACTGGCGATTCAAGGACAACTGGTTCAACCGCAAGCTGAAGCTGGAGCCAGCGTACATTTGCAAACCCGAAAAGTTTCCCACTAATCCTCTGCAAGGCCGTTTTCGAAACCTTTCACCGTGGCTAAAGACGCGTCACAAACCCGAACCAACACAGCCTTATACTTTAGCGCCTAGAAATAAAATATGGTTTAAACAAATACCTGGAGTTGAAGCGTCTCGCAAAATCAGAGTATCTGAGGGTCGGAAAAGTAAGGGAAGCCATCCAATGCAGCTGAAAAGGCGAGATGGTGAACAGGATCTGCGCTCGAACGAGAAGCCGCATCAACCGAATAAGCCAGCTCAGATCACAGCCCAAATTCGAAGCTATGTTGCAAGGTACGGCAATACCGAATGTGCAACATCAAAACAACGAAAAAATGAAAAAGTAAATGAGGTGATGTGGCTGAAAGCTGGAGCGAAGGTACTCGTCTGTCTCAGTGCGATCGATCGAGTAGACGAGTGTGTTTTTAACTACACGGTTAATTGTACTTTGCCTGAGAATTGGGAATAAGGCGTTTGGGTGCAGAGCCGGTGCGTGTTCTATATGTAGACGCGGCTTGGTGAACCAGGCACACAACACTCTTTACCGCAACGTGGACCACGCTGATATATTAGACTGCAATCAAACACATCTTTATTGTAAGGATCGCTGTAAAATAAATGGTGCAGGATGCCTCATGTAAATCCATCTTACATGTACAGCTGAAAGGTTTGAACATCCGCCGCTGTAAATATCCCTGATTCTCTGGTTCTCCATCTCAGGAGTCTCGGTTTACTTACATCTATCCGCAACTCGCCAAATTCATTGACCATGCATGTTGTCCCTATCACCTCAGCTTTCGATTTTACATCGGAATTGACGCACAAAAAGCGGCTAATTGTAAGTGATTCCAGCATACAGAAGATACACTGGTCTTCCCAGACCTTGTCTATGTACAGAGCCTTTATTTATTCAGAGTTTGTTGGACACTGTGGGTTACTATACCAACTAGGTTGACGAACACACTAGACGTGATGTTTACATTGGGTATGACCAACTTACAGTTAGACGTTGCAGAGAACATTCCTGGTACTGACAGCAACATGATACTCTTAACTTTCCCGTTAAAACGGTCACCAAACAAGTACCTCCTTCCTATAACCTTTGGCATTAAGGCTATAATTGCATTAGGACTCTATTTAAAGTGCTATTGCTCTCCGCAATATCCGCCACGCAACACATTCTATTCAACCGTGCTCAATTCTGGAAGCTAATAATATTTCCACATCCGCCCTTGTCACAAGGGGTGCGCAGAACATAAGACTGATCAACAGGTCAAGCCAAAACGCTCCTATACTAGCCGGATTATTCGCGAAATTGGTGAAAATGTGTGAGGAAGTTCATCAACTCACTAGTGCTGATAGACAAGTCTTAGAATGCTTTCCTCGACTAACGATCGTACACATTCTGGTAGCTGCATCACCTGGACTACACACCAGACTCCACTTGTTAGAACCTGAGGGGCAGGCGGTAAGTTGTTTATTGCAAAAGTGGCTTACACTAAGTGTGGTCGTTCATACTTTGGAGGCGTCCGCTCATCTGCGTGATTTCCATAGAGTGTTCCCCAACTGGTGCTTGCCTCTGTGTTCACTCCTCGTGCACATGGAACTGTAATCCTGATGTCATCTTCAACTTTGGGGAAGTCGGCAGGGCTCGATGTTGGTGTGTCATCTTGCACCACCACATTACTTATACCCGGCGAAGTAGTATCTACCTTTAATCCACCACACTCCTACCTCTCCAGAGGATTCGCGTCAGCTGACTTCCGTCGGAGTCTTTCCGACCGTCGGGGATGTTCACTGTACGAGCGTGTTTCCTCCTCCAATTCGTACCACTTCCTCAGCTCGCCGGCATTCACCCTCCGCGATTCACCTTGCCGAGCGATTGTATACACTTGGCCTCGCCGGTCGACTACCTCGTACGGTCCTTTCCACTTCGCTAGGAGTTTCCTCTTCCCTGGGCCGCAAGTGGGATAGCGTTGATGGTCTCTGTACTTCACTTTCGAACCAATCTGAAACTCGATATTCCTTCCACCATTGCTGGTCTGGAACTTCGCCATCCTCCGCGCCTGAGTCGCCTGTTGGTTGCGGTTGGCGGTCTTACGGTTATTCCGTGTCTCCTCGGGAGATATACGGCAAGTTGGCCACATTCCAATCTCTAGGTCCACAGGCAGACGAGTTGTCGACCGTACATCGAATGGAATTGTGATTTCTTTGTGGAAGCCTGTTTGGTTGCGCGATGGGCCAGCAACAGTAGCGGCAGCGCTTCCTCCCAGTCTCCACCTTTTGCTGCTATCCACTCCTTGATTGTTCTATTGTTACGTTCCGTCAGGCCATTTGTTTGCGGGTGGTATGGGGTGGTGCGCAATTTCTTGATGCCAAGTTTCTCCAAACAGTTCCGGAATTCTTCACTCTCGAATCTCGGCCCTTGGTCTGTTAATATGGCCTTTGGGATTCCGTGAGCCGCTACCAAGTGATTCATGACACCATGGGTAACGGTGCTAGCCCGTTGATCCGGGATTCCTGTCGCCTCAATCCATCGCGTGAAGTGCTCAGTCATCAATAAAATGTACTGATTGCCACGCCTGGTCAATGGAAACCGCCCCATCACGTCGACCGACCAAAGTTCACCAATTTCCGAGACCGGGATCGTCGTCGTTTGCTGCTGCATTCCTCGGCAATCCGTTTTCATGAGCTGACATTGTCTGCACGAAAGTACGCACTTCTCAACGTCCCTTTTCATCCCCGGCCAATACGCGCGTTGTTTCAGCAGATCGTAGGTTCTGGAACAACCTGTGTGCGTCATCTCGTGACAAGAAACTACCAGTTTCCGTCTTCGTTTTATTGGAATGACTGGCACCGAAGGGTTGCTACCTCCTGGTATCCACATTAAGATCCCTGCTTCGTTCACTTGCAGCATTCCCAGGTCTTTTGCAAACGGTCCCAGCTGCTTAACTTGGTTGTTGTTGAAGTTTGTCTGACCAGCTAATCGCGCGGTGATCAACTTGCGCAGGAGTTTGTCACGACGTTGCTCACTCGCCAACCGTTCTGGATCCTGCTGGCACAGTATACCGTTAATACCGAAAGCTACGCTCAGCAGGTCATCATCATCCATCATGCGTGACAAGAAAACCGCCGTTTGAGTTTCCCTCCCCGGCACCTGTTTTATCGTGAAATCATACTCTTGTAGGCGCAATGCCCATCTAGCCAGCTTTCCTCTGGGGTCTTTGGCAGACTTAATCCACTCCAACGGTCTGTGGTCTGTTTTGACGTGAAATCGCTGACCCAGGAGATATGGCCGCCATTTATCCAACGCCCAGACAATTGCGGGACATTCTTTCTCTATGGTTGAGTATCTGCGTTCCGCAGGCGTCAAAGTTCGGCAGGCATACTCAATCGTCCCATGGTTTTGTTTCAACACCGCACCGATCCCGACATCGCTGGCGTCAGTGGCTACCGTGAACACCTCACCAGCGATGGGCAATTTCAGGGTCAACTCCTGCCTTCCCATTTCCTGTAGAATCTGATCAAAGGCTCGTTGAGCTTCTGCATTCCAAGTGAATTTCCTGTCTTGTTTCAACAGCTCGTACAAGGGTGAGGCCAAGGTGTTAAAATCCTTGACGAATTTGCTGTAGTACCCGGCGCGGCTCAGGAATGTACGGAGAGTGCGTTTCGAGGTGGGAACTGGGCTGCCTTGTATCGTCATTATCTTCTCAGGTAGCGGTTTCAGTTCGCCTTGTCTCACTTTATGGCCCAGTAAGGTGACACAGGTCTTTCCGATCTGGGATTTTGGTCCATTTATACGAAGTCCCGACTGCTGAATGCGTTCCAGAACTGCCTCGAGATGACGGATATGTTTCGCTTCTGATTGGCTTTACACCACGATATCATCCCCGTACACAACCACGTTTTCCAATTCACTCAGCAATCGCAGCATTAGACGTCGGAAGGTAAACGGGGCTCCTGATAATCCAAAGGGCATCCTCTTAAACTGGTACTGTTTCTCACCAACGGTAAACGCCATCTTCTCTCGATCTTCCTGTTTTATTGCCAGTTGCCAATATCCTGACCTCAAGTCCAGGACCGTGAATATCCTCGACTGTCGCAGTCGATCAAAAATGTCAGCATCTGATGGAACTGGAACGAAGCGAGTCAAGGAAATTTCATTCAGTCTTCGGAAGTCGACACAGAACCGGTACTTCCCATTCGTCTTCTTCACTAAGACCACAGGAGAGTTGTACGGGCTATGTGCCTCCTCAATCACGCCCGCGTCCAGCAGTTCCTGCACTTGCCTGTTCACCTCAGCCTCCAGGTGGATTGGTATCCTTCGAGGTCCATGGGGCCGATACGGTTGGCGAGTTAGCGGGATGGTGTGCTCGATCCAATCGCAAAACCCATATTGGCTGCTGTCATCCGTAAACAAGGGTTGGTATTTCTTGATCAGCGATTGCAAAGATGGGCTCAAATGTAACACAGCAACGACCGACTGCGAAGATCTCATTTCTCCCCGATTAATGAGTGGTAGTGACCCGCAAATCCATTAGCAATTGCCCACGCTTTAAATCAATGGCAGCTTTATTGAGCTCCAGGAAATCTGCTCCCTATATGGGTTGTTTCGCATCTGGTGACACAAAAAGAAGTGTGTTCGCTTTCGTCCCCCGATTCCCACGGTGTGTTCGGCTATCCTATCAATTCCCACTGAATGACCGCCAATCGCTCTTACGATCGTGCAGCACGACTGAAGCTTTTCACCTCGCCGATGATTGATTAGTGACACCGCGGCACCCATTTCGATCAGACACCTTTCCATCGTTCCGTCTACTTCCACCATTGCTTCAACCGCACTGCTGCCCAACGCCCCAAGTACACAATCCTCGATCCGAAAAGAAAAATAAGGTTGCACACGTTTATTCGTCACACGAGTAACACCACGCCTCTGCGGACATTGTCTCTTCCAGTGCCCCGGTTTCCCGCAGATGAAGCAACATCCCTTTATGCGCACCCGATAACGCAGAACGCGAAGCCCGTTGATGCCTTCCGTAAGCTGTTCCATCATCCGTTCCAATTTGTCCATCCGTTCCACATTCTCATGAGGCTCTTCCTTCAGCGCAGCTAGTGGTGCGTCTTCCAAGTCTCGAGTAACTTGCGCCAACTCCTTCAATTGCATCTTCCGAGTAGCATTCGCAATTCGAACGCGCTCCGCGGTTGGCTGTGGGAGGCCGGCCAAAAACTGATCCACCAGCAACTGCGTCTTTGACGGCCCATCCAAACGCGGCAAGGCGCGGTCCAACAAGCTCCTGAGGTGCACCGCAAACACGAGGGGATCCGTCCCAGCACCAAGCCGCGAAGCCTTGAACCGTCGCATCGCTTCCTGGCGGTCCGCTGGCGTGTCCAGACCAGAGAGCAACGCTTCCTTCGCGGTGGTCCACTCCAACTTGACCGGACCTCTTCGCGCCGCCTCCAGAACCGCCTTCGCCCGGCTCTTGAGGAGACTCCGCAGGGCCGCCATCTTCGCCCGGTCCGCCTTCAGTCCTACCGCCTCTGCCACTTCCTCGAAATCCTCCATAAACGCCTTCACATCCCCGTCTTCAAATGATTCCGGCCAGGTATCTACCTTAAATGCACCACACACTGACTAAAAATATGCCATATTCATTCTATGCTTGCACATGCAGGAAAAGTCCGATCGGGTGCCTCACAAACGGTTACCGATTCAGATAAATTGCTTTGACGTCCGCAACACGTTAATTGGTTGGTTATCATGATACATGAACGGTCCGCTAAAATAGTCACCTTAGGCGACTACTGCTCTTCCCCGAGTCCAATTGCCAACGGGGGTAACCTAAGATGTGCGCTCGGTACAATAACTTCCCATCTTTGTGTCAATGATAGCAGTTTAGTTAACAAACCTGGCGTGCCGTACTAATTTGTTGGTGACATAACAATTGTCCACAGGTACAGAAGTGTTGTGCTTCCGGATGCGCTACCACTCATTCAAGGTGACATTCATTTGCTTGAGACTTGGTGCGACAAGTGGATGAGGATGTTTTAAGCACTACAGTCAAGTCGCATATGTCACGGTCGTTTGACACTTGAAGTGTCTGTCACACGTAACAGCGAACATACCTGTGTACAACGATTTACCTGTGACCTTGGAATCAGATAGTCTTGTACCTTTATGTTCTTAGAACAGATTGAGCACCAGGTAGCACGAGGCAGACAATCATTCGCTAACATCTCATAACATGCATATTATCACAGCTACAGTTGAACTTTTTAAAATCCTTAATCTTCCCATCCTGGAGTATCGCAGCATAATCCGAGGCAATATAAGGAAAGCGGGCAGAACCTCGATGGAAAGCCTTCCACTGTCATTTAGTAAGCATGTATTGGGAAAAGGTTTCATCATAAATTCTCCGGAGCGATGCCAGCAACTGTATCTAGATCCACTTTGGCCGCGAAAACTAAAAGATAACTGGAGACTGTTGCACAGTCTGATTCATGACAATATCTATTATAATCGGTTCACCTTAACCTTGCAGCACAATTACACGCGAGACTTAAGTAACAAAGACCTTACCCTGATTATAGCACCATACAAGACAAATTTGCGGTCTATGGTCCAACCATACCTACTTCCCTGTAGAATAGGTTGCCATTCACCATCAGGTTATGTGAGACTGTGCAATCATTTCACAGTAAATTGAGAAGCGACTTCTACCTGGACACCAGTATATCGTTTTTCCGTGGGGAAGATTATTTGAACATCCATTCAATGAAAGCTCAGATAAGGTATATTGGGTGTAATATCACCAATTCACGCAATGTACTTGGTCCTCAGTGTCTACAACCTAGTCAAACTGCAAATTTGCCTCCTAAAATCACAGAAGACAAACATATGGAGTAAATACCTTGCCAGAAACGCAGACAAATAGAAGAAAATTTAGTATTGCTCTTGCAAGAGCATGACATCACCTATGCGTGTATGTTATGTGCCAATTGTTTCACACTTTTCACTTGATGAGAAATATGCTCATTGGTGTTAATATTGGTATTAAATTACAATAGTTATTGTTAGTATGTTCATACGGTGCATTGTTTCAACCAGGGGCGAAACTAAGCTGGAGCGTAAGTGTGCCCCTGGTACTGTGCACCTTGGACCGGTCATGTATTGTGCGCTCGATACGTTACAGAGTGCTTGAACAACCGCTGGAACTTTAGCATAGGAACACCGGCTACCGGCCAGGTAAGAATACGTACCAATAGTAACTGTTTCTGATGAAAGAGCTGTTAGAGGGCTGCTGAGGGAGAATGTTCAAACCCCACATCTTAGGTTGACCAGCTACAGTCAGGTGTATTGTTGGTGACCACTAACACTGACAGTCTTATCCCTGTCTGTCTTCAGTTAACACTGTGCCAACCTACTCGGGAGCATAACATTCCCCCATAGACGCACACATCTAGCCTTGGCTTACATCCAGGGCGCCCCATCATCTAATGTCCCATGACCAATCAGAGTGTCACTGGTAGTGCGTGCATGTAACACCTCAGGGAGCGAAGGAATTGATGCCTGCGTGAATTTGAATGAACAACACGGTATTTTGAATTTTTACCATGCTAACTTATTAGCACTATGCTTGAAGTTGCCTGTATAAAGCATAGATCATGGGCTTTCCTTTCCAAGCTCCACTATTATAGCATCCGTGACCCTAACTTAACTTGAAACGCTAAGTATCTCCTTTAACTACAATTAGTATTAAGGGTGCGGAGCACTTTACCACACCCCAAAGAAGTAATGTGTGTGGTGCGCCTCATGGCTCTGTACTAAGGCCGAGAATGTTTTTCATTAATTACTGACATTGCATAGCCAATCGATTTAATTTTCATTCTGTTTGCTTACAACATCAACATATGTCGCAGGATTCAGACACATGCCGATCAGAATTTGATTCGGAGTGACCTAGGCGTGGTAACTCAGTAGACAACCCAAAACCTGCTGTAGTTCAACTGAGCAAATTTAAGGTGCTTTACATGCGACACCAGACCAACCACTCATACAGGCTGGAAACCAATATATTGTAGCGAGCATTTTTCGAACGCAACCTGACCGTGCGTGTTCAGGATGACCGTTTGTTCCAGCAATCTGGAAAGGCCTCGTAATCTGGTAACTAACACGTCGATCTGTCACGACGGGTCTCCGGAAATATAGGCAGCTCAGCTTTTCGCCAAATGCATAATGGATAAATTCGCCTTCATGTCAACTAAACCATGCAAGCCAGGCATCCATGACTGGAGCATGACCACAGTGTACTGAAGCAGCCTCAACGTTGAGATTTCAAGTACGCCATTGGTATTCGCAATGTCCCGTACGAGCGAAGGCTGAAACGTTTGGGACTATTCAGCGAACGGTATAGCCCATTGTGGAGTGAGCTAGTATTTTTGTACTTAGTTTTACACAAGCCGAATCACAGGTGTCGCTTCTTACTGAGACGTCACTCCTTGAAAGTAGCAGAGCAGTACGACCGTTTGGAGTGCAGCAGATATTCCTTTTCTACTCAAGTGTCACGTCAGAAAGACCTCCCCGAATTGGCTGTTTTTGTACCTACCTCAGCCTCGATGAATTCGCGAATAAAATATTTATGTAGTTATTTATTTGAAGTGGCTGACGCACTCAGCCACTTACATTTTGTTAATAGCATACTCTCTCCGTTCTACTCCCAAGAAATACCTTGTATTTACAATTTATTACCACTTGGGGTAGTGGAACTACACGGTGCACGAGTACTGCATTACGAGTGATAAGGCCATTCTATTCACTGTAAAAATGACAACTATCTTTTTAAAGTTTCCTCACTAACCCCAGCAAACCACTCCACGGAGCTCGTAAAGCAATATTCGTTAACCAGCATGAAACTATTGTTCATTGTTCAGAAGCAGCTCGAGCCTTTGCCACATGCTTTGCTATTCCGTCTTCATTCCTACAGGCGCCGCTACAGGTGTCGAGACAGTTGCGTTTTGGAATGATTTCCAGCTGGTCAACGCCAATGGTCAATGCAGACGGTGGTCCCTGTCAATCTTGCAACAATGCTGTGTATTTGGAATGCAAAGCAAATCCTAAAGCTGCTAATAACCAGTGCTAATCTGTCCGTCACTGCTTGACACGTTCGAGGATCACACTGCTTAGGGTACTATCGTCGACACGTTCAAGTCAAGAGTTTGATCACGTAAAAGTAGCATGCAGTTTTCATCCCATTTTCAACGGCAAAGGCAAAAGGAAAACTGATAGTGCGTACCCTTATCTCACACTGCTGGAGATACTGAAGGGTGGCGACAGTTTTGCAGAAACCCTCATTCTGCACGAGCTATTCTCATTAAGCGTCCCTATAGTATTTAGGTAATTTTCGAGCACACTTTTCTTGGTCAAACAGTTCCAAAATGCACATCGATTTGCTAAATGAAAGACACATTTGCTGTCGCGAACCATGACTAGGGTAGGCAACCAATATAAGTGGCGGTACTGCCATAACTGTCGCAAAGTGCAGCTGTGATCAATGCTATCTCGAGTTCGACTAAACCCAACTTGCTCTTTACGAAGCTGGCTCTCTTGACTGTCAGTCGGTCTGTGAGGAGCAGCAGAGGCAAGCAATTGAGAAGAGAGAGAGATCAGACTGGCCCCTATATGATTACCACCTTCCGAACGTGAGATTCCATTTAAAAATGGGGCCATAACGGAGTAGGTCCAGTCGGCTGGGACTGTTGTTCTCTTCACAGCTTCACTGATGAATTGCACAAATGGACAACAGTTAAAATTCCAAATTTTAATTGGGTACCAGAAAGTCCGCTTGCTTCTGTGACCGTTTGCAATTTCATCAGTCTCATCTCACTTCCGTGCAACAAGTTGAATCCGATTAATTTGCCTCAGCCCAGCTCGGCAAGCGTGTCACTAGATTGCTGCTAAGCTCTCCGCTCTTGCTGTGTATAGTTTCGCTGACGTTAGGTCACCTGTTACTTGTTTTCCTTATTAGACGGAAAACGATCAGATAGATACCAAGAGCATCGGCTGTTTCCTTCTCCAATAGGACCACCACGTCTTGTCCTTCGTGGGACTAGCATATAGTTGTGTCATGAGGTCTTTGCGAGTCTTATTGTGTGCTCTCCTAAACCGAACGCACCGGCAGGTATTCATAATTTACGGAGACTGCGTAGAGACGCACTGTTGAGGTTGACAATCGAATTTCCTGCACTAAGCTTGGCTACTGACTCTAATGTCTGGTGTTCATGTGGCCAATGCTTTCCAATTGTGTTCACGCAGCATTTGCTCAGCTCGCATGCCCGCGTGCGTTGATACGCATTTAGAGTAACTGGTTTCGTTAGTTGGCCGGCGTCTATGCACTCACAGTGTCGTTGCGACCGACCACTGGAAAGCACCCGGAGATCAACACATATAAGTCCACGCTTGTGCTTCGGATCATGTTGCAGCTTTGGACACAGCTCCTTCAGTTGTAATTAATCTCAATGTGATTAATTTGCGTTTATAGCTGGGGACAATATGTAGCCCTGCGGCGAGTGCCGCGCAGTAACTTAGTACCATATGTGAAGAAAAGACGTACCTTTCTACCAGTGAAGCAACTGCTCACCGTTATTATTACCGGAGCCTACACCGTGTTAGGCACCAAGATGAAGCCCATCAGTAGACAAATCTCCGACTGGGGCATTCAGATCACCAGCTAGCACTACAGTGTTTGTAATTTATCCGTGACGAAGGAAATCCTTCAGTTGACGGCAAAAAGCAGCTTTCACGGAGTCAATCCTATAGCGACGATAACAACTAGCACTTCAGTTAGCAAAACTTTGAAACTGTAACCGATCCAGCCAGTCTAATGGCATACGTCCGGCTACTGCTTAGGAACAAGTCTACCAGTGGGGCCTACGTCCGAGGACTTGAAGCGATGCCCACACCGGCTTGATCAGCATTCGAACCTGCTACAAGCCCAGATAGACCTAAGGAAAATAAGCCACTGCTGTCACATGCGGGGGATTGCAGCGTGAGCGCAGGGCTTGAATTTTGCAAGTGGGTTTCCGGTAAACAGCAAATATCGATCGCCACGATCTCTTGTGTTCGGGTAAGTGCTGCCTCTTGGCCAATTCGTAACGAAGTGCGCTACTTTAAGCATATAATTTAGCTAGGATTGAGGGATTCAAATAGAATTGGATGAATTGTGGTTGCCCGAATGGTTGGACACGGACTTGGTGTCAGGGCTGAAGTAATGCTCCCCGATTGTGTAAGTCAATGCTAGAAGCTAAACGACTATAATGGCAGGATGGATAGGGTAAGCATTGTGGACTTGAAAACAGGGGGATAAAAGTGAAGTTGGAAATAGAAGTTAAAAATGAAACCCCACAAGGAGGAAATGAGAAGAGGGCGAAGCTTGAACAGTAGCATCCTCGCCCCTATCCACTGTGCTCGATACATCAGTTATGGCACCATGTACTATCTTATGCGATCGTCAAAGCATCAGGAAAAGGTATCAACGCGAAGTTCCTTGAATTGCGTGGGCAGATAACTGTCAGGTTGCTCATGTCTAGACAGAAGAATGACTAGGGTTTTGCATCAAAGCCTTTGATTCAAAATACCTGACCACAGGGTGGTGAGAGTGTGGCAATGAGATACGGAGTCCCATTTTATGGGTTAAGGAGCCACCCGCGCTCAAATCCACAAAACTGGAGGACAAGGACACTGAATGTGTCTGGCATCTAACTACTGACCAAGCTTGTATGAGTGACTCGGAAGGTCATACTGCAAAGTGAAATGAGTAACTAAAACACGTAAACCACCGCACCTTGCTAAGGTCTAGTCTTGTCATGATGGTCAGGTACTTGTTTACTGCGTATCAAATCGGAACCTTGTAATTCACTGCGTCATGCAAAGCTTCCACGTCGTTTCTCGTCAATACATCGCTGCTTCTGTACTAATCGTTTGAGACAGACAATCCGGTCCAGCTTAAACAACAGCTTGTACAGAAGATTCCTCATATGGAGGAACGGGTAAGACCAACTAAGGGATGGAGATATCAGTTGAAATGTCATATCTACGTGGATGCCACCTATCTGCTGAAGGTTTTCTTCCTGGTATAAACCATAAGTAGCGGTAATTGACTAAACCAATACTCACCACATTAGGTTATAGCTAACTAATGTGAGTTATAAGGAACAAAGCGTAAAAGCCCACGGTGCCGCGTGGCTCCAGGCCCAGTGAGAAAGCCACGTTGAAGTGGGAATAATATGAGACTTGGAGCAATCGCTGAGAAAATCGCCCTCGAATTCTGTGAGTAGGCTGGTGATTTCGTATTATTACAACTAGATGCAGTGCTAAACCCTTAGTATGAGTACGAAAGTGCGTCTTCTACCGGGTTGACGAAGTATCCAACCCACACTGCATTGGTATGCCCAGTCATCCGCGCGACCACATTCAGATGCTGTACTGACAAGTGGGATATCACGCGATTGGGACGGATGTTTGTCTGATGTGATGCATAAGACGCCCTCATAATAGACTATGCAGACTTTCCAAAAAAGTGCAGTCGATTATGAAAGGTTTGTGATTTGAGCTAGCTTCCTCCATGTTTAGGTTGAAGTGGTCTTAGGGGTTTGTTGATGAAAACGCCAAAGAACTATGTGCTTGCACAAACCGACGCTATATAAAGAGTGTGTGACAGAAATAAGTCCACTATTAATTTAGTGGGACAATTTGGTGTTCAGCTTACTGGTTATGACTACCATGGGGAACTGTAAAAATGCGACAGTAAAAAACGTTATATTTGGAACTAGCTTGTACGATATTCATGATCGCTTGGTTACATGCTGAAAGTAGCTACTGATAATCATCTAGAAACGAGCCATTCGTAGGATATGCACACTTGTAAGATGGTCTGGTAAACACAAATGGCTGCACCAACAATCGCTGGTGGAAACAGCTCAATAACGTCGGAAGACTAATCAGCTCGAAGTGATAGCAGAAGTCCGGCGCCACAGGGCAGCTAGGTACACCCAAATGGACAGAACGGGTCCTTTGTAGGCCTTTACGTACACAGCTATCGCAAACTGCAGTGAAGACGATCCAGCGTGCTTCAGAGCGGAGTCACCGCGATGGCCTACCTCCAAAGAGCCACTGGATCCCAGCACTTCGTGGATTCCCTTGGAGCGAACACGTTCAACGATCGCCCTTGTTTGCATCCACGGAAAATTCATCGGAAAACCGTAGACCTGCAAATTTAGGGAAGCAACAAAGTGCAGCATCGCTGTTTGATGCACCGATGAGTTGGCTGCCGGATGAACAGCATAAAAGGACAATGGTCATTGTCTCACTAGGTGCAGGTAAGTGTACAAAGATGTGCAACTTAACCCCATACGGTTTACATGAACAGGTCCTAATGTGATGTGATGTGCCATATTACTAAAATTAGTCAACGACCGTCAACGCTGCATCAGCCACTGTAACCGTCAAAGTCATTCCTGACGTGAAAAGGAAACCAGACCTTTGCAAAACAATTATCGAGTACTGCTTAGGAAACAATCCCCAATAAATATTCGTAAACATCTTAAATCCTTACTTATGGTGATTCTCTTTATAGCATAATGGAAAATGAATAGAAATTTATGGCTTTCAACACTTAGGATAAGAATCACACTGCTAATATTGGTGGAGGTTCGAGCTCTGAGAAGATTACCTGATTCAATCATCTGGAAATCATTCTTCAAGTACAACTACATATATGAACAGAGAGGCTTAAACAGAGATACAAGGGTAGTTAAATCTGCTTACAGCGGTCACTGCAGCCATTGTGCTAGGCTAGACGCAGTGGCGTTGTTCACACTGTGTCCGAAGTGAAGACGTCTCTTGATAGATACGGAGTACCATGGTGGGTTTGAGGAATTTTGACTTGTTATTGAGCACAGCCAATGTGAGCGTATTTCGTGATTTAAAGACCAAAACAACAGTCACGGTTCTTAAAATGCTCTGCTGTTTTACCACATAACAGCAGGTACAAACCGTATAGCCTAGTACAGCGGTTTTCAACCCTTTTGAGGCTGTGCTTCGCATAGCGGATTCCCAATAAAGCATTTCTCCCAATAATGTTAGTCTAAAAGCTAATTAACTATTACCTGTCGCAATACTTTTTGCCTCAAATTACGGAGAATGAACACTTGTTAACTACCTGTCATAGAAATAAAAAACCACCAGTTTTGAGCAATCAAAGAGGGTTGTAGGCTAATGAGACGGATGATATTGCTTAGTTCTAACCATTTCTGATATTAGAGGAGTAGCAGGGGGCGTTGAATGCTATAGGTAGAAATTTGTCAGATGTAGACTCAATTTGACAGCCGTCACACCCCCAGAAAAGCACTGTACGCGCATTTCTTCCTTTCGGGAATCGTCAGCAGTGCGCATTCCATCTGACCCTAGTAGGGCTCGAACCCGCTACTCGACTGTTGCCAGTCGGGGATTGAGACCACTGAGCTACGGGGGACAGCAACGACCATCGTAAATAAGTTACTAGATGTGATAGAACGCTGCTCACTATCCACTGACTTACACGTTACTACCATGCAGACGACAAGGTAGCCCCCTCAACAAGCGAGGAGTTTCCGAAACGGAAGAATGCTGATAAAGGGCACCTTTTCTACTGTACCTACTCCCGAATTCTTATTGATCACTGCATAACTTAAGAATTAGCATAGAGGTAGATCCCCGCTCACAAGTTCACCCCTCCTGATGCACTTACCATCTTCGCCAATCGTTGTGTGTCTAATGGTAATACCTTCTTCATATAAAATAGCAACGTGTGATAATCATATAGTCAAATCGCATGTTCTTAGTGTGCGAAGTATAAAAGTAATGTCGACGTTGGTCACCGAAGTTCCAAGATTTGAGTGAAAATTACCATATCCTTTACTAAACGTTCACTTAAGTTTCGACGCTGACCTATCCATATACCGACTAGACATAAGGTTTTTAGTTCGCTTCGGCCATTTCTTCCAAAAAAAAGTGTATAATGGATGTCACCTCTAAACGCAATGAACGGAAGATAAATCTCAGAAACGTTCACCAGCATCGGTAGTGCTCAAGAAAGCAAAAAAGTTCTGATATCATGAATAAATGCAGGAAAAGATCCGCGCTTTCATTGCTTTTTGATATTTCTGCCGCATACCTCTCAAGCTCTGTCCACTGACATATTTATTTAACGTAATGCGCTAACGTGGAACATCTGTAATACATTGGATTGGACCGTGCTTAGGATCAGTTTCTCGCAAAATCAATAAATATACCGTCTCTTTATTTATTTATTTTGGCATCGCTGGAGACATCTTTAGCCACCAAATCTTCTCTGTACAACACTGGTTGCAGGCTAGTGTCGTAAATGGTTCCCATAACAAAGAAGGTAATATTCCGCCGTCTCCACAAACTGAGACAATACAAAACCGAATAAGCATTGGCCAAGCATGCGGTTACCTCCTGCTTGATATGACCGCAAGCGGTGATAGAACCAACCAGAGAAGTTAGCTGATAAACCCGTATGTGTGTCGGCCCCATCTTGGGAGAGTTTCTCGGTTCGGGGAATGCAAAAAGCAAACACAAGTGTACAGTATTGCATATCGGCTCCTTGAACATCTGGAGCTCATCGGAAGGAAGCGATGTCGTTGCTAACTAACAAAAACTCTACTCCAGGGAAATGGAAAGCATTAAGAGAAGAATCGTTTATGATGGTTTCAACGAGAAAGTCTAAAAAGCTAGTGATAAGATCTTGATGCACTTTGTCTTTTGTGTTGATTACAGTAGACTCTTACTCCGTCCCTCGACTTGCAGCAGGGAAAGTTAGTCTCTCATTTCGCCACGCCTGAGCTCATCTCCTGTGGTGACGGACTGAAGCTTCCAAACAATAAAAGACTATACCCATGCAAGGCACATTGCCCCCAATTAACTGGCGTAGAAAAAGTGCCATACTTGTGTGATACGCATGACGGACCGGGCTGAGGTTTCATTGCCCACAATGAATGCATAAAAATAGCCCTAAAAAGAACAACACATATGTACAGGTGTTGGCTTATATGCTGCTCTGCCACACCAACACACCGCCAGGAAACGTAAGGAAGTGGGGGTGAAATCCATCGAGGGAATACCCTGCATGGAAGCAAGTCCCCCTGGGGTCAGTTCCATGGACTACCGTATTGCTTCAGCTGAATATTTGTTGAAATCCGTATTCTTTATTGTCCCCAACATTTTAATTTCTCTACTACCTGATACATGCCATTTACTTTAAAACGTGTTGGATCCATCGCATGAAGGCTGAGCAAATACTAATATTGTGCAATCCTCCTGTACACGCTGATCAGACCACATAGTTGGACTGTGCCTCGCACCGCCGAGGAATATACCATTTATTTATTTATTTTATTTCATACCAGAAATAGGTGAAACCATCAGAATTAAATGTAGTCGGTGGGTCAAGTAAAAGGCCCATGATAGGTTGCTCGTAGAGATGGCGACTTTCGAGCACTCGGCGGAAGCCAACCTGATTTGTCTTTCACGGAAAACACTGAACCACTGCAGTTGGTGAGATGGATAGAGAAGGAGTACTCACTTCATATCTCGAGGACATGCGGTCAAGAACTTGCGTTAATCCATCGTAGCGCTGACCGCTGTGCCTCTCGAGGCTACAATGAGACAGAATGACGCATAATAGTAAGTGTGATGGAAGGATCTAATAAAGACTAGCTATCGCCCCACCTGAACAATCCTAAATGCTTTTAGCAGAGTCACTAAACATGAGTCATGCTTGCAAAATACTACACATGCATTGTTATTATATAAAGCGGTTTTGTGGCTCTGAATCTGCACTTCCGCGACACACGTAGCCAATGTTCTTACTTTTCCAGTATTCGCATCAAATCCGTTATAAACTCGTAGTTGATCCGAGTAATCTGAGCGAAACAAGGAGAAAGGAGAGCTGTTCGTTTACCACAACGGGACACATGATGACCGTAAAAGCTACTACAGTTGAAACCAGTAGTGTTTGATGCGATAAACCAAAATGTGAGACAAGTATGTAGAAGATAAGCAGTGTTGGCCCACTGGGAGGAGCATCATATCAGGTAACAATGGATAATTCCTCACTTCCGATTTGCGCCACTGCATTAGTGAATCGCGCAACGCTGCTTCTAGCTCAAATCTGATTTCTTCAACTTCGTGTGAATCCAGTTGAGTGTAATTCAGTATCGAGGGCTGAAGTGTGTTCAGTCCACCGACTGATGGCGTGTCTTCACTCTGAGGCGTTCGTGCCTTCTTATGCACCTTCCGAGGAAACAATGGTAACCAAGCCCGCTTGGAGTTTAGATCCCAATCAAGTTCCCAAGGCTGGTGCTTGCTTTGTATATTGGCCCACACCTGAAACGTGACAATGATACAATGAATACGCCACGGAATACCTGGAAACGCGCTTTTACAGCCAAAGTTGTGTGCTCCGTTGCTGGTTTGAACTCACGTTGTGCATACTGACCAACCCGTGCACTGATCGCATCGGACCCCCCAGATTGTTCACCGAATATGATTCACCACTAGAAGGGTTCCAAAAATACCAGCCGAAGCCAATATTGGGTTTCTCCGCCTTCTCTTGCCGTAGCAGAACGTAGACGGCGTGACCTAGGAGAAAATGTACGTGTGTTACACAAACGCGGTAGCGGCAAGTGTGGTCCGACCGCGAGCCGATTGGTTCACACTCTACGCTGGTGCATATTGGCTGAAGCACAGTTAAACCAAACAGAACAAGTTTCGCATCTACTCATGAGCAGGGGATTTTAATGTGAATTGCTGGGGGTTTCGGTGCAGTAGCTTCAAAGGCAAATAGTCCCCCACACGCTCGGAAAGCACTAGACGGTCGCCTCGACTTGTTGCTAGCTGGTTATCATGCTGTACGTATAAATATTGATAAGTCGTCAGCAGTCCGCCTTAACAGCCCTTCACCTCCACGCAACCACAGCCAGTTAGTGGGAATACACTCGAGAGTAGCCATTCATATAACAATGCGTAGGGAGATGAGCACGCTATCCAGACCTTTTATTGAAAGCGGTTCAGGTGTGGGTCCAAACAACTGAGTTTGGAACAACATTTTAGGGTTGGCAGGCCCGAAGGATAAGTAAGTTCCTCCGTAACCTACAAGACTGTATCGTTCGAGCTATCGCCTTCCAGATTACTATTCAGATTAATTTGCAGAGGGTGGCACCATACGTGACTGGGATCACCCAGTTCATGGCATGCTAGCATGGGTCTGAACACCATTAATAATCAGTGAGAAGCATTTTCCTTCCTGGTAAACGTAGTGTAGTCTGATCCCCTTTAAGTGTATAGGTGTCAGATGCCTGCCCATACATAGTGTTGGCGAAGTTATACGCTGTATGCGACCACTCACACGCAACACTCCCTCCATGCTTTGGTGGATCCCCTATCATATCGTTTTGTCCAATTGGGGCAAAGTGAACAACTAACGTGATGGCAATACATGCAGTGATAAAGTAGGTATCTGCCGAGTTGTTTTGACAGATCAAAGCAATGTCTCAGAGGCAAATATTCCGCTATTTGAGTTAACACCTTCACCAAAGCATTCAAGAGTATCATCTTCAACACATCTGATTGCTGAAGAAAACTGGCTATAGTTTGGTGACCACTTTTTACCCCGACTCTACTTATTTGAGTTCGGAATTAATAGGTCACTCACATCCAGTTCTTCGGTACTTGAGTGTGTGTCCAGATGACTTAGTTCCCCTCATGGTATACTAATGAGACAAAAAGAAACGGCACCAGCAACAGCCGGTACGCCGTACCGACGTCTTCGCTGCCGCTCAACCATCACCAGTCATGTGTGGGTTAAGGATACCGCGAGGGTCGTCCAGGCGCCTACGAGTGTTCGAACCCTCGACCTCCGGGTTGCAAGGCAGACTCCCTGTCCTTTCGGCCACGGATGTGGTCATCATACTATAACACCTACGCCGCCACAACCGTTTCATGATACTCTAAGCGTCGTGCCCGTGACTTTGGGGCATTCATATCGTGTTCGAGACAAGTTGAAACTGTTGGTACACCAGTCCTACACGCATGTTTCAGCTTATTCAAATGTACACCATGCATCGAGGTATGTGCATCAATTGGAAAACCAGTAGCTATAAACTGTGTTACCAGCTGGCCACTGCGTTTTGCTGGCTAACGTTGACATCCTGTTGATCTTCACACCAGCTCCTATTAAGGTCAAAAGCAGAAAAAGTTAACCACAAAACTTCGACTTCTGTTGGTCAAATCTACAACCCCTTGGTTGATGAATGATTTCCCACGTCTCAGTCCAACGGCACATCGCCGAAGTAGTGGAAAATGCCACCACTGTGTATGCACCATAGGTTCCAGTTCAGGTCGCCTCATGGTGGGTTACAGTAAGAATGAGAGAGGTTCTGTGATCTTATGAATTCATACCGAAACATCTCAGTTTAGAACGTGGCTGCTACTATGTGATTAGTGTTCTGACTCATAGTTGATGAAACGGGACTCAACTGATCACCGAGTCAGCTGATGGGCGAGCGGCAAAGCCGTGAAGACACAATCGCCGCTAAGGAGCTCATAAGGCAGGTAAAATACACGCATGCATAGTCTGACCTTTCTAAACAGCAATGTGTCCGCCTCACATGGATTTATAACCCAGGCCGTGTGGTACTCCGCGGATACCACTTACGCATGTCGGTCGATTGCCTTCACCGTACTAAACCGGCAGGGCCTTCAAATTTGGCCATACTATAATTCCTATGCAAATGGTTTACTAACACACGCTTCTCAGCACTGAATCAAAAAGCTGTTTTAATTTATCAATGTTTTGTTCCGTAACCATGGACAGGGTCATTTACTCTCGTGACGAAATTGTCGCGTGCTTTCACGCAGATGAACTGGGCACTATTTCCTGGCCAAGCTATACGAAACAAAATAAAAAGGATCAAAAGAGCAAAGGAATTCTTCACAAAAACATCGTGCGTGATGGCGGGATGCACTTTGAAAAAGACATTTGGATCATGAGCCTACCTGTTTACTCAGTGCCAATGTTCAATCGCTACTTCGCACATTGAAGGACATCAAAGGTTTGTAATAAAAAGATCGGGAATTTTCGCGTTTCGGCATCATTATGATGGAGGAAACCTGACTACAGTGATGCTGAAAATACATTTGTGAAACTCGCTGATTTATGTTCTGAGCGCTAACTACCCAAAGAAACCGCGGTGGCGGCATCATTTAGATTAATTTCATGGTGACCGCCGATTAAAATCCATTTTCAATACAGCTCGCAATGCACCAGCTGTTTAATCGTAAAATGCAAACAACCCAAAGGCTGTGGTTATAGCTCGATTTTACTAGTCGTTTCTCATCCAACTGTCCAAGCTACGAAACCGAAGAATATATCGTTGTGCTCCTCGAATACCTGGAACACCTAGCGTACATCATCCCATCGTGGAGAACGTACGGTGTGCGGACAAACTACCGGATGAAGAACACATGCCTACTTAACATAATAAGTCAAATATAGGAACGCGACTCTAATTTGCGCATGACATTCGCGGCACCTTTCCGGAACGGTGTGCCGTTGTAAGCTTTCATTCACTGAGCATCTGTTTAGATTGCCTCGTGCCCTTCGTGTATGTCGTCTAGTTGATTTTCCACTACACAGTCTGCCAGCGTCTCAAGATTTACCTGTTTCTCTTGTTCGCCCTCGTTGCAATCCATACTACTCATAAGTAGTGCATCACACGATGAACTTAACAAATCTGGCATCAGCGTCATTGACAGCCTCGGACTAAAGAACACAGTGCAATCTCCAAACAGGTTAAATGGAACCCTTAACATGATTATTGTTAACAACCTGAGAATTTTTATGTTTGTAATCGGGCACTACTTGGGCGCCCTAATCAAGCCATCGGAAAGCTATCTCCCATTATCTATAGCAAGAAATCCCCAGAGAGTTCACCTGTTGCAAAGATCGAAAGTTCAGTAGGAGATAATGCTATCCGCAGAACATTCAGCATTTGCATGAAACCATTGCCTAGCAGATATTAGTTTAAGATTCGGAAGTATCAACGTATTGAGACCAGTTAGGGAGTTACTTAGACTACTGCTTCGACACCTGTTGTCCAATTGAAACAAGTTTTATCCATGCAGACAGATTCTCCTCCCAACATCTTAAACGACTACACAGACTTAACGAAAAGGCTTTAAACGCAAAATGTTACATCAATAACATTTCCGTCTATAGACATAAAAATCAAATTGCGTCTACTCAACGATATCTACGTTCAAGGCATAGTTGGAAGTAATAATTATTGAAAATATGGAAAGTGCTGAAACAATTAAGCGGAATGAACCGCAAGGTCACGAATTCAACTCCGGATGTGGGAAAACTATACCACAATTTTGTGACAAGGGTAGTACTTCATCCTTTGATTTACCCTCTACTGTTACAGCTATCCTCAGATAACCCTTCTTTCTGTGAACAGTCTAGAAGTACACAGAGAAATTATTGGGCTGCAGCTTAACAAAGCACTTGGTCTGATTACGTTGTCTTCTGTAGTTCTCAAGAAGTGTGCAGATAACCTGGCTGAGCCCCGCGCTGAGTTGTACACGCTGTGCTTCAAGCAGCACAAGATAACTAGCAGTTGACAACGCGCAAGCATCATGGTGGTACCAAAGGAAGGAACCTGCAAATATCGGCTGATGGCATGCACGTCGGTAGCTATTAAGACATTTGAGAAGACTATTCTTAAATGCACAACAGCACAGACCCGTTTGGGTGAGCCTCATCAGTTTGCATATCGCAGAGCAAGCTGCACATTCCATGCGATGACATGTTTGTTGCATACTGTGATTTCGTCACTGGATAATAAAAACACATTCATCCGCATCAGATTTCTGGGTTTTGCAACGCTTTCGTTTGTGTGAACAATGAACTACTGTTGGGCGATCTATTACGATGCGAAGTCTAAACTTCTGTTGTTGTTCTTCCGTAGAAAGGTTATTTTAACAGGTGTACCCAGTTTACCAGGTTAATGGGGAAAATCTCCTTTTCAATCACTACGAACTCTGGTGTTCTTGAGGGAGTCAGTTTGACCCCATTCTTGTTTTTCACTTATATTGCCACAATCCCTGTCCCTGAAAAAGCCATCCTACTGAACTATGCGCACGATGCAAATCTTGACGTCTATCATCCTAGCAATGAGCTACCTGCCAAGCTACAAACCTCTTGGACAACCTCACGGCTTGGTCCAAGTCCCGTTGCCTACCGTTAACCACCTCAAAATGCAAGGATGTGAATTGTACGCTGTTCAAAGGAAATCGCTACCAGCAAATCGTGACTCAGTGTCCACAATGTTACACTGATTGTGAATGTTTGACCTTTTTCACTTCAGTAAAATACCTGGGAGTGACCCTGAGCAATGGGCTAGCTTGGTCGCTTCATGTGAGTTAAACCTTCGCTAAAGTTAGAAGAGTCATTCTATGCTACGCCTCTCAGATTTGCTTCCGTACCCCGATTTTTGATCCCACCTTTTTTCTGTGCTTGTATGTTACTTTACTGGACCTATTGTTCTCCAGTTATCTTTCTTGGTCTCCTGAGTAAGGACTTTAATGTAACAGCCAGATCAGTGAAGTATCTATCACGGTGTAGTGGAATTTCAAGGACAGAAATCGTCAAACTCATTGTAACCAACCATATTAACTCCTGTGACTATTTGTATTCAAAATACTCGCAGATGTTACCTATCCTCTCCACCTAGTGTTGTCCGAATGCTTGTCGAACTCTTCGAGCAGAGAGATCTACACAAATATATACGCCCGCACATGGACTTATGTACACCTGTTGTTCCTTTCCTGGCACGTACTTTTTTGAACGATACAAATTCAAGAACTGATTAGTGGATTACTCTTGCGATATCTGCTCTGTCAAATCTGTTTATCCGTGTGTACCTTACTTTTTCATTATTTATCCCATTGCATGGCTTGTGTGTTAGAGTTCAATATTCATCCTTCAAGGGTGCATAAAGCATATTCTTGACTTGAGTTGAACGAACTCGTTGGAACACGGCTTGAACAATTTATCACACAGTGGGTAAGGTGCCTGAATGGTTTCAGCAGACCCAGCATTCACTGCGTATCCTGATAGTAAGGTCGATGTATTCCTGCTGGTATACACACATCTAGTGGATATTTCAGGCTGACAAGATCAAATGAGGTACCAGCGGCCAATTAAATGTTTTCATCGTATGACCCAACCCAATGAGAAAGGATATTGTTTGGGATGCAACTTGTCACTTACAAACGCCCGCTGAGATCTAGTGCCCCTTTGAGCTTGACAACTGTGCGATAAACCACTTAGAGCCTGTTAAAGTTGTTTGTTATTATCCACGATTACTTCCTCACATTAGACCATATGAAACCGACATCAAGAAAGCTGCGAATGTACATGTTCGTTCAGTGCATCGGCCTCAGCTTGGGTGAAACTGGTCGCATCTTGGTTAGTGATGCAGTTCACACTGCTGATGACCCTCCGGGGTTGTTCGAATTTCCGACGAAAGAAGACACGTTGCCAGGTGGTACAGCAACTGTTGCGATGACAATTCTTTGTCTAACAGAAGCAAAGCACAACTAAACGGACATCGGCGCATCCGAATCTACACATTCAACGTACACCTTCTAGTACACGTTTGATGTTAATCGATGCGCGTGCAAGGTCATTTGGTAAACTTACCCTCAGGTACAGCTTCACCAATGCACAGATACACTGGGAGTGAGTCGTGTTCCATCCCTACGGCGGTTTCCTCTCTCCCATCGCCATATTCTTCTGGTGAACTGAGTTTCATGCGCTCCAAATAGAGAAAGTAGCAAGCCAATAGAACTGCATGCTCCTCTTCATCTCCACACATCATGCTGAGAAACTTCTGTGTGATTAAATTAGCAGAAAGGGTGTAGAGGAAATTAGCATTTACTATTGGATCCTAGAGTAAAGGAGGGAGGTGAATGGAAGCGGGGTAAATGCTCATTCTGATATATCACCCACGAAGGGACAATTGGTTCCCGGATATCTCTTAATCAGCACTAGTTGACACTACTTCAAAGCATTAAACACCAGGCCGTCTACTAAGCTCAAGTACCTTTTGAGCAACCGTAAGCAAATTTGCGGCCAACATATAGGATTGTGCACTAAGTCAGCGACTGATCCTATTATTTCAGCAGTCTTGCACAGAATTGCAGAAGCAATATTTATGTGGAATATCCTGCTCCAGGTGTGACAAGAACAAGCGGTGCTTTACACGTAGATACATTACTTTCGTAATGTCGTGTTTTCATTTTCATCGGAGATGTCGTAGCAACACGCTGTCATTCTAACAGGCCCCTAACCTCGGGTGGATGTCTAATCGGCATTAACACGCTGATGCGATTGGTTGCATTTACCGTGCCATTTGCATCGATTCCTTATAACGATGTTGGATCACAGCAGTATTTAGTCTCATAGTAACCGAACCCACAGGTACAAGTGCAGTCCTATACTACATCAGGAATACGACAGTGACTACCTTTCAGCTCCGCAGACACCAAGTTATAAAATTAACAGTATATGACGAACTGCATTGCAGCTGAAGTGCTGATGTCATTAATGCACTGATAACGTGAGCAAGCAATTGACAGACAGCATGCCAAGAAGTGAATTATTGGCTTATCAGGTGCCACATCACGTGATTGCATTACCCGCGATAACACAGCCTCAGTTGAACCTCACCAAGCTATGTAGAGTAAAATGCTTAATTTCGTTTCCTTCGGCCACTTGGCCGATTTTGCGGCTAAAGCAACGCTACTCCATAGCTACTGACTAATAGACGTTCGTAGTTGTTGTGGGTAATAACCAATGAGTTTAGCCGCGGCTGTATAAAATTAACTACTGTGAACAACAGCTTAAGCGGTGAGCGCGATGAGCTGCTCTGCGGTTGAAGGGTTCCGACTACCATAGGATAATGCTTTTCTCAGTGGATGGTCACCACGGGACTGCTGATCTATTTCAATGCTCATCTTTTAGGGCTGAGAATAGAGATTATCCACTTTCTTTGGGCCAGAGAGGGATATGCACTCGGTTACTGGCCACCCCAGATTGGTTGTGAGTGGTGGGAACAACATAAGTTCAGCAGCGAAGTCAGTCGTCGTGTCTTGGGGAATCCGAGGTTTCCTTTCAACAAGTTGGCTTTACTGCGCCAGTTAAGTTGGCTCGGTCACTTACTGCGTATGTCAACTGAGCGTGTTTTACCACTCCCTGTTCGCTCGTGAAGGATTCAACGGGAAAAATCCCCGCGGTGAGCAGTCCTCCATCTAGCGACAGTATATAAGACCAGAAAACAGTTCAGGGTTAAGATATCTTTTCGGTAAAATCTCGTCAGACCCAAACTTTTACATGACACGGATTATGTGGGGTAAGCGTCAAATCGGGCTGGGATTGATTTCTAAGGTGTCTGAAAGGTCAAGATCGATGACTAAAGGTGGCTACAGTATATAAGGTCGCTGACTTTACTTCATGCTACCGCTGGACCCATCCGCCTGCCTTGTTGAGGGTCAGAGGACAAAGACTGCCGATGGCTGGAAACAATTAAGGGAAAGCGCGCAATCGAAATTAGGGGAAGGACTGTGTATATACTTGCCTAGATACAGATGCTTACTGCCTAGTAATCGAAAATGACAAATAAAGAGGAAAAATTGGGTATGCAAAGGAGCGAAATAGTCTTTCGTTTTTCTTGCTGTAAAATAGCTTATGTGTGTTGCTCCTCTTCAGCTAATGTGTCACGATTGTGACGATTGTGTAGAAGACGTGGCGATTCCGGCTGTCACCTTTCGGTGTTGCTTAGCTCAATGTGTATTCATTGCACTGTGACTATATATATATATATATATATATATATATATATATATATATATATATATATATATATATATATATATATATAGTTTGCGACATCCGGTTTCGGATTTGCCTGTCACTGCGGCCAACTACAGGACGTCTCTGCCTACAGAAGGACCATGGGTTGCTTGCGCTGCACCACCCACAGCTCCAACCACACCCCCTATATCAAGTGTAAGCCAGAAGGAATAAGTCCGGGAGGCATGTGGATAGGAGCTATGTTTCATCAACGGAGCCGGACCACACTCCTTCAATATTCACATCAACATTCCTGTCTGTTTATATAAGGTATCATGCGTACCAGACGTACACAAGGCGGTTGCTGGGCCGGAGTTCGCTGCACACTGGCTGGAACCACAATGAGCCTGGCGCAGCCGCAAAGACCGTGCCACCCGTCTTTCACCTCAGCAATTATTCACAATGCCCTGGAGCGAGTAATCGAGCTGTAGAGTGTTTGGCAGGTAAGCACCTTGTCAACATTCATATTGAGCGCAGCCACATCGGAGACATCAAACAACCAGCAGAATTTAATGGAAAGCAAATACGCAAAATTGACACCGAGTATGCTGCAGAACAAGAGAATTGAACAAACCAACTAAAGTGGAAGAACTTTTATACAGGTTAAAAAGCCCTAGTTTATGTGTAAGTTGGTTTATCCCAACTGCGGTGAAGAAGCATCATGAATGCAACATCGGCCTCAACATATATATATATATATATGTGGTGTCCACGCAAATACACTAGCAATCATCGCTCGTGAATGAGATGTCACGCTTCGCATAGCGTTCTGCCCTTAGCATGGCAAAAGGACAAACTGGATGCCCGCGGCTCCATGGGCTCTGTATGAAAGTTGGATAGTATTTGATAATCAAAATCCCTCAAAGATAACCAGAACTTGGCGCAAACTTACACGGCAGTCCTCAAACACCGCCTTTAGATCACGGTTCAACAATTTAATAAGCCGCATACGGCTAAGCTCGTGGCATGCACATTGTACAGTCCAAATGGATCTTTGATACCGTTCCCAAATGGATCGTCCCTACAGATATGGTATCCATATGCTAAAACCCTTGCACCATTCCCAGATAAACTCTTTAACTTTCTTGCTTTGAACAGCATCAGTAGCAAAAATTAAATATTTTCATTTCGCACCACAATCAGATCCTTGATTCTTCAATGTCAACATTTTAACCTTTGACAGACTGCTGATTAGTGAAGTACTACACTATAGCGTTTCCGCACACTACCACACATTTTGTGTCGACACTTCTTCAATATAATTGCAAACCTATTCTTAAAATGCCTACTGACTTTAGTCTGAAGTATACAACGACGCTAATAGTAATTTATGTTTTATTTCTTCCAAATAGAGCGTGCGTACAGTTCAGAAATACTAGTCTACGGTTTTCCGCTCCCGTCTCGTGCGATTTACTTTGTCTAGGCTACGTATCTTCAATGCCACACATGAAGTAATCGGCCGCTTGACATGACAGTCGAATATCAGGGCAGGTAAGATTTAGTTTGTCGAATAAACTGATTCACCTAGTATTAATTTCCCTAAACCACTGGTCTCTTTCTGATGACGCCTGGTTCACATGAGCTGTGAACATTGGGTGCACAACATGGTACACACCTTAGGACATCTGTATACTACTGCAAGCATGATACAGTCCAGTTCTTCTATGTGGTCCAGTAGGCCTCTTCGTAATAGCGTCAAATTGGGCTGATCCATTACGAATTGAATTACGGAAGAAACTATGATAATATGGGTTACTTGCGGTGAGGGGACTGAGACGTACAAAAAGCACATCGGAAAGAAGCGCACAGACTGTCCTAGCCTTTGTGGTTCCAATTTGTACTAGACTCCGTACCCGGGTTAAACTTTAGCCTTGAACAACGCACACCTGGTTCTTCGTTGTGCTGATAATTTTCCTTCCATTACAGTGAACATTTGTGTGTAGTTTGCAATTTCATTCTACCCACACCAACTACGTTTTTAGAGTTCACATGCCTGATGAAGTAATCTATTGATTTTGCATGGAGAATAGGTAAGCATAGTTTCTGGTAATAACGAACCACGTTGTTGTGAAATAACTTACGTCACTAGTGCACCAAATGTCGGTGAGCCCCGGGAACGACACCGAGTCCGAAACTCTTGGTATCAGGGAAACATACCGTGCCAGGCGCTTCTAAATACGAAGGAATTAGATTAACACAAAGGTAAGGGTCAAAAGTAACATCTTGATCACTGAGGCATTCAATTACGCATTATGGACAGTTCAAGGCAAGTAGACTACTGTGGACTGACATTGCAGGTTGGAGATCTGACTGAAGGACACAAGAGAATTCTTATGCGTACCCTGCTTTCCTCCAAAGAGAGCTTGGTTTGAGAACTGGGGAGCAGCTCCGGTGGTGGGTTCAGCGGGGCCAAATAGCGGGTCATCATGACTTCTCTGCAATCGATATTCAGCACGATAGGGTTGAAAGAGCGATTTCGGAAGGATTTGCAACTTTCCAACTTCCACCTCCAGCTTGACAACAGGTGCAGGGTTTCATTACTTTCAATGGTTGCAAACTGCAGAAAGTAGTAATATGTTGGAAAAACGGTCACTTGTTTACCAAAGTGAGTACGACACGAATAAAAAATGATAGAACATATTCCCCTAGGATATGTATGAATAAAGAGGATGTCTGCTTCATGGGGTTGTATGGAACGCAGCAAGTACTTTATGGCAGTCCCAACTACTTTTTCTCACTTACGTAACTAACAAGATAATAACGACAATGTTTTGGAGGCTAAAACTGGAGCGAACGAATGTCAGCTGATTCGGTAACAAAAGTAAGACATGCGAATGAGGGGAACCTCTTGATATTTAAGTCATGTGCATATGTAGGTATTGCTGAACAAGTACGTCATCCCTCTGAAGCGTAACACGATCTAACAGAGTTGAATCAATACATAACGTAGCTTTACAACCTTTACGTGTTGTAAGGCCGTCAAAGGGACCGTGGCGCAGTTACACTTGTCCTTTTTCATTTGAGACTTTTTCAGTCCACGTTGGTATCATCTGGGCTACTATGAAATACAAGCAACTGCCCAAGAAGCAGCGACTTGTGTACTACTTAGTGGGATCGGAACTTCACATCCTATGAGACTACTACCATCCAGTACGACGGGCTTCAAATTTCAATATCGGAAGCTTATAAAACTCGATTAACTTCCGACCCCCAAAAGTCGGCATAAGCTCGAACGTGATACTTGCAGTCATACAGCTCAGGAAAAGGTCACATTTTGGAAGGGATGTAGACAAAATTACCTGAGTTGGTATGACTTTGTTCGCAGTATCACATAACGCCTAGGGAGCTCAATGCTGGCTTACATGCCGCGTTCCAATGATATAAGCCAAGGTCAATGTAAGGAAATACACGATATTGCTTAATAGTTTGGAGCCAAGCGTACCCGAATCGAAGCTTCCAACGCATCCGAAACGATACCTGGACAACCTTTCTAGCTTGAAACTGAACAAATTGCAACTTGAAGCCCACTGGTTAGGACCAAAAGTGAGCTCATTGAAAGCCTGGCGGGTGGAATTTACATTTAAAGGTGCAACTCGAGTATCTGATGCATTAGTTGATCAAATTTTAACATCTACATCCGCACTCACTAGTGACACATTCAAGATCACTTTAGTGCAGTTTTCTCCAAATTACCTGAGTGCAGGACACAATTCCCAAAAGTAATTACTCTCTAGCAGTGAGAAGCAGTGAAACAATTAATACTCAATTCTGAGATTATATTCTCCAGGCAGTGGCGTGACAACTAATTTGGCCGCCTCGGGGCGGTGATAAAATTTTCATGATGAATGAAGACAGAATATGCGTGTGAAGGCCATACAATCTGCTCAGGGTAAAGTGCACATTAGTTTTCGATGCAATGGATGATCGTTTGGGACACGGGTAAATATAGTGAAAGTGACCACAATGGGACATTTGAGGGGATTGTTGGGTAGAACGTTTGCACAGGTGTAACACTTGGTGCAAATGTGTTGATCAACCTTCAGCTTATCTGGAACTTTTGCCCTTCATATTTGGTATTGAACAATTGACGGTACTAAAAATGCAACCTTGGTCACATGCCGCTCGGGACGAACCTTCTCCCTCCGCCCCTTGCTACGCCTGTCTCCAGGCCGGACAAATAATCGGGTTGGGTAATTATTGATAAGCCAGACTACATGTCAAAGATGTACGCTATTTTTGATGACTCCAGCACATTCATGAATGACCCGATACGAAAGGGTAGCGCCATGCTGGATGCGAGTAAAAGCACCAAATTGTTGAAGGCAGTGAAGCGTTGCAACCATTTCCATGGCATTTTGCTTGACCGGCTAACGCCCTGAGGCTCATCCTCCTCGTCGGTACGGACTTCCAAAAGTACCTAAAGGAAACATCCCACTACGACCTATACTTGACATGTCTGGGTCAGCAGTACACTCACTCGCCAAGTAGTTAGTTGAACTCCTTAATCCAACCCAAGCCAATGAGTGACATACAAATTCATAAAACAGATAGAGGGCCTAAACGTGAATACAAATTGATCCTGACTTTCGATGTGGAATCACTCCTTACAAATCTTCCGCTTATAAAATCCTTTCCTGGACTTCTTGCTGTGACGAAAAGATGATGGTTCATTGGAAAGAAGAGTGTACCGGAAGCCAACCTGGGTAGGGCACCATACCCACATCATCAATATTGTGCCGAACAGGCACAAGTGAAATCCATTACGTTACCTGTTCTATCGTGCCGCAAACATTTGCAGCGCAGAGATCTTGGAAACAAAAAAGGGCTTCATGGTCAGAACGCTGCGAAGTAATACGTACCTTGCCGCCTTCATCAATAAACATTCCATAGTTCGCGCTCAGCTTTCAATGACAGAAACTGTGAGAATAATAGACATTTTCCCTTCAGTTCCTCACAAAGATGGTATCTTTTTTGAGCTGCTGAATAGTAAACTGCTCACCGCAGGGAACCAGATGTACCCAGCCGGTAGAGCTTGGGTCCTTAGCGAGACTGCTTCGCTCATAACGCAACGCCTCAAAGAGGAAATTCCGGTCCTGTCCGAATCGTATGTCCCATGTCAGTTCACCTGCACTTGTACTGCACGGTACATCGGACCCACGACCATACGCATGTCAAGGCGGATAGCGGAGCATTGTCCTGCGGCACAGCACTGTCAAGACGGTCCGAAGCTCAAACTTGGAACACTATGTGAGGAGTGGACAGTGTTCAAACTAAGGGTTCCTTCAATACGCTTTATGATGTATCGAAACGGGTCCCTTAATGACTCAGAATGCATGTGCCATTGCGATCTGAAGGCTGAAACCAGAGCTATACAACCTGAAGGCGCTGGTGCGAAATTTGATCTTGCCATGGCCATGTACCCGTCAACTGACTTTAGCTTAATTGATCTATGGCGATGTTCAAATTTGGTCAATGACTAAGGTATCCTACGGACTCAACCCGGTTTAATTGTGCTAAGGTAGAAATAGCTTGTTATTCCAATGCCAACATGATTCATAAGTGTCTATGCCTGAAGGGACTTAACCAAAAGATATTACTTCGCAAGGGTCTTTTATTTACTACGTTAATGGGCATAATTTACGAATGCGCAGGCCATGTTTTAGCAAACTACCTGAGATTCGACCTCGTCAAGTCCCGACCTTTTCGAGCCTAGACATGATAACTGAGACCTGGCCGTATGACTGGTGCCGAAGCCGCTCTACCAGGCATATCGGCACTAAAAAACGACCTTGTAAAGCCACTGGTGTAATTTTGTATATCACCACAGTGCCCTACATGTAGAACTCGTTAATGATCCAGAGATTTAACTTGCCAACTCGCTTTGGTGCCGTATGCAAATAAGAAAGGGTAACACATGTTTAGTTTCCCTCATCTACCGCCCTCCGATATCCATCATAGAAATGGACAGCTGCCTTGCTTCTGCTCTGAAAACCGTTCTGACTCAACCTAACATTCACGTTCTCCTTGTGGGAGATTTCAACTTGTACGCTTTGGAGGTTATGGCTTCTATTGGCGAACAATCTAAGGCCGAACTGCAAAAGCTGGTGGATGGCCTACCATCTCATACTCAAGTTACGCTCCCTAAGAGATTCGGAACACGGAACAAATAATACATTCTGGACCACGTGTTTACCAATGAGGAACTTTTGATCGACATCGTAACAATGAGTATCCTACTGGTGGCGCAGCGGTCATGCAACACGGCTTTCCCCTGAGACTGCTAGGCAGCAAATTTTAAAGGGGACAACGAGGAAGCCCGTATCGTAATGCGTCACATCGTTCTATCCGACTTAACCAAAGTTACCGGATGGTAGTTCCTAACTGATCAACTTTTATCTCTTGGGTAGAATTTGTCAACCAATACAGCACGCTAGTAGCAAATGCATTAGAGACCAAGATCCACAACTCCAAACACATTAAGTCATTCTTGAGGAAACACAGGGCTTACACATAGATTCGCTTTGGCTAGCATACAAAGCCAGTCCAAATGCCGAAAACTTGAATACCCATATAAGCTGGCGACAGTATTGTGTCAAACTGGTCCGCGAGGATAAAATGAAACACCAACAGGATTGACAGAAATTTCGCTCCAACACTAAGCTATTTCCAGGCATGTCAACCAACTCCACAAAGTGTTGAGGGCCATCTCTTGTCTAATCATCGCATGTGGACAAAAGGAAGAAGCAGACAACGTTGGTAGACAATAATTTACTTGTAATTTCTACAGAGTACCAACATCTCATACCATTCCCACGCGGAACACGTCACTAACATCAATTAACCACATGTCCCTCACTGCCGCACATGTGCTGAACGGCTGTTTTTACTGTATGGGCACAATTCACCTCGTGCAGCTAACTAATGCCCTAAGTCCTTGAGGGTAACTGCCAGGATCTCGGGTGAACCGGTGACCCAAATTTTCCCAACGCTGTCTACGATATCCGGGCTTCCGCTATGTGGAAATATGAAATAGTCATCTCCTATTGCAAATCCTGCTGAAGTAAGTTCACTTGTTCGCCAGGCTTCGTAATTGGGATGTACTGGAATGCTAGTTGTCTGAGAGTGACAGGACCACGGTTAACATAGCAACTCAACTTAGCAATTGAACGCAGAGTGGAGAATACTAAAAGGAGAAAACAGGGGCACTGGAGAACAAGTTTTTGAAATTGACTCACAACAATAACTAAGCTAACAAAGAGGATGGGATTCGAAATTTATCCAATAGGTCACTTTCAGTAGCAGAAAAACAAGTCCTTACCAAAGGACTCAACTACAATTTCAAGGATGCTATGACTACAGAGTTCCTGTCTGGATTGGGAAGCACAATCCAGTCCAGCGGGTTTGACGATGATACGCAGAAACAACTAAGATATACAGTACTTCCAGTCGTAACACGTAACAAACAGCACATTTCACTATCTCAACAAGAAAGGGATGCAATAAAAGCCCTGAAAGCCGATGAATCCATTGTCATTTTACCTGCGGACAAGGGGCGCGTGACGGTTATATTAGATAAAGAGGATTATGTTAAAAACGTGAAACAGGTTGTGCCCGCGATCTGAACATAGCACAATCCTATGGGCTTCCAAATTTAAAGACGATGCACCACTAAGACCAATGGTATCGCTCCCAGGCACGCCTACGTACAACCTGGCCAGAGAGTTGTGGAGACGTCTCAAGCACCTAACAATGGGATCACAGCACTCTATACATAATGCACAGCAGTTTCTGGAGAAGCTCAAAGGTATACGAGTAGATCATGAAGAGATAATAGTACCGTTCGACGTGACCGCGCTCTTTACGTCTGTCAACTTACAGACTGCAAAGCAAGCAATTACCGAACAGCTGGACCAAAGTGAGAAAACAATCGGAAAACTGACGACTGAGAATCTTTGCAAGCTATTTAACCTATGCCTGGTGACCCACTTCGGTTTTGATGGACAGATCTATGAGCAGGTGCCAGGAGCATCGATGGGATCCCCTGTGTCAGGGCTCATTGCAGAGATAGTAACGCAGAAAGTTGAAGAGAACGAACTTCCCATAATCAACCCAAAGTTGTGTACACGATACGTCGATGATACACTCGTGATACTGAAACGTAGTCAGGTAGAGGCTGCATACCAGTTACTCAATAACACCACTAAAGACATTTATTTTACGATGGAATCAGAGATAGAAAACCAGCCCCATTCGTGGATGGGTTAGTCACCTGGACGATTGACGGAGAGTTACAAACACCGGTTTACAGGAAAGGAACACACACCGACCAAATTCAAACTATTCCAGCAATCACCCGAAATGTCACAAAATAAGCTGCGTGTGTACTCTCTTCCGTAGAATTGAAACACATTGCAGCACGCTTGAGGTGAATCGGAAAGAAGAGATATATCTGTTCAGATCATTTCACCTAAATGGATATCCACCATACAACCACCATACAACCGTGATGATCTATGAAATAAAGAATAAAAAGAGGGAGAGAAGGGGGACTTACCTGAAAACCTTAATAATCTAAGTAAACATTCAAGGTCAAGGTGTCTACATCTTGTGTTAACAATATACCATCACAAACAGTTGGCTATGGTGTAAAGATAAGGCGGCATCGGCGAGACAGCTTCCTTGCGGCTTTTACTGTCCCGCGTCATAATCAGCCCTTTTCCCACAGATAACTCACACCGAACACACGTTAAACATGCAGTCCGACTAGGAGACGGTAGCAGGCGCCCCACTGGTGGCGAATGGCAGTCCTATCCTGTAAAGTCTAGAGCGAAGCACAAAACAGGTCACGTGGACTCCAGCCCGGAAGGCGAGACGGACCAACGGCACTCAGTTTGGTCGTCAATAACTTCATTTCCCGTTACCACGTCAACTTTTGTCCACATCGAGCTCTTCACCTGGCGTACTGAACAAGGAATTTGAGATCGGTGAACTGATCCTGAGCTGGGTATGTGTGGTTGTACTCCAAAGCCGCTTGAATGTGCGGGTTCATAGCGCTCTGTGGTGTACTGTAGTGCCCGATATGCTTTGGTACTACGACCACGGCTATTCGTGGTATTTATAAACGACCTCGTGTGAGAGATCAAATCAAGCTCTTAACACTTTGTAGATGGTCTCAAGATTTGGAGTGAAAAAGAATTTATCCGGGCTTACGACTGTTAATACCAGCACATGCTCGAGTATAACATTGCCAAATAGAAAGTACTGGGCCTGCGCCACTAGAGAACCTACAAATATGGACTAGAATAATAAGTTTTGCAGCTTGCTGTCCAAAAAGTTGCTCCTGTCGTGCTTGTGCGTGACGATCTAGCTAGAAAAGTTACTCAAAACTTGGGCCTCATGCGCAGGGCGTTTGGTTATTTTGGCCCAGAATCTTTCCGGAAATGCCTAACGCCTACGTGAGGTCTGGTGTGTAGTACCCCATCTAGGTCTGGCACCCCTGCAAAGCTGTGACCTAGCTAATGAATTACCCCTCCTCCCTTCGTAAGCCTCTCGTTTCGTATGAGGTACATGACTGGCAGCCAGATTTCAGAGTCTGTCATTCCATTGTGTAACCAAGTTTCCGCGACACCGATGATATCGCATGGGTTCGAAAGTTGGCGATCTTTCAGTTCGGCCAACTTATAGAAAGCGCAGTTGCTGCGACAAACCGAACAGAACTTGCTTACGGCAGAAACGGCAGCTAAATGAAGGATATTAAAGCCTGCTTGCAATCATCAAATAGCTAACTTACGCGCTCAGAGAGTGCATGGTAACAGACGGGAAGGCTTATAGCAGTCAAAAGATGATTGAAGAGGAAGCCTGAACTCACGAATTTCCGGTGCTCCAAGCACTAGGCTGGCAACTACATGGTTGTTGCCTTAACTGAAGTGGGTCACAGAAGAATACTATCCTGCAACTTTAAACTTTAGCAAACAGATAGTATCTTGGCTCTCTTTGATGTTAGGCAGAAGGCCAATTACTGCATACTTCATTATTTGTGTTAAGAGTATCCAATTAAACTACATAAACGTGTATGGGCAAACAGAGCTGTATTACTAGCGCCAGTCGAACAGCTCTACTGGCAGTGGGTATATGACACGGACAACTACGTACTACATGCTCACAGTAAGCGTAAGAACCCGTGCTTACAGAATGATGCGATCTGTGGCCATGATTTAAGAGCAAGAAAATCATCTCCCGTTTAGATTTGGTGCTGCAGATCGCTGAAAATGAGATTGTTATCACGGGCATATGCTAATCAGATGGCTCCAAAAAAATCGCTAGACATATGCTTACATTTGTGAGTAGCTGTTCCGGAGGGTGCAGAGCTGGCTGCAGGGTCATGAAAATGTGTATGCATGGCTTGTTGGACTGTCTGTCTGACTCGGGCATTTCGTATCCCTGCAGAACCAACGGAACGGATAGCGGCAGTCTTCCATCAACCTATAAAAGTAAAGTGGGCGTTCGACGTAATTTGATTCTTCCGTGGTTCCGATATTAGATGTGCAATTAGAGATCCATTCGGGAAAATTCGCACTGGAAAGTTGAACAACTGCTATGGAATTGAGTGCGGAAAGACAGGAATGCAGCCTATCTTGCGCGGGAATTTAGGTCTGTCAAACCAAACTCGCAGAATCAGTGGTGGTGAATCGTATTACTGATTTTTACTTGTAACAGCTGTGTAAACATCCAATACATAACACTACAAATTGTAACTGTGGGTAATACACAGAAAGTCAGCCAAAGTTCAAATGTTGCCCCCAACTTTATCGCGAGCACAGTCGCCTGGTTCTACTGGATTTTAGGTCAGGGAATTACCGGTGCATATCTCGGTCAAATTGCCCCACGCAGAGTAGACGAGACTATTTATGTGACCAGATACTCGGGCAAGAAACAACATAGTCATGTCTTAAAATGCACTTGGTCTACTGAGGCTACTTAGGAAAATTCACGTAGTATTGCCCGAACAGACGGTGGTCACAATGAATATAGAACAAGCGATGGCTCCGTCCGACTCACCTTGCGATTGAGGTAAATAGTAGATAATGGAATCTCAATTCCACCCAGAAGTCGTCGCTCGGTTCGTTGTACAATCTGATTGGAGTGCCCAGGAAGTGTCGTCTTCAGCGAAATCTCATCGTATACGTTGACAATGACCGGATCATCGATCGCCTCCAACCGCGTCATTCCGGCAGGCAGACTGAAACAAACCGATACCGGGGTTAGCTGCACTGAAGCCACTTCGGTGGAGCAGCACATCTTGACTGATGCTTAGACTACGGTCACGCGACAAGCGGACAGTGTGAATGATTTTGGCAACCTACTGTATATCCCTATAACGGAGAAGATAATACTCTCCTCGCAATCAAAATGTCGCTGCCACACGGCACCACATTCATTCTTTGTATCGACTCTTTTTCCTCAATACACGGGATCGGATTCCTTGGAACCTATCTTTAACATACCCTGTGCTCACATTGCAACAAAGTAATGGGATAATGCAACTTCCACATTACTCGGTGACTAAGCGAAAAATTCAAATGGAAAAATAAACTTGCTAATAAGCAAAAGTGCATACCCAGCGGAACGCTCGGGGTACCATAAGTACGATCTATGTGAATGCTCCTACTAGAATGTTCATGGGAGGCAGTTATGATGTCTAGCGGCCCAAACTCAATCGTCGCAAAGCATACTGCATCGTGCGATGTAATGTAGCAGGCGGCCTGCGCTATCAGGCTATGTTTCGACCGCGCAGGATGTGGGGAAGCAGAAGCAACCGCTGTGGGAATCCACATAACAAAACAAACGGGGCCGAAGGGACAAACTTGATTGTTTTTTGGCCTTCTGTGCCTTGTTTCCAGCCCCACTCACTTTTTGATTGTTTGGCTACCGGAATCAGTCTTCACACTATGCAGATTGTGCCTGTTAAATGTTACTAAGAAGCCAAGCACTGTTGGGTCACTGGGCATACCCTGATAGCACTTAAAAATTTTCAGAAGTGTAGGCTTTGAGGAACAGTTTGATAATTTTACTGCTATCAGATTACATGGGCTGCATTAGTAGGACAGCATATAGCTTGTGGCTCCTTGATATTGGCTATCTAGTGGACGTATCAGAATTTACTCAGTAATAACCTGTTTACGTTACGATGATATGGCGGTTTGGTGATATCAAAAGCAGTATCTATGTACAACACATAGAACACACCCTTACAAAAAGTAATAAAATGGTTGCTTGCCAACATTTCGCTTTCAAGTACGTCACTGGTCTCCTTGGAGACAATTATAAGCTGGAAACGTGCCACTGTGTATGGCCAATTTCACATTAAGCTATAAAAATTCTAGCTTGATTAAGTTGTTCCGACCAAATCCAATAGATCGGATGATGCTGATGCAACAAAAGCACAAATAATTATCTGGCAACCACAAGCCTTCATAAACAGCGATTCAATACACTCGTTCCTCAATATGATTTCCGGCCACATGTGCCACCACTTAGCAGGCCCACTGCATGTTAACCTATGGTTTACTCTTAGTGGTAACTGCGTGCGTCGTTCGGCATTTGATTTCCTACTATTGCATCTTTGAGTTGAGGCCTTTAGCGCAAACAGCTTTCTGCGTAATTAGTAACCCATTTATTAGTTTGATCCCAAAGACCATTGTGAAATGATTCTGGTACCATACCAGTTGTACCATAACTGAGCGCCCACATCCGATTCGCTTGAGCAGTTCCTAACCAGTAGGCCTATTATATCCATCCGTTTGTACAAAAGCCAGAGACTTAAAAACCTCATGAGCCTTAGAAACTTGTGCAGTAGCTTTTTGGGAACCGTGAACGACAGAGGAAATACAGATGATGCCTAGGTAAGTCAAGCAACGATCAAACATATCTGGCAGTCCTTCCACGGCCTCGAGAATTCCTAGTTCAATGACCCCGTCCTGTAACAATACTGATAAGGTAACGCGCTTATGGAAACCGCTCAAGTCCGATTCTTTGTCGGTAGCCTTAGGAAAGTTCGAACCAGTTCGAAGCTCAATGCCCAGGAGCTAACCAATGAGAGCATCTTTCCGTTGGCGTCGGCAAATGTCAGTCCCTTTGCCTTGGAGTCGGCCAAATGAGTTTACTGGAAGCTGGTATGTTAAAGCAGCAAGAAACGTTTCACTTCAGCATTTCTTTTGGACCTTATAATCAGACCCACTTTCCCGTGAATAACACCGTATCTTCCGGAGCAAAATTGCAGGTTTTGATGGGGCTTTCGTCTTCCGATCTGTGAAGTGTTGTGATCTGAATGGTTGTATCTGCTATGCGTACTGTCAGCGAGAAGTTGGAAACACAATAGCAAAACAGTCATTGTTCAGGGTGTCCCCCAGCCTCAAGCTACATTTTCTGAAAACGCTCAGGCACATGTCCGGGAGCAATGGAGTTGTTGAATACTGCCTCTTGAACACGTCAGGTTCTAACAATGTGATACCAACTCTCCTAGTCGGATGAACGAACGAGACTCAGAATTATTTCTCGCACAGCACGGTAACTGACAAATCTCGAAGTCTGTGGGTTCTCGGAACTTGGCCGCGGAAGATTAATTCACGCGAGTCGAACGGGTTCCTAGACCGAACGCAAAGTTTCTACACACGATTTCCCAACCCAAGACTGAATCAAGAACAAGACAGGCCTTTGGCCACAGGCGCTTTTACTGGCCAAAGCTAAGGCGATTCTAGTGTTGTACAGCCTCATTTTTATTTCACGAAACGGTGATGAAGGGGGGTTTCCCTTGGAAGGGTTTGCGTAAGCAAACCCTGGAAACAAGAAACATGGTTTTATGTAAATATGCAAAGTCTGTAAACTGAGCAGAAATGTTGGAAGTTTGGCGAGAGTTGTCCGGAAAAATAAATGTTGCTTGGATACAACAATGCGTGTTTGGTTGGAAACAAGACTGTTTCTGGGTGCAAAGGCTAAACGAATGTGAATGTTTCACGAGTTGGAAGCCTGATTGAACGTGTGCGTTTTGTCTGATCCGAGTACATGTGCACTTGAGTGAATCGGGTTTTCAGCCTTCCTGTAATAATTATAGGGACGTTGGGTCCCCATAACAGGAGTTACCTGTGTGAGGTACTTGCTCCAAAAATGCCGCAACTACTGCCTTTACAAGGATTATCTCTACAATAAATTACAAAGCAACTTGATGTTACAATCTGAGCTAACGTTGCAGGCCTTTCTAGAGAATTGGTCTAGGTTTGGTAACATGCTGCCAACAGAGCTTCGACTGCAAGCAATTAGGATGCGACCACAGGTTACGGATAACTTAATGGGGCCGCGAACTTGGTTAAAACACCCGATGTGGTGTCCCGCACATCGACTAAGCTAATAGTCGTCAGAACATCCGGAGGGACACCGCAGGAGGCGAGTGGCCATCAGGGTCATCATGACCTGTAGTGCCCGGTGTAGCAATGTGTGCCGGTGACTGATAAAAAGGAGTCAGCCAAGTCTCAAAACTGCTCTTTACACATTCCTCTAATCTTTTAACGTAAAAGGCACTCACTTGTTTTGTACTAACGCATAAGACCTTTTCAGCAAACTGATGGAGCTTTGGCTGCGTCATGCCTCGATGTCGCGGGACCTCATCACGGTAAGCGAAACATGATTGAGTGAAGCGATCACGTACGCCGAAATCGTACTTCCCGGAATATCCGCTCTGCACAACGATCAGCGGAATAGATAAGATGGTATACTACACTCTTACCGCAGTGAGCAGTATCGTGATCTCATCGACGACCCGGGGGTCCAAAGTGTCTAGGCGCTTTGGTGCCATCTTCACCTAAAAGCTGTTGAAACATGTTTAGTGGGCATCGAGCACCGCACTTCCTCGTCCACTTTAAACATGGACAATCGCCTAGATATCATTATGAAAAGTATGCTCTCACATTCACATTATCTTGTTTAGGGATTCCAAGCTTCATGCTAAAAGAACCCAGCACTTCTTCATGAAGACTTCAAAATGGAGTTGCTGGAACCTATTTTGGATTACTTCCCCACAAGATTCAGGATGTGGAATAAACCAAGTACCTTGGATGTCGTACTCCCCAACGAGGAGCTTATGATCGAAACGGTTTCAACAGTTAGTCCTTTGGGACTCAGCGAACATGCAACTTTCTTGTGCCACTACATGTGTTCTGCAGAATATTCCCCGGAAAACACTGCCGGCTCTCAGCTTATTACTGATTACATGTTATAAGCGCACTCATTAATGCAATCAAATGGTCAGTTCTAGCTGAACTACGCTGGCAATGCCACCAACAGAACTTAATTACATATCGTTTACCAACACAGCTTTACTGAAGCGGCTGATGTCCCTACGCGACCACAGCTTCCCGGGTGCAGACGACATTCGTTCGAAGGCGTTGAAAGTTGCTGCTATGAGTTTACTTGAACCATCAGCAATACCCTTTCATCGAGGTCTTAACGAGATGCACATCCCCACGATTTCGAAGCACGGGATCATCACTCCAGTCTACAAAGTGTTAGCCGTGCAGAACCAGCAACTTGTCGCCCGATAACACTTCTTCCGGCGATCTACAAGATCACGGAGTCCATAGTAGCAAAAGCGCTCCTGGGGTACTTGGAAAATAACACCATTCTCGTTCCTGAGCTGCATGGATTTTGCCAACATCAGTACTGTACTAACAAATTGCTGATCGCTCGTACATGGCGGAATGGGAAACCAGTATGAACCAGAAGGGAAAGCCAACAAACAACAGCAATACTTTGTCCTGTTTACCACACCTTTTTTGAATTATTTTTTCAGTATTTTTAGAGGGAAGGGAGTCACCGTAACACACCAATGCACACATTCGCCACTGCCGTCGACGTTGAGCCAACGCCTCCAGTCAGCAAGTTACCGCATCTCTCGGACCCCAATCAGACAGCCAACAACGACCGACTGAGGCCAACGGTTTCCTCAGTTTTTCATTTTGATTTACTAATTTGTAGGCTGTCCACCAGATCGTCGCTTACAGCCCTGTCCAGCAACTGAAACTCCCGCACGACGCGGGTAACTCTGAACAGGCATGCGTAATAGGAGTCCAAGTCACCACTGTTGATGCAGTAAGACGAGCTCCTCTAGCGAGCGGCTTCCTCGTCCCAAGGCACACTGTCTAACTACCACATTGCTTGCGTGTTGCCTCCACCACACAGGGCAATGATTTGCAGACAGCGGTGCTCGAAGACGGATAGTCCGCGCAAGTCAACGGTTCGAATGGGTCAGGTCACACATCCCGACAACAGTACAACACGGACAATTGCAGAATAGACCTGCCCTTTGATAGAGAGACGGGTGTCATGGCGGCGCTACAAGTGCCTCAGACTGCAGAAGACAAGACGAGCTTGTGAGATATGCATCGAAGTCTCATCCCCAATCACTGCACCGGGATTTAGCCACATCTCGTTTATTGCTACCGATGTTCTGAAATGGCTAAATTGTTTAAACGAGCATACCCATCCTGGTGCTGATAATATCCTACTAAAGAAGCTGAAATTATCTGTATTGAGTTCGGCGAATCCAATCTCTAGGTTCTTCCAAAGATGTCATGAGTAGATGTGTGTTCCCACAATGTGGAAGCGCAGAATCGTTACCCCCATTCACAAGAGTGGAAGTCGCGCAGATCCAGCCAATTATCATCCGGTAACACTCCTTCCGGTGAGAGAGCTGTTCTGTTCTCTGAGCCGGGTATTTCTGTTGCAGACATTTTGTTACCAAGCCAGGCAAAATCTGTAGTGCAGGTCTGAAGTCCTGATTCGCGGAGTCTCATAAGCCACAGCCAGATCCGAATAACAATTGATCGTTTACTGCTTCGAATGTTAACCTTAGATTTGTTCAGGTGAGTCCAATGCTATCCAAAGTCATGGAGTCTATGAATGCCGAAGCGTTTATGAATTATTTGGAAGGATGCGAAACTATAGCACCAGAACAATCTGAGCTCCAGCAGAAGCGGTCTTGTACCACTAACCTATTATTTACTCGCACCAGTTGGACTGAAACCATCAACAGCGGTGTGGAGAGGGGGCTGATGCGGTTTCTCTGAACTTATCAATGGCATTTGACCATCTAAACTACCGCATCCTCATTCATAAGTTTCAGAACGCTGGAACTGGTTGGATACGCAACTTCTTGATTCGACGACATCTGAACGCAAGATTTCGTAGCGCAATCTCTGACTCTATCTATGTTCAGCGCGAAGAGCCACGGGTCTCAGTATTCAGTCCACGCCTACTTCTGATTGATATAAATGATCTCGCGAGAATGATTACTTCAAGTTTATCACTCTTCACTCAAGCATCTCAAGATATGACAGGCCATCAAAAAGCAGGTGACCTCGTAGCACCGCAGGATGACCTTGATAGAGCATACGAATGGGTGACTCAGAACCTGCTTTATTTCGGCACCACCAATTGTAAGAAAGTACGCATACGTAGCCAATCCACTTGCGAGTACATAGTGCGGATCAAGTTTTGCAGTGCCTTTCTACGGAATGTGACCTAGGTGTGAGATAGCACAAGAGGATCTTGGCTATTCACTTCAATTGCAGAAAGTATCTCAAAAGGACAATCAACCTTAGCTTTTTGCAGAGGACAATTGCGCACTTTGACCCTTCAATTTTCGCTCAGATACTGAACGCCTACATTCGGAATACGCCAGTCAAGCCTAGTGTTCCGGCTGCACTTGAAATGCCATAACGAAGGGCAAGCAAAACCGTAAAGGTCTGTTTCACTTCACATTCCAATCGAGGCTAAAAACCTTTAGGATATACAGTGGACAATATCGCCGCCTGCGTTGCGATTTGCTAATTGACATATTTGGCGTTGGGGAATTTAAACCATTCTTGTTGTCACTTTTTGAAGCTGAATCACAATATCGCTCTGTGAAATTACCAGCTAAAGCTGGGAACACAGTATAGCAGGTTAGAATGTCACTTAGTGTGTGCCAACCATGGAACGCACTCCTTACCTACCTTCTTCTTCACTCATGCTAGCGGTATTCAAAGAAGTCTCCATGATGGACTCATACATTTGCATTACCCCATATAACCCTCTGTGCCCGGACGTCAACCTAACGCTACAAAACAACGTGCACATTTTCACTTCATGCACATCCTTCGTAAACACCGCTACTGTGGGAACTGAGTTTACATATTCCGTCGGTCCAAAGAAGTTAGACTCGAGTGGGCGTGTTCATTTCCTATTTTTCAAACAGATTAAGTTGGCTAAGTTATGTATCTGTTTCTTCATCATGCACCTACAAGCGCTACCATAAGACTCAAAATGACTGTAGGTAACATCTGCGAGGTGCTCTACTACAACATAAATTTGGGCTCGCTCGTACAGCCTCAGGTAATCCAAAACGCTTTTTCGCTTACGTCAAAAGGCGAAGCAAGTTAAATTCCTACATCCCGGTGTTGTTTGGCCCTGACGGATCTGCTGCTGTCACAGATCACGACAAGGCTTGTTTACTTGGTGAAGAGCATACAAGTGTGTATGTTGGAGAGTCTCAGCTGCAGCATATCAGCCTGCAGATAAAAGTTCTGTGTACTCCTTCCTGGAGGTCTCAAAATAAAAGGCTCAAGTGCTCCGGCCTCTACGGGAAGTAAATCTCAATAAAGCTTCTGGGATGAGTGCTATTCATCCCAAATTGTTATACGAGTTGGCTGATGAAATTTGCCCTATGCTTACGTAGCTGATTGCGTAGTCTCTACGCAGCCGCTTCTTGCCCACCGACTAGAGGGAGGCGATTGCATATTCCATTAAAAAGATGACAAATAGCTCCTTGAAAACTGTAGATCGAGCGTACTCACGAGTGTACTGGTCAAGCTGTTGGAAAAGCTTGTGAGAGACGCTCTCGGATGACAAGTAAGAGCGTTTAGGTTGCTCAACCCCTCTCAACACGACTTTCGTAAGGATTAATCTTGCCTTACTAACTTCTTGGCAGTTCGAGAAGATTAGATTGAGACCATAGAGCGGGGGAAGGCAGTGGACGTGATGTTCATAGACTTCTCCAAAGCTTTGACACCGTTCCGTATTCGTGTCTTTTGTACAAGCTGCAATCGCATGGTATTTCTGGATTTATCTTACCATAGACTTCAGCTTTCCTATTTGGAAGGGAGATGAGTACTCTGGTGGCTTCCAGATGTTTTTCCAACAATGCGTGCCCAGTGGGGTCCCGCAACGTTCAGTTGTTGGCCCCCTTCTCTGTACTTTATACGTTAACGGCTTAGCTGATGAGCTAAGCGTGCCATCCCTAATGTTTACGGATGACTTAAAATTCTGGTTCACAGTAAAGGATCGAGTGCTCCACTGACCCTACAAAGGACTCTGGATAGACTTTGGGACTGGTATTTTGTGGCACTTGTCCGTAAATCGCACGAAATGTTCAGTCTTAAGCGTAAGAGTAAATGAAGCGATATTTACTTGGTGGCAACGATGTGCCATAGGCGCAAGTCCAAGCTGACCTTGCTGTCACCCGACTTTAACTATGGCGAACAATGGATGATAGCTGCTCGCAAAGGATTCGACGTGCTTTGGATGATCCGCAGTTCATTCGCGATTATGACGACTGCCATGTTCGTTGGACTATTTTTAGCATTTTTAAGGCCACACTTGGAATACTGTTTACAGGCTTGTCCCCCATGCCTCGTTCGTGACAGGATGGCAGTTGAGTGTTTATTTGTACGCTTCGCGTTGAGAATATGCGCGTGACGCTCGCAGCTGCGCAAGTGTATTACCCACATGTCTTTTGAATACTGACGATAACTACGCTTGTAAGTTTTGGTTAAAATACACGGTTCTTAACATTTGGTGGGTTTATTGTGTCTTGGCTCGTAACCTAGTGTGCTTACAGGATACAACAAACGGGTTCTGCGGTCTGGCACAAAAATGATGCTTGGGTTAAAGAGGCTGATGAACCCGGAGATGCTACGTAAGTTGCATATTTTGTCTATGCATTGCAGTCGACTTCGGGTCTACCTGGTCCTCACATATAGCATACTAATAGGTCAGATTATTCCTGATTATCTGGAATGTTCCACCCCACTCGAATGCCAACCCTTCGTGGTCACCCACCGAAGTTGCACAAACCCCGATCTGACCAGTTGGGGAAGCTTTTCGGTTATCGCGTAGAGTCATAGGTTATTGGGACGCGCCGCCTGTAGACGTTGTGACGGGCTGAGAGAGTGAACGAGTTTGAAAATTGGCTGGACGCCCTCGGTCTGCCGTGTAACGTCTTTCTCTTCATGCCTTAAGCTTTTACTCGTCGATTATAGCCTACTCCTCCTTACTTCATGCTCAATTGCATCTCCATATTACTTAAGTAATTTGAAATGTCTGCTTTTCCATTTAGTTCCTTTTGTTTCCTTCTATTGAAGTGACCGGCACAGTTGGAACTGCTGGTGCAGGTCAGGTGGGCATTGCTTGGTTGACCATGTGAACCGTGTGTAGATTTGGCTCACCTTTGGTAGATCAATCTACCGCATTACCTGTTGACTTAACGACAACCAGGAATACCATGCCTACACAACCTATGGATCCATGTCTTAACAATCCTTCGCTCGATCTCTCCGTTCTCGCTAACCTGCTCTCACTCTCTCGAGGTGCTCTCATCGGCCGACGTACGGGCTGCTGAACCTGCCAAATCACGTTTTACCGCACCACCGTTTAGTCACTTTATTTCACTTTTGTTCAGCGCCGCATTCTTGGTCTTATCCCTCCGTCTTCGAGTTCACAACACCGTTTCGCATTGGGCTAACTTTCTCGCCATACGGATGAGGAGCCTAGGTCCGAAGATGGGCCAATTCGTGTTGACAAGCCATTCAATTAGAGCACCAGCAACGATTTCCTCATCAAATAACAGCTATGTCGTTCGCCTACGTTGATATACATTCAACACCCAACATACGTTAACACCTCGCTGTTGCCACCCGACATCTTGCCGTGATGTTAAGAGTAAAGCGTTCATTCAGTTCAATGCCTTTTAGCAAAAGCGGCTACTTCGTCATTTGTGAATGATCTCAAAGTGGATACGTAGTGGTACGAGGCGGGAATCAAGTGATAGTGGCTCTATCTGGAGATCACTATGGAGGACTACGCGTCAAAGTAGCTCATACTCCTTTGGATGTGGTGGCATTTGCTCGACTTGACAGTAGTATGATAGTGCGCACCATGGTTTCGCATCTGTTAACCGTCTCGGTGTTTGCATTTTACTACAAACAAGAGTAATGTTGTGCAAGAAGTGGCCAGCTCATTGTGCCGTCTTACGCCATCTTGCATTGTGTCGAATGGAAGTTTTACATTCAGCTATATAAGCCACTGCGGCCCATGATGGACGTTAGCGAACGAACTGCAGAAGACACTCAGTGCGTCTACCTGCGAAGTGGACAAGCATCAGTGCCAAAAGGAACTTGCATGCTTGGTACACGGAACACCGGGTCATCCCTCTTGATTGTGCCGGTCGAGGTAAAAGCGTCCAATCGCTACCTCTACTCACACTCCGATACTGACTGAATCGGCTCTTTAGCAGCTGAGTACTTCTGTACGAATTGGGCAATTGTAGTGTTGTATATCAATTCAGCAGCCATTATTTGGGTTTGCTAGTTATTGATTCGGTTGTGGCCACAACGTTAACCCCGAAACCACTTAACCTGACAAGGCTTTGTACTAGAATCAACATGGTACCATGCAAATATACCACCGAGTAGTTTTTAAACACATCGAAACGCAAAATTTACAGACTTCAGTTATATTCAAGAACATCCAGCAAAATGCCATAATAATAGCTAATTCATTTGTAATGGCTGGCTGGGGATTCGCAAAGTATAGTTCTAAGTGCTCATTCTTCAGTGTCACTGAATAAGGAAAGGACTCGGCGATCGCTCACCTCTAGCACAGTGAAGTTGGTAAATCATTAAGCACGAAAGTATTCCACAAAGACACGTGGACACCGATGCCTCTTTGTCAGTACATGCGACATCAGGTATCTAGTAGTACACAACTGTGAGGTTTATGTTTGCGCATCTGGAGCCATAAAGAACGTGGGATAATGTGCTATCATTGGAATATTTCGTATATAAAGTGTATGCCTTCATAATAAATGGTTTTTGAATTTTCACTCAGGTGCTTTTTCGGAGTGTGTCAAAGGAGAAGAAAAACATCACCAGCGGTTTAATTCTTCCTGGGGGTACAGATTTTTGGTGCAGCACCCGTCACTGATTACTGCATACTAATGATCAACAAGCAGGCCTAACTAGTGATAAGGTACGTTGTTCGTCCACGAATAGTATTTGCTTGGATGGTTTGTTCCTACCGGATGTAATCAGGTAACTGAATGGGAACACGCGAGCTAGCAAGGTACTGCGTATTTTGAGGAAAAATACCCGACTTTCGGAATCTGATCCGTTCGTCTGAACCGATGAACTCCGAAGATGTTTTCCGCTTTAGCTGATGAGAAGCTTGCAGGTTTGTAATGTGTGATCTCGCATCTTCCATCATCAATAATTCCAGGAGCATATTCCTAGATCCAGGACTGGAGGGATTGAAGACCATGTGACCTGCAGGGTCCCTTGCATTTCGCGGAAATGTAAGACGCGTCCATCACTAGCATAACGGATTGATGAGCATAACCAGCATTCAGATACGCAGAATATGCAGGGCTTACATAGAAATTAACTCACGTGATTGGCAGACTGAGTCCTGTGTTCCAACTGGGATTACTGCCCTCTGAAGTCGGGGTGACGCAAGCTTGGTTTTGAAATTGTATCTCCGCAAATGCACAGATAGGCTTGCAATTGTAAACAGTGGGAATAACATGAGTTAGCAAGCACTACCAAGTTCAGTTCCTTGAACAAACATGCAGCCTATTTACATGTTTATTCAATTCATGGTGAGATAATATTATTTCAGGTTTTGTATGAAACTGTCATCTGCAGTAGGGAATGCCTGTAAGGACATGAGAATCGCTGGAATCTACCCATGCGGCCCGCTGTGGAGACATTCACATCGGAGGAAAGGTTATACCTAGTGGACAGTTGCACACATTGCCGGACAGCAGTGTCACTGCTTTTGAGTCTGGATTACATGACTAGCTAAGTGGTGTTCAAAGTTGTCGGATAAAAATGCGAAGGATAAAGTCTGAGTGGACAACTTCCTGTGAGACAAAAAACACTTTGACAATAACCTTATCCGGCTGTGCGGAAAAACCTGTAGCAGCGCTTAGTAAATACTTCTAGGCATGATGGATTGGATAAGTTTAGCCCCCGCATTGGAGAGATAGGCAGAAAGCTGCCAGTTGGGCCATTTTCCATCTAGAGCAAGTAGTGACCATCTCATTTATCGATTTCGTGTTCCTCTAACAGTTCTAACCAGATACGAGCTTGGTTCTGGGGTGTCTCGATCGAAAGAGGCTGAGTCAAAAAAGTCATATCAAACGCTCTCTGAATCGGACTATATTCATTTAGCATAATGTAAGGTGGTGCGTGTTCGTGAGGCTCAAGAGCACCGTGTCTTCCAGCTCAAGTAGATCACAGAAGTGTAATAAAATGTCAATTACTGACTGTGGAAATCTCTTCACATAACCCAGTGTGGGTGTCAAATGGAACAGTAGACCGGCGGACGGTAGACAAGCCTTCAACGACAACGTAGCCGCTGATTAAGGTCTATGGTTACCGATATACTGGTAATGTCCAACACCTATTTCACTAAGCTGTGGCCAAATTACCGCCACGTCGGTGATCTGTGAAGCGACTAAGTTGAATAGTCAGAAGAAAAGAGCTCGGTATTGATAAAGATCCGTTTAATCGTTTTTCGGATGATGTGTCATGCCAATGGACGCTATATGAATTCTTGAAACTTGATTTATAGGGCTACAACCAGGTGATGCCACTGTGATGGCCTTTACCAATTTCCTCCTTAACCTATTAAAATACAGATGATAGTAGTGGATTAGGGTTGGTTTTGTCCAACTACTATTAAAGGTTTGCAGTTACAGAGCCTTATGCTTTACAGATATATGTATAAAGCTTAAGTCAAAAAGGTTTTCCGAGTTGAGAGCATCATTTTTTTGGATAGATGTATATTGAACGGATATAAATCACAGTATATCCAGCGTTCACCAGCAAAGTGTCCCAATACGTGCCGATTATATCGCCACTAAGCGACGGCAACTAAGCGTCAGCAGCTGCCACTCTATTCACCAGAACAGTTTCACCGCTAGATTAGAGCCCAACTCTGGATGTTTGCAAGAAATCACGGTAATCCACTACGATTTGCGTTCCTTGACACCATGCGGTAGAAACAATCGTTATTTCACTTGCGACGAGGCTTCGCTTTTCGACTACCATCTCTTCGACATATAGCTATTTGTGAAAATGAAAGTTTCAATGCAGTCTCACTCCGTACATTGCCAAAAAGTTATTGTAAATTGGACAATCAAAACGAAAGAAATGTTTTGCTCAGCATACAGGCAGTATTTCGTACGTCCTGGCTAACCAACTGTAGCCAACCAATCTGACAAGATACCAAATAGCGCAGTTTTAAAGTGCTGAGAGTGATAACGTGAAATCCTGCACGTATGTAAGTAGTACATTACTTCCTATTCCTTTGTAACTGTGAAGGAGAAACATTCCATTACTGCTACCGCACAGCAGTTGATGTTCAGTCCCTTATCAGATTCCTGTAGAGATGCATCAAGTATGAACTAGGCATGGCTACCCTGGTTAGTACACCCTTGTTTTCAACGAAGTCGAATGAGTTAGGCGAGTGAGGTTCTATGGAGCGATTGCTGAGGTCGGTGGCAAAGACTTGGCAATAGATTACCCAGCTCTGGGTAACGCTGTAAAGTCCCTTTGACAAAGGCAGTTACAGACTGGAGATGCCCAATGTACAATACCCGAATAAAAATACTCCATGCTGTTGGTTTATTAGATCTACAAAGGAGCGAGAAGCGAGAATAGCGGGGAACTGTCGTAAGCAAAAGAGCATGGCAGTGCCACCAATCAGTCTAGAGACGATCTGTCTAATCTAATTGGTAAAAGACATCGGGACATCCCCCTTTAAACTACAGACTTGTGTAATAGGATACGAGTAAGCAAACTGTGGCGACGGAAGTATATGGCTCGTTTGTTGTTAGATTCGTCAATACGACCAACTACGCCATCAGCGAAAAGCGTTCCGTTTGCTTTGAGTAGTAGCTTCAAGTCAAATTAAGTCAAAATAAGCCGGATGGGCGCCTCTTTAGTATTTTACACTATCTATCGCAAATATAATGAAACAGAATCAGTAAATATGAGAATTTTGCGAGTGGAAAGACAGAATGAGAGAAGAGTGAACAATTGTTACTTGAGTAAACAGTCCCACATCTTTGAGCAACGATCCCATATTGATATAAAAAAATAAAGGACTCCATTTGGTTGACGAGGCCAACTTTTGTTAAAAACGTTTTATTTGGATGAAATTAGAGAACCATGCGCGGTGTCTGGGATAATTTTCCAAAGCATCGGTAACCCCAGCGACTTTGTAGTTGTTCAGCCAAAGAATTCGTCAAAAAATCGAGAAAGACTGATACGTTCGCAGTAGATAGTGCAAGAAAACATGTTTCGGGGTGAGCGGCAACGGCCAGTATAAACGCCTCTCCTGTGACTGCTAATACGCACATAAAGTTAGATTAGACCAGGTGGCTAGCGGTGATAACAGAAACGGCTACTGTGACTGATGCCTTTGAACGAAACACTCATTAAATCGGACCGTACACTACCAATCTTGATAGAGTTCCTACATATTCAGATAAAGTCTAATACTACATTGTAATCTGCTTATCAGGGACTTTTGATAACAATGTATAGGTTAAAAATACAGACAAATGGGCTGTGGTTGCAATAGATCTGTGACGTTTCGTCTGACACATAACACTATTAACCTAATCCTTAAGCGGCTTGATTTTGTGGAAACATCGATTATAAATGTTGAACAGGCTAGGTATCACATGTTGTGCGAAAGATGCGACTACCTGAAACCAGAAATCAGCACACATTTGTCTAACATTGAAGAGTCCATAGGGCTGTACATATAAAGGGGATGAAGAATAAGTATGAGAGTGAAAAAGGTATAAAGCAGGGAATGGATAAGGCGGTACAAGGAGTGCTTTGCTCTACAGACGAAAAGCTAGAGGCGAAGACACAATGGCGATCATCCAAGGGCAATTAACTTCCAGTGAGACGAAAAATTGTTATGAAGTTCCCATTCGAAAACAGGTGCTAAGGCATTCCCAGCATGCGAACTTGTACGTAGTTTTTGCAATTATGTGAAATAAGGGTCAATTAAGTGAGGCAGTTGGATCCCATTTACCAGTGGGGGGTCCCCATTGCGAGAGTTAGAACAGAAGTCCAGGGACGAAAGTGGAAACCAAGAGGCCATTACCAATAAGTTAGTTCGTCAGAGAAGATCCATATCAGATATACTTAAAAGTAACATGACTTAGTTCGATTTTACAGAGGCAGGACCTTAAAAATGAACGTTACCGTATTTTCCGAAGTATCGTCTTTACACTATTTACCATACATTTGTTTTGTAGGCAAATATTGACGAATTCTGTTGCAAAACTAATTTTAAGGTCACTCAGGCCGTTTTATTCTGCCGGGATTTTGCAAATTCTTTAAGATACTGTACACATTTCTCAATTTGTTATTCTCGGCAAAAGTATCCTAGATGCCAGGAAGCTTGTTAGTAAAACTTGGCCTCGCCAACCGGATAAAAATACTTAAAATTCTCCCCATCAATATGTGACAGTTTCTCAAAGATGTGCGACCATTTGTTGAGTGACATCTGTGAACTATTTCCCATTTTGTTTTTTAATTTGGTATATAATGGTAGATTTTCTTTGAATCTCTAGTCGATAGGGTGGAATGTTGAAAATGCATCCATCCAGGTCCATGGGGATGAACTTGCATTAACGGCCCTACTCTACCCAACAGCGGTACAGCAGCAGGTTTCTGCTGAATCACTGAAAGATTGCCACTTAGAAATCACCGTTAGTTAAGAATCCAAGGACCAATGAAGTGAACAATCACAGGCATATTTACTATTGTCGCTTTACTAGCCGGCTTAAATCAATAGCTTGATCGCCCCTAAGTAGAGGCTTTTGACGCCTAAAAATCGAATACGGGATAGATTCATGTAGAACAAGTGAATTGCATAAACCATTGACATTAAGGTGCGTGCAGAACTCTATCGCGGATAGACAGGTAGGTGGGAAATGAATGAAGTTGGAAGATGTGTGCTTTTTTTGTTCCTGAACAGAGCATTTCCAAAAATATCACTCAACGATTAGTTAGTAAGCGGGCCAAACGGCATCTGTCTCCCCCCCCCCCCCACTTACTTGTACCCTCGAGTGAGTTGAAGTCCTCGCGGTAAATTGGGTCGGCGCAAGTTCACGTGTGGGCAGATTGTAGGCACCATAGATGGTTGCGTATATCGCCAGCCCACTTTCAGCCACGCTCTGCGGTGCAATACATCGACGATGCTTGTGTATTGGAAGCAGTGGGCGACGTGCCTGGAAGATACGCTTAATGAGGTCGAAGATGAAACTATGGAAAGAAAATGCAAAACATCAGCAGGAGGACAATCGTCAACTAAGTGTCTTGTAAAAGCATTCGGTACCAGTGTGCAACTAGCACATGTAAAAACCTATTACAAGGGCAACGTGGATAGAGTAACTTTCCGTACATTGATTCTGACGATCCAAATTTGTCGAAGCCTCGGAGATTTTAACAGGTTAAGTGCTGTGGTGTTCCGCCAGTCGTTGAAACGATATGCGAGCGAAGCGCACCCTAAGATTCTCTCAAATGTTGGCCAATTGTGCCCATTCTTAACCCCTTGGGTTATTTCCCACGAGGCATAATACATTAGCCGGGCCATTTTATAAGGACTAAGGGCACTGGTGAAATACGTTTCCCAACCTCCGAGATGGTGTGCATGATACATTATGTCCAAATGGAGTCAATAATATAATGAAAGAAAGACACTGCATGAAGTAATACTTACAGATGAATCTTTATATTTTATGGGTCCACAGAGTACATTCTTGCTTGGAATAATACTGGCAATAATAATGATGAAATATGTGACTACTCTGCTGGGCAAAACTGGCCTTTCAGGAATTCGTGTCCGCGAAGTGTTAGCCGTGGTTTGGCGCCACACGGGCGTAATTTCGAGAGAACATGTGCGCACCCAGTTAAAATGTGCTCACAACTTCCGTATGGTGCAGGGTCAGGGGGCAATTGTTTATCAGTCAGTCGGGGGGTGGAAAGATAATCGATTTGCCATTGGTGTTAGAGTAGCGACGAATACTCAAATGTGCATGTACAAAGGTAAAAGTTACTGTGGATTCTCGTTCTGTTGTGCTTGTTCACTGAGATTTGTTTCAAGCCTCATGCCGGTTGGTCTTTTGGAGTCGTTCCTTTTGTCCGTTAAGCACAGTCTCATTATGGCGCTAACGCTCTCATTTCTCTAGTTGCGGTCATCTGATTTGTCCATTATTTGCACGGTTCCTATTGCCTTTGTCTGTCCCCGCATGTTTAATGCGGTGGTCGGTTGCAACAGTTACCCTTCACGTCACATAAACAGAACCGTTTTCTTAAGTAAAGAAACTTGACTTATCTTTTTGATCGTTCGTGTTACTAGTGCCGTCAATGGTTGGAAACGGTCGCGGGACTGACAAGAAAGAGAGAATCAGAGAAGGTAGAGAGAGAGAAGCGCTGGTAACCTGATAATCTCGGACTATTCCTACCAGACGAGTAGACAGGTTCGAAAGTTCCGCCGCTAGACTTTCATTATTGGTCTTGTGGTGGACCAAGAGCAGGTACTCCTGCGTCAAGTGTTAGTAGTATGGAGGTGCCAGAAAATAGACGGTAACGGGCCGAAATCGGACCATACCAACGCCCCAACAGAAAGAAACGGTTGGAAACTGCAGACATTTTCGTGCGAGGAATAGACACAGAAATGGTACGCGCCACGCAACCAATAGACACAGAAGCAATACGTGCCACGCAACCTCTATTAGATAGCACATAGGTGAATGGAAGTTGCATTGGACAGAAGTAATTTATGATGTTTGTCACAATAAGCAGCTTCGTTCGCACTTTGAGTCCTTACAGTCTGACTAACAAGTTAGTCGGAAGAGGCAAGGAATTGAGGCTCAACTGCAGGTTCCGAGTAGCTCTACCGGAGCGCAGTTCCACATATCCGTAGGTCGAGGGCAATTAAACTTCAAGTTCGAACTTATTCGAAAATGGGCTTTCTCCTGCCGGCTACCGAAATTAAATTTTTACTGTGTCGCATTTTGCTAGTCAAAGACTGGCTCGCACTGTACGTCTTAACTCATGCTTCCTAATACCGAGATTAAAGGAAAGGCCATCAATACTTTTTAAAACCCATATGAGAAGGATGTGGAGAATGACTTTATTTGAACAACAACTATGGACTGCCTTGTACGAATAAGTCCGGAGGCACCCAGTAAGTATCATATTTAAAGTAAGCTCAAGGTGCTTTTAAGCGGTGTGCCACAATATGGTCCGATCATGAGACAGAGAACATGAGTCGGGCATGTCGACCAACCTGATACAGCAGAGAAAGTATGCAGATGCGTACGCAAAAGATGTACGCTATGCTTCCTCGATGCATAGCTACATAATACAACCAAGAGTGGATACATTAACAAAGAATTAGGTCAAATGATTCAGCACAATCAGGCTGTAGATAATGACTTTCACTACCGAGAATCCTGATCTCGTTAATTAGGTATTCAATACGTAAACGTGGTTAGATTCGCGAAACTCCAGATGAGCTTAATTGCAGTATAGGTAATTTAACTAACCTATTGCCTTATTCACAAGTTCAACCATCCGCTTCGTCGTACATGGAGAGAGAAAAGCACGGAAAGTAGCGACATTTTAATTCGATATTCATGTTACATATACTGGTTGAGGGAAGTAGAGTTGACTGGTTGATTTATTGCGCACATACACTTCGCCGGTGGAAAAAATCAGGTTAGCAGATGCGCTGCTATTTCTCTTGGGATGTAAACACTGATTTGCAACGGATTTAGTTCCGCTGCTTTGTATTCCACGGTTATCGAAACAGCCTCACAACCTATCAGCTAGTAACAGCGAAGCGGTAAGGAAATTCAGACCATGGATATGGCATGCTGCGTTTGACAAAAATCTCTTCATGTAAATACTTACAAAATATTAGGCACCTCATCTTCGACAACCATTTGCTTGAGAGACTTTTGCTTGATTGCGTCTTGAAAGCGTTGCTGGACCTGAAGCCTCATCTGAAAAAGAGTAGAAAGCAACCGTCTATTTCGTGACGCAAACATGTGCTTCGCTTGCGAGTGGTACGGGTGGGGTAAGTCGTGAAGCAATATAGACCCTGAACATTTTGTGGATGTCATCCAGCCATTTTCCTTCAAACATTTTGTACAGAGCAAGAACAACGAACATTTCTGCGGAATGACAGATGTTGCTGCTATTGCTTAAGTCATGCCACAAAGGAATATGCATCTACGGCTGAGGTTGTGTTGCTCCACAGAACCAAAAGCTACTACATGAAGCCCATTTGGACAGACCTCACTTTATTGTCACCGCCTCATGTATTTACCAGTTCAGCTGTACTTGCGGTAGCATGTACATTGGTCGGAGAGAGAGGAGGTTGCCCACTCGGATTACAGTACACGTCCCGCGGAACCTTGTGCTCCGTAGAACAAAAGTTACCTGCCAGCTCCGTTGTCAGGCACTTACTCGACTGCACGATGTGCCAGGATCCCCGCGAAGCTGATCAAGCACAAGTTATTGCTTTTTCTGTGGCTTCCGTTCTCCGGCCTTTGAAGCCAAACCTATGTAAGCAACTTTACGGCCGACCTTGTTTTGCCTTCTTGTGGTAAGACAGGCTAGCCAACGCAACTAACCATCGAGGTCTGATATTTACCTATTACCAACAACCGTTTGAACTGTTCACCCGTTTACGTAAGCAGCTGAAGAGAATACACGCAATATACTGCGTTCAGACTATTACACAGAAATGTTCGTTGTCCTTGCTCTGTTAAAATTCTGCGGATGGTCTGTCCATGACAGAGTGTCAGATGTCGTTGTTGGAAACCATTCATTCATTCATTATACACGTTAGCTAGAGGTGGGGAACACCTCAGCTATTGTGCCGCAATACACGGAAAAAAGGAGCGAAAAAGAATGCAACTGGTGCAAGCCGGTTAAGCTACCGATAACGGATGGGCGTCGTTCCGGTAAGCTACCAGTCGGCTAATGTGCATCAAAAAATTACTATGCAAAATTATATAGGGCTAAATAATGAGATCGTGGTTGGAGTGGGAGGCTAAGTGGGATGGGGTGAGACAAAGAAACTCACAGCACGAACGCCACTGAGATCGGCTCCTAGCAGTATTAGCAAGTGTGTCCAACCAAACGTGTTCATCGTCTTTCGGACCCCAACCAGAGAGTTGAGACGTTCCAACCGAGGCCAGCTCAGAAGTGAGGGCCTTCATTCCTCTCGACCAAGTCATCGTTTGGCCACCTCTCCTCTTCTTCCATGCACATCCCCGGCGCGCAAACAACGCATGTCGCGGGAGACGGTGGGCTGGCATGCGTAACATGTGGCCCAGCCATCGGAGCCTGGTGCGTGAAATAACGGTGCTGAGCAGTTCAGTTAATTATCCTGTGCCGTAAACAAGCCGTCGAACACGCTCGTTGCTCACGCGGTGTTCCCACCAGATGTGAGCTAAATTATGAAGGCACCGGTGGTCGAATGTAACTAGCCTCTTTAGGCCCGCTGCTTTAAGCGGCCTAGTTTCACAACCGTACAGTAGGGTCGAACGTACCGCTGCATTGTACACTCTACCCTTCAGGGCAAGAGTGATGTTGCGCCGGCGCCACAAGTGGCGATGGTTAGTAAAAGCGTCCCGAGCTTTTGCTATGCGATTCGTGATCTCATCTTCAATCCCACGGGCGCTGATACAACTTCCCAGGCAGTTGAATTTCCGAACAAATTCTAGCTGATCCCCACCAACGGTCAGCGTAGGAGGCGGTCCAGACTAATGTTAGAGGGACGCTTTGCACTTCGAGGGTGCGAAGCACAGCCCGAAGTGACGGACAGCTAGTGCTAATCTGTCCATTGTCGCTGGGCACGTTTGTGTGCTGTCACAGATTATGGCAATATCATCAGCATACTCTAAGTCAGGAAGTCGTTCTCCTGGGAGCAGATCCACACCTTCAAAGTCATATGCTGTGAACGCGATTTCCATGACTTCCTCAACAGCGAATTTGAAGAGGAAAGGTGACAGCGGGCATCCTTGTCTCACGCAGCTGGAGATATTGAAGGGCGACGACAGTTGGCTGTAAGCCCTCACTCTGCCCGTGCTACGCGCATATAATGCTCGGATAATATTCACATATTTCTCAAGTACACCTTTCCTGAGTATACCGTCCCAAAGTGCATGTCTATCCACAGAATCTAATGCACCTTTGATATCGAGGAACACGACAACGATGGGCCGCCAACATATGTGGTGGTGCTCCAACAACTGACGCAAGGTGAAGATGTGGTCAATGCAGCCACGACCTTGACGAAATCCAGCTTGCTCTACACGAATCTGATTTTCACGAGTGTAAGTCAGTCTGTTGGAAACCGCAATTTTCGTAAGCGCTGTAACGCATCAATACCTTCGGCAAACTGGCGCATGCCGGCAGTACACGCAGTAGACGTACGGGCAAATGACAGGTTGGCAGATGGATACCACAAGTCTACCAGTGCACTTATTTCGTATGGCATTGTGGAGACTATCCAACCAATACCTCCATTTTTACGAGCACGGTTTTGTATGAAAATGTCATCTGTCGTTATAAACTCGATTCTTCCATTAGTCCTTGATTTCAGTTGCCTTTAGGTTGAATTGTATTATCGCAAACCCCTGCTTCACTTTGCACCAGTATTTTTGTAATTGCTATCCTATCAGTCTTTTGGTTTCAGTTGCAGAAGTGTAAATATGTGCAGTTCCGTTGTTATATATGGTTGTTTGGGAAGTTGAAGAGTTTAGAATTATGCATACTAGGCCTTTTGAAATTACTAAAAACTTGTCCCAGTGGACACTGCACCTGCATGGTAGAGCGAAATTGCGCAATTAATGTGAACAAGCAAAACAACACAACTGAATACATTGACCTATGTGACGGGTGGATTTTAACGAAGATTTTGTGGTTGACAAGGCTGTAATTTAGTGATAGTAAATGGCAGGCAGCCAAATCGATCTGTCAGGCGAGAGATAGGGGTATTCAAAAAGGAAGACTACTGGCTGAATGTGATCAGCTGAATTTCAGAACAGATTATAAGAGTTACCCTGAATGTTGGAGCATCCATGATACGCTACAGAGAGAGCAAACAGTTAAATAATCTGTCGACTCCACATAGAACTTGATCAGGGAAGAGGACCCAACCCTTAAACTTTAAGACATGGATGAATTACTGAAGTGTTATTTAACAGACCCAACTTTCAAGTGCCATACTGGGAAACCCACCTTAAAACGATCCGGCTCTGCGTAAATGGTGGTGGTTGTATAGGATGCAGATAGGTACGGGGAAGGAGTTTCGTGTTTGTTACATGTTTTGTACTATTGCTTACTTGCTCCAAAAACTGCTGGTGACGTAGTTCATACGTTTGCATTCCTTTGGCATGCCAGCTTTCTGCTGGTTTGCGTGAGCGTTCAAATTCCTAAAGAAGAACCGAATGATGGCAAGAATAAACTACCTTCATCAATGTGAAAACAAAGAAATGGAAACCATCGCATTAAATCGAAACTTTTCATGCAAGTGGAAAATTGTACTTCGTTTTTGTCCCATAGACCAGGGTTTCAGGCAACCTTAGATCAATACTTCCTACTGCGGTTGAGAATTCAGTACCAAATTTCAGAATGCATTTGAATTGCAACACTCGGTCTGCATTAAGACCTCGGTTTGCAATGATCTAAACTTTAAGCATTACGACCACTGGGACAGCATCGGTAGGCGAGAGATTTTAGTGCTGCTTGCATTGAACATCATGACCGATCCGACCCTAGTTGAACTCACCAAGTAACTAGCTCTGATAGGAACTCGGGACGGAGTGGCTGACAACTGACGCTACGTCATTGAAACATTCCGTTTCCAACTTGGAAAAATATCTGTAATAGGTTCTTAACCAGTGTGCCAAAGCCTGATCGCGGATCCCAGTAACCCATTGATAAAGGTGCCAGCTGTCAATCACCATATCCAGAGTTTCATTCACAACTTAGGCTACCTCTAGGTGAGCAGTCCATCCGAGAACGAAACCGTCGGTCGTGCGGTGCAGCGTTCGAAGTGAGCAATACAGAGATTTATTCTTTTCCGCCACGGCCATAGTGATCGTAACGACCGAGGTACACATCAGTGTAAACCGTGTTTCGCAGGAGATCGCACGCAGGGATATCTCAAAAGCCAGGATCAGAGTGGCACCCGGAATTTCTTCGGTACTTGCATCATTTGTGCTATTTAACACCTTACTCTTTAGAAGGCAGTAGGCAAACGTTAACGTTGGTGTAGTCCCGCCAACTGATACCATGCTATATCTGAAGGCGAGATCGCTGGCTGGCCGTGAAAACGAATCTCTTCCAAATTAGTCTCAAGTGTCGTCGTTGTGAGATCAGTGCAGGCTTTTCACTTTTGATCCTTGCGTAAATGACCCGACATGTGTCCGATCGTTACGTTTGTGATGAGTGTGTCATCTCAGAATGAGCGCATGGACCAACCGAGCGAGCCAGACAGCCAATGGGAGGCGGGCGTATCCGATACGATTACCAGACTCCGAGTGGCCGATATTCGTATGAATAATGCACCGTTGGTTTGGCTAAAGCAAAGGAGGAATCTGATCGACACAGAAAGGTCGTTAATTATGGACTTGAACGTGCAAATTATATCGTGGAGTTTGGCTTGCCAAAGGTATGGTAATTTTCGCTGACATGACTTCGCTGAATAAACCCTTGTACCTGAAGGACTGAGTTCTGCAACATAGTGTCAGAGAAGACAAAGGCGAACCCCACTGGCGGCGCTCAGATGCTGTTTGGATTATCAGCGTCTATTCATCTGAATAAACGCCTGCCCCATTGAACATGGATTAACGGAACTTGGCGAGTAATTGGCGTCTATGGAGGAGCAAGTGGATGGATTTCTTCACTATAGTACGTTTGGACGAGCAACCGATGGCGTATCGCCTAGCCATGTTCCGACACGTAACCGGGGATAACAAGCGCCGAGTGATAGAGATATTACAATACAACAAAGGCGAAGACCGCAATAATTTGAAATGGTTTTTGAAAGGTTAGGGAATTTTGCGAAGGCCAAACCAACGAGATCTGCCAGCGCTATCTTTATTTTTCGTGCAATCGAGGCCCAGAAGAACCCGTCGACGTGTACAGTACTGGATTGAAGATCTTGGCCCGATTCCGCCATTTCTGTAAATGCATGGGCAGCAACCTTAAACGCGACCGGATCGTCCTAGGAATCAATGATGAAAGTACTACAAAGCGGTTTTTGCGACAACGCAACTTATCACTCCAGCAGTGCATCGATGTCTGCAACATTGAATCCTCGATCACCTATCAATATCAGCAAATAAAATCCGCAACTGATGCAGCATTGTGTGCCGTTCCCGTGTGCGACGCAGCGTAGGCTACTAACGTGAGAGAGGAGATATGCAAATTCTGCGCTGCGTGACACCCGAGCTCCCGCAAACAGTGTCTGGCGTGCGGTTGGAGATGCGCCAAATGTGGAAAAAGGAACCACCTTGCTTGTTGCTGCCAATCAACCAATGCGAGTGCTGTAGTTCGTTCCAAGTCACCCTCAGATGCAGAACATGCAACTGGCAACCCGTTTAGATGGGTGCCGCAAAACTGTATCTACGCAAGTCTTTTGATCGGAGGCAAAGTGGTACCATTCCATTTGGACACAGGAGCTACTGCCAACTTTCATCTAAGGAGGCATTGTCCCGGAATGTGCATTCGATCCGATCAAGCTTGTTGCACATGTGATATGGTTCCAGACTTCATCCGAAGGACTCAGCTACCATAGAAGTCGTTGGCCCAACAGACGAGCCTCACATCGACTGGAGTATGTGCTTGTGAAAGAGGAGTTCATGCCGCTTCTCGGAATTGATTCGATCCAGTCTCTCGGTTTTGTTGTTTTCAATCACGATCGTTTCATACATGCTTGCCAGGTAAAATCAGATATTAGTGACCGATATCCGTCTATGTTTAGCCCATATTTGGGAAAATTTGAGAGAACTGCTTACTGGTTCTTCGATCCTTTGATACGACCGAGATTGCTACCGGTCAGGAGAGTTCTATTTGCACTGCTTGACAGGTTCCGCGCTGAGTTGAGCGAATTAATGAGAGAGGGTGTGATTGCCAAAGTTGAAGAGCCAACCAATTGGGTTAGTCAGGTCAAAATAATTACGAAGAAGACAGGAGAACGTCGTGTGTGTATTGTTCCGAAACCTTTGAATGAGGCCTTGCGTAGAGAGCATTATGCTCTCCTAACTTAGAGGATATTTTGCCGTGTTTGGCCAAAGCTAAGTGTTTCATGAAAGTAGATCTCTCTTCGGCATTCCGGCACGTTGTTCTAGATGATGAATCCAGTTTCCTTCTTACTTTTGTAACACCGTACGGGCGTTATGGTTGGCTGCGTTTACCGTTTGGTTTGAACGTGTTGAGTGAAAGTTTTCCAACGCGATTGGTGTAGGCGGTAGACGATTTAGCTAGCGTACCTTGCGTGGCAGACGGTGTTTTGATCTACGGCTCGACAGAAGAAGGGCATGACGTTAGTCTCCACTGTTTCTTGCAGCGTTCTATGCAAAAAAACATCATGCTTAAACGCGAGGAAATTGAGGTTCGTGAAGACTAGGTGATTAGCAATGGGCATTGTTGTGTATTGGGTCAGCATGGTTGACGACTAGTCTAGACAGACACGTGCACACAACCCCAGATATGCACACCCAAGTGCATATTGCTCTGCTTCCCTGGCGCTTCATCCTTCTCCTTGCGACACCTTAACGTACTCACCTAGTTAGACACATATCAGATTAGAGTAGTTTGTTTACCGGAGCGACTTTCTTACATTGTTTCATGCATTTGACTTTTCGTACACAACAGGCATGTGCTAAAATACCAAGCGGTCAGCGTCAATCCAGGAAAAATTAAGGCAATACTGGAGATGCCGCCGCCTAAGGACGTGAAGGGAATCTATCGCTTAAATGGCATCGCGAAGTACTTGATCCGTTTTATGTCGAGGCTCGCTGATATCATGACGCCGATCAGGAAGTTAACTCACAAAAGAGTAATGTGGTGTTGGGGAAAAGAACAAGAAACCACATTCCAAACAATTAAGCACCTTATCAACAATGCGTCTGTAATTGGGTATTACGATCCAGCGCAGCCTTTGGTGGTACAGTGTGACAGTAGCCATTCTCATTGATTGGCATAACTGTCGTCTGTGTCCGCCATCTTGGATTTGTTCTAGGGGAATCGGCCATCATGATCACCATACCGTTAACCAGAAACGAAGTATTTGGTGCTACGCAAACTTACGCTAAGGTAGTAAAAGGATGGTTGGTTTGTACAAATTGCCAAGACCTGTACCATTCCAAATGCGTCAACATATTTAGAACCGATTGGAGGGTCAAGTTTGGACTACACGTTGTGTGATTGATTGCGACGCGCAATCTCAATGTAATGGACTGTGGTTCACAGTGAAGTGAACCTTAGTCACGGCGATCACTGGGACCGTACTCAAAGCAGATGGAAATTGGGCGTTGCCCACCCGAAAACCGACATAAGGAAATACAAGACCTCGGGTCCACTTACGTTCTGTCCAATGTGCACGACGGTTCCACTGGTAAAAAGCGTACTAAGGCTAACACATAAGTCCGACTGCCTAGTGGCCAAAACTGAACATCGTTTGAATGCAAAATATTGTTTCACTCGAAGCGACGATAGCGCATCTTGCACTTCATCCGTCTCCCTCAATTGTTACCTCGAAACCAACGAAAGGGCAAGGCGTTCACATGGCCACGCAGTACTAGAAACTTTGAGAACCACGAACCAACGCGTCATCGCGATCGATAGAATTATGCTTAGCCCCACCGCCCACATCCTCTTATCCAATGTATCGACCGATACAACGTCCCTAACATCCACCCTTCCGATTGACCAATGAAATCCGAAGCGCTCTAAACACCGATCCACTTGTGCAGCCGTTGCTGCTCGGTATAAGCGAAGTGCGACTTCAGTAGCCTCATTCAGTACAGCCCCAAAACGGGTGAACGACCAGGTGTAACCCGAAGTAACGTCACTAAATCCTTCGATAAACGTGCTTTACACATCACCGAAGACCAGGCGGAATTACGAGGTCTTGACATTTATAGGCACCAAGGTTCCTGAGTCCAAAACAAACTCCTTAAGAAGTAAACAGCTAGATGATTTAAAGCAAAGGAATTTCCTTGGTGAAAAAGTCTAAGTACAAGACAGTCCGACTAATATAATGCGCATCACTAGACGTCCAATCTCGAATCATTATGGGGAGCTCCGGTTAATGCGGATAACAATGGGATCAATCGATGATGTCGATATGGTGTTTCGTCGGCATATCGCCTGCGGACTGAAAACAATGGAATGCCCATATTTCCGGATGTTCCATGGAGGCAACCCCAGTGAGAGAAAAATAATTCAAACGACCATCACACGAAGAGTAGCAAAAGAATTATTTTCCTTTATGGCGTGCATGACCTACCGACAACCAGCAAAGAAGAAGCAAAGGCTCAAGACTTAAAAGAATGGTGTTACCTCCGTGAAGCTCTCTGTGCGGGCCACTTCATACTTTAGTCGATTACACGGTTACTCGTGTCGCCAAACTACAGATGCAGTGGCCCGAGGATACTGCAACTAACGGTGCAGTCACAACAGATGGCCGTGATCATAATCCGTAGCTGGTAGTTACTAGGCAGCACAATTCCTTCGGAACTAGGACTGAAGACAGCAGTTAGTGAACCACAGCCACCCGCTGTTCTCGCGGAAATGACACAACCCGCAACACAATATAACGAAAACATCGATACAGAAACCTGTGCGCTAAGACCCGTAGCTATCGAGAAGGCTGCCGATAGACTACATACCGCAGGTGCAATTGAGACCACAAACATCGCATTCCTATTAAAATTTAGCAATTCACTCAAAAATCTATTAGGTGCCGGCCTGTCATCGGCCGACACAAATATACATCATTCATATGTTCATAGTCAACAGCTTTTGACATCCAAGAAGTTTTCCTGTATGTACACCAACGCTCAGGACTTACTGAGTAAAGTTTCCGAAATGCGGGTGCGTTAAGGATCAAAAGCCTGTGAACTCATCGCTATAACTGAGACGCGATCACGCCCGAAGGTAAATGACATCGAGATCACACTGCCAGGCATGTCTATTGTTCGGCACGACCGACTCAGCCAAGGCGGTGGAGTGGCTATGTATTTCTGCAATGACCTCTAATGTCAGCTGATAGAGGATCCGGTCAAAATGGTACAAGCTTCCCATTGGTGTCGTCTACCTTTAAAAGGCGACGACAATTGCTTAATGGCGGTCATTTACTACCCCCTTCCTCCACGCCTGAGGTGGACGCCCATCGGGCTCCCGCAATAAAGATGGTGATAAACAGAACTTACAGTCCCATTCTCATTACTGGCGAGTTCAAAATCCACGCCCTGGATCCCCAAACAGCTCCCAGAGAACAGATTAAGGACGATCTACAAGCGTTTGTCCCCAGTTACCCGCTGTATGGCCACAACAACTCTTCCACCCGATTCCGAGAAAAAGTTAAGCCATCAATACTGGATCGGATATTCACCAAAGAAGAACTAATGGTCGAAAGGGTGGTCGTCGACGTCTCATTTGCCCCGCAGTGATCATGCAGTACTACTCTTCGAATACATTTAGTGTGCAGAATATCCCGTGGAAATTGCCGACGCAACGAGAACGTATGTAGGCTACGATATATTAGCTCGACTGGGTGAGACAGCCAACTGCACATTTCTAATAGACGAAGCACCAGCTAGTGCATGGGAACATTTCGTCAGCCAGTTTAACCCCCTGGTTGTCGAAGCGCCAGCGACTAAGAGCTTCCGTCCGAGAAATGTGGTCTCATTGCTGCGAAACGGGACGCGGAAGTGGTTAGCGGTGCGAAACTCAGCCTGGCATATCTACAAACTCTCCCCGAGCACCGAGAAGTGCATGGCCTATGGACCCAACGTAACCACTGTACTCAGCCTGTTCGCGAGGATAGAATGACGTACTAGCAGCAGTTGGCAGTGCGTATGGCTTCAAACCACAAGTTCCTGTATCAACACGTCAACAGTTTACGTAAGGTAAAATGGGTAATTCCTCCTCTGCAAACAGCGGACGGACTCACACGGACATCGAATGAGACGGTGGATACCCTGCGCCTACAATACGCTACAACAGTACAGCATGATGACTGGCCCCTAACCCTATGACGATTGTTGTTTTACCCTAAAAACTCACGCACATATCCTTCACAGCATTATCTGTACTGAGAAAGCTGTTGCGTAAGTTCAGCCCTCCTGGAATTGATAAAATACGCACGAAATCGCTAGCGGCAGTAGGAGACAGTTTAGCTAAGCCTTTTGCTCGATTCTCCCAACTCTGTTTTGAATAAATCCACGTACCTGACATGTGGAAACAAAGGATGACTCCTTATTCACACGGAAGTAGTCACTTTAATCCAGCCACCTATCGTCCCATAATCTTACTACCGGTTCTTTTAATAATCATGAAAGCTATTATTTCTTATGCGCCAACGGCCTATTTGGAAGAGTTTAACTACCTCGCACCGGAACAGCATGGCTTCCACGAAATTGATCGTGCACTACAAATCTACTACTAGCACAATGCAGCTGGACTGAAGCAGCAGACCCTGGCACAAGAGTTGATATCGTCGCTCTCGACTTCTTAAAAGTGTTCGGCCAGTTAGACCATAACATTCTGCTCTTCAAACTCTAGACCTTTGCTATTGGTGATCCTCTCCTAGGATGAATCAAAAGCTTTCTTCTGCACCGGCGCCTGGAAGTACGTGTATGTGAATCGCTGTCAGATCTCATCCGAGTTGAATGCGGAGTACCACAAGGATCGATACTGAGACCGCAATTATTTGTGACATATATTACCGATATCACACGCATCATAAGCTCGAACTGCCTTCTGTCTACCGCTGATACCTAGGTGTGGAGGGTGATAAATACACCAGATGATATCGCAATACTTCAAGCTGATCTGGATAGGGTACACGCGTGGTCAATCTATAATCTACTACGATTCAATGTGGACAAATATAGAGTCCTGTATCTAAGGCACAAGTTGGTGCACGCCTAAAAGCTCGTCAACCAGGTACTTCAAACGACTTCTAGGAACAAGGAGCTAGGAGTTTTGGCCCAGGTTCGAAGCAGACTGAAAGGGCGTCTAGGATAGCCATCCAACATGTGGGCCTCATGAAGCCTGCATTCGGACAATTCGACCTTTCTACTTTTCCACGACTTCTGTGCTCATAAATACGGTCACATGTTGAACACGCAATACAGATCTGGAAGCCATGGCTCAGGAAAGATCTCACCGTCTTGGAGATACCCCAACGCTTGGCAACCATTAATGTCAAAGCTCTGTATAATTTGCCGTATGAACGTGGGATACAAGTGCGCGGGGTCTTCAGCGGACAGTATCCGCGATTGTGCGGGGGTGTCATATTTACTTACCAAATTGTGAGAGCTCCCAAGCACCCGTGTCGCTGCTTGCTAGAGCTCAGTTCCAACAGCAATTTGAAAAGCCAAGATGTCAAATTATCAGAGCAGTAAAGTCAGTTGCAATGCCGTCGGAATTTGTATTCCGTACGCGTTTGAGGCACGTGGAAAGCCCTACCGGAATCTGTCATATGTGCTCCCACGCTTGCAGACTTCAAAGCCTGAGTTGACTGTGCACTTGTTTCGCTGCATCATCTTACATGACCCAATACCCATGGATAAACACAAGTGTCGGTAAATTGCACTGGTAGTCAAATCACGGATTTCGTTCTACTTTTTTCACGTCCACTATGTGTACACCCGAAGGAGACACGATTTTTACCTGGATCCCATTTTCCGTCATTTCTTATGGATTTACCTTGGGTTTATAGTCTATACTACGTATACTTCAGTGAGTTCAATGGTGTAAACCCAATTTTGCCAACAACTTTTTTATTTTGAAGTTTCGCCATAACCATCTTACGTGAACTGTTAAGCACTAACCTTTTTACCCTTATAAATCCATTGTTCTATTCTTATACCGATACCCGAGCAAGGAATGATAGGAATGATAGGCCAAATAAGAGGTCATGTGTCGACTTGTGAGGCGTGCCGTTCACACGAAATCCGGCAGACGAGGGAACCAATTATGTTGCAGGATGTCCTTGACCAACCGTGGTAGAAGGTGGCAGTGGATCTATTCAGTGCTAACGGGAAAGATTACTTATTCACGGTGAATTACTATAGTGATTAGTTCGAAATCGATTTACTCGCCACTACAACCACGCAGGCACTAATCAACATGCTCAGATGTCAGTTCGCGCGGCACGGATTACCGTAGAAGGTCTCCGACAATGGGCCCCAGTTTACCAGCGCTGTGTTCCAGACCTTCTCAACCAAGGAGAATTCGTGCACCAGCAAACCAGCCCATAGCACAGTCAATCGAGTGGAAAGATGGAGTAAGCAGTGAAGCAAGCCAAGCAACTGTTTTCAAAGGCTAGAGCAACTGGCGAAGACCCGTACCTTATGTTACTGGAGATTCGCAACACTCCTTCAACGAATATCGCTTTGGGCCCGGTGCAGCGCCTATCCAGCCGAAGGTATAGAACTCTGATGCAGGCATCGGCCACACTTCTGCGCCCAGGTTCGCCTCAGCACGGTAATTGCTGAACAATTTGAGACGACGAATGACCACTCAGAAATGATACTAGGACTGCGGTGCATGTATCCATGCACCGAGCTAACAGTGGGGGAGGACGTGTGGATTTAACCATTACCCGATAGTCAAGACCGGTGAAAGAAAGGTGTTGTGACTGCACAGGTCGGTGTCAGGTCATTTGAAATAAATGTCGGAGGGAGAAGGCTCAGAAGAAATCGAATGTATTTGACACGACACCGGAGACAACAAGGGGGACTGGGAGTGGAGCACACGATGGCGTGGGATAAGGAAACCACGGCCGTAGATACAACCAAGACGACGAAGAGTCGCAAAGTGTACGTAGTATATAGCAATATGGAGGCACAGGAACAAGAAAAAAGAGACGATGTGATGGGAAATGTTATACCAGATTGGGCGGAAGGACCAACCGAGCGAGCCAGACAGCCAAAGAGAGGCGGGCGTACCCGATTCGATTACCAGACTCGGAGGGGCCGATATTCGTGTGAATGATGCACCGTTTGTTTGACTGAATAAAGGAGAAACCTCATCGACCAAGAAGCGTCGTTAGTTATTGACTTGAACGTGTAAATTATATTGTGGAGTTTGGTTTGCCAAACATGCTGTAATTTTCGCTGACAAGACTTTGCTGAATAAACGGTTGTCCCTGAAGGACTGGATTCTGCAACAACCTTATGCTACCGTAACGGAACCACGTGTTGCGCTCCAATCTCCGCAGTCTTTATCCGCAAAAGTAGGTAATTGGGCCTACCGAGGTGCGCGCAACACTTCCTGTTTGTCACACCCTACCAACAAACGGTAGTGTCTGTAGTGTTTCCACTTGGCGTGCAGACACAAAGCCGAGTGCGATGTGAAACACAAGACACGGCGTTTTTTGAAAGATAACCGGTACGGTTGGTAAACGCCATTAACGAAACACCTGATTGAAAAAATACAGTGGCTTTGCGACCGAGAGTGCCAAGTAGTCTACTTTTGGCTGATTCCGTGAGTAAAATGGGTGAGGCTCCGAGTACAGGTTTGGTACTTGTTGAACACAATGGAGCACAAGATATCACTGCACATTGTTGCGCCTACTTGGGTAAATTTCTGAGTAGCACCTCTGTATCAGAATTCATGAAAATTATCACTCCCACTGAGGAGTTATGGGAACACGGGCCTGACGGAAACCAATTATGTAACCTACTGCGCTTACTAGAAGCCAGTTGACACCCATGCCTCCCACACTCCTGCTAACACACACTGTATACTACAGAAATGATAATCATATGCTTTTATCATGTTTTAGAACGCTGACAACTTCAGAACCGATAAAACTGACAGCATTTTAACAGCCTTTACTACTTGCATATCGATAAACTTGTTGAGTGTTTATGTATTCAATTGGACTCTTCCCTGGGATTCTCGTGGAATTATCGCGGAAAACTCTTCGACGAAGATTGCCTGATGGGCAGTTTGCTTCCCTACCAATAACGCTTATATACGGACCCTTCTGTATGAGGAGGGTATATCAATCGTCCCAACTGAAACCACCTTCGTCTGCAACACCTCGCACTTCAAGCAACTGTCTGGTACTCCCTTGGAATGGCATTGCATCGCAGGCCAAATGAACTTAAAATTTCTGCAGATCCAGGATTCCATCTTCCACAAGTTTCACTGTGACGAAGTTTGTGATGGAAACAAACATACTCCTGATCTTCGGAACCGGAGGTAAATCACTAAGTGGTCCATTATGTGACTAATCAGCCACCGATTTTGATCTTACTCATGCGAAAAAGTAGCCGCATTCTGCACAGCGGAGTGAATTCACAATGAACATACGGTTTAGACACGCACATCCCTTGGAGAATCAATTCGCTACCGTCGACTTTAGCGCTTTATTTTAAGAAAGCATTCAGCTGGATCAGCATATAAATGTCAGATCCAATTTCGCTCCCAATGGTACACAAACATTAATTTTTCTCCGAAAGTCGCATACTATCACAAAAGTTTATCAGTATGCCACTGAAATGCATAAAATGCCTCGAAGAAAATTTTCTGTGCGCTACCAATTAGCGTGTGATCGATACATTGCTTTTGGCGTAGCTCTTTGATCACACTAGAGGTGATGTGCTCTGCCAAACGGAGATCATGCGTACTTGTTTATCCACGTGTACCATTATCCATCCTTGTGATCTCTTTGTACAAGTTGTTTGGGTCAACAACCTGAACCGTGTCAAGCACTGGGGAGAAACAACCGACTTGCTCGTTTATTTATAACAATGATTTAGAAGAATGAACCATCAGATGAGCAGTGTTTTGGAATATGACACTGGTTAAACCCATACAAGTCAATTTGTTCAGCAGGTTGGGATTTGGCGTTCCGAAAAATACTTGCAAACAGAAGTGTCCTTATAGTCAAAAAACGTTTTTGTGCGACTCTCGCGCAATACGAACATATGGATATGATCACACGTACGCAGTGGCTTCGCTAACTATTTCGGTGCGTTCTTTACGCTGACACAAACTCAATATCTCTGAATAACATGACATTGCAACCACGGTCACTTGGGTTAAGGTACGCCACCAAAAACCACTTAACGACATAAGGTGATAAATCGGCCGACTCACAGATTGTGGCCGGTCTCCGAATGTCCCAAGTTGTCACAGAATAAGACTATGATGAAGCAGTACAGGAAAGGCCTCGTGTGGGCAACTGAACAAGGCCATCTCTCACCCCTAGAAACACCCACTGCAGACGGCTGCTTTGTCTGCTCCAGGTGAAATTTGGTAAATATCAAGAACATATGCAGATCAAGGTAAGGATTAGAGTGCGCGGCTGGTCTCCTGACTGGGAAATATCCCCAGTGCAATTTTTGTGAAGTTTTCGAAACATATTGCTCAAGGTGCCAAGTCATGGAGGTAATGCGTGACAGATGCACAAAAACTAGATACCTGGATAACGTCCCAGGGTTTAGAATCCAAAGCGGCTTTTTACTGGCTTCTATGGTGACTACGTTTCCTTTTTCACTCAAAAGCTTCTTAAGGCAGTGTGATCAGGTAGATAATTGGGTTAGTTTTGGAACAATTTAGGATGATATTCTCAACAGATGGTACGAGTTTGTGGATGCTTACCGCCACATTTCAAGGTGTCACGGGGTCACACAGGTGAGATAACTATCACGAAAACTACCTGATCGAACTGGGTTTTCCGTCATCCACATAAAAGGCATGCTTACTCTTGCTGATAATGGCTTTTTGTTCATAGTTCGAGGTTCACGCTGCCGCCTAAGTCCGTCTGTCAAAGCTGTTCACACAGGCAGGGTTAATCCAGCTCGCCACACTTTCAGTAGCTCCACCCCATCTATCCTGTTCACCTAGATATTGGCCTAGGGAAAATACTTCCACATTGGGAACTAAGCTTTAGTTTGTTGTTCGCATCCCTCTACTGACCATCTCAACATGGTCTAAATCGATTTCGGTCTCCCCGTCTAGCGCGTACCGCCATCTTCGGATCTCTCATTATGGTTCACTGACTCTTATTATCTTTTGCAATTATGGACTTAACTTCCCATAAATGTTAAGCCAATTATGTATTTGCTCACCGGGCCTGAAGAAAATGTTGCGTCCATAGCAAGATATATCCACAACAAAAACCTACACTAAACATCCTTCCAAAGATATGTATTCCCAATCGATTTCAAGCTTATTTCAGAATGTTGATTTACTATAGACATCTGGATATTGCTTACGTCATCACTACAGGAATCTAGGTATCGGTTTCCCGTTGTTCTTGCTATGGGTCACAGGAGACACCACAGACACTAGGTAACTGGCATTCTGACTGACACGCAGACAACGGTAGTTACCTTGAGTATATCCAAGGGAATGTGCTTTGAAGATGCAGGGACAACTAGACCCTGCAATTCCGGTATACCAGATTGCCGAAGCTGTAGCAGTTTAAGTCTTCGTGATTGGTCCAAGTCTGGGTCAGAGCAGAATTGGAATTCTTTCAGTAAAGGGTTCAAACGAAAAACGCCAGCTGACGGTAGCAGATCTTCCACAGAGTGCTCATCATCAGCAACTCCTGGCAGCGTAAGTGTTCCTTCAGTGAGCTGCAGTGAAAATAAACCAATGGATTAATCGCTAGCAAACAACAAACACGAGTTACAAACTGTGTGTCATCAACATCGAGCGTAATGATTGAGGAATGCACATAAAATATTGCACAGAAAAGACAGGCATTATCGTTACTGGAAATGAATGTGCTGCTGTGTTTGCCCTAGGTATGCATGGTGACACGGGTTGAAAGCACATCTTCCATAAGGTGTTTGTGACTCGACACACTGTCATTGCCAGAGCTGACACTTGGCTGACTCAGATTTGTCACATAGCTCTAACGCCTATATGAGCTTGTTTGTGATGCAGTCTGCTTCTTCAAAAAAGCTTGTTACATGTTGGTGATTCGGTGTTGCTCCTCCCAACCCTGAGACCCCATGACCATGGCTCACTGGAAGCCGATCCCGTGTCACTCCCTTTCGCTAGATATCAGATATCGCTACAACCCCCGTACGAACACACAAGCTTGCGTATGTGCATACATATTTTGTAAACACTGTGAATACTCACACATCCCTACGCGCTGCCAGTGACGTGTTATACAACCAGCTACGTAAAAAATAAGCCAGCAACATGTTCAAAATATGTCATTTTTTTCTAGACAATTAGTAAAATGTACACGCATATGTCGAATAACATTACGACATCGCACAACGCTGATATCCTTGGTGGCTGCTTCGGCAATGAGTTCAAGGAAATTCAGCCACCATTCCATCTGCGCCATGCTCTTCTGGGGATCCCCGGCCAGAAGTTCCTCGTAGTGCACTCTCATCTCATTCTTCGCACTGGCCTACACCACCTGTCAAGCATTCTCGATCGGATTGAGGAACGGAAAGTATTGGCGCAATCTCAGTATCGTTACTCCCTCGTATCCATATAGTGACGACAGTTCTTCCATTGTGTGACATGGTGCGTTATCAAATATCAAGACAACCTGCCGGAGCGCCATCTCCGGTTTCGGGTTGTCTAAATAGCTTCGCAGCCATTCGAGAGATGGGGGACCTGTGAATGAGCCTCTCCGGGTGATCATCGACAGTTTCCCTTCTATTGTGAGTGCATCGATCAAGTGCAAATGGAGGCCTCTACTGTTGGCAAGGTTGCAGCAGGCCCTCACTCCTCTGGGCGCCCGACCATGAGTACGTTTGCATTAAACGTTGAAGTTCGCTTCGTCAATCCAAATGAAGAACTTGGCATCGCCCTCAAGTTGGAGAAACTGCTGTACGAATTCCCTGCGTATCCCATTGATTCGCTCGTTGTTCATTCCCTCGGGAACGTGATAGATGTTCTTCACAGTTATCAATCGACCATCTAGGTGCCGTGCGATTGTTGACTTCGAAATGTCCTTGTCCATTTCTGCTCGTACTCATACTCGCATTTCCCTTGCGATCCAATCCAGGATGTCATCTACGCCTTCCTCAGATTAAAACCGTTTACGACCGCGCGCCTGCGTAGCACTCGGCTCCAGATAAAGAGCACGACGAATCCAGGGGTAGGCTGTTTGATATTTGACGTCGTTCACAGTTGCCACAATCTGCCAGTCATCACCGTTGACGAAGGCGCCAAAAACTCGGTCACGAATGTCTGATGAGATACTCTGGCGAACGCGGGAAGGCATGCCGACGACATTAGTATCATAGACATGGTTTCGATCGTGCAGTTATGTTCCAGCTGTTCATTGCCCTCAGACCAATCGTGCTCCACCGTTTCGGACCTGAGGGTGGCGCATACAAGCCCGTTGCACCGCGGAAGTGCATACCACTAAGGTTCCTTCACTAGTCTCACCCAGTCAACGGACAGCGCGCTCACCTCCCCAGATTAACGAACCGAACCTTGGGATCCGGTCAATGAAAACACACTTAAGGTCAGAGGACTTACTCTGAACGCATTCTTTGCAAAATTTTGGACCTTTTATGCAACATCGCGGGAAATGCTATAGTGTGCTCTTTATCGATCTTTCGGCCTTCACTCGAGTATGCTGCCCTCAGTAAGAGTGATTAGATCACCACGCAGTCGGGCGGCAAAGTACTTGCCACGCTCCTGATCACGGACTGTTGGATTTAAACACAGATGGACACATATAATTCTGAGATCTGCTGTGGAGTAGTGTCAAGCTACAGCGAATCGCTGTTAGAGTGAAAGACTTCTTATGGGTGCACATCACAAATATCAAGGGATCTGTGTCTGGGACATTGAAGATGATCGGACTTTTGTGATCTGAATACACTTTGGTGCATTTACGCAACTATACTATTACTTTAACAATATGCTATATTTACGGCAGATAGCGATTAGGAAACGCCTTCATCTTGTATTGTGTTAGCCGCTGGAAAAGGAGATATATTGTTTTAATCATGATCACCTCAGTCTGTACCTTCGATGGTTTACTATTCATATCCGAATCCCTGTAGGCTGTTTCGGCACTACATTGCTTCGAACAGCTGGGTGAATTCATCTTTTGGGATACTATTTGCTTCGACACAGCGTGTTTGAATGACGAATTCCTAGTAGTGTGGGGATTCTTGGGATGCATAAGTGCAGAATTCATTTCAGTTGGGATAAAGTTGCTGAAGTAAGCTTTGGTAATTGACGCCCACAACGTTCTCGGTCAGTAAAATATAGCGGCAACGATAGTAGGGGGATTGAACTTGTCCCGCGAATTTGCTTTATAGCACTTTGGATGCGGTAAACCTCATGTACGGTGAAGGTTGCTACGGTAACCTGTGTGAACGGGCACTGCGCTAAATGCGAAACGGACCATGACATAGCGGTAGTTTTCATCTACAGTACGCAATTGCAGAAGGTGGTTAATTAATTTCCTTATGGCTTGCATAAGGCGGACTGATTCAGTCCCCTCTCGTGGAAGATTACCATGGGATGCCGTACACAGCAATTACATAAGCACGCTGTACTCGTCGAACGAATTTTCGTACAAATAGCAACTGTCTGATATGTTCGGTCCTAGGTAGTACGTAACCACTGCTCTTCACGGAATGGATCGTCCTTCCTCACCGCCCCCTTCTCCCGGTTAGATGAATGGTCAGGAAAACTAAACTTCATGTCTAATGCCCTGCGTTAGCTGCACTGCCTCAGTTATTGCCCACGGTAATGGTGCGTGCATGTTCCATGTTTACGCAGTATGGACAACGCTCAATCAAATAACGCTATCCAATGCATCACTGCAGCTGCCATTGCGGTTGAGGTCAGTGCAGTCGGTCACACATGAGAGCATCGCATTCCGCAGACACAAACGGAGCGTATGCGTTGTGTGCCAGCCTACCGTACGTTTGAGAAGTCTTTCGTTTTTGCTCAGTCGACGCGCAGGTCAGGGGTAGATTGGAGCGCACTAATTTGCCGACCCACCAATGGCATGTAAGTCTACTGTATTTACTCATCCACGCATGTCTGGGGGTGTGAATACGACGTGCGGACGCATTGCGGTGCATGTGTCCTTGAAATATGTTAATTACCCTCGTCGATTTTGACACCGGCCAGTTCAGATTGGGTCGATGCCGACGTTTTGGGCTGGTGGTTTGCAACATCTCGACAGCAGTGCATAATGCACTGGCTACCGTGTTCAAATGTTGATGGCGCTTCGACAGTTGCTTAATGTTATCCCAGCAAATGATGAAAGGGTTAGTGACAACGCTGTTGTAGACTGAATGTTACCTTCACATAAACCACCTTAGCAAAATAAGAATTCGTAACAATTAGGCGGTGAAAATATGAGATGCTACTTATGCATAAATGAGTCCGGAGCAGTGTCTACCAGCTACTGGAGGCTCATCGGATCTATTTGCAAGTGCGCGGCCGCCTAAGGAGTTAATTCCAGCAGAATACAGAAATAAAAAGAAAGCTGAGTGCAGTGGCTTTTGAACAGATTTTATCAAATCTCATTTTATTCCATCAGCTTGGACAATTGAATCAAAATCAGTTTCGCAATGAGCACGAGAAGGAATTTTACAGTATTTGTATGGTAAAAGAATCCTAAAGTAGATAAAGAAGCGTTTAGGTCAAATCTAATCACCCATTTTGGAAAGAAAGGTGATGGAAGAATCCAGCGCGTACGATGCATTTATTTGATGAAGCCAGTCTGTTTACGGCTGAATATTCAAGCGTTGTTGGTGTATTAAGCATTTTATTGACTTGACTTGAGTTCCCCGCCTTGGCAGACTTGAATGTTTAAATATTCCTTATCGCCCAGATACGGATCCGACCAATTTGGAAAACCTTAAAATGCCATCGTACTAGAATTTTTGGTACTTTAAGTATCCATGGAAACTGTGTAAATAGATCACTGAGGATTCACGCTCAACCGTTTGTTCCACGGTCATGACACATTCAGTAGTTGCGAATGACTTAACAAGCGTAAAAGTATTGCCCATTAGTTAATTTCCGGTAGCCGGTGGGACTCTCTGGGACTCTTTTAACTTCCGATATAATTCCACGGGATGTACAGCTGAGCGGCTAATCGTACTCCCACAACGACAGAACAACAACAGATCATGGTGACGTGCTGGTATAGATTTGTTTTCCTATTTCGTTAGACTGCTGCTACCAAAAGAAATGCGGATGTTCTACGTGTGCCCTAAAGCTCGATCCACCTGAGTGTTGGCGAAATGTGGGTGGGTGAGATTTACTGTTTTAGGTGAAGCTGCCGTTTGCACTAGTTGCAAAATACCCAAGACAAAATGAACCGTAATCGCTTTCAGCTCATACGTGCTTTTGACACGTCAAAGAAATTGAACAGGGGTTCAAATTCCCTACAGGCCTTGTGAATTGGAAGCAGAGAGTGCGGAGATGATATCTGAGATTGGGGCAGCACTACACGTCTGCTGGTGGACTCGCACCAAACCGCAATCAGATCCCTCATGTATGAATTTGAAGTTGACGAGCTGCTAACAACTTGTCATGGAGTGTGAGGCATGAATCCAGTAATACCTAGTGAACATCCAGTGGCCCTAGCTTGGCGAAAGCTGCTGCTGTCACACTCGCTTCCGTAGCAGTCATCCTAGGAATACTGTAAACTGGCTTCCATGAACTTACCTGAGCTACAAATCAAGTGGACTGGTCACTACAGCAAGATTCATCTATCGAAGCAATATAGGCAATCCTAAAGGAGTGTGGAAAACGATTGTGCGCAAGATCCGTACCCCTCAATTATCAGATGGTTGCACTAATGAAACTAAAATGGTTCGACAAGTATATTTTATTTCATTAGACATTGACGTGTACTAAGGAATAAATTCAGTCCGATGGGTTCTGATGCCGATCACGTGGTGTCATAATCATTGCTGATTTCACGCAACAGCACCAGTGTTCAAAAATCCCAGCCACAACGAAGACGACCCACAAGAGGATCATTCATTAAGTGACGCTGCACTTGAGGAGTACAGATGACGGAGCAATGTTAAAGGGTTCAGCCGGACAGTCCCTGACTTCCAGGAGGGACCATGCGTCGGCACTTGTGGTGCACTTCAATTCCTTACACCGTACACCGTCTAATATTCTGAACTGCGATTGTTTCTATAGCCATGCCAAGTCCGGTCCCTCAAGGCCATATATTTTCGTGTTCGGCTTCTCTGAAAAGATTTCGTTTTTAGGGGAGGATGAAAAGCTTTCGGTTCTGATGCCTTCGCACGTCGTATTCACACCCCTTGAAATATGTTAATTACCCTCGTCGATTTTGACACCGGCCAGTTCAGATTGGGTCGCTGCCGCCGTTTTTGGTTGGTGGTTTGCAACATCTCGACAGCAGTGCATAATGCACTGGCTACCCTGTTCAAATGTTGGTGGCGCTTCGACAGTTGCCTAATGTTATCCCAGCAAATGATAAAAGGGACTTTTGAACAATGTTGCTGTTGCGTGAAATCAGCCATGATTATGACACCACGTAATCGGCATCAGAACCCATCGGACTGAATTTATTCCTTAGTACACGTCAATGTCTAATGAAATAAAATATACTTGTCGAACCATTTTAGTTTCATTAGTGCAACCATCTGATAATTGAGGGGTACGGATCTTGCGCACAATCGTTTTCCACACTCCTTTAGGATTGCCTATATTGCTTCGATAGATGAATCTTGCTGTAGTGACCAGTCCACTTGATTTGTAGCTCAGGTAAGTTCATGGAAGCCAGTTTACAGTATTCCTAGGATGACTGCTACGGAAGCGAGTGTGACAGCAGCAGCTTTCGCCAAGCTAGGGCCACTGGATGTTCACTAGGTATTACTGGATTCATGCCTCACACTCCATGACAAGTTGTTAGCAGCTCGTCAACTTCAAATTCATACATGAGGGATCTGATTGCGGTTTGGTGCGAGTCCACCAGCAGACGTGTAGTGCTGCCCCAATCTCAGATATCATCTCCGCACTCTCTGCTTCCAATTCACAAGGCCTGTAGGGAATTTGAACCCCTGTTCAATTTCTTTGACGTGTCAAAAGCACGTATGAGCTGAAAGCGATTACGGTTCATTTTGTCTTGGGTATTTTGCAACTAGTGCAAACGGCAGCTTCACCTAAAACAGTAAATCTCACCCACCCACATTTCGCCAACACTCAGGTGGATCGAGCTTTAGGGCACACGTAGAACATCCGCATTTCTTTTGGTAGCAGCAGTCTAACGAAATAGGAAAACAAATCTATACCAGCCCGTCACCATGATCTGTTGTTGTTCTGTCGTTGTGGGAGTACGATTAGCCGCTCAGCTGTACATCCCGTGGAATTATATCGGAAGTTAAAAGAGTCCCAGAGAGTCCCACCGGCTACCGGAAATTAACTAATGGGCAATACTTTTACGCTTGTTAAGTCATTCGCAACTACTGAATGTGTCATGACCGGGGAACAAACGGTTGAGCGTGAATCCTCAGTGATCTATTTACACAGTTTCCATGGATACTTAAAGTACCAAAAATTCTAGTACGATGGCATTTTAAGGTTTTCCAAATTGGTCGGATCCGTATCTGGGCGATAAGGAATATTTAAACATTCAAGTCTGCCAAGGCGGGGAACTCAAGTCAAGTCAATAAAATGCTTAATACACCAACAACGCTTGAATATTCAGCCGTAAACAGACTGGCTTCATCAAATAAATGCAACGTACGCGCTGGATTCTTCCATCACCTTTCTTTCCAAAATGGGTGATTAGATTTGACCTAAACGCTTCTTTATCTACTTTAGGATTCTTTTACCATACAAATACTGTAAAATTCCTTCTCGTGCTCATTGCGAAACTGATTTTGATTCAAGTGTCCAAGCTGATGGAATAAAATGAGATTTGATAAAATCTGTTCAAAAGCCACTGCACTCAGCTTTCTTTTTATTTCTGTATTCTGCTGGAATTAACTCCTTAGGCGGCCGCGCACTTGCAAATAGATCCGATGAGCCTCCAGTAGCTGGTAGACACTGCTCCGGACTCATTTATGCAGAAGTAGCATCTCATATTTTCACCGCCTAATTGTTACGAATTCTTATTTTGCTAAGGTGGTTTATGTGAAGGTAACATTCAGTCTACAACAGCGTTGTCACTAACCCTTTCATCATTTGCTGGGATAACATTAAGCAACTGTCGAAGCGCCATCAACATTTGAACACGGTAGCCAGTGCATTATGCACTGCTGTCGAGATGTTGCAAACCACCAGCCCAAAACGTCGGCATCGACCCAATCTGAACTGGCCGGTGTCAAAATCGACGAGGGTAATTAACATATTTCAAGGACACATGCACCGCAATGCGTCCGCACGTCGTATTCACACCCCCAGACATGCGTGGATGAGTAAATACAGTAGACTTACATGCCATTGGTGGGTCGGCAAATTAGTGCGCTCCAATCTACCCCTGACCTGCGCGTCGACTGAGCAAAAACGAAAGACTTCTCAAACGTACGGTATTCGCGTGTTGAGTCAAAATCCAACAAACATGAAGGTAGCGTTGGCGGATTGTTAATGGAAACATGTAAGATCACCGACAATGCTATTGTTGGTGCCAAACATGACCAGTGTTTGGTAGATTCACACCAGGTTAAACATTTGACGTAATGAGCCAAAATCCTAGATTGCTTGTGGGCCTGATTTCAGTGAACAGGGGACGGAATTGACAGCCCGGCAGGTGATCAGGAATCAGGTTGAGAGTTGGTCACCTTTGTACGGCAGGTACTTAGGGATTTCGTCGACCGCATACGCACGCTTAGTGAATGTAACCGTCAAATGAGCTCCACGCCACGCAGCGTTCTACAGAATGTGCTTGTTAGAAAGGATTAGGTAAAGCTCATGGTTGTAACATTTTGACTGTAGGTTGTAGTGTTGACCACATAATCCCTGTGTTGGCGCTGCTAGATTGGAGGCTGAAGAGTGACAAACTGTGTGGATTGATGGAACAAAGTGCAGCCCAATTTTCATGCGCACCAGGAGACGTTCAATACGTGGTACTGGTGTACAGTGTGAAGTGGCTAACACTCTAAGGCAGAATCCTAATCTTATTGCAGCGATAACAACCAACGGTCTTATAGGGTAGGGTATTATGAGAGGCAGTTACAAGAAGGAAAAAGGCACGGGGTGGATGCCTCGAACGCTGGGTACCAAGCGTTTCATTTTTATCGGCATTTGGCTCCTCATCTGTGATAACGCACCATGACATGGGATCTGGAAGGCACATTCCAAGAGGAACCGTACCGTTCAAGCAGCCTCCTGCGTCTTTCCGCTTATTCGCCGTGAGGGGTTTTATCGCTCTTGCACTGCAGTTTCCTGACTTGCAACTTACTTATAGTTCCCTAACATGATTTTGTAAAATGTGAACTGGTCTTGTCACTTTTTGCATCCTGAAACGATTATGCCGACATTCAAGGATAGACGATGGCGCTTAAACAATAGTGATGGCGTTGGGAAGTCGTGCATATTGCTTCAGGTTTGTCGTTGCCAAATGACTACAGTGCATCCGGATAAATCGTAGCAATCCGCGTGGCAAGTACTGTGTAGTGATTGTTGCTAGACCAGGTTGTTGAGAGTATTTGACTGATTGACTTGTGACGTCATTTGTGTAGCCAATTCCAGCCATCACGAAGACCTTAATACACCGCTCACCTTGAACACACGGACGTACTCATCTGTGTCTAAGATACGAGTCTATTCGGGCGTGCTTTGGCAGATGCCGATGTCGTCGTGGTGGTGGTGGACAATGGAAAACGTGGCTCGCTGCAGTGAAAGTGAATGTTGATCTACTGGGACTCCAGGTTGTGCATGGTGCTCGTCACTGGAAATATCTTTGCATCAATATCTGAGTGGAGTTTGCCGCCGATCGCCGCGCTTAGGCAGCTGCAATCCGCGACATTCATGAAGCCGGCTCATCCTGTCGTAAAAGCTAATCGCAGTAAAGTAAGCGCGAATTCACAACTTTTGCCTTCAATCTCAACTCGCGTGTGTGTATGTCTAGAGGCTATATTCTTTCGACTGTATTCATCCGAATTCATTTGACTACCCTGTGCATGAAGGTAGCATCGGTGGAAACTTTTCGTTAGTTTCGACTTGGAGTCAAAACAGCTAGGACGTATTGTAAGAACGGTAATCAAATTCTGAACTTAAGTATAGTATTTGGAGGTTTCGAGATCTGATTACGAAAGGCAGGGTAGACGGAAAGTATAATTTTTCCTTTATCATCCGGTTGCTTTCTGGTTTCAAGCACACGGCATTTTGATGAATATCAGGCGACAAGCCGACACTATGTCGTGTTCTATGGAAACACTGACTGATTAATAGGTAAGCAGAGAAAGCAACTAATTACGTTCAGCCTTTCCGGATGGATATCATGAGCGCTAGTAAGTAAAGAGCAAGCAGCGCGTCAAACTATGAAACAATCTCCGATCTAGCGGCAATTGGGAATTCGGCACTTCGTTTTCGTTTAATAATAATACTTCACCGAACAAACTCACAAATTCACAGTAATACTAACAAATTCACACAACAGGATTACTTGCACATGTACCCACATACATACTACACAGACATACACACATGTAACCAGTATGTACTGATTAAATCGTAGCATTTCTGAGCCATTACTGGTGTTACTCGTGTGTATCACCATGATCGTGCCTTTGAAGGCGTGTCTCGCACCGTCGAGAATGAATCGTTTATTTATTTATTTACAAGTAACATCGAATTGAAGTTTGGTATGTCATGGTTGGCATGACTCTGGCTTTCTTCTTTGTAACCTTTCACATTATTTTGTTGGTTGTTTCTACTCCGACCATGGGATTGAAAATAATGGATCCACAGCAACTAGTTGCATGGGCCCGCTCTAGTTTATCCCAGCACTATGTCGTTATGAGGAAATCTTATGTTCCTACACTTGTGTGTAAGATGTGGAAACGCCTTAAAGACCAGAAATTGTACGAAAGCAATAACATAGTAAATGAGACGAAAGTTCTTTGACAGACGTACGTGATCTTCAGGCATCTGACCGGTCTCCGCTGGATCGTTTGGGTCTATTTTCAGATCTGTGATACAGGATGAAGTATGGACATTCCATGGTATCGTTTGTGAGACGGTCTGTCCGAAGAACGGGTCCGGTTGTCCGTCATGCCCAACGGAACTTAAGATGAAAAGATTGCAACCAGAGAAGTGATAAAACATTTGTCAAGTTTTTCCTTAAAATTAACATCAACATTTGAACGGTGAATGTCCAGACAAATAACGTATTCGTAGTACACTTGGGTCGGTAGGCCGAGAGAAATGATCAGGACCACCGTCTTACATTTGAATTGGATTGCAGCACACAGTAGGTATGTCATCATCATTACACACATTAGCTAGAGGTGGGAAACACCTCAGGTACTGTGACGCAATATATAAAGGAAAAGGAAAATAAATACAACAGTTGCCTGCCAGCTGATCAACCAACAACGCATAGGCATCGTTCCGGTAAGCTACCAGGCGGCTACTAGGCAAAAAGAAAAATTATTATGTTTTAAGCTACAAACTGAGATCGTAGATGGAGGGGGAGGCCAAAAGGGATGGGGAGGGACAAAGAAACTCACAGCAGGAACGCCACTGAGATCGGCTCCTTGCCATGTCAGCAAGTGTATCCAGCCAAACGTGTTCATCGTCTTTTGGACCCAACCAGCGAGCCGTGACGCTCCAACCGAGGCCAGCTCGGAAGTGAGGGCCTTCATTTCTCTCGACCAAGTCATAGCTTGGCCACCCCTTCTCTTCTTCCATCCACATCCCCGCTGAGCAAACAACGCACGTCGTGGAAGTCGGTGGGCTGGCATGCGCAACATGTGGCCCAGCCATCGGAGCCTGGTGCGTGGAATGACGGTGCTGAGCGGTTCAGTCCCTTTTCCTGTGCCATATACAAGGCGTCGAATATGCTCGTTACTCACGCGGTGTTCCCACCAGATGCGAGCCAAACTGCGAAGGCACCGATGGTCGAACGAAACTAGCCTCTTCATGTCCGCCGATCTTAGGGGCCAGGTTTCGCAACCGGACAGTAAGGTCGAACGTACCGCTGCATTGCACACTCTTCCCTTCAGGGCGACAGGGATGTCGCGCCGCCGCCATAGGTGGTGACTCCTGGTAGGAGTAACTCTCAAGGTGCCCGGAGGCATCACCCAGTATAGCTCAATGGGTCAATGAGGTACGCAAACCGTCGCACTACGTTAAGGTCCAGTCTCGTTGCGACGGACAGTAGATATGTGGCTTGGAATAACTTATGAAGTGAATGTCGGTCAATGCGCGTATCGGGACGGCATGTGAAACGGGTAGATAGTGCTTCTTATTCGCCACCCTGTCTTCCAACACCTGCTTCGTGCCTGCTCGCACTCGTCAGTCGGGAATGATCGTCAGCCTTTACAGCACCGGACTGCGGCGGTAGTTTATCACAACGGGTAGAGGGTTACAGTGACAATCGTGACTACATTGTAGTGGTTTTGGGGGTAACGATGTTAGCCAGTAGTCTCTTAGTCTTGTGTTCGCGTAGCAATAGTGATATCTCTACCTAATGACCGCAATCAAATGATCAAAATCACTGGATGGGCAGAAAGAGGAGACACTATCAAAAGCGTGCCATAACGTCATCTCTGGTGTAAAACGAGACCGACGCTAAACACTTGTGTCTCACCCAATCAAGCACACGATAATGCAGCCGTGGCAATGCTTAACGCCACGCATGTCGTCGGGTAGCTCGAATTTCGCAAACAACGATGTGGTGCCTGGAGCGTGACACGTGCCCGTTATGGCTAGCAACAAGTGCAATCCAGCGGGCAATCACCTAAGTTGCAGGAGGTTTAAACACCAAATCATCACAGGGAATCAGTTGCATGAACTTAACGAACGTCTACTGAGCACAGAAAGAAGACATGTCGCGAAATGTTAACATTTTAATTGCTCTCCTCAGACGCAAATGCAATACAATTAGGAATCAAGTAGAAGCGAACATGTGGAACCCAAATTGAAGCAGAATTGTCAATCAAAACCAAGGCAATCCAGCAGATTGCTTCATTTGTTTCGGTGCACATAACACCGGGTGATTCTTCGTGATAAGTAATGCCTCAGTGATAGCCAGTCTTTTTGGGTTCTGCTCGCTCACCATTATTTTGAACGCGGTCGATTGATCCGCGTGATGACTACTGCGTACGAGATGCCTCGCAATGGACGAGGCAGGACTGCGATTTATTAGTTTATCCGCACCAGTTTGTTGCACCAAGGCTTGCCGTATCCAAGTTGGCAGGTATCCCGTCATCCTTAGGCCCAGTGTACGGCCATTCCTGATTGTATACACGTCACCACAACTGCAGCTGAACTGGTAGACTACCTGTGTGGCCGTATTGCCTGACAGATCTTTCGGTCGTCGCGCGCTGTGAAGTCGTTGCAACTAGAAGGTGGTGTGGGTACGCGAGAGTTCAGACCTGATCTCATGCCTAATGCCATTGGTCAAATGATCTTTAACCGGTAGAAACAAGTGCACATCCTTTTGCTCTGCACTTTGAACCGTTGGTTTCTCCTTCGGCGGTCGATTATGAACCTGGATGAACCTGTCCGGGTAATACAAATTCGTCTGGCTCCGTAGAAGTGGGTTTTGACCAGACCGTGTTTGTAAGCAACTGGAGCGAAGCTAGAGAAGTGCAGATACTGCCAATTCCAAAGCGCTTTTCGAAAGACGCGCTGAAGTGTGTTATCAGTCCGCCTCCTAATGAGCACATACACAAACGGTAGACTGCCTTGTGGTTCGATCTGATGTGTCACAGAGCGATGGAGTGTGCGGACTTAAAGAGGGCAACAAGGCGCTCCACGGGCTCGCTACTACTAAAGACTAGTATGTCATTCAAATATGTTTGCAGAGTTTCGCTTCTCTGAGACTGGCAGCAGTTTTCCCAATCAGGCCCAGAAAAATATCCGCCGATACTGGTTCTAACGGCTGTCCATTGCAACACCACACTTTGTTTGTACGTAGTCCCTTCAAAATAAAACCGTACATTCTGTGTACATAGCAGCATTAGATCACTCAAATACTCCAAGGGGAGACCTATGGAGAGCTTTTGGCTCTGAAATAATCGTCAACTGTCTCACACAGTGACACAGTGGTGAACGATGAATCCACATCTATCGAATACTTCAGTTCGGCTTCTAGCTTCGATCGCTCAAGTAAATCAACCAGCTCAAAGGAAACTTTTAAGCAATAGTTTGACAGCAGGCTACGAACAAGTTCCCACAGTTCTGCTAACCATCATCACCATCAGTAAGACGTTAGCTGCAGGTGGAAAGACACCTCAGCTATTGTGCCGCAATACAAAAGACAAAAAGAAGAAAAAGCCACAGAGGCAAGCCGGCTGAGCCCCAGTAACCGATGGACTTCGTTCCGGAGAGCTAACAGCCGGCTGTCGTGCCACAAAAGGAAAGTTATATTACGCCTAACGAATGAGATCGTGATTGGAGGGGAGGCTAAGCAGGAGGGGGTGGACAAAGGAAGGCACAACATAAACGCCATTGGGGCCGGATATTCGCCACAGCAGAAAGTGTGTCCAATCAAACGTGTTCATCATTCTTAGGAACCCAGTCAGGACGTCGGGATACAACAACCAATACCAACTTCGAAGTGAGGGTTTTGATTTCTCTCGACTGAGTCATCGCTTGCCTTCCCTCTTCCTCTTCCAACCGCACCCCCGGCGCGCAAACAATGCACGACGCGGGAGTCAGTGTGCTGGCATGCGCAACACGTGACTCAGTCATCGGAGCCTGGTGCGGGACATAATGGTGTTGAGCGGTTCACTCGCTCTTCCTGTAACAAATAGGCGACGCCGAACACGCTCATTGCTCACGCGATACTCCCACCAGACATGAGCTAATCAGCGAAGGCAGCGATGGTCGAACGTGACAAGTCTGTTTATGTCTGCCGACCTGATGGGCCAGGTTTCACAACCGTATAAGAGGGTTGAACGGAAGGCTGCATTATACACTCTACCCTTCAAAGAGAGAGTGATGTCGTGTCTGCGCCACAGTTGGCGGAGATTGGCAAAAGCAGCTCGAGCTTTTTCTACACGGTTCGTAACCTAATCTTCGATCCCAAGGGTGCTAGTACAGCTGCCCAGGTACTTTAATTCCTGAACGACTTGTAGCTCATCACCAAGGGGCAGAGCAGGCGTGGGTCCCTGCCAATCTTGGAGTAGAACTTTGCGTTTCGATGGGCTAAAGCATAGATTAAAACGATAGGCAGCTAGTGCTAATCGGTCCAGTGCAGTCTGGCACCTTTAGGTGCTGTCAATTATGAGAGCAATATCGTCCGTACACTCTGTCAAAAAGTCGTTCATCAGGAAGTAGCTCCACACTTTCTAGGTCGTGTCCAGCGAATGTTGTTTTCCATGACTTCATCAATAGCGAATTTAAAGAGGAAAGGTGACAGCGGGCAACCTTGTCTCACACCGATGGTGATACTGAAGGGTGGCGACAGTTTGCCATAAACCCTCACTCTGCCCGAACTATGCGCGTACAGCGCTTTGATAATGTCTACATATTTATCGGGCACACGTTTTCTCACCAGACAGTCCTTCAGAGCGCATCGATCCACCGATGCCGAGAAACACGACAACGATGGGGTGCCAATAAACATGGCAGTGCTCCAATAATCGACACAAAGTGAAGATATGGTCGATGCAGCCTCGATTTCTACGAAACACGGCTTGCTCTTTGCGGATCTGGCCTTCACGAGCGTCAGTCAGTCTGCGGAGAACGACAGAGGCAAGTAGTTTAGAGGCAGTTGAGCTCAGACCGATCCCTCCACGGTTGCCGTATTCTGAACGGGAGCCTCCCTTGAACCTTAGAACTATGACGGAGTGGCTCCAGTCTGCCGGCACAGTCTCCTGCTCCCAACGTTCGATTAGTAACTCGTGTAAATCATCCACAAGAGCAGGTCCACCGAATTTTTAGAGAGCTGAGTTAATGTTATGTGCACCAGTAGCCTTATACAATTTCAACAGTCTGATCTCACGTTCGACTTCTGCGCGTGAGGGCGGATCTAAGGAGACCGCCCATGGATAAAGGCACTCAGCGCCCGAAAGAGAAAGCGATAAGTCAGATTGGTTAAACTGCCTTACAAAGTGTTCTGTCCAATGCTCCAAGCGTTTTGTCAGGCTCTTTAACGGCTGTCCACTCTTGCAGCCTATTGTCTCGCTACCACCAGGTCTCCTGCTGCCTGTTTCCCGTATCAGAAGGAATAACACGATGATTACCAACGACAGCGGCTGTTTCCATCTCCGAGGCATGATGAGACCACCAGTCTCAGCGGTCTTTCTTCAGGCCAGCACGCAGTTTTGACCTGAGATGTTTGCGAGCATCATTGCATTCGCTTCCAGCCGGAATACCTCGACCAACATCCATAAGTTACAGAGACTTTGTAGAGACCCAATGTCTAGGTTGGCAATTTGATTTGCCACATGCCTGCTGATAGTAACGTTTGCCGAATATGCGATCAGCAATATTCGACGGTGTTTAGTGGAAGCTTACTTGGCCCGGATGTCAGCGCACTTTGATACACATTCAAAAAACCTGACTTCACCAGCTGGTTTGTGTCAATCTGTTCACACCGACATTGCGGACGTCAACCGAAAAGCACCCGGAGATCGGCGCAGACAAGTGCGTGGTCAGAGTCCACGATCGTGCTCCAAATCGAGCGGCAGTTTTGGACACAGCCTCACCAGTGGTAACTAATCGCGATGTGATCGATTTGCGTCCAAGGATGGCCCGAGACTGGGGGGCGCCAAGTCACTCTTAGTTGGGTGCTATGTCGAAAGTTAGTACTTGTGGGACAGAGACGAGCACTTTCACACAGGTGTAGCAACGACTCACCATTATCATTACGGGAGCCTACACCATGTTGTCCGCCTAGATGAAGCTCATCAGAGGACAATTTAACGACTTGGGCGTTTAGATCGCCAGCCAACACTACAGTATCCGTGCTTCTTCTGTAACGAAGGAGATCGTGAAGTTGCTGATAGAAATCATCTTTCACTGAATCAGGGCTGCAGTTTGTGAGGGCGTAAGCTACAATGGCAAACAGGCACCGTTTGTCCCCGCGTGACTTCGAAGCATGGAATGAGCCAACCAACATAACGGCGTACATCCGGCTGTTGATAGGAGTCCAGTCGATCAGGGCAGCTTCAGCCCGGGGCCTCAAAACAATGCCGACGCCAGCTTGACCGGCATTTGAAACTACATCATCGCCAGACAGACGCAATGAGAATGTACCGCCAGTGTCGTATGTGGGGGATCGCAGGTTAAGCACGGAGCTCGAATCTTGCAGGCGAGTTTCTGATAAACGGCAAATATCGATCGATAGGATCTCTAGTGTGCGGGCAAGTGCTGCCTGTTGACCAATCTGTCGCAAAGTCCGCACGTTGAGGTGTGGCAGTTTTAGCGAGACTCGAGGACTCCAAAGGGAAACGGATGTACTGACGTTGTCCGCTTGGTTGAACATAGACTTGTCGACTGGATTGGAGGAATGCTCTGTGACTGTGTATGATTTGAAACTAGAAGACAAGCGACTATTTAAGCAAGGTGGGGTAGGTCCAAGAATTGGGGATTGAAAATGGGAGGGTAAAACTAAAGTTGGAGAGGGACGATAAGCATAAAAAAGCGCAAGAAGAGTGACAAGAAAACGGGAAGGCCTGAGCAGTAGCATCCACACTCACATCCACCCTACTCGATACAGCAGACAGGACGCCGTTGATTATCCTCTGCGATGGCCGTAGGGTCAAGAAATTGTTAGAAGTAAGGTTCATTGTATTGCGTGGGTAGAATACTATGAGGTTGCCAAGGCCTAGACAGGAGAACGAGTATGGTTCTCAATCAAAGCCTTTGGTCCAAAACCCTTTCCACGGGGCAGCGGGATCTTGATATTGTATTACAGAGAGCCCGTTTTATGGAGTAAGGTGCCGCCCTCATTCCAACCTCCAACCTGGAGGACCAGGAGGCTGAGTTTGTCTGGCCTCTAACCACTGACCAATCTGGTATGTGTGGCTCTGAAGGTGCAAAAGGCACCACCAAGCATAGCTCAATGGATCACTGGGGCACACAAATCATCGCCCCACATTAAGGTCATCGCTAACCACCGGGAAACCTTGTGGTAAGGTGAATTATTCATACCCAGGATCTGACACAGTGGAATCCCCACTTTGTGTAACTTCGGAGCGCCTCACATTTTTGTGCCATGGTCGCCGTCGGTTTCATTTGCCGGTACTGTGTCTCGGAGATATATCCGTGTAGCAATAGGATTTAAAGTTTCCTAGTTCCTTGTTTCTCCACCGGTATATTGTTATACAACGTACTGTCCGGTTGAAACTTCCATCTATCTCCAAGAATGGTATTCATCTTAACAAAGTAATGTTCCTTGTCCATGACCACAATACCAGAGTCTTTGTCCAGTTGCAGGAACATCATGTGTTCCATCTCTCTTAACTCTCTAATTGCTGTGTAATGCTCGGTTTGCACGCAACACCGTTGACTTATCGGAGCATTCAGGAACTGGTTCGATACGTCTCTTAATTTTGTACGGAACCATCCAGCAGCTTCCGCTGATCTGGGTGATAGACCGCATAGCTGATCATATAGGTATTCAAAACTAACCTGCGTATTAAGTTTATCAACGCTGCGTTCGCCGCTGACGAGAACAATCGAAATGTTAACGTTTCGTTATGTCTTCTTTCTGCGAACAGTAAATGGACTAAGGGAATGCACTGTTTCAAGTTTCTTAAACGAATGCTCCAAATAACCAGAGCACTGCGGATCATGAATGTGCCATTACTAGAATACTTCGGTTCACCGTGAATGGTGAACTGATGGATCAAAGAGATTCCATTTCTCTCATTCGATATGCCACAGTTTAAGACGACTGTGTGGTCGTTGCAGTTCAACACGTGGGCGGTTGCGATCCGTCGCTACCACTGGCAATTACCAGTCTCTCTTTGTTCTTGGTCCAGAATTTATTCGATCGATATACAAGCGCGAAGAGGAACTGGTACTTCGCGTGAATAAGCGGCCTCCGCAAAATGGCGCTATTTAACCATCGACTGATTCATACAAGATCAGCCGCATTTCAGGCCAATGTTTCTCGGCAGTATTCCTCATACTTTTGAAGTTGTCCAGTCTTTGTGGTTATCTTGTCGTTGCTTCGATTAGTTTCCATTAAGTACAGCAGCATAGATTCGCACCAACTAGTGTCTCTTACGCTGGAAGCAAAATGTAATGTCTCACATTTAAGAGAGAAGCAGTAGAGAAGCCTCACACCATTAATAATACATTTAAAAACAGAAGCAGTCTTAAGCTTACCGATTAGTTCTGTTCGCTTCATCCTTATGATCTTGCGGTGTGTTGTACACAATATTTGTGGGAACCCATGAAGCGGTTGTTACCAGGTGTCCACTGATCATCAATACCGTCGTCTTTTCACCTGAGCCGTCTAACGCCTCCAAAGCAACTGACCGGGAGAGCCCAACTGACGAGGTTATCAAGTCTTGGACATTACCGGCCTCCACGTTTTTGACCGGAAACTCGTTCGGTACATAAAATCGCAGGCATTGTGTTGACGAATGGATCGTTCGTCCGGCTGAAGTCGCCCTAGTCGATCGAATATCCCGCACCGCATCAAAGCGCTCTGATCTGGGTGGAGCTATGTGGAATTCAGCAAGCTGATGAGAGAAGAAGCTGCCCTTTTCGAAAAGCTGTTGATACAAAAGGGTAGAGATTTAGTTTACATTTAGGTTCAGCTAACATTTACTCACAAGAATAAATAACAAAGAAGGTATATATTGAGTGCACCATTTATTTACTGAAGTGCCGAACAAAGGTCACATGAACGGTAGATCCATGAGGGGCACACGTGTCCAATGGTTTAAAAAGGAATACACAGCAAGTACTAGCTGACTAACAAAAGACACCTACCTAAGCAGGTACCAAATAGTGCTGCTCTCTTTGTCCTACCCCCATCTGAATAAACGGCAGACTTATAGGGTGGAATTGAGTTCTAACTGAGGTATACTCCTTAGGTAGCAAACACAAAGGCTTTTTAACTGATTTGGACAGATATCCGGTTAACATTAGGAAGCAGTTCTTACATCATCTTCGGCAAAACTACACCACTGATACAACGGTATCAGGGCATCAAGCGTGGTTGGCAGGGAAGCATGTTGAGGGACATGTGCCAAAAACTCACTAGTATCTGTGCACGCAAACACAAAAATATTCCAAAATAGCAGGTAGTTCAGAAGTACAGTCGCTTGTGATGAAGCACGCTCATAGTAACAAGGTACCTGAATGTATTTTCATTATACCGAACAACAAATAAAGTGGTGGGGGAGTATTTCATGATGAGAGCTTAATTCCCCCAGTGTGTACAATGAATTGCAGCGTTCTCTATATCTTATTCGTATCATTTGAGATTCATCCAGCCACCATTTGTTGGAAGCTACCCGCTTTGGAGCATAGCTCAGATCTACCTCTGTGAATGATCTTTTAACCATGGCGCCGTTGGGGTGTGATAGGCTTCAAAGCGTTTCTCAATCTTTTCCAAGTTTGTTCAGCTCTACACTCGAGGGGTAGGACACTAAATATAACTTTAGCGATTATTAATAACATGATAAGGCTTTGACGACTCCATGACAACCACCGTTTTTTTCAGTACATCCCAGTGGTTTGTACGCAGGTTATGGCAAATTTGGGGCTTTGTAAAATCTTGTTAGAGGTCTTTTGCAACTTGCTGAAAGTCGTCAGAGAAAAGAGTACCCTACAGTGTACAAAAGGTCCACGTGCTCATCCTCATCTAATATCAGTCTGTAACCACAAATTGTAGTCCGTCGATGTGCTTTGCATAAACCGTTCGGCAGCCAGTTGCGTAACCAAACTGGTAGATGCAGCAGAAATGCTCCATTCCTCGGACACTTATGTTGTGTCTGTGCGGTGTGACCATTATAAACAGTGCTTCCATCAATTGACTGCAATTATTACCACCTTGTGACACTAGATTGCAAACCTATATAGGAGATCCGATTGGGATCCTGGAAAATTGCATGGTTAAAGTCAGGAACCACCAGCGGGAATTAACTCTACTTTGATCGTTGTACCTAGGAAAAGACCAAACCGCTTGGTCAGAAATTGGATCCGATACTTCCCAGCAACGAAGCACATTAATGACGTCGTGGTCAATAACAGCAATCTAAAAGATTTATTGAACCAATTTTCCTCTGTGTACGAAAATCGGTTGTGGAAGCTGAAACAGTTTAGGACTTTCATCAACCTACGAGAGAATACCAATGCCGTTTTACAAAGCATGAATATTTCCCTACGCTATGCTTCTCAAAGTTGCAGTAGAACTACAATAGCTACAATCCGAAGGTATAATCATGCATACACAACACTCGGATCGAGGTAGCACAATTGTTTCTGTACTCAAATCCGACGGTACCGTTCGTATATGTGGTGACCATAAGTAAAATATCACTAAAGCTTCCAAGGGGGAAGGGTATTCCTTGCCACGCATCGAAGCTTTGTGCGCTGCGTTATCCGATGATCAAATATATGCTAAGCTTGACCTTAGTCACGCATATTCTCAAGCTGAACTTGATGAGGATTCGCGTGAAGTAACCACCATAATTACACACTGGTACTTTCAGTATACCCGTTTCCATTTCGGAATAAACTCCGACCCCAGCATCTTTCAGCGGATTGTGGATGACATATTGAAGGACAACCCCTTCACATGGGCTTAGTTGAATGATATCCTGGATTTTGGCAGCAGTGATGCTGATCAGTTAAAGACACTTTGGACGGTGCATAGACGTTTGAAAAAATATTGATTGAAACTAACTAAATTCAAAAGTATTTTCGTCTTTATCCATTTGTAGCATGGTTACAAACTTGATAAGTGACACCCATATATTTTGCAGGATAAAATATCTTCAACTACACAGAAACGGCAGCCTAAGAATAGTGATGAAATCCGATCATTCTTTGGAATGTTATCACACTATCGTCTTTTTTACCGGGGGGCATTAACTAGTTTACCGTTTTTGAATTCACTGCTACATAACCCTCCGTGGTTGTGACATGATGAGCAGCAGTCCGCTTTCATTCGCGCTAAAACTGTCTGGCATCAGCGTCAGTTTTAGTTCACTATGATAGAGAAAAGACTTTGATCATTCAGTGTGATGTTTCTCCGTACGGAGTTGGAGCGGTTTTGTGTCATAAAATGCCAAATGGTGCAATTCATCCAATTGTTTTCACTTCGCATGCCTTGCAACCTACTGAAAAAATACAACAGTATCAAGAGGCCCTATCAGTTGATTATGGCGTCAAGCAATTTCACCAGTACATTTTGCGCAGTCATTTTAAGATCCATACTGATCGCAAACAGTGGATATCCTTATTGAGTGAATCCAAAGGGATGGATCATATGATTTCACCCAAAATGCAACAATAGGCCCTAATACTGAGTGCGTGTGATTACAAAATAGCTTACATCACAGGCTCTAACAATTATACAGCGGGTGCCCTGAGTCGGTTACCGCACGCAACCCCCGGAGGTCCAGTAGAGGAACCGGTGGAGTTAGTTCATTTGGTGCGATACCTATACACTACCTCTATGAAAAGTGAACTCATGCGTCGAGGGACCGGTCGGGATCCCAACCTAGCCTCCCTGATACGTTTCACGAAACAGGGCTGGTCTAGAAGAATTCCTTCTGATTTGAAACTATTTGGGCTTCGCAAAAATGAGCTGAATATACACGGTGGTTGCTTATCTTAGGGCTCACGTTTGGTTTCACGGTTGTAGGTCCGCTCATTCATTCTAAATAAACTTCAGGGCTGTTGCGCGAATGAAACCCCTTGCACGAAGTTATTGCTGGTGGCCCGGTTTAGATTCTGAAAATGGAACTAGCTGAAAGCGTGTGATTTCTGCCAACAATATCAATGGAATAAACCCCTAGGTCCAATACACCCTTGACGTTGGCCTGAAAAGCTGTGACAGCGTATTCATACAAAATATTTTGGTCCTTTGGACGGAACATTTTTCTTTTTGATAGTCGATGCCTATACGAAATGGATCGATGTTTATCCAGTGTCTCATCACTCGGCTGAAACAACCATTACAGAAATGCGATCACCGTCTGCAGTTTCCGGAATACCTGAAATTGTTTGCACAGATAATGAGTCCTGTTTTACAAGTAAGGGGTTTGAAAGCTTTGTGCAGAGCAATGTCATTCAACACATGCGCACAGCCCCATATCATCCGGTGTCAAATGGATTGGTCGAATGGGCGGAGCAGACGGTAAAAAGGGGCCTGATAAAGCAGTTATCGGGAACAATACAAACGCGATTAGATCGACTAGTTTTTGCCTACAGAATAATTCGGACAATAGCCATGGGTAAATCTTCCGCAAAAATGATATACGGTAGAAGACTTCGTACTAGACTACACCTATTATTTCCTCAAATTGAAACGAAACAAAGCAAGACAGCTACGTAGAACAGTCATCTCGAGATTGTTTTTCAACCGCGGGATTTCGTGTATACACGACTTCTTCATGAATAGTCATGGCAGCCCGCAACCGTGGTCAAATGTGGTGGTAACCAGGATGACCTAAAGTTAAATGGTCAGATCTTCAGGCGGCATTCAGATCGCATACGTCCGCGTTGTGTGGAAGCACGAGAAAAGGAGGAAAAGACATCTGACTCAATCCAGACGACAGTGGAATAAACCACTCAGGATATGGCGCAAAAACAAAACTGCCCACCAATTCGCAGATCTCAACATTTACCTAAACCTGTTGAACCATTCGTTCCCGGAGTATGACCTACTCCAAGAGAGGAGGGGATGTTATGTCCGTCGATGATCTCGGCCACACCACGTCCATAGTAGTTTGTTTTGCAATGACCAATCAATAACACTTCGCGTCATGCTTTAAGTCGTGTGTCATAGGATTCTTGTGCGTGAATTTTGGCCCGATACACTCTGCTTCGTACTGTTTACCTGCCTGACTACGGTCTTGGGGCGCGCTTTGCTTGACTTCGTTACCATGTAATAACGTGAGTTTAAAATCCAAATCTTGAAGACCGCCCTGCAGGGGCGTGACATTAGAGTGGCGATGCAAGACGACCTCGGCTGCACGGATCAATAGGTGAAGGTGCGCAGAACCGTGAACGAACACGTTTTTTCGCTTACGTAGTCCGTTCGGGCGACTCAACGCTACCATTTTCCCGCAAAGTCTCTTAGCGGATACGTGGCATTATGTAGAGGGTGCTATTCAGGCCTAGCAACGCTGGTTAAAACGCGATCTCGCTGCAATGAGACACTGCAGCTAAACATACCTGGAAAATATATACACCTATACAATATACCACATCAACTGCAGCTGAAAGCCCCAGTAGTGTGCTGTGGGAGAAACTGTCGTCTATGGCGTGACCACATGCTGACCTAACAGAAAGTGAAAAATTCCAATCACGTTTGCTCCCCCCCCCCACCACCGAAAACCAAGCAGGAGCACAACACTTAGCAGCTACCAACTGAAGCTGACCGCACAACACAGCCGGTTGGAGTGTCACCAGAATCATTCCTCTTTCCGACTTTGTCATGCGTAAAACACTCTTGGGACATATGTTATTTATGGGACAACTTGATGTATTTTCGAAAAAAACGACACCACGATGCATTAGATCATTTTGGATTACGTCATATGACCCTTTTGGTGACGTAACGCAGACACTGTGCTCACCAACCTCCCATGGACCTGAGGCAGGCGGATTTACAGATGTGTTAACGTGAACATTTTGACGAGTTCACAGTTGCGCAGTTCACACAACCATTAAATTTTTCCATTTAAATTGTGTATTCACACAGGCCATGCTACGAAAGTTGTTGGGCCTGAACACTTTTACCATTTGTATACCATTATTCCGGTTAAACAGATCGACTAAGTGTCCATCGCTTACCCTTTTTGCATATGTTCACAACCTTAAAGAAATAAATCAGTGTTCTGGTTCGTTTCATTCAATTTGATCAGGAGTGTGTGCCGACGACACGATATTGGCCATTTGTTAAGTGCATCGACAAGCGTGCACACCTGCACCCCTTAGTAAAGGCAACTATTTCATTTCCAGGTGTACTACACCTGTCTTATTGGCAAATCAAATTCCGATGACTACACAAGTTTTAAGTGTTAGCAGGCGAGAGAGGAGGTGCGCATTGAGGTACATGGAAGCCAACTGTATCGAAGCCGAAGAAAAGCCATCGGTCACTCGCGTGGACGGAGTGTGACAAATTCCGGTACAATGAGGTAAGGGATTTGAGCATATTCATGCAGCACTCATGAACTGCACATTCATGAATGTTTCCGTCTGATTGATACCTACTATAGTGCCAAGTACTTGTCCGCTGGTCACAGGAGAACACAAACCGTGCATGGATTCATGATGGGAGGATAAAGGTAGAATAGATGCAGTTGCTTCGGGTTCACACAAGCAGGTGATAGAAAATGGGCAAAATTTCGGTCGCGACAATTAGCCACATCATGTACCAGTAAATACACAGACGTGTGAATGTCCATTTCGAGCTAATGTTCGCATTACCAACGGGTAACGCACATTGGTCTACTACTAAGCCGAAGCTTGGTGATGCGAATATTAGAAAGCAAAGGCAGAGTAACTGGACTACATTTAGAAGATATGATAAGCTCATGCTGCCAAAATGCATGATTACACAACACAATAAAAATTCAAAAAGCTTCAAATCCACGGGTTTAAATGGCACAACTTACAACGGCTTTGATTTCTTCTGGAGGATGTCGTATTTGCATCGGATATTTCCATGAGAATCGCACCTTGAAATCTTGGGATAGGGGTCTGATATTCGGAAATCGCAAGTAGAACACATAAAGAATGTTATACTTACTATTATTGCCTTTGTTTATTAGGAATCACATGTGGCTGTATAGCGTCCTGATGCTAGCTCGACATCAAACAAAAAGCAATCGCATTATCAGAATCAAACGTTCGTAGTCCTCATGGACTTGCAATCGGTTGGGGTGAACACTACTCCAAATCATGATATGATGAAGTGGGAACTATGTCTGCGGCTGTCCCCGTGAAGACCGAGGTGGCAAGCAAATCCGGAACCGGATGCCGCCCACTACGTATGTTACGGTTATTATGTTTTTACCGGAATTGGATTAAAGTAACTTACACTTTGTTTTTTCCGCATTACACTAGATCTAACCTCGTCCATTTGCATTTATTCGTGCAGTTTCTCCTCCTCCGCATATTATCTGTTTATTTCGCACGTTTTCCATCTCTTTCAATTTTTATGTTAGTCGGTTGAAATCCCCTGCTTTACACTTACACTTGTCTAACGTCATTCCAACCGTAGATTAGAATTAATAATTTTTTTATTTGCTCATTTCTGTCATTCTGCCGAACATTTACTGTCCAGTTCGCATGTTTAGCTGTCATATTCTTTCATAATCATATGGTGCCTCATGCTGAGGTTGATGTTGCATACATGATGCCTCGTCACCACATTTGGGCTAAACCGACTTACAGTTAGATCTTTTTAACCTGAATAAAAGTTATTCCACTTTATTTGCTTTGTTTAGTTCTGTTATTCTGTTGCATTTTCGGTGCCAATTTTGCTTGTTTGCTTTCCAATAAATGCTATGTTGGTTGTTTGATATCCCTAGTGTGACTGCACTTGAGGTGAACGTTGACAATGTGCCTACCTGTCTAACACCCCATACCTCGGTTACCGGCTCCAGGAGACTGTGTATCGTTGCCGGGGGCGATGGGGTGCATGGTCCTCCTGGCGGTGATGGAGGCAAAGAGCGGTTCCATCCAGTGTGGAGCGGACTACGGTACAGCCACCGCTTTGTCTATGTCTGGTATGCATGATTCCCTACATAAATAGACGAATGCTGCTACTGTGCATGTTGAAGGAGTGTGGGCCGGCTCCGTTGATGAAACCCGGCTCCAATCGACATGCCTTCCGGCCTTATTCCTTCGGGTTTACAGTGGATATGGGTGTGTGGATGGAGCTGTGCGTGGTGCAGCGCAAGCCATCCATGGTCTCTCTGTGAGCACAGGTTGCTTATGGCTGTCATATGGAGGCCGCAGTGATAGACAACTCCTGAACAGGATGTCGCCAACCATGTATATATAACGGCGATGAGGTGATGATTCCCTGTCGAGAAGGGATAGGATGTTATATAGAACGTACGAAGTACGAGATCCTAGGTTGATAATTACAACTGCTAAACATTACTTTTCCAGTACCTCAGGATAAACAAACTGGATATCCTCAAACGACAGCAGTTTTATTTGGACATTATGTCACTGGCGCGGTAGGATTTAGTGACACTTACAGGACTACTAAGCGCTGTTCGTACCCGACATGGATCTCCAGACTGGTCAATTCGAAAGGCAATAGCCGTACGTAGCTGGTTCGGATCGATTGCAAGGCAAACCGACATACTGCCATAGCTTTTTCGATTTCATTTATTTCCAACTAACATAATCCTATAGGCTTGCATTACTTAAACATAATATTGGTGTACGAGAATCATTCTTCTTCCATTCATTAAAAATAAGTACTTAAAGGACCTTTGAGGAATGTTACAGCTGCACAAGTCAGTGTGCATTGATTGGCAGCTACATAACTCACACAGCTCAGCAATCAGCAAACCTACATGGGTTTTGCGGTCTCGACCAACTTCCCGTTGAAATATAACTTGAAAAAGTACATACTGCTTGCCACATCCTTCCGTCGCTTCGCTTCTCCTCTACAAGCAAGTAGGGTAAAAAAAAGGACGATGAAGAAAGACGAGATGAGCTATGACTAAAGTCGGAGGTAACATGTAATTTGTATCCACCGAACACTGACGGTGACCCGTTTTGCATGTTACAAAATAAACAAGTGATTCGATCCAGCTGTCATATGAATCATTAATTATACTGTCGGCTACGTGTACTAGTTTAGTGAATCTAATGAATCAATGTGTGTTATAAGATTTGCTGGGTTGGTCTGCTGATACTTTACACGCAAACTGGAATATTCAACTGGTCATTCAAAAATGCTAGCTGCATTTTACCCAGTAATTAATCATTAGCAAGGTATACCTGCTGTATGAAAAGCATTAAAGTAAATAATACTGGTTTCAGAACCGAGCCACTTCTGCAAGCAGTCAATGCTGGAGCAGAAACGATGAGACTGACAAAGACATTTCAGTGTCAGCAAACTGTCAAGGAATAATTGAATTGGACGGATTTTTATGAGTCCATAGTTCGTCGCAATGATGAGATTTTGCCTCATTAGGCAGCGGTAGCCGTTGGTAACACCGCCAGCAAAAGCATAGTTTTCAATATTTTGTAGTCACTCTCGTAGTGTTGTCATTTGTCTACCAATATTGCTTGTCTTAGAAACCATGTTCACTGTAAGAGATCTGATAGACATTGCACGCCTGACAAATAGCCGATATTTCGACACGGTGTTTTATGGGTAGACGATTCGGTTGATGTCCCACTGGTCCCACTTTCGCGTCGCAGTCAGGTTGACTCTACTAGACGAGTGCCAAAAGGTGCGAAACCGGTGTGTGTGTGTGTGTGGTGTGTGTGTGTGTGTGTGTGTGTGGAGTTCAGTGCTGCGGGAAGGAAACACTTGCGGACAAGCTCAGTTTATCAACTGGCGTTTCCGAGAGAAATGGCTATCTAGAAAAATTTGTTCGGAAGTATATGGAGTGCAGAGAAACGAGAGTTAAACCAGCTTCGGTAGAAAAAACCCGGTTTATCTGTCGTTGCCGTGCAAGGGGATGGTATGGCGCAGTCAACATCTAGAAGGTTATCGGACGCTATGAGCCATACCTACTACGCAGCGAACTCGCGATTAAGCTTTACTTTGACAGCAATCGTGCGGCCTCAACTCAAAGACTGACTTCCTTGGTCATGTGCCTCTTACTGTGTATATTCCTTCTCTTGTTGCTGTCGAGTAAGGTACATCGGGAGAACTACAAGGAAGCTGTCTGAGAGAATACGTGAGCATTGTCCAGCTAATCTACGCAGCGTTAACAGCAAAGCTGTGTGCGCCGTGTTGGCACACTTAGTTGATTCTAATCACCAAATCGACACCCACCAATCTTTCCAACCCATTTACCGCGTACCTGGAAGCCTTTCACGAGCGGTAAAATATCGATTACTAGCAGCAGCTGAGGCAATTGCTATCCGCCACCAGAACCCAGATTTATGTGCTCAAAAACAGTTCGTTCAGATTCTGTGTTTGCCCTGGCCCGCTATCACAACGACTCATGTTGAGGGACATGCCGCCGACAAGTCATCGACCACTTCTGATCCGATTACTTAGCATTTTCATTCCAATGACCATGAACCCTGAACTTTACCATTATCTGATATTTTAGGTCAATCTTATTCTTATCAGTTGGGCTGTTTTAGACTGAGGAGAGCCACTGAAAATGAGCTTGTCCGTTAACTTGTTGTTCTGATGTCCACGCCTGGGATATCTTTTCACTTGAAACATATTTTCGCATAATCGACTACGACTCATGCTGAACATCATGCCATTGGATCGTTGGCTGTTTTATGTCACAAGTGACTTTACTTGGTATCAAGCGTGATCAGAACTTGCGTCACAATGGAACGCAACAAATCTAGTCACAACAATTGCTGATGTGACCCTTGGACCAATGACTAATTCAACTCGAATCATTTCGCTGCCGTTTCTGAACTCGCCTCGGACCGTTGGAATACGCAGCGCTGAAGAGTCCGGAGAGGAGAAAACCGCCGAGCAGAGCTTTTCTGGTTGCGTGCCGTCTTTATGGCTGAGTTCAATTGTACCGAAAATATTTGCAGTCGAGATGTCAGACATTCAGTTTGATTCCAACAGACCACAGTCAGTTAGTCAGCGCACACAGATGTCTGATCCGTAATGTTACATGCCCAGGAACACAAGAGCCACATTGTAATGAATTTTCGTTTCATCCATATCAATACAACTGTTTGATCGACTAATATAAAACCCCTGAAGATCATCCTTGTTCTACTAAGCTCTTGATATTCCGACTAAAATTAACAATTCTGTGTTAGTTACGCTCAACTCTCAGTTGGAAACTTCAGTAAAAGATGGGGTCCTGATCTAGGACTCTAGGATACACAACCTTGTACATTGATTAAGAGTGCACATAAATCCGCACGCCATCTTCCGGAGGTGAGTTCCAACACAGAAGCCACCAAGTTAACAAAGGAATGTCTCATCCGTAGTGTAGGCTTAGACATAAAGCTATCAAGTCCATGAAATGGCAGAATAACCTACTTCGCTTTCACACCTATGGTGAGCCAATTCCATCCGATTATCCAGTGTGTTCAAATGCACTGTACTGTTCAAGGATGCTGGTAGAACCTTTGATATTTCAACTTGTGATACTGTGCTATCCAGTAGGCATTCGTTTACACTTCAATGGTAACAAATTCACTGCTAGTGGGGGTTGTGGAGGACAGTTGCCGAGTGTTAACCCAAGGCGTCAACGTGAGTACCGCCATCGTCAGTAAATGAGAAGAAGACTCACTAATACACCATGTTCCAACCATACAGCATGGGCAGGAGCAAAATTTTATTTAACGGGTTCTATGCATGTGAGCAGCAGAACTCGGTTGAATATAACTCATTTCATGAGTCATAAGTGTGAAAGGAAACAAAAGATTTCTCAGTACAATCCGCGCAATAACGGAGAGCTGATCTAAGCAAAACACCGGCTATTGCACACAATAATATGCTGGAGCAAAATCTAGCTGTAACGGGCTCACTGCATCGTTTGCAAAGCAGCTGGATTGACTGAAATCACTTTAGGATGCATTGATTGTTCTTGCATCTGGATGCACATTAAAGATAGTCAATCTTAGTGAGCACCCAGTATGTGTTGTATCGTAAAATCATCTGTGCAAATTTGTACTACTTTGTCCTATACAGGGAATTGTTAGACGCCTTCTGCCTGTGCTGATGGATAAGTGGACATTGGTTTTCCCGTACTCCATGCTCATTTCTATTACCATGGACACATTTTTCTGGTTACCCCTGCTTCGGAGTTGTACAGGTTCTTCGTTGCGTCCATTACATTTCCAGATAACTAACACCATTGGGTGGTAGAGAATTACCTATTCAGCCCATTCATTTTCGCCCACCATACACGACACAGTCGGTGACAAAATCTTAACCTTGTCGCTCAACCACCCTACAGCGTAACCGTCCACGATTGCGTTATGGTGTACCAATTTACATAAGTCCATTCTTGGAGACATCGAGTTGAGCCTAATTTAGTTGGCTGGTGATCAGGATTCGGGAGACTAGGGCAACTCAAGCTAATCAGCCGCACTGGATAGACACTTACTTCGACAGCAAGGATTCATCAGTGAGGACATCCGTTTCCAGCAGGGATATACTTATTTTTGGTTCCCCGGGAAGTCTGCGGTACTGCCTCATCTGAATTTCTACCCGTTCCCTTTCAAGCGACTCGTTGAAGGACGGAGGAGGAGTGGGTGCTCTCCTAACTCTCCCTTGTGCCAAAATGCGTGCGTCCTCTCTCTCGAATTCAGCCAACCTGGATTCTTCCTGATTAATGACAAAACTATTGGGGTGATTGAAAAGGTGAATCCACTAGAGGTGAAATTACACAACTTCTCTACTTAAAACCTACGGCTCCGGCTGACTGCTACTTTACTAACCTCGAGAACGAGATGCTCAAACCCCCGACTTCCAGTTAATAGAGGTTCACAAAAAGATTTAAGGATATGCAGGCAGGTTATTGGGGTACAAGTGTGATACTAACTGACATGATACAATGCTTGAAAGGTAGTTTGACCATTACACGAAGGCGGCCAAAATAGGTCAAACGATAAACTGGGATGGATAAAGAAGTGCGGTCACTTGTTTAGCGTGTGTAAAAAACAGAGTGAGATGAGAATTAGTAATCGGTTGATGCCAGATGAATAATGCTGTGCAACACGAAAATCGCTTTAATTAGTAAGTCGTAAACTATGAGTCTGGATCGTAGAGGAATCTTCGAGCCATTCTTAGTGCTCCACTTGATTTAAATATAATACAGCTGTTTGCACAAGCACAGATAGCATCTTGAGCAACAAAATTTTCGCGGTTTGTTGGAGTTCTGTGGAGTCCAGCGCAAACGTCAACCACCTCTCTGCTTAGTACAATAAGTTTATGATAGACAGTGAATGAAATGACCACTGATCACAAGTGTGTACACCATTAGAGCTTTTTACGCTGTCGGTCTAATAGTTCACCGGGTTTCACTATTTTAAAAAGGTATACGGAGTAACTGGAAACTTACTTCAGGATTCAATACCTGTCCGGATTCTCGCTGGCGTTGTCTTTTTAGAGCGTCGATCTAAAATGTTGGATTCGATTGATGTGCTTCCAATTAAGGCATTGAATTGAATTTCATTTCGATATAGGGCATAACAACGATGAAGTAAAGGCACCGATTAGGAAAAACCATCAGCGGCCAGTATCGTTGAGATGAAGCCTTAATGCAGAGCATGATGTGATGCTACATTGTATGAACACCCACACAGTTCTGAAGCCAATGTGGCTTTGCACCAGTAAATTGCTGACGAATCGGTTATTTCGGGTGTAACTCGATCACGGTATTTCACTTAACGACAAGTTATGTCTTATATGGACTGGCCGTCTCGAAATGGCCTGAGCCAATGAATCAGTGAATGCTACCATAATATACTAATTACTAGAGCACCCAGATCCTCCAAAAACAGTGGAAGCATAAATAAAAACACGTTCAGCTTGTGATTTCACCTATCTAGGAGATCAAGATTACCCAAGTTAAACTTGGGAAAAATCACGCCATGTTGTAATGAAAACACGGAATGCAACTAGAGTAAATAATTGTTGTTTTACAGCTACTTCCCCAGTGATCCGGGTTGAACTCAAGTAGCTTAAACATGACTCAAAAAACCCACTTCTGTGAACGATGGATGGTTCGATTGTTTTTAACACGTAAAAATAATTAAAGTAGGTTAACCTGTTTCCTTTTTAGTTCTTTATATTCTTTCAGTCGAATTTTGTAACTTTCTTGCAACTTTGCGTTGGTTTTCACATGTTGGCAGCGCAGTTCTTCAACAATTTCCTCCAATTCTTTATCCCATTCTTTCCGCTCTTCAGTTTCCTCGACGATTTCTCTAAACACATAAATTGCGTGAGAAGTACAGTTCCCGTACTCATGAGCTGATGAAATACAATCACATCTGGGGATAAGGACATTTATGACACAAGGATAATTGATATTCTTGGGATGAATTAAAGTAGTCTCGCTAACTGGATAGGCACAGTGAAATACAGCAAATTCTGAGGCCAGTGCGGAAGTGTACCGGACCAGAAATTGTGATCAATCGAAAGTGGTGCTGGGACAGACGGTATCTGTTGTGTGTGCATCAAATCGAGATAGTTTTGCTCTGAAATTCGCCCAGATCAGAATTGCATGCAAGAGGATTATGAAGGGCTGCATCCTCGAGGTGGGAGTTAGTATCACCAGGGAACGAGTCTAGCATATCTTAATTTATTGATGCAGGAGATAATTTTTGTTGCGCATCTTTGGTTTACGTTGGTTTATTTTAATTCATAACGTGTAACACAAAGTAATATCTCACGCATTGTATTACGGACTTATGTCAATACTGAAAACCTGTTAGTACAGTTGTATGCGGCAACTGGCCGAGTGTACAGCAGCCACAGACGCAACTGCTCATCAGTCACTGCCTTGCCCACATTATCCCCTACGTCTGAAGATACCGAGAACTGTGTGCTAGTTGGGTGCAAAGACAAATGATACCCGAATTAAAAGACCCTCGCATGAGCGCTTGTTCACATTTCTGCAACTGTATGGATGAGCAGCAGACAAGTTTCACCTTCCATTGTTACGCGTGACAAAGTATGGGTGTATTAAATTCCGTCAGAGACCATGCAAATAAGCGCAGACTGGAGTCATCACCGAAGTGAAATGAATTCCACCCACTTCATTTGACTGAGGAGATTTTCCTTAGGTCTTTGTATGACCATGGGAATCCAATTTCGGGACACGAGTTACCAGAACATTGTGGATAACGTAGGGCACGAAAAATCTAACGAAAATCACAGACCCCCAATCAAGTCAAGATGATACGGCTTGCTCCCCTTGGGTGTATGTTTACAGTGCCACATGCACGAAAACACTACTGACGCTGGAGTATGAATAATACTCGACTTACGTTTTTCAAACTCCACCACACCCTCCATTTCGCACTGCATGGGGCCAAAAAATTACAATGCGTTTGGACCGCTAAAAGAGTCCTTTCATGGTTGAATTTGTCAAAGTGTGATGCAATTCAGAAGGTGGTTAATGTCTGACGCTGCAGTCGACTGAAGAATGTGATGTCGAGGGAGCGAAACATATAAGCTGATGACGCTCATGCATCGAACGCCAGAGTGATTGGGTTGTAAGGCAATGCAGTGTCGATGTTTGTGCTTACGTCAGCTTGGTACCAGTAAACATCCAGCCTAGTTGTTGACCCCGTGCGCAGTAACTATCCAACCGATCAAGGGCACTTATACTTTCGGCAAAAAAAGCGCACGTTGCACGGATCTCAAATAATCGCATTCGGCCTCGTTCTCTCTTCCGCTTTCCTCATTGCGGTAAGCGGAACACTAACGCAGGAACATTCGTGTTTGATCAACTGGTGATGTCCAGTTGGCCAGATGCGCAACTGCCCATTGAGATGGAACGGATACAAATATATTTCTTTTGTTGTTGTCAGACCTTGCTACCCTCCCTATGTCTATCAGTAGATAAAAGCTGTTTTCTAAAGAAAAAATATTCTCATTACCGCGAAGTTTACGCTTAGCAAATTGGAAATATGTCCTAGAGATGCTCTCTAGCAAAGCGCTTCACATTCATTCTACAATACTAAACATTTTCTACTTTTTCCTGGGGCCCCTTCCTTTAGGCACGTGTAGCAGTTCTCTATGCCCCGTGAAAACAATATAGATATTATCTCCGCTTTGAATGGATTCGTCCGAGGACACTGTCTGAAAACCTACCAGGATCATCCATGTTTACCGTCACTCTTCAAAATCAACTCTTACCGAACGAAGGTAAACTGTTGGAACGACAGTAAATTTGCTCTACACTGCATGCACTTTTCTCTCCCTCCCTGGAGAAAGTATTTGGTACACCTACGACATTTCTCAAGGCCATAAAATTTAGTCCACATCACTACTCTCCCAAATTTGATCTAAAACTGTTGGAACCATCACAATTATTTTATCTGAAAATTGCTTTGAAAAAACATGTACCTTTCTGAGTGTTTATGTCTCCACTGAGAGTTTGTAACATCTGTATCCGACAACTTCGGACGAAAGCCCATCATCTTCTCATTAATGTTCCTTCATCCTTTTTCTTTTTGTTTATTTCTCTCCTACCACTGTTGGCCACTACTGAGCCGATCTCCGTAGGTGATGGAACAATACTTCCAAAAATTCAGTAAACTTACGAGATACAAGTTGTCACGAACTCACTGGCGAACATAAATGTGCTAGATGTGAATTAGCTAAATGATAGCTGTATGATGAGGAGAGCTTAAGATATTACACAGGCCCCCACAGACATTTATACATATTTATGTATACTATGTCACCATGATGATGAAAAAATTACATATGACAACCGGCAACAAGAAAAATACGAGTCCAAAAACAGGCTACTTGCATTAAGCCAGAATACCATATGGCCAGATGACATGCGTAAATGAAGTGTGGGAGCAGCTCTCCGGGAGACGGTTCCATGAAGGATCGTATTACTTTACTCGACCTGACGGCTATAACAACACTTATTCCTACGTTAAACTTCTTCATGTTTGATGATTTTTAAGTGATTGAGCACCTCAAACACTTTAGTGAGAACATAACGGATCTTGAAAAGTCCCTCCGCTATCCAACGTTATCGTACCGGTTGATCAGGTTTGTATTTTGCCTGTGTCTTGCGTGCCGAGAGATATACTGTTTATTTATTTATTTATTGATTACACAGCATTGGAACCACATACCAACATGCCGTTTATGTCTTAACCATCGAAAACTCAGGTCAAAAATACACTATTGTGCCCTAGATCGTTCAGACCATGGGAGCGAATTATATCGTCATCTGGTCGCTGCAATGAACATCGCAACGGTTAACTTTAAGTAGGCAGCAACGATATGACGAGATGCTTGAGAGCTGGCATGGGCGCATGACACAGCGCCGCCAAGTAGTACAGATCATTCCGTGGGACAGGACTGACATACGGAGTTCTCTCGCCAAACAAAGTGCCTAGGAGTACATGCGGCTTGGCAGCTGACCGTAAATTCACTTAGAGGTTAGGCTGCGAAACAAATAGGTCTCTAGGGATTTTTAAACTGTACTGGAATATGGGGCCAGTGAGTCGCAATATGTCAAATCAAATAGACAACACGCAGTGGTTTTCTTATCCATATGCGGTAGAAAGGCCATTTGTGTTTTGGTGACCGGCACGTACAATTTTAGCGCCCATATATAATAGAGCTACTTCTGCAGCACTGTCAACTTTGGTGAGTTATCAATTAAAAGCAAGGCAACAAATAATTACTGCAGTGCTCTGGAACGTTTTCGGATTACTGAATGCAAGCTGACAAGCAACATTGCTCAGTCAGGCAAAACCAAGTATACTAACGTAAAATAGTGAGTTTTGGGACATTTCGTTTAACAGTAAGGGGATCAAGCACTTCACTAGCTTGAAACTCCACTCATGATATCAAGGCATAGGACTCGGTGCCACTTGGGTTCTATGTGATGTTGCCGACCAACAGTTTTATAAACAGGAACTTAATCTGTTCTACTATCTCATCATCCCTGTGGTCTGCCTCGTTTATGTTGATTTTGCTGACGCACACTTCCGTAGTGGCATTGTTATCTACTACTGAGGACGACATTTTGCGATGCTAGTTTGCTGGTTTGCGTGCAAATCCACCTCGAGGTTTTTGCTCAAGATGGTGGGGAACCAAGTGGTTGTGTTATACTGATTCTACTACGCTGCCTAGATCACGTAACGAATAAATTAAGTATTTCATTCTCCTTTAGGTTCACTGTTCGAAATACTAATTGTTCAATGATTTTTCATGAATAGGGTAACACAAACCACTCTGTTAACTGCATTTCTGTTTATCAGTGGTCTGTTGATAAGATCCAGCAACCTCCTCAGGAACACCAGGATCGGTCGCTTTCACATGCCAAAGCTGCAGTGCAGTAAAATATAAGCGTATCCGGTGGGAAATTTCCGAGAAGTGTCTACGGAATGATATACGTAACCATCTATCTCTTTCCAACAGACTAAGATATTCTGCTGCAGCAATCTGACAATCAAACGCAGAGCGTGCGATCCAAATAGTATTATGAGAACGGAAAATCAAAATGCGTGGAAAATGGTGCATGTCAAAGTCAGTGACTTCGGAAGTGCGTTAGATACACTTGCCCAGCGCTTTTCTGCCGTGACACAAAGCGACTCAAAATGGTTGAGCGGGTGTTCATATGAATAAAATTATTAAATAAATAGATATGAAACAAGTTGTTCCCCTTATAATTCCAAACAGAAAAATCAGAAGACGTAGAGTCTGAGATGACGTCGCCATTTCGTGCATTCTTAGCAACCACAAAAAACATTCAGCAATGATATGTAAACGAATAACCAACCATGTCAAAGAGATCATATATAGCTCCGGATTTGCGCTACCAGTGTAGGCTTAAACTCGCAGTTAGCTGTTTTCGTGTACATAGTGGCGGTCGCTCGCGATCGATAACGATGGCCTCCAATAGCCTAAGCATGTGAGGCCGCCGATCGCGCAGTAGGACAGTGAAGGACTCATCAGGATTGACTCGGTGGCCGGTGGTAAGCAAGTGCTTTGTGACTGCCGAGGCAGCTCGGTTTCCCGATTCAACCGATTCCGTCATTACAGACACCATTCGGATGCGTAATCACTTGGGGATGTGTTCATTGACTCGGACACCTAAACTTCGGTTGGTATGACCAACGTAGTTAGCTCCGGAGCTACAGGTGAATTTATCTAGACAGTGGGACGTACATTAGCTAGTCATCGGTGTCTTAGTCGAACACATAAGCATAGGTCATGTCGATGTGAGCAGTCGCAGTCCCGCCGCATTGTATGCTCTTTTGAGTGAAGCCCTGATCCGTTTCTAGGTGACCTTCATAAAGTGGTCACCTTTGAAAGGTAGCTCGATAAAGATCGGCTTCTTCTGAACTATTGGCATACGATTTCGCTTGGTTGCTTCACTGACACGCTTAATGAACTGCAACGGGTAACCGTTGGACTGTAGCCTGTTGAAAAGCAAATCCCTTTCTGCTTCTATGGTATCAGGTGTGCAGACCATTTGCGCCCGATAGAAGAGTGTCCGGAAGAGAGAGCTTTTGTGTTGAATAGGGGAGAAACTCGTCAAATGCAGTTACTGACAAGTCCATGTTGGCTTCCTGTACACAGGCCTTCTGATAGAATTGTCTGGTCATCGTGTAATCAGTACATCTAAATATGGAAGACAGTTATCTTGCTCATTATCACGTGTCACTGTAAGGTTCGGATGAAATGTGTTGAGTGTCTTGATCGCATGCTCAATGTCCACATCCGAATCCATAATTAGCAGTATATCATCAAGATAACGCTTGTACAGAGTCGCCGATCTTATTATCTCATCTGCTTTTTCTTCAATCGTACCCATGAATACGTCTGCCAACAACGTGCCTAATGGACTACCCATGGTCACACCAACTATCTGCCGATTTGCTATCCCTTTAAAGTAAAACGATGCTTTGCGTGCATAAAAGAAACATGCTCTTCAACAATTCCGTGGCGAGCCTAAGTCGAACGTCATGGTTTGAGATAAACTCGCATAGATAGTCAACAGTCTCGTTCAAAGGGATGTTAGTGAAGAGGGATTGAACATCAAGGAAGCACATTTGCTTTCCAGCCAAATTGACACACTACAAGTTGGGAATTAGTTAGGATGTGTTTGTTAAGCTACGCTTTACTATGGATTTTCTGATAGGCTCAAGCATGTTGTTCAGCGACTTGGAGATACTTGCTCACATGGGCTTTCCTGCCTTGTGTACTTTAGGCAAACCGTGCATCTGTGGAGTATGGGTACCAACCGGTTTTAGCGCACTGTATTCGTCATCGGAGATGAATCCATGGAGCTTTAGGATTTGCAATTCACGATACAACTGCTTTTTGATTAAACGAACAGTCTCAAATGCGGTATCCGGCTTGAACGTTGTGCTGTCAAACAAGATTGTCTCCATCGTACGTAAGTAGTTTGACTTGTCTAGGCTTACAATGCCGAAGCCTTTATCAGGCTTCAATATAACAATCTCCTTGTTGTTTCTCAGTTCGCTTAGTGCCTTATAATACTCTGCAACGAGACATGTCCGCTATTGTATTTGCGCAATGAAGAAACAATGCGAAATATCTACTAATTTGTTCCATAACAAAGCGTCATTGGCAGGGAAATTGGATTCAATGGTGGCAGTTGCCTGTAGAAATCCTCAAAGCTAGCGTCAACGGATGTGTTGTGAACCTGTCTAGGTAGAGTCTTAAACCCCAATCCAAGTGATAAGACCTCGGTCTGCAATCGGTTGAGTGACAACGATGACACGTTATGAACAAATTTGGAACAATCAACAGGGAAGTCGCTCTTTTGTTGCTCAGCCGAAATGGTACGTTGGAACTTGAGTCTTGCAGACTGTGTAGTCTTTCTGTTTACGTCGTGGCAGAAGTTCACGAATTTGATTCGACACACAAGCGGTAAAGAATCACACAGTGATGGATAGCGCTGGACCGAATGGCGTCTGTAACGACGGAATCGGTTGAATCGGAAAACCGAGCTGCCTCGGCAGTCACAAAGTACTTGCTTAACACCGGCCACCGAGTCAATCCTGATGAGTCCTTCACTGTCCTACCGCGCGATCGGCAGCCTCACATACTTAGGCTATTGGAGGCCATCGTTATCGATCGCGAGCGACCGTCGCTGTGCTCAAAAACAGCTGACTGTGAGTTTAAGCCTACACTGGTAGCGCAAATCCGGAGCTATATATGATCTATTTGACATGGTTGGCTATTCATTTATATATCACTGCTGCATGTTGTTGTGGTTGATAAGAATGCACGAAATGGCGACGTCATCTCAAAATCTACGTCTCCTGATTCTCCTGTTCGAACTAGATATGAGTCAGATCAAAACCAAGACAATCAATTACCCACTTTAGCAACCTTACTTCAACAAATCTGGACTGTTTATACCTCCTTGATATATTGCTATCCATAGATCTTTTCGTCTTACCCCAAGCGTTTATTTTTCGCGTCACATAAACATCACTCCATTAGGTTTCCTTGATGATGTCATACTTTACACCTTTAGCACAACCTCTCGTCATTTCAGCGAAATATTGGCACTTACCGCGTAATCTTGAGCCGCACTGGGGTATTCGTACATCCAGCCGCTTTGCGAACAGCCTTCACGCGCTTCCAGGATCGCAACGCTGAAGCTAGTAGACCCCTAAGCGTGCCCTCTGCCTGGTTTCTGGTTTGCCGCAGTGAACTGCAGTCGAATGAGTAAGGACAGTTTGGATAAGTAAGTACTTGTAACGATCCCACAGAGAACATCATTCTAAACGATTTTCTTTTTTAGGGAAAACAATAGCAACGTCTTAAAGTGCCTTGAAATACCTTGAACTGGGTGTTATACAGTGGGCTTGCACTCTTCACAAAGTAAGGGATGTTCCAGACCTTTTGTTTACCGGCTGTAGCGATGAATGGATTAAACCTTAAAGCCGGTCCCCAGTTATCACACGCTATTCTGGTTCCTATATTTTTGCTTCTCAGTTTACCCAGTGACACTTTTATCTTACCTGCTCAACGACCGATTGGAGTGAAAAGACTAAGGAATGCCTTACGAAGGAAGCTGAATTTAACCCCAAACACTGTACCATAGCTAGAGAGAGACATAAACATTTAATCTGAAACATGTGGGGACAGGCTAAGCGGTCTAATTGGTGTAGTCATATCGAGGTGAATAGTAGCCTACAAACTATTACTCATTTAGAAAATCTGACAGAAAATCCGTTTATGTGAATCTCCTCTAGCATAAACACGAGTAAAACCGATGAACTTCGTAAAGATGCCAAAAAGAAAACAAATATGTTGCTGATGGTTCTTTTCTACTCCTGTTAGAATGTCCATTTTCAGCACAGAGGCGGCTGCACTGTTTGAAGGACTAGGTAACTACTGCATTCCGAGTTATTCAGTCATGGATATGAGGATTTGGAAGGTTAAGCCGTCTCTTGTCTTAAAGGTTGCAGTGGTCTGTGCCTCCAGAACATCCCAAGTCAGTGCGCCCATTGCTTTAATCTATCAGCCTAAACCAGCAGTACACACAGGCAAGCTACCGATTGTGTTGAACATATTTATTAATACAGTGAATAGGTGCTAATATGAAGTAGGTGATTATGTCATTTTGAAAGGACCGCTTAGATATTGGGGAAGAGCAGGCTACGCACAACCAAAACAAAAAGTGTGCAATCTGAATTCTCGAATCTACTTGCACAGTGGTTCCGTCCCCATTAAATCCTCATACGGTACTTAGCCGTAGGCTACAGTAATGCAAGTACTCGATTTCAGGCATTTCCGGATCCTCCAATTTAGTACTGTAGAATACAGAAGGACGTCACAGGCCTAGAGGAAAGACAAGTAATCCGAGTGACTAATTAGCCCTTTTTGAGGAAAAGAACGATGAAACAAAGATAACAGTATGTTTACAGTGCTATAGTGACACATGACGGTTATTACTTACCTGATCTGACTTTCATAGTCCCGGATACGGTTGTCTAGTTCCAACGCAATGGAAGTCTCGGATGCGCGGTTCTGTGAAAAGAAAGCAGACAGTGTCTGATGTGATGTGTCTAATTATATCACAATAGATTTCAAGGTAGCGCCTTAGTAAGTACTAGTGATTCAAGCACTGAAGTGCGTTGTAGTCGTCTATCCTAATTCACATCTCCAGAATGGAAAAGGAAAGTCATGAGGGAGAGTAGAAAGAGGGGAAAACAAAGCCTAAACAATCAAACCAAACTGAACTATATAGGGTTAAAATCGATTGATGAAGGGTTCGAGGGTTAAAAGAGAGGGGTGAACGCATTAACACCACTGACACCGAACTGCGTCGAGTAGATCGAGAATCCTGTCTAGGATATGCATAGCTCGGTCGTCCTCACCTATTCTTACCAAGTAATTTCCGCCGATTCTGCATGCCTCGTCCTTCACTATCATCGACTGGTCGTTCAACCAAACAAAGGTCTGCATCTTGCCCTTCACGGAAGTAGACGACTAACTGATTCTTGGGCATCAACTCGGATCTGGGGTTTGGTAGAAGCCTGGATCATAGAGACTTAGGATTTAACTATATTATAATAGAAAAATCGATCCTTTTAACAATCTGACTAAGATTCTCTTAAGAGCAAACAATTCTGTCACGAATAGAGAGAATAGCAACCATTTCATGTATTACTTGATAAGCTGATCCTCGAAGTAAACGTGGCCCAGCTGAGTTGGTTTAAAGTGTCGAATAACTGCGACCGATTCTACATCTATATCGGCGTCCTAGCGGGAACATTGCCTCAATAAACTTCTTAGTGTTGGTTAGCAAGTCCCAGACGATTGACTTTATCCATATAACAGTCTTTTTCGAGTTCAGCAGAGATGCAAATTGTTAGATGAGCTTCACAGCCTTGTTTACTCAAAGTGGACTGACAATCTCGAATAAATAACCTTTCATAAGGGTAACGGTTGACAAAACAAAGAAAGCACCATAGTAGAGCCATAGCTTTAGCAGCTGAACGCAGATGGCTGATAAATATATAACCCGTTTCTACGCAGTCTGCAATAGTCCCGATGGTTCCTGGTATGCGAATTTCGGACAACAAGCATACCGCCAACATTTGGCTAAGAAGTAACCGGTATTAAGCATGGCTCCGAAATGCTCAGTTGGACAAGCGGCTGACATTTTTTCCTTCAGAAATCAGCAGGAAAAATATTTCCGTGGCACATACGGTGGTAGAATGCGTAGATGTAAAGCTTATTAAATATTTAATTATCAGTTTTTAGGACATGGTAGCAAAATTCCTCCTTTGTACTGTAGATGATATAAATCGCTTAACTAAGCATTTTGCTCATCACTCGAGCGATGCATTTTGAAATGTACTTACTAGGTAGTTCCATCTGACACCCATTAAGACTACTAGTCGGCTCACCGGATTCGTGGACCTTATTGGTGTAGACGGCACCAACTTGTGAGTAGGTTTGGTGAGTCAGTCATGGATAAGGGCAGTCACTTGATAAAATAGGCCAGCAGAATAATAGCAAGATAATCATCCGCGAAACTTGAATGAATTGCTATTCCAACTCAAGAAATAAAAACGTTCGAACATTAAAAGGCATGTATTGGAAGAAGTTCATTTTAACTACACCAGCTAAGAACCAATTTTGGTTACAGCAGTTAACTCATAATCCATTGTGCTTAAAGTGCATACCGACAGCAAGTACAACAGCTTGATCGCCAGCTTCCTTTGCTTAGTCGACGTCACCTCTGTGCATAGCTCTTCGGAAGGCACTTAAACGGAACGACCGAAACATTAGCGCGAATTATAGCTGTGCCGTTGTTATAACAGCACCCTCGCTCGCCTTTCAGCACTGCTCTGAAGGTTAATCATGGCTGCATGTTGCAGGTTACACGAAGGGCCGCGCTCATGGTCACGAAGGAAACTCCAAGAAAATGCGTCGGTATTAGCGTGTTGCCTACCTGGCCCGTGTCTGTTTACGAAGTCGTATTTCTGCGACAAATCTTACCAGCTCGCGATTTGGCCTTCAGAGTCCCTGTCTTTTGGCAGCCGTTGGAGGAACTGATGGTCGGTACGTGTCATAAATCTCCGTCAAAGCCCATAATGCGGATTCTGCTTCATGATGAACACAATCTCCAACCTTTACTTTCTAGTTATGCAATAATTCCTTTCTCTCGAATTGATGACCATGCTATCTTAGAATACTACTCTCTCCACATCAGCTGGCCCTTTCTGAGACGAAACGGCTCCAATTGCCTAATCTCTTGTATCCGTGTTCATGATGACCTTTTTAACCGAGGGTAATAAGTCAGGGTACATTGGCAAAGCGACTCACAGAGCCAGCTAAATGCTTCCTGACATTCTGCTGTGTTCAAAGGTTCGATTCTGTTGTAGTATTTCATTAATGGGAGCGACAATGGTAGAAAGGCCTAGGATGAATCACTGGGAATTTGAAGCCAGTCCAAAAATAGGTAGTTGATCCGTGCATGTTGGGGTTGGCCAGGATTTTATTTGCTCCATCTTATGGGGATCTGTCCAGATGCCCGACCCATAATGTTGTCTCCCAAATACACTGGTTTTTCTGTAATACGTAACAATTCGATGGTCTGAGTTTGAGACCTACCTCTATCAGACTGTTCAGTACTTAGGCCAAGTTGTTCAATGAATCTAGCTTTGCTTTCCTATGCACGATAGCACAGTCTAAGTACACGAGGCTTCTCCTGGAATTAGTCCATGCGATACCATCTGCATTAAATGCAAGATGGAATAACCAGGATAAAAATCTAAGGCTTGCTAGTTCCCGTGGGATAGTTTGTGTGAATCACACAAGTTCAAATGTGTTGATACTAAAATGAGGCGCGTATATATGAACTAACTGTAATATGTAATTTCGTACACAGGTAAGTCCGGTCACCCCGATTTCGTGTGAGTTAGGGATCACTATGTTTGTCGCCGTTTGGTCGTCGCTCCATGAACAGGATTTAAATCTATTAATGCAGATGGTATACTGCATCGTCCAGTCGATCATAAAAGTGGGTTGCATGGTCGCAAAAACGACAGAAGTCGAAAGAGCGTTCCACGACGGACAAAGTCCAATGGAAAAATAATGGTGGTGGCATTCCAGCCGATTGCATTGCGTAACCAGTTCCAGCTGTGACGTCTCCGTTTTGCGTTGCGGCTAAGTTCTAGAATACAGCTGCAAGTGTGACCGGGGTTTTTTCAAGAGTTGGTATGACTATATGAGATAGGCCCACATACGACGATAATTCACGCTGTACACTGCTAGCGTTTTCAGTCGCAGATCGTATGGCAGGTGGAACATCCCGCCACATTTTTGTTTCCCCTTCGCCGAGCGCTCTCCAGTGTAACCAGATCGTTTTTAAAAAGGATTGCCAAAGTTGAATCGCGTACTCCACCTGGGGCCTCACATACGCATTGAGCATTTTGGAGGAGATGCAGGGATCGAACAGCCCGAACGCCCTCCGTAAGAGACCAAGATGTTGGTTCGTGGTTCTAGAGACCTTTAACGACCGCGTAGCATTGCCGAGGTCGTCTTGCATCACCACTCCAAGGTCGTGATCCTGACACCGTCTTCAATATGTGGTCTTCAGGCTTTTAGGCGCTGGTGGACTTGTGGTGTACAGGTAGAGTTTTACATTTGTCCGCGTTAAATGAAAGTGGCCTAGTCTTTGATCATTCGATATCATTGTCCAAAGCTCGTTGAAATAGGTCATGATCTTCCTGAAAAGCGGTCATCCGTCATGTCTTGGTGTAATTGGCAAAAGCAGGAAATTCAACTCAGTGACACGCATGAAGTCACTAATGAATGCCAAGAATAAGTGCGGCCCCAACACGGACCCTTGTGAAACACCTGAAGCTTCCGCCGAAGAAGAAACTTTCCCCCGTATCCAATAACATGGCTTCCAACTCCGTATATGTTCAGATTTTGGAGAAGAATGCGGTGATCTAAGCGGTCTAAGGCTTCAGCAAATTCAAAATAGATGACCACAATACCGGTCCCGCTATCAACTGCATTGGTCCGTCTGCATGTGCAATCACGAGATGGGTAGCACATGAGAAATGCTAATGGAATTCGTGTTGCGCTGGCGCTATGATGCTAGATCTTGTTAACTGATCCACTAGTGCCTCCACTATGATTGACTCCACCACCTTTGACAATACTTGGAGGAGAATCACTGGACGATAATTGGCAGGTTCCGAATGGCTACTGTTGTGTGCCTGGTACAGCCAGTCGCGTCAAGAGAAAGAAAACACATCGGCTGTGCACACAAGCATTGTATTCGCAAGCCTCAGGCAAAGTACAACTAACTGTGATTTTAAAAACGCACCTGCCTACGCGATCGTTTGCTTGATCGACTACACTGCGGTAGGCGATTCCATTAGCTCCAGCTGTCAACCCTATCATAACATGGCGACAGAGGAGAAGCAGCTGACGCGCCGGACCCCGCTCGCTTTTGGTGGACAGCCGTTGATCCCGCTGCCGCCTGCTCTACAGATGACGGAAAGCACGCTGCTAACAACTGGAGAATGTGGAAAGTGAAGTGGACTGATTTCGTCAGGCTGACTCAGTTGGATTTCTAGCCGATGCCTTACCAGCTTGCTATGTTCAGACTAGCTATTGACGACAAAGCCAGACGAGTACTTGAGATTCTGGATCGCGGTGATGCGGAAGAACAGGAGCCGGACATTTCGGAGATAACCAAGAGATTTGGAGATTATTGCGAGGGTCAGGCAAATGAAACCTACCAAAGATATCTGCTTTTGGTCGCAACCGCTTACCGAATGAGTTAGTCGAGACCTACATTACAGAAATGAAAACTTTGGCGTGAACATGCAACTTCTGTAACTGCATGCAGGACTCTCTGGTACGCGACCACGTCGTGTGTGACTGACATCCGTGCTCTTCCTTCGGTTAAAAGTAAATTGGTACACATCAGATCTTTTGCCCGGAATGATACTGAGTCGCTGAATTTGGGGGCGTGTACGTGTGGAATGTCTTCGTTGGTGTTCACACTAACGCGTTGCTCTGGTTATGGTTCCATTGGCTTAGGCAAAGCAACTGTAGCTGGAAGAATGTGTAAGGGAATCTCTGCAGTGTCATTTTGCTTAACCTGTTCGGATGTATAACGATGTTTGATGTGATTCACATGACGTGTAGTCCATCGGTTTTGACACTCAACTCCATGCAGGACATTTCCTTTTCTTGCTTTGACAATTCCTGGAATCCGAGGTTTATGTGTATCCATGTGTAGTAGTAGTTGTACACAAAGACTGGGTCACCGGGGTGAATATATCTCATGCCAGTACGGTGCTTGCTATTGAACTGACCTGCCATTTTCTGGTCACACTCATTAGTCTCCATTGGTGGAAATATGGCGTCTAACGGTATGCGTAAACGTCGACCAATAAAACGTTCCGACGGTGATTGCCGAGTTGGGGAAAAAGGATTCGGTGTTGAACGATACATGCGTAAGAATACATCCAAGTTTGTAGCAATATCTCCCTCTCTTTTAGGTATAAACAGAGCAGCTTTGAATGTATTCACAAATCTCTCAGCCTGTTCATTGAACTGGGGATGATAAATGGGACTACGTATATGTTGTACACCCATGGGTTGACAAAAGCGGCCGAAACTCGTTCGATGTGAATTGTGGACCATTATCAGTGACGAGTGTTTCTGGGGAGTCAAAAACTGTGCGAACTAACGACGAAGAACTGCGATTGTTGAAGCTGTTGTTGGTTGAGTGACACAAGCTATTTCTGCCTATTTTGCATATGAATCAGCAATAATCAGCAAATAGTGATTGTTCAGTGAGCATGCATAATCCACATGAATCCGCATACCGGCAGCAGCTGATTTCAGCCAAGGATGAATGTCAACTTAGATGGGGTTTTCGCAGCCTGTGCACATTTGAACAACTACATATAATGCTTTCAATATCTTTATCAATATTTGTCCAATAACCATAACATCTGGCAAGTGATTTCATTCGTGTAATTCCCTGGGGTCCAGTGCGAAGCATTTGAATCACTTTTACTCTGAGCTTTTTGGGGATCACAATGCAAGCTCCCAGCGTTAAAGAGTCGTTCACTATTGTTAAGGCACTTTTACGCACAAAATATGGTTTATTGTCAGCGCACGATAGAATTCTTGGCCAACCTTTGCGAAGATAAAAAAATGACTCGTTGTAAACAACTATCTGACCGCGTAGACTCACAAATGTCATTGTGCATAACTGGTAACTTTCGTACGGACTACTCAAAGATCAATTTTATCCCAGCATCAAGTTCAAGTGATGAGATGACTGTGTCCTCATGTGGCTGCGAATTTGATCTGTTAGCAATCAGATGCGATAAGACGTCAACATGGCCCAAGCATTCCGAACGGATATGTTTAATGGTAAAATCGTACGCGAGAAGCATTGTTGCCCAATGTTGCAGACGATTTGCGGCATGAACAGAAATTTCTTTCTTGGTACCAAATATAGACAACAGGGGCACGTGATCAGTGCATAACGTGAAATTCCGACCACGCAACATCTTATGAAACTTTTTGACTGCAAACAATTGCTAAACCTTCTTTTTCAATTTGACTGTAATTCCGTTCAGTTGTTGTTAGCGTGAGTGAAACATGACTGACCGGTTTTTGCTTACCATCCGGAAACTGGTGCAAGAGCGATGCTCCAATACCGTACTCTGAAGTGTCAGCAGCAACTATGATAGGTAGTTTCGGGTCATAGTGTGTAAGTGCAAGATCAGAAGTTAAAATGCGCTTTATTTCATCAAATGCTGAGTGACTAGGGGGTACGCTTCCCATTTTGCAGTAGTTTTCAAGAGTTCGTTTAGTGGCGTCCTTAGCGAGTGCGTGTTAGGAACCAAGTTATTGTAATAGTTAACTAGTCGCAAAAACCACTAAAGTGTTTTCCTGTCCTGTGGAACTTGTAGTTGTTGGATTGCCATAATTTTGATGGATCAGGACGACGACCACTAACATCAGTGATTGAACCAAGATACGAAGTTCAAGACATGAAGAAGGCACATTTGTCGATTCGCAGCGTAAATCCGTGACTCCTGACTCTGTCAACCACTTCACTTAGGTATACCTGCTGTAGCTCAACTGAAGCGCTTACGATTATTATATCATCCATGTAAGTTAAAGCAAAAGTCAACCCATTTTGCATTGTGTCCATTACTTGTTGAAAAATTGCCGGAGTACACTTACTTCCAAACGACAGTCTGTTTTATTGATATGTACCCTTGTGAGTATTAATGGTGAGGAAGTGTTTTGACTCCTCATCAACTTCGACTTGTAAATATGTATCTGCAAGGCCAATTTTAAAAATATGTTGCCACCATTTAACTGCATAAACAAATAATCCGGAATTGGCAATGGGTATTGGTGAGTCTGAAGTGCAACATTCATTCCAGTTGCAAAATCATCACAAATACGTCCTGTGCCACTGGTCTTCTTAACTACCACAAAGGGAGTAGCCCAGGTTGAATAAGTAACCTTGGTTAGCACGCCCAATTTCACCAAGCGATTCAGTTCTGCATCAACCAATGTGACGGCTGAGTAAGGTACTGGCCTTTTACGACGGAATACTGGCTTTGCTTCAGGTGCGACATGCAAAGTAGCCCGAACTTTTGTACACAATCCAAGTTCTGGTTTGAAAACTAGCACACTTTTCCTGCAAGTTTGCCAAAATATCATTTTCACTTTTGTACCAACAGTTGCGACATCACATTTCGCATGATCGGAGTTTGTGAATCACAAATTGAGCTGATTGGAACACCACATAATTGTAACTTATCTAGCCGTTCGATGCCTAATAAATTTAGTTCATTTGCTGCTACAACCTAACATGTTCCTTTACATTTATTGTTTCCTAATGTGAACTCATATTTGAATTGTCCCAAAAAGGCGATTGGCTTGCCAGAAGCGCACCGAGTAATACGGTTTGCAACACAGTACTCTGGTTGCCAATGCATTTTCAAGTCGAAAATGAAATGACTGATATGTCGGAAGCAGTATCAATTTGTAAGGTAACTGGTAAATTAGTAATCAATAACGTGCTTAACTTTCGGCCATGCCACCCTCGAGAACTGTATGTAGTGGACACTAGCTTTGACTGCCTTCTCAATCGGGTTGCTTGGTGCTGCTTGAACAAACGGACATAGTGTCTCACCTTGTGATCTAATGTGCCACAATCTTGTCATTTATGAAATTGGAATTCATAAAAGCGTCTAAAGTGCCAGGCGCCACAATTCCAGCATGGTGTAGGTGGTCATTGAAAACAATCTCTTTGCTTTGGAAATCTGTTCCACGTGTGATTTGGTAATTTTCCCAACAGAACCCATGTCTGAATAACAGTTGTTTGACTGTAACATTTATGAATCACGATTTAGGTTCATCATCCTGAGATTCCGTGGTTACATCGTGCAAGCAAATGTTCCAAATAGAGTCCAGTTTTGATAATGATTTTGTTCTGATATGGAAATCCGCAGACGATGTTAGGCCAGATACAAAAATCAATGCTTTAAATTGATCATCTGACATTCTTTTATATTAGAACTTTTCAAATTCCATGTTCACTCTACCTGCATATATCATTATGTCTTCGCTTGTGCTCTAGTAAACGTTAAACATAACGAACCTTGAATATAGATGTCCGCTCTCTAACAATTATGGTAAGCTTATCCACGGCTTCTTGCAAACTTAACTCTCTTGACTGTTTTGGTGGAATGTAATTGCAATATCTTGTGTGTTCAGAACATCCAAGCGTTTGCATCAACAGTCGTACTTTTGCTGATTCATCCAATGCTGAACCGTCGACAATAAATACGTCTTCATATCTTTTGAACCAAGCTAAAAATGTACTGCCACTATCTAGGTCGTAACTGAATTCTTGAATTCCATTGGCCAATGCAACTTTCAGTTGAGTATCACTTCTGCCCTCCGGAACCTCTGATTTGTGTGCTGAAGAATTTCGTGCGAGAACTTCAAAGAATTTATGTTGTTAAGCCAATTGAGGTTGATGCTTTTGTAACATGTGCATGACAACATTTTGATCAACCACCTACGTCCGCAGACTGTTATAACTCCCACTTAGTAGTTAGAAGACAGAATTGACACAGGTTGGAAACATTTCTTTGCACAACTGCCGTTACAACCAACTGCCGGGAAAGTCATTAACTTCGCACTTGCTCGAAACTATTCGATGCTCACATTCCCTGTGGTTGGCTGAAAGGTCCAAGTTAGCCAACAAACACACGCGCTAGAAATCGACCGATTTTCACGTGCTATCTGTGTGGCTGACATCTGTGGTCTCTCCTACTCCTCCTTCTTCCTGTTCAAACAGCGGAGGACCCACACGGACACCGAAGGAGACGACAGATACCTTGCGCCCACAATATGCTGCAAAATTTCAGAGCGATCACTGACCACCTAACCCTATGACGATGTTTTTTCCCCCAAAACTCACGCACGTATCCTTCACGGCAGAAGCTGTGCTGAAAATGCTGTTGAATATGCGTAAGCACAGCTCTCCTGGAATTAATAATATACGCACGAAATCGCTAGCAGCTGTAGGATAGAGTTTAGCTGGGCCTTTGGCTCGATTCTCCCAACACTATACTGACGAAATTCGCTTGCCGGACATGTGGAAACAAGTGTGCTTATTCTTATTCAGAAGGGAGATAGTCGCTCCAACTATCGTCCCATACTCTTACTACTGGTTCTTTTAATAGTCATGAAAGCTATTGTTTCTTTTGCGCCAACGGCCTACTTGGAAGATTTCAAATACCTCGCACGGGAACAGCATGGCTTGTGACGAAATCCATCGTGCACTACAGCTCTGCTACTAGCACGATCCAGCTGGACTGAAGCAGTAGACTCTGGCACAGGGGTTGTTGCCGTCTCTCTCGACCTCTTAACGGCGTTCGAGCAGTTAGACCGTAACATTCTGCACTTTAAACTCCACACCTATGGGATTGGTTATCCTCACCTGGGATGGATTAGAAGCTTTGTTCTCTAACTGGGGCTGATAGTCATCATCATCATACACGTTAGCTAGAGGTGGGGAACACCTCAGCTACTGTGCCGCAATACATAAAAGAAAAAAGGGAATAAAATGCAACTGTTGCAAGCCGGCTGAGTTACCAGTAACAGATGGGCATCGTTCCGGTAAGCTACCAGCCGACTGCTGTGCATCAAAAAATGACTATGCAAAATTATATAAGATTAAATAATGAGATCGTGTTTGGAGGGGAGGCTAAGAGGGATGGGGTGGGACAAAGAAACTCACAGAACGAACGCCACTGAGGTCGGCTCCTAGCCATATCAGCAAGTGTGTCCAACTAAAGGTGTTCATCGTCTCTCGGACCCCAACCAGGGAGCCGAGACGCTCCAACCGAGGCCAGCTCAGAAGTGAGGGTCTTCATTCCTCTGGACCAAGTCATCGCTTGGCCACCCCTCCTCTTCTTCCATCCACACCCCCGGCGCGCAAACAACGCACCTCGCGGGAGTCGGTGGGCTGGCATGCGTAACACGTGGCCGAAGCATCGGAGCCTGGTGCGTGAAATGACGGTGTTGAGCGGTTCAGTTCCCTTTCCTGTGCCATAAACAAGGCGTCGAACACGCTCGTTGCTTACTACGTGTTCCTACCAGATGTGAGCTAAATTACGAAGGCACCGGTGGTCGAACGTAACTAGCCTCTTCAGGTCCGCTGCTTTAAGCGGCCAGGTTTCACAACCGTACAGTAGGGTCGAACGTACTGCTGCATTGTCCACTCTACCCTTCAGGGTGAGAGTGATGTCGCGCCGGCGCCATAAGTGGCGAAGGTTAGCAAAAGCGCCCCGAGCTTTTGCTATACGATTCGTGATTTCATCTTCAATCCCACGGGCGCTGATACAACTTCCCAGGTAGTTGAATTTTCGAACGACTTCTAGCTGATCCTCACCAACGGTCAGCCTAGGAGGCGGTCCAGACCAATCTTGGAGGAACGCTTTGCACTTCGAGAGTGCGAACCAAAGCCCGAAGTGACGGGCAGCTAGTGCTAATCTGTCCAGTGCCGCTTGGCACATTTGTGAGCTGTCACAGATTAGGGCAATATCATCAGCATACTCTAAGTCAAGAAGTCGTTCTCCTGGGAGTAGCGGCTGGTAGTACGTACGCGTGAATCGCTGTCAGATCTCATCCGAGTTGAATGCGGAGTACCACAAGGATTGCTACTGAGACCGCGATTATTTCTGACATATATTAACGATATCAAACTCCTCATAAGCTCGAACTGCCTTCTGTATGCCGATGACATCAAGGTCTTGGGGGCCATCAATACACTAGATCTTATCATACTATATTAAGCTGATCTGGATAAACTACAGGCGTGCTCAATCCAGAATCTACTTTGATATAAAACGGACAAATGTAGTGTTGCGTCTACTGCACAGACTGGTGCACGCCTACAAACTTGTCAACCAGGAGCTTCAAACGACTTTTAGCAAGAAGGATCTGGAACTTTTGGCCCAGGTCGACCTTGGATGTTCGAAGCAGACTGAAAGGGCGTCTAGGATAGCCATCCAACATGTGGGCCTCATGAAGCGTACATTCGGACGATTCGACCCTTCGACTTTTTCACAACTTCTGTGCTCATAAATACGGTCACGTGTGGAACACGCAATACAGATCTGGCAGCCATGACTCTGGAGAGATCTCACCGTCTTGGAGATACCCCAACGCCGGGCAACCATTAATGTCAAAGGTCTGTATAATTTGCCGTATGAACGTAGGCTACAAGTGCGCGGGGTCTTCAGAGGACAATATCGGCGATTGTGCGGGGATGTCATATTTACTTACCAAATTTTGAGAGATCCCAAGCACACGTGTCGCTGCTTGCTAGAGCTCAGTTCCAACAACCATTTGAAAAGCCACGACGTCAAATTGTCAGAGCAGTACAGTCAGTTGGAATGCCGTCGGAATTTGTATTCCGTACGCGTTTGCGGGACGTGGTATGCCCTAGCGGAATCTGTCATATGTGCTCCCAAGCTTGCAGACTTCAAAGCCTGAGTTGACTGTGCACTTGTTTCGCTGCACTATCTTACATGACCCAATACCCATAGATAAACACAAGGGTCTATAAATTCCGCTGGTGGTCATATCACAGATTTCGGTACAAGTTTTTCAATTCCTCTATGTGTGCACCAGAGGGAGACACGATTTATACCAACCTCCCATTTGCCGTCATTTCTTATGGATTTACCTTGGATTTATAGTCTATACTACGTATACTTCAGTGAGTTCACTGGTGAAAACCCAATTTTGCAAAAACATGTTAGATTTTGTACTTTCACTATAACCATCTTACGGGAACTGTTACCCGTATAAAACTATGGTTCCATTATTTGAGAGACGTCTAGTACCCCTGCTGATTAACTCGTGCATTCGTCACTACGTTGAGTACGCGGTTCAATCCTGGTACCCAAGGTTGAAACCTGACATTTGCCCCAAGAGGATCCAACAAGGTAACACGAGCACTATCAGATCTCAACTATGAAATGCGACTCCGTTTAATCGGTGTGTTTACCTCAGAACACGGACGATTTTGCGAAGTTTAATTCTTACATACCGGATACCAAGGAAACGATCATCCGTGTAAATCACTGCTGACCCCAGCCCCTTAAGTACAAGGTCGGAGCCATGACCTGAGACCAGTTACCCAACACTCCCGCTTGGAATGTAGAAAGTTCTTACACTCCTAAAATCTGTTTACACTGGAAAAAATTGCCAGCACATGTGGTGGACGCAATAAACATCCCAAAATTTGAAAGCCCATTAGAGTTTCGTCCAAGTGATAAACGTTGCACGAGAATATGATAAAACGCAATGATTATGCTACTGGTAACTCACGTTTCACACCAGAACATTTTAGCCTTAAGTTTCTTTTGCATTTTGTACACTTTGGGTCTGGCAAAGTTATACTTTTTATCCCATCCTTCACTAATGAACTAACTACTCAAGCGAAATCCACGTGCATTTTGATTAAACCGATTTTATTTCGTGGTGCATCGTAGTTAATCAATATTTGCTTCATGTTAACGAAATTCACGGCAGTCAGATTTAGATTAACCTTACATATCCACGAAAGTCCTAGATAACTGTTCGTCATTTGTGACCCATCAAGCATGTTTTCTCTGCTATCCCCTCAATAATGGTTGCAGTACCCGGTCATTGAGGGACACCACGTTGGAAACGCGTCGCTACGGAGCTATTTGTGATTTGGTGCCATTCACTCGGCACTGCCACGTTCTAAATGTAATCCAGTGATTTCCTGAGTGTGTACTGGATGTCTAACTCAAAGTCGCAGTGAGGAACTCCACTGCAGTTCTACCAGTGTAGTGGGCAAACGTGGGGGTACATTCTCATTGCCTCTGTCTGGCGATGATGTAGTTTCCAATGCCGGTCAAGCTGACGTCGGTATTATTTTGAGTCCCCGGGTTGAAGCTGCCCTGATCGACTAGACTACTATCAACAGCCGGATGCGTGCCGTCAGGTTGGTTGGCTCGTTCCAGGCTTCGAAGTCGCGCGTGGACGAACGGTGTTTGTTTGTCATTGCAACTTACGCCCCCTCAAACTGCAGCCCTGATTCGGTGAAAGAGGATTTCTATCAGCAACTTCACGATCTCCTTCGTTACAGAAGAAGCACGGATACTGTGGTGTTGGCTGGCGACCAAAACGCCCAAGTCGGAAAATTGTTCTCTGATGAGCTTTATCTAGGCGGCCAAATGGTGTAGGCTCCCGTAATGAAAACGGTGAGCGGTTGCTACGGCTGTGTGAAGGTGGTTGTTTCTTTCCCACGAGTACTAAGTTTCGACATAGCACCCACATAAGAGTGACTTGGCGCCCCCCAGTCTCGGGCCATCCTTGGACGCAAATCGATCACATCGCGATTAGTTAGCATTGGAGAGGCCGTGTCCAAAATTGTCGCTCGATTTGGAGCACGAGCGTGGACTCTGACCACGCACTTGTCTGCGCCGACCTCCGGGTGCGTTTCGGTTGACGTCCGCAACGTCGATGTGAACGGATTGACACAAACCAGCTGGCGAAGCCAGGTGTTTTGAATGTGTATCAAAGTGCGCTGATATCCGGGCTAAGTATACTTCCACTAAACACCGTCGAATATCGCTGATCGCATATTCGGCAAACGTTGCTATCAGCAGGCATGTGGCAAATCAAATTGCCAACCTAGACATTGGGTTTCTACAAAGTCTCTGGAACTTATGGATGCTGGCTGACATATTCCGGCTGGAAGCGAATGCAATGATGCTCGCAAACATCTCAGGTCAAAACTGAGTGCTGGCCTGAAGAAAGACCGCTGAGACTGGTGGTCTCATCATGCCTCGGAGATGGAAACAGCCGCTGTCGTTGGTAATCATCGTAAGTTATCCTGTCTGATACGGGGAAGAGGCAGCAGGAGATCTGGTGTTAGCGAGACCATACGCGACGAGAGGGAACAGAGGATCCACAGCCTGACTAATCTCTTGGAGCGTTGGGCCGAACACTTTGCAAGGTACTTTAACCAACCTGAGTTATCTCTTTCTTTTTCGGGCACTGAGCGCCCTTCTCCGTGGACCGTCTTCTTGGATCCGCCCTCACGCGCAGAAGTCAAACGTGAGATCAGACTGTTGAAATTGTATAAGGCCGCAGGGACAGACAGAATTCCTCCAGCCCTCTTCACATTCGGCGAACCTGCTCTTGTGGATGATTTACACAAGTTACTAGTGAAACTTTGGGAGCAGGAGACTGTCGCGACAGACTGCAGCCGCTCCGTCATTGTCCCAATTTCCAAGGGAAGCTCCCGTTCGGAATGCGGCAACCATAAAGAGGTCAGTCTGATCTCAATCGCCTCTAAATTTCTTGCGTCTTTCATTCTCTACAGACTGACTGGATATCGTGAAAGTCAGATCCGTGAAGACCAAGCCGGGTTTCGTTGAAATCGAGGCTGCATCGGCCACATCTTCACCTTGTTTCAATTGTTGGAGCACCGCCATTTTTATTTGCGCTCCACCGTTGTCGTGTTTCTCGGCATCAAAGGTGTCATCGATTCGGTGGATCAATGTGATCTTTAGGACTGCCTGCTGAGAAAACGTGTGCCCGATAAATATGTAAACATTATCAAAGCGCTGTGCGCGCATAGTTCGGGCAGAGTGAGGGTTTATGGCAAACTGTCGCCACCCTTCAGTATCACCAGCTGTGTGAGACAAGGTTGCCCGCTGTCACCTTTCCTCTTTAACTTCGCTATTGATGGAGTCATAGAAACATTGTTCGCTGGACACGACCTAGAAGGTGTGGAGCTACTTCCTGGTGAACGACTTGTTGACTTAGAGTTTGCGGACGATATTGCCCTAAGCTCTGACAGCTCCCAAACATGCCAAGTAGCACTGAAACGATTAGCATTGGCTGTCTATGCTTTTGAGCTCTGCTTTGCTCCAACGAAATCGCTAACGCTTTGTGTTGATCAGCTAGAAGTCGTTCAGGAATTCAAGTACCTGGGCAGCTATTTTAGCGCCCGTGGGATCGAAGAATAGGTTACGAACCGTATAACAAAAGCTCGATGTGCTTTTGCCAATCTCCGCCACCTGTGGCGCAGCCGCTACATTATTCTCGCCCTGAAGGGCAGAGTTCATAACGCAGCCGTCCGTTCAACTCTCCTAAATGCTTGTGAATTCTCGCCCATCAGGTCGGCAGACATAAAGTGGCTCATCACATTCGATCATCGTTACCTTCACAGCTTAGCTAATGTCTGGTGGGAGTACCGCGTGAGCAAGGAGCGTGTTCGACGTCGCGTATTTGGTGCAAGGAGAGCGAGTGAACTGTTCAGCACCATTATATCACGCACCAGGCTCCGATGGCTGGGTCAAGTGTTGCGCACGCCAGCACACTGACTCCCGTGTCGTGCATTTATTGCGCGCCGCGGGTGTGGTTGGAAGAGGAAGAGTGGAAGCCAGGCGATGACTTGGTGGAGATGCATGAAAACCCTCACTTCGAAGTTGGCGTCGGTTGGTGCATCCCGAATGCCTGGATGGACTCTTAAGGACGATGAACACGTTTGGTTGGACACACTTGCTGCTATGACCAAGAGCCGGCCTTAATGGCATTTGTCTTGTGAGTTTCTCTGTCCTTCTGACCCTCCTTTTAGATTCTTTCTCCAATCCCGAGCTCATTCAAAACGCATAATATAATATTTAACATATATTTTTCTAGTATAATTTGTAGTGTACTTTTTTATTCTCTTCTCCTTTTGTATTGCGGCACATTAGTTGAGATGTGTTTCTCACCCTCAGCTAACGTGTACTGATGATGATGATGACGATGTCTAGTGTGAAGCAAGACTGTCTTAGCTCCTGCACTGTTTCACATTTACATGCAATAACGTCTCATGATTTTGATAATGCTTGTGATTACAGTGTTCGTGTGGAACACCGTGTTAATGGTGAATTGCTGAACCCCCGTTGTTACGAGGTGAGAACCCGAGTGTGTGACGCAAGTATTCGTGCTCTTTGCTGTCTACCGTACGTTGTTTACGCACAGCGCGGTTGATTTGCTGCACATGAATTCGGCTGTCGCCTCGATAGCGGCCGAATCCGGACTCACCATCAACACAAGCAAGACTATTTGTGTTTTCCAGCCTTCATCCGGAATGTAGTCCGTCCGGCTGCACCAAAGCCAGGTTGCCGACGAAGTGTTGGAAACCACAATGAGCTTGTACTACCTAGTGAGCGTAATAACAACCGACCTGCAGATGATGAGCGAGCTGCGCAGAAGCCATTAGATATTGCTCTTAGCTCCCAACACTTTGTTATCTAAACTCCTCAATTGTGCATTACGCCAAGCATACTTTTCTACAGGATTTATGTATCAAATGCACCCAAGTGAGTGACCATATTTTCCTTTTCTCATGCCTTATATCGACGACCACTGCACTCCAGTGTATTTCTGGACGTTTACGCTCCACATTTTTAAAGTTTACACTGATGTTATTTATCAAAGTATTTATCTCGGCAGACGTTCGGTAGATGACTTACATTTATTTTCATTTCATCATATTCACCCCAGCCATCCTACGGGACGTGTTAAGCACTTGATTTTATCCCATGATAAATTATTGTTCATTGTTCATTGTGTCAAGCTGTAATGTCGCGTGTGGAACAACCACCAGCTCACTATTGGGATGAAGTTGCTAGTATACAAGTCTGTGGTGCTGTCCGTGCTTCTATACCGCACCGAATGTTGGACGGCTTATTGGAAGTTTGTCCGTTAGCTCTAGTGCTTCATCAACAATGTCTGCCCCATATTATGCGCATCGACTGGAGTGACCGAGTTGCAGACACGGAAACGCTCCAACACCGTGGGTAGTATGCAGTGGACTGCATAATTTTGCTGGAGCACCTGAGGTACCGGGGGAACGTTCCCCGCATGGATTCGACCCAGATACCGAAGCAGCTGCTTTATGGCCAACTGCGTGCAGGGAAGCGGCACGTGGGAAAACCGAAGTTACGTTACCAGGACATGATCAAGGTGAGTTTATCACGAACTAATGTTGATTTCAGGTGTTGGGAGTCGATGGCAGTGGTTCGGCGCCGATGCGAGGGCATATCAAGAGTGTGGTTGCCATTGTGCAAAAGAAATCCCTACTGCATGCTGTAAAGATACGTCGGTTGAGAAAGGGACAGGCATCGATGGTGGAGAGCTCATCGACATCGAGCGCATTGCGCTGTAGCACACGGGGTAGCGAGTGCCTGAGCCAAGCGGGTTTGGTAATCCACGAGTATCGGTACAATGAGGCAACAAGTAAGAGAAGACGTGTTTGCTAAATGTGTAGTCATCCTCAGCGCGGCGCTTGCCAATTTCGCTGCTTCCGATTTAATTTACAGACCCAGGTCAATAAGGATGTTTATGTTGTAAGTGTGTAGCGTCGTCATTGCACTTGTTATGTACGTGTGCCTGCTTGTTTATGTTCTTGCGGAAAATGGTTTACACTTACTGTGTAAGAGATTTCTTCGAATTCGTTAAGAAGGTAAATAACCTCATGCTTACAGACAAAAGGATGGTATCCTTTGATGTCTAGTCACTCTTTAGCAACGATGCACTGCCTTAAACGGTGGACTATATGTGCGAATTGGCTCAACGGCATATGCAAGCGGCTTTTCCGAAAGGTTTACTCCGAGGTGTTACTACGTTGCACCTTAAACGTACGGTTCAGATTCAATGTCGAAATGTACCTCCAGGTTGATTGAGTGGCCATGGGATGCCCCTTGGGACTTCTTTGGGCTGATCTCTTTATGGCAAAGCTAGAACATGGCCCACTACTAACATACCTCAACGGAGTTGCGATGTATGTACGTGAACGTAAGCCACCCATGAGCAATACTCCGAAGAAAGAAATTTTTATGCGTTTACCACTCAAGGGCGTTGCACCCGCTGATGGGTTATCCCGACGCCTAAAAGACGCTCTTGAAAAGACATATCCTGCAGCTCGTTTGAGAATAATTTATTATACTAAACCACAGCTTGCCAGGCCCTTGAGAGATAAACTACCCTCATTGGCTCGAGCTATGATTGTGTACCAATACTCGTGCTCCTGTAGTGCACTATATGTCGGTCGCTTTTCGAGACGTTTATCTCAAAGGATCCGCGAGTAAATACTAATGTGATTATACATAGGTGAAATGAAGTCTTCTAACAGCTCGATTTTGTCACATCTTGTTGAATACGGCAGTGCAGTATAAGAGAAGGATTTTAAAGTGATCCACTCATTACCCAAACGTTACTCGCGATATTTCCACAAACAATTGTTCCCTATTGCAGAGTGCATATACCCACGCCACTTGAAGCCTGAGTTGTTTGTTCAAAGGAAATATGTGCGGCCCATTTTGTTACCTTGACCAACGAACACTGTTACCTAACTATTTGCTTATCATTATGGTAGTCTAGCTCCTTTCTTTCCGAGCGATTGTTATCTATTGTTTCATTTGTTAACTGGGTACCTTATCCATAGCTATGACTTAAGGCTTTTGTATCTATCTTGCAAATTGCTTGTGCTCAACGGTTAGCTCTTTACGGCACTTCCAGTCCTATTTCACCATGTAAAGGTATCGGTCTGATGAGATTTCACCCGAAAACAATTCTTCACCCATAATGCGATTTATGGTTTTGATTATGAATAATGAAATGGGAATATTTGGCCTGCTGAAGCTCAGCGTACCCCATGATTCACTCAGACTTCTGAATGAGTATCTGAAGATCAGTACTCGGTTGGAAGAGATCAGTATTTAAATTGTCTGTTAATTGATCTTCCCCATGTGGTTACGCTTGAGGCGAATGGTGACAAGTTGCTTGCCCATCTACTACCCACCACTTCGCCCATACTGGTTTTAGGAGACAGTTGATCGTTGATGGAGGGGACGGGGAGCACGATTCTCGTGGGCGCGTTAGGCTCAAAAAGTGTTTCCATTCATCCAATGTGGAATGGGCCACTACGCAACCATCGACTTGTTTACTTCTGGTCCACATTATTTCCCAAGTAGGCATGAATGCTTCTGCTGTGCAGGTTGAAGTAGTGTGACCCGGCTCTGTTGATGTAACGTGGCTCCCATCCACACGCCTCCCAGTCTCATTCCTTCGGGTTTACACTGGATTTGGGGTACGTGGATGGAGATGTGGATGGTGCAGCACAAGCCACACCCATAATCCCTCTATAAGCGGCGGCGTCCTGTGGCTGTCCTATGGAAGCCACAGTGACAGGCAAATCCGGAACTGGATGCCGTCACCCATTCCAAGTTTGCAGGTAAACGAATGGCTTCTGTTTTTCTTAGAACATTGGCAGTTCCGGTTGCTGAATGGGCTCTAAGCTAAATCAAACAACACAACCTGTTTGTTGGCCAAGTTGGGCTCAAAGTTTCCGGATTTCTTTGTGTTGAACAATGACAACGTTATGCACCTCTCCTAAAGTTGATGCATTTCGAGCAGCACACGGGATTCCAGCTGTCATGATGAGTCCTAATGTGTCGATGCACGATCTCACCACAGTACTAGAGACTAGTTTTCAATGATTGGGGGTGACATTTGAGGTTAAAGATTTCATGTTATGCTCCAAACGTCGTAGTAAACGGTAAACTGTTTGGTGGGTCACCATGAAGTAGTCATTGTATGAATGGATTGCAACGTGCAACATCATTGCGGTCATTGGGATCATAGCCGAAGCGGATGGAAATTGCGTGTTGCACGCATAAAAACTATCATAGGAATTGAGTCGATTGTAAGTTTCCAATCCAATGGTATGGAAACAGCCCGATGGCTCTTGTGTGGCGATCGCCATTGTGCTTCATCTCCAAACATTAGCGGAGAAACTGATCAAAGGATAAGACGGTTGCTGAAAATTGCACACAAAAACTGATTAAATATCTAAGCAAATAGTAGGTCGGAGAACCCAAACGATTTATACAAGTAATCTTACGAAAACATATCAAGTCATCTCCCCAGGGCACACAAATTCAAACCAATTTAACGTTAACTTTACGAATTCTTTGTTGCACACGCAGCGTCGCGGTGAATATCAGGAGACGTATAAAGAGAAAAACTGACGCCTTACCTCGCGTGCTTGTTTCTTCTCCATTAACTGCACTAAAGCCCGTTTCAGTGACCGGATCTGCAACGGAAGACGTATGTGACATGGGAGAAGATGCATGGAATCATTGGATCGCACACTTGGAGATAAGCCGTGCAGCACATTGCTGTAAATAAGTATTAAATTAATATGAATCAATATCAGAAATCATTTCAGGGTAAATAATTCTTTACGGTAAATCTCATCAGACCCAAACGTTTACGTAACAGTGATTGTGGTGATAGCGTCAACTGGGGCTGGGATTGACTTCTTGACTGTTTGAATGACCAAAATCGATAACTTGAGACAGAGATAGAGGTGGTAGACCAAGTAAACTAAATAAACATGTGTACACAAGGCTCATTAGTACAAGGTAATTAAGTAGGTAAGATGACAGCCAAACAACTAAGTAACGGTGTCCGTTGGCCAAGGTAGTAATATCGGCCGTATAAATCTGAAATGAGGTCTTCAGACAGCTCTAGCATGTCGCACCTACTTGAATGTGGCCATACAGCTTCAGAGAATGACTTCAAAGTCATTTACTGAGTACCTGAACACTTCTCCTAAGGATTCCGCAAACAGCTCTTATCCATCGCCGAGGCTATGTACATTCACCATCTAAAGCCGGAATTATGTGTCCAAAAACGATTTATACGCCCGATATTACTACCTTGGCCAACGGACACCGTTACTTAGTTGTTTGGCTGTCATCTTACCTACTTAATTACCTTGTACTAATGAGCCTTGTGTACACATGTTTATTTAGTTTACTTGGTCTACCATCTCTATGTCTGTCCCAAGTTATCGATTTTGGTCATTCAAACAGTCAAGAAGTCAATCCCAGCCCCAGTTGACGCTATCACCACAATCACTGTTATGTAAACGTTTGGGTCTGATGAGATTTACCGTAAAGAATTATTTACCCTGAAATGATTTCTGATATTGATTCATATTAATAAAACGGGAATTTTTGCTTTGCTGAAGATCAGCATTGCCCGTGCTTCATTGAAAGTATTAAACTAACTGACCCCGGGTACAGCTTTGTAATAATGAGTGATAAAAATGTACTTCGTACCCCCTGTTCTTGTCAGCTTGGACACAGGCAGAAAGTTTGGCGAAAAAAGGAGTGCTTTGATTAGAAGGTAACAAGAAGCTCTGCCCCTTAGATGTACAGTGACATTGCGTTCTGTCTTTGTCATTGCTCCGAATTAAACTTGTTGCGATTTGAAACATGATATTTTAATGCCGTCGCCTTGCAATTGTATGACCAATGGTATGAAGTGACTACACACTGTCTTGAGTAGGATGCGTATCAAAACAGACAATTGAGAAGCCGGTCTTCTACTTGACGTGACACCTCGTAACCACACACATGTAATTGATATCTGTTTTCACGCATCGTTTCAGTTGTATGGTTGGCAGCTAGGAGGCACTTTTTGTGGAAGCGGACTATGGTTTCTGCCGACACTCGTGCTTTGTATGGCGATTTGTCTTTGGCCGTAATCGCCTGACGTTCAATTTACTCCCTTCTTCTTGGCCGAATTAGTGGGGCTTTTCCTGAACTCTAGTTGGTATCTACATTTGCGCAGATTTGGATAATTTTACTGCAGTAGCTTGTTTCAACACAATATAAGCAAACTGGCATTTTGATTTAAAAAATAAGGATCTTTTCCAGTTAAGCCCCGCCACTAAGACAAAAAGAGTACACTTGAAGTCAAGCCTCACCAATAGTGCAAAAAGGGCACGCGTGAAAAGTTGAGCCCCGCCACTGTTTGCCAGCTCCAGTGTACGTAATGCATGTGAACGTGCCCCATAAAAACACTCCTTATCCGCTTCTAAGGTCATTTTTGTCCAAAAAGTTTCTACGTTCGCATGTAAAACCTGACATGAACTTTCTGACGCTTTCGGCGGTCGTTCATGACAAGGAAACAGCAATACGTTTTTTGCAAAGCCATGGACTGATTCATCATCAACGTTTATGCAGACGAGGACACCAAATGACACTTTCAACTGTTTCTGACAGATGGAGGCGTGATGCCCGACAGTGTCGGCAAGAAATCGGTCTTCGAAAGGGAACTTGGCTGCAGCGGTCTAGGATGGATTTCAGGACAATAGTCCTATTCATTTATTGCTGGTCCAAAAATCTGACAACAATCAAATTCTGCTCAGAGGAGTTATCTATTGGCCACGCGACCGCTGTCGACTGGAAGAACTTTCTGCGTGAAATTTGCGCCTGGCAGCTTTTGCAGACTCCAACGATTGTCGGCGGCTCAGGTCTACATGTCGAGATCGATGAAACCCTGATATCACGTCGTAAAATCCATGCAGGGTGAGTCCTTCCCCAGCAGTGGATTTTCGGAGGGATTTGCCGGGAGACTAAAGAAGTTTAAAACAGTTAGTTCCCTTTAGTAACTTGAAAAGCACAAGTAGAAGACGAAGTTCGGCAGATGCATGCAATTCGTATCGTTTTATCAGTGCCGATAACGATAACCGGTAATTTTATATAACAGTTTGTGGGTATAGACATCCATATAAACAAACGCGAGAAAAAGGTGTCTTTCGTCTACAACCAGGGCAGCCTGAGGCTGATCGATAATTGTTTTTGAACACAAAGCACTGGCCTAATCCGACTAATGGCAATCGCCTCGGCAAATCGGAGGAGCCGAGAATTAGTATGGCGAAGCAGGATTGTGAACGCCTTGTTGACCTCAATTCGATGACCTGTTGTTAATAAGTGCCTGCCGATCGAAGATGCTGGCGGCCTGCGTACACAAGTAGTCTGCTTTGGGCTTGCTTGCTGACTAAGCCCGCATTGAACCCATTTTGGTACGTGCTCCTTTATTCGGGAACTCAGTGTTCTATTGGTTCTGCATATGTAACTATCCCCGCAGTTACATACGAATTGATATACACAATGGGAGTTGGCGCCAATAGGCTGAGTTTCCTTCAGTGGAGGCAACGGTAGCTTATGGGTTCGGTCAAGGATTACAACTTCGGCAGCACAGAAAGTGCTCTGTGTGGCGGAAACCAGACGTCTTCTGGTCCTCAAAGAAGCAATGTTATCGGCACTGATGAGACGATACGAAATGCATGTATCTGCCGAACTTCGTCCTCTACTTGTGCTTTTCAAGACTAAAGAAGTGTTCTTGTATGCAGTGCCAGATCGAACTGCGGCCACTCTGCTGGACACAATCCAGGCCTGCATCGCTCCCGGCTCAATCATCATTTCCGATATGTGGGCATCATACCAATGCATTGAACCGATGATTGTCATGAGTTATACTCATCAAACGGTTAATCATACCGAATACTTTGTGGATCCAACGACTGGAGCTCACACACAAACCATCGAATCTCTCTGGCACATTTACAAGATGCAGAATAAGCGCCAATGCGGCACACACCGATCTTTAGTGGACAGCTACCTGTGTGAGTTCGTTTGGAGGCAAAGACACCGAAAAATGGACCTTTTCATGCAAATTATTAATGACTTGTCTCAATTTCACCCTCTTCATTCGAGAGTAAAAGTTCAAGTTCCATATCCTCCCTTTTCATAATCTTTTTGGGTGGCGGGGCTTAACTTTTTGGCGGGGCTTAACTGGAAAAGATCCTTTCTTTCTACCTACATTCAGCACCACTCATTGTTCCTAACATTATTGAACACCGGCGTTTTTCCTCTGTACCGTACTGAACACTACCAGTGCACTCCGCCCCATTCTTCTTTTAGCACAACCCAGTTCCGTGGTTAACAATATTCCAGGGGACCTGCCGTGCGAGTTTCCACTAAAATGGGATCCACGGCCCAAAAAGCTTGCGAAGCGTAGGGCTATAGAGTCGCTGAGAACTTACACATGTAACCAGAGCTTAAGACCTAACGAAGAGCGAATGAAAAACTTGGTTGGCCTCCAGTTAATGCTCGCACGTTTGCCGAACACTAAGAAGGCGCATGAGCCACATGGCTGTCAACGGTTTTCTCATGCAGCGGCTGCTTGGACGTTCCAGGAAAAGTGTTCTAGCCTCTGTGCTACTATACTCTGGTTGTTTCGGAAACCTGAGTAGTCTGTTACCACTCGAAAGTCATGTTACCGGCTCCCGATGGTTCCCGAGTTACGGTAATTGCCTCACCACCTTGTGGGTAAGAAGTTTACTACCTAATTCTCCGATTGTGGTCCCCTAAGTCAACCCACTTCCATGGCTTGGGCAACCGGAAAGCCCTATGCCCACACAACGCATATGGACATGAAATTACGTAAATCTTCTCTCTATTTACACTTTCTGCCTTCACTTTCCTTTACCAAGTTGCTGTCGGCCGGCTCCGTAAAATCGTGCTCTACCGTATTACCTACTGCATGTTTTGTTTCAAGTTTGCTGAACACCCTCATTCTTGGAATCCCCCTCTGATGTTGGGTTTACAACAACCTGCCGCCTTGAGGGACAGTTCTTTGAATGTTGATGAGAGGTCCAAGACAATCCATGTGGCACGCCGTCATAAAGATATGACCTTTCTAGCCCCCATTCCCAATTCAACTTGGTCGTTTGCAATGTCTGTACACGCCTGCAAACAGGACAGCAGGCAGCTTTTGCCCACACTCTAGAATGTCTCTTGGTGAAACCTGATTATGCCACTATAACGCAACCCTGCGACTGACATCTGTGATTTCCCACAGCTCATTCCCATTACGCTTGTTCGGAGACGCAACTTCTGAGGCCGCGCGCCAGGCGGGTGTGGCAATTAGGTTAGGCGCGCAGGAGCGGTGTTGCTTTATTGGATCTCAGCTAACAGGCGACTATGCGCAATTCGGCTAGAGAGCTCCGTACGATTTTCCAACCGCAAGACTAGCAAACCCTGTTTGTTTATCGTAATGGCGTATGCTCCTGCGGATTGCAGCCCGGACTAAGCTGAGGACGAGTTATACCGTCAACTCTTTCACCTTCTCCATACGAAGCGCCGCATGAATATCGTGGTGCTAACAGGGCACTTAAAAGCACAGGTCGGTAGGCTCGCAGTTGATGTAGGAGATTCCGGCGACCCTCTTCATCTGGACAGTCGTGGACTCGGCTTGATCACATTAGCAGTTAGTTTGACTAGGCTGTTCAACAAAGTGCAAATCAATTTGTAGTACCTGTTTCCATACTGATGACTTGGTTACGTGTGTCAAAGTTGTCGCGCAATCTGGTGGCACCCAAACATTCCGCTCCCAATATTTTCAGTGACTTACATAATTCGGCGCTTCTAATCTAAAGAGCCTAAGCGCGCGTGTGTGTGTGTGTGATTCGTCTCTTACCTTCAGTGCGCCCATTGGCCCGTCCTCGTCCAGACTAACCAAACGTCAGTTCAGAACTCAGGCGCTACTGCTGTTTGCTTACCTACCAAACGCTTGTACACATGCATGCCTAATCGGTCTTATGATATCGTTCCATTGCTCCGCAGTTGATTCTGATTTCACTCGAGCGTAACAGAAATACTGCTTGGCGAGACAGTAGCAAGTGCTCGCCAGCCCTGAAAAAGGGTAGACAATGAGGTTTGTACGATTGGCCAGTACTTGCAATACCTCTGAGTAAGTAGTGTAGCGGAAGTTCCGCCTGCGCTATAAGTCTGGCGTTGAGCAAGATAAACGCTACGTCAATTGCTAACTCGCACGAGCAGCACAGCAAGTCAAGGTGCGGAAATTGGAATTTTTAACAAGTTGGGGAAGACAGTCGAGGAGTCGCGTTTCCTATATCCATTAATCATTGCCCGGCCTAAGAGTCTCGAAAAATACATTTGCGATGGTGGGGTTTGATGGGACGAGTCATAAGGGCTTGGAAGAAGCTTCATATAAGCAATTAAATTATGGATCCAGGTATGAAAGTGGTTTTAGCATCAGGTTCTCCTGACGGTAATCAATGGAAGGCAAACAGGTCATCGTCGCTCAACTAGGAAGGGTGAATGCTTCTCGTTTCCCTAGTGGATACTCCAACGTGCATAAAATATAAAGTCGCATTCAAAGAAGACTGTAGCTGGTAGAATCGGGTGGAAACTGCTAGGGAGTGTGAAACAAAACACATCATACATCAGCGGACCAAGCGTGCGCTTACCCGTTGTACGCACACATTCACTTGGTCGCGAGCCAACTCAGCTTCGTACGTTGTAACCACTTGGCGTAGGTTCATTGCATACAAGTGCTCCCAACTGAAAAGAGGATGGAAGTCAAATGTCAGCGTTTCCAAGCCGATTTCAAGTAAACACTCATGGGCATCATCCAGCACTCCGATTCCAGAGGGTTTGCGGTGGGGTAAGGTGAAATTCGGTTTAATTTGTCCGGGGTGATGAATCCCGTTCGAGGAAGAGAGATAGCGTTTACATGCTTCCGATGATAGGGGCTGTGAGGCAAAGTAATGTGGTAAGGTATTAGGCTAGGAATGATTTACCAACGATGGGAAATAGGTCCAGAAAGGAATCGTTTACATGTTTGAGCCACCTCTGCAAAAGCATCATTAGGGAAAGATGAGTTTCCGAATAGTCTTGGTTATCACTTTCACACAGCAATTATCGTCTTTATGTCAGAGGATGCACAAAGGTATAGTTGTGTAGACGCTCATAAGCACAGACTTTCGATTAGCTGTGGTTATTCACTGAAGTCTGTGTTGACGTATTATTTTGTTAGTCACATTGACTGTTTAGGCTCGGTGTTTTTGGTTACTGATCACATTTACAATGACGCTGGCACTGTCATTTTCCTTTCATTGTTTGCATCCAATTAGATGCTTAGTTGTTCAATCCTTATTGGTTTTGTCTATTCCTACGTTTTTAGCGTTCTGGTTGGCTTATACACCTAAACTTCATGTAATAAAACGATGCCGTTTCCTTATGAAAAGGATCCTGAATCCCATTCTTGCTCGTTCGTGTACACACTACCGTTAGTACGTGGAAACAGTCACGGAGCCAGACACAACATTTAGTTAGCCTTCGTCAATTTCGTACTCAAAATACAGGAAATCAGATGGAATCCGCACATGGGATCAGATTTGAGGGGTGTAAGTTGAACTTCATCATATTTGGACATACCGTACGTTTGATAAGAGTCTTTCGATTTTGCTCAGTCACACTGGGTGAGATTGGAGCGCACTAATTTGCCGACCCACCAATGGCATGTAAGTCTACTGTATTTACTCACCCACGCATGTCTGGGGGTGTGAATACGACGTGAGGACGCATTGCTGTGCATGTGTCCTTGAAATATGTTAATTACCCTCGGCGATTTTGACACCGGTCAGTTCAGATTGGGTCGCTGCCGCCGTTTTTGGCTGGTGGTTTGCAACATCTGGACAGCAGTGCATAATGCACTGGCTACCGCGTTCAAATGTTGGTGGCGCTTCGACAGTTGCTTAATGTTATCCCAGCAAATGATAAAAGGGTTAGTGACAACGCTGTTGTAGACTGAATGTTACCTTCACATAAATCACCTTAGCAAAATAAGCATTAGTAACAATTAGACGGTGAAAATATGAGATGTTACTTCTGCATAAATGAGTCCGGAAAAGCTGTCGTTGACAGACTACTCCCGTCACAGTCTTGATAGCAATTGCAGGAACCAAGTGGGGTGCACGCTGTCTAATTTGTTTAACAGTGGCCGTGACGGTGTAACATGAAAGGCTGACAGTGTCGCTCAGTCTCTCAGGAAAACGTAGGTATAAATCAAACGAAATGATGGTTACATGCTGCCGTGTATGCCAATTAAGAGACCACTCGCTGCACGTGTTTGTGGAGAAGGACTGCCGATGAAATCGGTGGCTGTGTTATGCGTCTCTTGTGTTCCGCTATCTTGTGCCTGGCACTCTCGCGGTTTGGCCGATGTACACATGTGCGCAGCAGTCCTTGCAACCAAATTTTTAGACGCAATTTTTTGTCCTATCTGCGAGAAGTCGGTCTTTCAAGCACACTAGTGTAGAGCGGAGCGTTTGGCCTTTCCGGAAAATTAAGCTTATGTTTTCTTTATTCAAGACCCTCTGGATGGCCTCTGAATTTCCATCTTTATAAGGAATATCTACCGTCCCAATCCACTCGGTAGTACACCGTGGTTGAGGATTTAAAATCCGCTGCAACGGGCATCCGCCTCGTGTATCCACTACCAAGCAATTAATTCATTGCATTTTTCCGCGCGGCCTTCCTATCTACTTCCTCTGTGCACAGAGTCTGGGCTCTGTGAAACAGTGATGGGACGATTCCAGAATACACATGCTTTGGGCGACCTGCACTATAGTAGAATACACCATCTCTCTCCGTCGGCTTACGATATATCTTTGTTTTTGGACTACCTCCATTCCTGTGAACTAAGCAGTCAAGGAATGGCAATGTTCCACTGCCAGATTCCAATTCCATAGTGAAATGTCTGGTCTCCGCAAGAGTGTTCAAACGGTTTAGAAACTCGTCTTTCTTATCCCGTTTTATGCAAAGAAAGGTGTCATCCACGTAACGGAGTGACGCTCGGCGTTAGCATGTGAGTTTAAGCTAGAAGATAAACGCCTAGCAAAGCATGTTGGGAAGGGCCAAGAATCGGGGGTTGAAAACTGGAGGGATAAAAGTGAAGTTGGAACGGGACCATAGGGGGGAAAAGCGTAGGAGGGAAAATGAGAAGACGGGAAGGCTTGAGCAGTAGCATCCAAACCTCTATCCACCCTGCTCGATGCAGCAGATAGGGCACCGTTGATTATCTTCTGCAGTGGCCAGAGCGTCAGGTATTTGTTTGAAGAGTGATTACTTGTTTTGCGTGGGCAGAATACTGTCAGGTTGCCCAGGAAGGGCTTAATGTTACAGCGAAAGGGCCGTGTTACGGTAATGTATGGATCATAACATTTGCTCGAATTCTTCCTGGTATCTGCAGATGTTGTGCCCATGCTGGGCCTTGATTCCATTGAGACTTTGGGTTTCGTCTATTTTATTCATGACCGTTCTGTTCATTCGTGTGACAATAACACAGATGATAGACAAGTATCTTAGTGTGTTTGCCGATGTCGTGGTGAAAGTTCAGGGGGAAGCTCACCTGACGTAAAACGAATAGGTGAGACCAGTAGTATTGCCAGATAGGAAAGTACCTATGGTTTTGCGTGAGAAGTTCTTAGACGAGTTGCAGCGCTTGATCCGTTTGGGTGTTAGCCAAGGTTAATGAATCAATAGGTTGGGTCAGTCAGGTTGCGGTAGTCACTAAGCAGACAAGTGGTTTACGCTTGTGCGTCGATCCCATGATACTAAACGCCGCGCTCAGAAGAGAACATTTCACGATGCCAAAGCCAGATGACGTCCAACCGGTATTGCTCAAGGCCGTTATTCACAAAATTTGACCTCGCTTCTGCTTTCGGGCACATTAAGCTTGTCGAAAAGTCCAGCTAGTTAACCACGCATGGAACGCCATTTGAACGCTGCCAATGGTTGCACCTACCATTGGTTTGAAAGTATCCAGTGAAATATTTTGGAAACGCATTACGCAAACAATAGACGACCTGCCGAGGGCATTATGTGTATAACAGAAGACGTGCTAGTTTTCGGAGTTACTGGAGAAAAGCATGACTGCAATGTATACAGATTGCTACAGTGCTGTGCAATCAGGGAAAGTAAACTGAAACGTGAGAAGCTTGAGTTGCGTAAAACGAAGCGGTTTTTTACGGACACGTTTTAAGTTCAAAAAGGGGGGCTGAAGACAGATCCAAAGAAAGTCAGAGCCATAAGAGAGATACCACCCCGACGGCTGTGTGAAGGCTATGAACAGGCTGAACGGGAGGGTGAACTATCTCAGCCGTTTTTTACTCGGACTAGCTGAAGTAATGATTCCTATGCGGAAACTGACACATACAGACGAAAGTTGGCAGTAGACCGTAGAGCAAGAGAAAGCTTTACAAAAGATTAAACAGTTGATCACAGGCGTCCCCATCATAGCGTACCATGATCCCTTACTTTCCTTGATATCCAGTGTAACAGTAGCCGGTTCGGCATCGGTGCCATGCCAATGCAAAACGGAAAGCCTATTGATTTCCGCAGCCGAACGCTAACGGAGTCCGAACGTCGTTATAGTCAAATCGAAAAGGAAAGTACCGCGCCGATGTATGCTGTGAAGCGCGTTAATGAGTAGACATTCCGCCGCCGAACTGTATACCGAATTCACTGACCACAAACTGTTGGTATCCACAGCCAACAAAACACTCCACTCCGTTCCGCGTCGCCTGCGGTAGACGATCATTAGTCACCAGAAGTACTACCCGGAAATCGTCTATCAACCAAGATCAAAGACTCCCATTAGAGCTACGCTATCAAGAGCATATCTTCTGGATGTGATTGTAACGCAAGAAGACCAAGACCTTGTTCATGCTACGCAGGTGGTTTCTGTCACAGAAGGGCATTTCCAGCAACTACAACGCCACACGGGAGCAGACAAACATCAACAGTCCTTCTCCACAAACACGTGCAGCGAGTGGTCTCTTAATTGGCATACACGGCAGCATGTAACCATCATTTCGTTTGATTTATACCTACGTTTTCCTGAGAGACTGAGCGACACTGTCAGCCTTTCATGTTACACCGTCACGGCCACTGATAAACAAATTAGACAGCGTGCACCCCACTTGGTTCCTGCAATTGCTATCAAGACTGTGACGGGAGTAGTCTGTCAACGACAGCTTTTCCGGACTCATTTATGCAGAAGTAACATCTCATATTTTCACCGTCTAATTGTTACTAATGCTTATTTTGCTAAGGTGATTTATGTGAAGGTAACATTCAGTCTACAACAGCGTTGTCACTAACCCTTTTATCATTTGCTGGGATAACATTAAGCAACTGTCGAAGCGCCACCAACATTTGAACACGGTAGCCAGTGCATTATGCACTGCTGTCCAGATGTTGCAAACCACCAGCCAAAAACGGCGGCAGCGACCCAATCTGAACTGACCGGTGTCAAAATCGCCGAGGGTAATTAACATATTTCAAGGACACATGCACCGCAATGCGTCCTCACGTCGTATTCACACCCCCAGACATGTGTGGGTGAGTAAATACAGTAGACTTACATGCCATTGGTGGGTCAGCAAATTAGTGCGCTCCAATCTCACCCTGTGTGACTGAGCAAAATCGAAAGACTCTTATCAAACGTACGGTAGTCAGACAGCCAGTACACGTCCAGAAATGCAATGAACAGTCGGTTCATCTTTTCGGGAATCGTGAACATTGCGCGTTCCCTGCTCTCATCATGACAGTAACGTCGTCAGCCGAGAGCAGGTTAATCAGATTCGTTCACCCGGGATACATCACCCTTTTCAGCAGCAGCAGTGCATCAGCACTTTGGACTGATTCTTCGCTGCAGTACAATTACGATGACATGGCGAGTGAGAAGCAGTAGATGGGGAAGAATGGAGTGCTATTTTAAAACCTAGAGGACCTAAGCAAAAGTTCCGAGTCAAAAACATGAGCTATAAACAGCTAGATATCACGCAAACGTAGCCTTCGCTGGTCCCTCCATATTCTGCAAGGCTTTGTTTACCGGAGGGAACACAACTCATGGTGCTTCCGTCGCATAATACCATAGACTTCCGAGCCTATCCACTGGTGCGTTTGTAGAGTCCTCATTTCGCAGCGCAGTAAGCATTAAGGTACAAGCGTACAGCTATTGAGTTGTCAAGGAAATGCTTCAATCCTAATGCTGAGCTTTGGTCATCACGATAAGTGGGAAGTAATTCCCTTTTAACTGTTATTTCAGCTGATTGAACCACTTAGTGGTAGAATCTTCGCATTAGTTGAAATGAAAACGCTGCTACTTAAATAGAACGCTATTCATTTTGGATACCTCTGACTTGGTGGGTAACCGTCTTTGGATATCACTGCACAAAATCCCTATTGATAGTATGTCAAATGATTTTTGAGCTTCATCGGAAACATGATGACCAATATTTATGATGAGATGCGGAACCATATGTATACTGTTGGGCAAGGTCGAAATTGCTACGAACACTGGCTTTTTCCTCTAAATACGATAAGTAGACGATAGTGGTTGTTGTCAGAACAAGGTAACTTACCGGAATAAAGTCCGTCTGGAAAGCAGACGGTTTTGGGTTGAGTTGATCGTCCCATCTAGGATATCGATTTGGAACCGCTCGAATTGGGTTTGGCAGTAGTTTCAGTTTACCATCTTCACCGAACCACGCCTAGAAGTTTATGCAAAATAGACGTTAAACTGGAAAAGATACGAAATCCTAGCAAAAATCAATAGAAGGAATCGTCATAGAATCTATTTAATGCAATACAACCAGAAAAAGTGGGTTGCTGTTTGTTAAAGAGAATTGGGGAGCGCTAGCGTATGTATTGACACTGCACGCACAGGTGCAACTGCCCAGTGGATAATAGGACAGATCATTACCCACAACTTATTCGCATACCACCAGGTACGTGTGTTTTTATCCTAATCATAATTTCGCTAACAGCACCACTGGGCGCTTCCGAAAACGTTTGGCCGTCCAGCTCTCTATTGGAACGTAACATGAGGAAATGACGCCTTTAAGTAATCGATCCTGCAAGCTTATACCGCTATTGGATTGGCAACAGTTTAGAGGACAGAGGCAGGCTAAGTGGCAATCCTTGTCCTTCACACATCTGTAACCTGAGTGACAGTGGAGAGGGAACCGCGTTAGATCGCAGCTAGTAAATAGCCAACACGAGACACCACCGTCGCCCATTGCTCAACGACTTGAGCCGTTAATTACCATTAGAATAGTCTCGGGTTCGGGACCCGTAAAATTTAGAAGAGCTGCCTTGGATTTCCGAGAATTAATGTATATATATATATATATATATATATATATATATATATATATATATATATATATGGAGGGAGAGCCTATGGTGCGCTGAGGCTGGTGGTGGCTAGATCCTGTGCCATGGGCTCATGTCCTGGACGCCTAACCGTGGCGACCGCTGGGTGGGAGTTGGGTTACGCCCTTCTCTCTCCTGAGATTCAGGACACCAATCCGCATGAGTCAGTGAACTGACCATGTGCTAAACCCGCTGCCTTTCGGGTGTACATTTAATCGAAGGCTTTGGCTGAGGACCCGAGTCGTTCTCCTGTCTGGTGTGGGCGCCCTGCCAGTATCCTAGTCCATCCTCTTCAGAGGTTAGGAAGTGGTCGTTGGCCCTCTTCCGTAAAACCTAGCCATGGGAGACAACAGGTCTACGAGTTATAAGAACACAACTCAATTGGCGTAGAGCACGAGCGCCACACATTGTCTCTGACGGTGGGAGGGCACCTCCGGATGTTCAATGGTTTGTTACTGCCCACCTCAAGCCAGGCAGTCCCTGGTCCAATTGGTGTAAACCCGCCAAAACCCACCTGCGTCTGGCTGTGGTCGCAGGTGTATCTTACTACAGTCGCAAAACATATATGAATCGTTCCAGTACCTCAAAGGCTGCGTGTGACGGCCGTCACACGGATCCCATTCTCTCTCTACAATCACATTACCGAGCTGGATTTGCTCCACACTGCCTTGTGGGTCTGCCTATTGATCCAAATGCTCCGGGTGGAGTCCCTCAAGCAAACCTCTGAAACACATCCGCCACCTCGCGTGCTATTACCCTTCAATGCAATCCTACATTTGCGCACAAAGCAATCATCATCGGGTGCTGGAACCTGCGCACACTACTGGACAGGAACTCGAGTGAGCGCCCCGAGCGACGCAGTGCGCTCGTAGCGATGAAACTGGCGCGTTACAGTGAAACCCGGCTCGCTGAGCAAGGTACGTTGCATGAAACTGGAGCTGGCTACACATTCTACTGGGTGGGAACCTCGCTTTAGTACCACGTGACCATGGGGTCGGATTTGCAATATCCGATTGCCTAAATGGCTAGCTGATGGGTGAACCAACAGGCATCAGCGCGCGACTGATTGTTCGCCTACGACTCGGAAGTGGTAAGTTTGTAACCTTTATAAGCACGTACTTTCCGAACATGTGTTATCCTGATGACACGCGTGGTCAATTCTACACTGAGCTATCCTCCATGATCCGGTCTGTGCCGAGGAGCGACCGACTACTTCTGCTGGGTGATTTCAACGCGCTCGTTGGGTGTGATGCATCGGTGTGGGCAGATGTTATCGGTTCACAAACCATTGGTTCAGCGACTGCGAACGGTGACAGGCTGCTCGCACTGTGTGCCACTCACGGCCTGACGATCACGAACCCTCGGTTTGCACTGAGTGCGAGTGATATAGCAACTTGGACGCACCCACGGAGTGGTCACGCTCACCTGCTCGACTATGTCATCGTACGTCAGCGTGATATGCGTGAAGTGCGCATGACAAGTGTACTGCGTGGAGCTGAGTGTGGCACTGATCACAATTTGGTGAGGACCAAACTGTACATATATTTTCGTAAATCTATGTATTGCACTCCCCCCGTGAATCGGCGTAAATTTAACATTCTCTCCCTCGGTACTGTGGCGAAGCATATTGAGCTGGAGAAGGCGATGGCTGCATGCCTGGGTGATGTGGAATGCATAGCCACAGGGGTCGAGCTGTGGCACCACATTCGCGACAAGGTGACAACTGCTGCCGAGGAGACCATCGAGCTCGTAAACTGTAAGCGGCCTGATTGGTTTGATGAGAACAATGCGACGATTGGCGCATTGGTGTGTGAGAAGAATGCAGCATTAGCTGCACATGTGTTAGACCCCAGTGACTTGGGGAAGAACAGTCAGTTTCGCAAACTTCGACGGCGGCTGACCTGAGAGCTCAGTCGCATAAAAATGCATGGTGGACGGAGAAGGCGAAGCAGATTGGATGCGACGCCGAACGTCGCCAACACAAGGAATTCCTTGACACTGAGAGCGGTGTATGGACCGAGGTTGGCGCAGCTGAGGACGCAGATCCATGATAGTTCAAGCTCTATCTGTATACGGACTGCAGACATAATGCAGATCTGGCGGAAGCACTTTGACTATCTCTTGAACAAACATTCAGTGATCGACAGGCGTACATTTAACGGCCTCAAGCAGCACCATGTGAAGGCGAGTCTGGCGGACACGCCGACACCGTATGAGACACAGACAGCGCTTGCTCAGCTGCGAAACGGCAAGTGTGTCGGTGCCGGCGGGATGCCCTCTAAAGTATTGAAACACGGCGGACCCGCGTTGGTGAATGTGCTACACCAGTTAGTCCAACGCGTATAGATGGAGGAGAAGGTGCCTGCTAAGCTGAAGGATGCCTTTCTGCTACCACTGTACAAGGACAAAGGGATCAAGCAATGTTGTATGAATTATCATGGCATCAAGTTGCTGAGTTGTGTGGGCTAGGCGATTGCCCAAATAATGCTCATGCAATGATGTCTTGTGGTTTTGATGCCGCTTGTGCTTACGGGGTTCGTGTGGAACACCGTATTGATGGTAAGTTGCTGAACATCCGTCGTTTCGGTGCAAGAACTCTAGTCTGTGGGACAACTATCCGTATGTTGCTGTTTGCTGACGACTGCGTTGTTTGCACACAGCGCGGACGAGTTGCAGCACATGACTAGTGCTCTTGCTTCGACAGCGGCCAAATTCGGGCTTACCATCAGCTCAAGCAAGACTGATTGTCTCTTTCAGCATTCACCGGAGGTGCAATGTTTGATATTGCCGCAAATCAGCATTGGTGCTGAAGTATTAGAAACCACCTCCCGCTTCTGCTACCTTGGGAGTTTGATGTCGACTGATCAGCAGCTGCACAGTGAGCTGCGTATCCGCATGTCAAAGGCAGCAGCGGCATTCGGGAAGCTACAGTACCGAGTGTGGAACAACCATCAGCTTACCATTGGCACAAAGCTGATGGTCTACAAATCCTTGGTGTTGTCCGTTCTTCTATACGGCAGTGAAACCTGGACGATGTACCGGCGAGGTGTGCGATATCTCGAGCGGTTCCATCAATAATGTTTGCTACCGATTCTGCGCATCGGTTGGTGTGAACGAGTTGCGAACACGGATGTGTTGCGCTGAAGTGAAACGTATGCAGTGGACTGCATACTTTTGCTGAGACACCTGAGGTGGCTCGATCATGTGAGCAGTATTGATTCGACGCGGATGCCGAAGCAGCTGTTGTATGGTCAGCTGAGGGTTGGGAAGCGGCATGTGGGGAAACCGGAGCTTTGTTACCAGGACATGCTCAAAGTGAGCCTCTTACGTTCTAATCTTGATTGTAGGTCATGGGAATCGAAGACAGTTGATTGGCGTGCATGGCGCGATCTGATCTCGAAGGCAGTTGCCGATATGCAGGAGAAAGACAGGCACGTGGAGAAGAAGCGACAAGTGCGGAAGCGGCAAACGCCGATGGGTTGTGCTCCATCGACATCGAGCGCATGGTGCTGTAGCACCTGCGGTCGCGAGTGCCTGAGTCAGGCAGGTCTAGTGAACGAGTGAGTGAACGAGGCTATTCGGGGCCAACATCAAAGAGACGATGGGTCCTGCAGAGAACGTAGGCGGAACAAGCGCAGCGTTTGTGGGTACGCTGCATTCGATTTGCTAACCGCTTGCTTGCATGCTGGGTCACTTTATTTCAGGTGGTGGGTTTGCTATATTGTTTCATTATTGCCTACATGAACTTCTATATATATATATATATATATATATATATATATATATATATATATATATATATATATATATATATATATATATATATATCCATAGACAATGAGCTAGCGAAAACCATGAAACAGAAGTATTAAATACAGCGACCACAAAGAAAAGAATGAAAGTTGCAAAAATGTTTTTTGCTTGTTTTTGTATCTTGTCGAGGCTTTTGCACACGCCGTGTTATCCTTTTTCGTCTGTGTAACGTTTGCGATGTAAAGCAAGCAAATCACGATAAGCATTTGTATACATTTTCCATTGGGCCCGATACTTCGCCATTTCCGAAAGGGTTTCCAGCCAGCGGTGTTCTTCATATTTGGTCCCCCAGCCCAGAAGATGCAGCGGACTTAGGAGATCTAAACTGGAATTCACCGCTTTAATCGTTTATCGCCACGTGATAAGCTGACCACCGCGCGATTTCTTCCAGCCTGATCCTTTACGAGCGAAGAGATCGCGTCGGGGCAGCCTTTCGTATGGCGTGTGTAAAACGTGGCCCAGCCATCTCATTTGGTGCAACGGTACCAGTCTGTCAAGCTGAAGTTGCGTGTTACCCTAGACTCGAGGTCTAACATCATCGTTGCGCACGTGGTTCATCTACCACACTCGAGCTATTCTCCGCAGACCTCCATAGTCAGAGGCCGAAATCCGACTCAACACATTCACACATATCGGACAGTACGCAGTCCCATACAGCAGCACCGCGCGAACACACACATTTTAGACACTGCCCTTTACGAATAGTGAAACGTCACGGCACCGTTACAGATGCCTCAAGTTGGTGAATTCCAAACAGGCTATGGCAATGCGAAGGGAAATCACTTTTCCAATGCTACCATTAGCAAAAACACAAGTTCCTAGGTGAACGAAGTGGTCCATTTTTCAAGCTGCGTACATTGAAAAGTGAGCACGGGGGCAGGTGGAAGCCAATCCATGACCAGGACTTTGCATTTCGTAGGGGCAAAGGTCATTCCATATTTTGATACTTCAATCGCCAGGCGGTTTAGAACGGCTTGTATGCTCTGTGCGCCATCATCAAGCAAGGCAATATCATCAGCATAACCTAAATCGGTCGCGCGGTTGCCAGGACGAAGCTTTACACGAGAACCCTGAAAGCCCTCGACAGTGTTTAAAAGGGCATCTTTGATCGCAAAATTGAAGAGAAACGGGGATATGGGACAACCATGTAGTACATCGCTAGTGACGGCAAAAGATGAAGAGAGCTTACCATAAGCCCTCACTTTACCTGCGACATTGCAATATAATGCTCGAAGGATGGCGATATACCTTCCGGAGACTCCATTCCTTGGGGAATGGAGTCGGCCATAAAACTGGCCGATCGACGGGTTTGAAAGCGGCTCGGATGTCCAGAAAAACAACGATAGTGGGCTGGCGGTAAAGCTAACGCGTTTCGGGGCGTTGGCGGAATGTAGACAAGTGGTCTATCCACTCTCGACCGGGGCGGAAACCAGCCTGTTCTTCACGGGAGCGCAATTCACGAATCGGGGTTAGTTTGCAGAGTAGAATAGATGTTAACAGCTTGGCGGCAACAGACATTAGACTCATTCATCGGGTACGGGCACCATTCTTGATGATCGGGACAATAATTGACTCGCTCCAAGCGGATGGAACCGTTTCTTCCCACCAGGTCTTAGAGAACAGAGTTGTTAGCTGCCTAACAATTACTTCGCCCCATACTTGAATAGCTCTAGAGGAAGTCCGTCTGGGCCAGCAGACTTGAATGGCTTCAAGGGTCGGAGCTCAACGCAGACCTCAGCCCCAGTGGGTGGTTCCAACGAGACGTGTCAAGACGCGCAACTATGTGTACTCAATAGGCTCGCCGGCGGAGGAGGCCAGCTGAATTGAGTGCGGAAGTACTCAGCAAGGCGGTCCATACGCCTCTGTAGCATGCTTATCGGCGTTCCGTCAACCTCGCAAGTGGCTTAACTGACACCAGGTCTTTTCTGACCAGTGGCCAGAATGACCTGGAAGAGCTTGCAAAAGTTTCCAGAGAGGGCTGCGGTTTCCATCTCTGAGGCGCGCTGGGACCACCAAGTTTCTCGATCAGCACGCAGGCTTTGCTTAAGTTGTTGGCTGAGAATGCAACGCAATGCACTGCTATTGGAGTCGGCCGGGATAGCTCTACTACGATCAAATAATTCCAGTGTGTGTGCGGAAATGCAGTCGCTCAGAGAGTGCTTTGTGATTCCGCCGGTTGAATGACTAAAAGTTAGCATCGCTTTACGCAGGAAACTCCAATGATTTTTGATGTCTCGAGGTGGAGCACCAATGAATGCATGCGACAAGCAAGCCTGATAACTTGATTGAGTAGAGAGGTCAGCTAACTTGTTAGTGTCGAGCGTCTGGAGCTTTCGTTTTGAGGAGCCGCCGAAGCGCGTGCAGATGTCCGCGCAGATCAAAGCGTGATCTGAATCGAGGTACGTAGACCAAATCGAACTACAACCCGGACGCTGCCTCGCATTTTTGACCACGCTAGCATTGGTGAAGGAGGAATCCAGATGGCTGCGCGTCTTTTGGTATGCCTAAAGTTCGTACTTGCCAAAAACAGACGGTGGTCTTCGCATAACGTAAGAAGTCTATCATCGTTGTCAGAACGGCTCTCATCAAGCGCGTGACTACTACCAAGAAGACGTTCGCACGGAAGCAGGCTATCTACTCGTGCATTGAAATCTCCGGCAAGGTTGATGACATCTGACTTTTCGGCCTTGTTCAAAAGGTTGTGGAGATCATGATAGCAGTCATCCTTAACCGAAGTACAGCTGAAGTCGGTTGGAGTGTATGCAGAAAGGACAAACAAATTGCGCCTCTCTTCACGGTGTCTTTTGATTCTACATGAGTCTTGAAGACGAACCGCACACAGTCGGTTGTCGATTGGGAACCAGTCGAGTAATGCAGCCTCCGCTTTGTCACTCAATGCGATATCGACAGCAGCTAAGCCGGCTGCTGCTGCCTCCATGTCAATAGACAGACGTAGGTAATATGTGGTCTCAAGAGCAGCAGGGGACGAAAAATAAACCACAGTACTGGGATCCCGTAATCGAGTCTCTGAAAGGCAACAAACATCGATGGCGAAGGACTCTAGAGTGCGCGCCAGGCCAGCCTGTTGAACGTTGCTAGATGGAATGAAGTAAGGGATCAAAGGATAGCTGAATTCCGGATGATTTGGATTTCAGCGAGACGGGCATTGGAAGTAGATACAACAGGTTGTAGATTATCAACAAAAGTTGGCTTGTGATAGAGTAGCACGAGTAGCAAGGAAAGTAGCAGCAGAAGTAAGCGACGTAGTAGTAATGGTTGCGAAAACTATGGATTTCACAGAGAGCACGATACTACCCGGTTGCCCAAGCCGAAGTAGGGAGTTGTCTTAGGGGACTCCACCCTGCGTCTTTGGCTCAATAGCCTACTCTCAAGGCCGCGGAGCGAAGTCAGGGATTCGCTCCCATTGGGAGCCGGTTACTGATTGCTCGGTTCATACGCCTTTCGTTTGGTGAGTAGCCAAACAGGGGCCCAATCTTCCCCACGATTAGAGCAGCAAAGTACTGGGATACACTGCTTCACCAAGGTGAAACAAGGGGCAGTGACTTTATTTAGTGGCGAGTCACATCCGTCACGTCGCAGTGTTGTCAAACGGACACATGTGGCTTTTTATAGGGAGAAGACTTGCCAGGCGAAAACCCACGACCTACTGGAACACTGCCGTCGAACCATTCGCTGGACCGAGATAATCCCGGACCACCCAGCTGGCACCACGAGGAGGTTGTTTGGCAGGCCAATGGAACCAATGGAAGGAACCAAACGTCAAGCTATATGTAGATTGTGCAGTAGCTGCTATCAGGCTACCTTGACAGTTTCTGTAAGGCACTGGCGCGCCTGTCTTCGTGTTTTTCCGTCTTGCCGCATCGTTGCTGCCCGTACGATGGACCTTATGTAATCACTCACCTTAAAACCAAGCAGGTTAACTCCCAGCTTCAATCTGGATAGCACTGCCTTTTCCAAATTGATGATGAAAACGCTGTCAGATGTTCCCCGTACATGGGTACCTTTAGAATTAAATGCACTGAGCTTCATTCCGCATAGTTTATCACTTTACTGCATATTGTGCACAGGTAGGTTGCTTTCTGCTCACCTGGATCATGTTTTATTATCTTTTAAAAATTAATCAGGCTACTTGGTATGCAGGCCACGGTGACATTTAAACAAATAAAATCCTATACTCATGAGATGGTTGCGATGTTCTTTTGCCTCTTACATTATGGCGATTCGAGATAACTCAGGCAAAGTCCATGTAGCTGTGTCTACTTAAACAGACATTTCACGTGCTCCTGTGATCAAATACGGTCGTTGTGGCATTTTCCGAACTCTCTAATGTTATGGGCGAGTTCTCACAAGTGGTGGGTGACACTTTAAGCATTTCCCTTCGTACAAGAATAGGACAGGACAATGACTCGTGGATGTGTTAAGTGAACAGCCCAATGCTAACCATTCCGCTTAACATGCCACGTCAAATGGCTAACAGGTAATGTGGAGAGATCGGTTTGATTCGATCAAACAGCTACCATGATGTAAACGGAAGGCAACCACGGCCAAGGGTTATACATCATGCGCCCATTGCTAGCTGTTGGTGGCTCGATCAAACGCTACGGTTTTCCTTCCATACATCATTGCGAAGTGCACTCTGCACCTCAAATACTACGTATTCGTTAAACACCATGGGTCCAAACAGCCTAAAACGTTGGTAAAAGCTTGTTTATGATAGTTCCCTGAGCTAAACATTCGGTACGGACCCTGTTCCCACTGGCCTCCACGGAGTAACCGTTTCCAGTCGTACGCCCTCAGAGGTGGTCAGGTATCGTCAGTGGATCTGCTTAGATAGAAATCAACGGAAATGAATCAGAGGTTGTTAGTAGTTGGAGCAAATGCTTGTTGTTTAAGTCCAGAGCTAATGGTAGTCGACTAATTTTATGAACATCGGTGAAAGGAAAATGTTCTTACCTGAAGTAGCTCAGATCTAATGCGCTCCGTCTCGTCATCCCCCCGTGCGTCAATCAACTCAGCAACCGCCTTTGGCTGTTCAGTTAGTGCTGTGATCTTAAAAGCGTCCAAAGTGGCCTGTTGAATGATACGATTTTCCATTCGCCTCAGGTTTGAAGGCACCACTAATGGCGGTCGGCCAACATACAAACCTTCGTCATCTGGGTAACGTGGAGCACGTCCACCTGTCTTGAGCTGAAGTGGAGCTAATAATGGAATTGTGTTACACGGAATTGGTCTGATCTCATTGCTAGAAAAGGTTAGGTGCTTTTTAAATTTCGAAGAAACCCGAGCAACATAGAGACCATCACTAAAGTGATCATTTTATTAAGTATGTCTTTATTCATGTGTATGAAGGGGTGATTCAAATAAGTATGTCGATGTGTGCGTTTCGTGAGAAGCCTTTTTGTAGGGTACACAGTTTGAATCCGTCTTCTGCCTGTTTATCCGTTTGGTTATATATCTATCCGCTTGGTTCTACTTTGTCCCCTATCCTTACATGGATAATAACATCTCCATGGCTCCCATCATCTCACTATTTTAGAAGTGAAGCAGAATATTTGTGAATGTTGTGTTACCCCCAAGCAAAACTGCGTTCCACTGCCGCTTTCGTGCTCCTTTGCATGCATCAGGCCCCACCGAGTAGCGGTAGGCAGGACTTAGCACACCGGTCCCCAAGCGTTGGGGGTAGAGGCTTCGGCTAACATCCCGAGTCGCAGTCCTGCATTCTCCACCTGACCAGTGCAAGTAAACATGAAACCGGTGTGTGGGGTGCAGTGCTTTGCGAGCGAGAGAAAGCCACAACTGCTTTAGTTGCAGTCCCAATGATTGACGCGACTTAAGGTCATTTTCAAGTGGATCGAATTCCTAATTGAGCTCTCACGCCACAATCCATTCGCACACACACAACACCACAGGTGATTCAAAATGACTCACCCAGGATAGTTGCGATTACCGACTGTCTTCTCTTCGGGGTATATAAGCATGGGAAATGGGGGAATTCGTACAATTCCATGCAATCCGTTACTGCATAGCCTACCTTCAGTATTCGTTGCATAGTATAAAAAGCCAGCCTCCACATCAATCCGTTCTTTCTCGGTTGGCCAGTCAGCTATCCCGGATATCAGAAGATCCGCTCCACTCATTTGTGTGTAGTCTTCAAAATTTTTCACCGATGATTCCGTTTCGTCAATGATCTGTATAGAAACAATACAATTTGGTGTACTAATTCAGCTGTACCCTGATTTGTGGTAACGTAGTACCCAAGAATACAACACAGAAACAGAGTGGTTATCAGCGCAATGAATTCAGTGAGTTAGGCTTTGGCAACACTTTATGGGCAGGGTAGAGGCGAAACTTTACTCACTTCAGGACGTTTACCTCAAATGAATGTTGGTGCTGTGACGACGACACGCTAACGTCGGTGGATACGCCAGCGTTAGTACGTTGTCGGATGAGATAATTTGAACTAACTCCGAAGCCTCGGGTATGTTGGCCTGCAAGGCCGACTCGGTCCCGGTCTTAGCACAAAGAGTTAACTCCACTTAGTTGATGCCGATATTTTGCGACCACGTAGTGCTTGCGATTTTGATTGTGATTTCATTCAGCTTACCGATTCCGACTAACATCAAATGCTGGTAGCATTCCGGCTATAGAAGGCGCATTGAGGAAATTTTTGCAACAGATGTACAATTGAATCCAATTATTGGACTTCAGATACTCCGACAGCTAGGTTGGTACTCCGAACATGATCTAGTGGCTACCTCGAGGCTCTTTGTTTCCAGGTGTTCATGTTGGTCGGGCGTGGAGTTAAGGTGAGCTTGAGTCCAAGGATATTAACAGCTATTTTCTACTTATATCAGGTAATTTTTCAGGACTTCCTAATGAATGGGTACGGTTGTTGCCTTTCGTCACGGTGCAGTAATGAGGTAAAGTAACCTTTGTTCTTTATGCTGTTAGTGGTTGCATGTAGTCCTATTCTGTTCTATGCTTTTTTGTCAATTCAATCGACGAGGTAAATGAACGAGTTAGGATTCGTCGGGTTCGGTCAATCTAACGTAATTGAATATGCGATTGATAGTAGGGTGATTAACAGTGCACTGGAAAGACATGATGCTTTGCCCGTTGCACGAGACATGTCAAACCTACATCCCTCATTAGTCATCTATTGTTGAAAGATCATAACTTCAATAATGAAGGTCCATACTGAATGATCCATGTGATGCCATAAGTTTCGGGAAAATTGCAGTCTTTCGTTGATCAAAGGATATTTGCTCCATACCCCAGTATTTCAGTTACTTTATGTACACTCATGTAATTCAAAGGAACCCTCATCAAAAATGGATTATTGGTTATGTAACTCCGAATTTCCACAAAGATTTCTACCATTGTGTTCTGTTTGCAACATTTGGGTGTCCGATAAATAAGTTGCACTATCTCGCAAAAGTGCGGTGGTGGTTGGACGTTGGGAAGTAAGAGGTCTGTGAGAACATCCACTATTTGATACTTTGGCTTGTTACACAGTAAAGAAAGCCACCAACCGCGGTCACATGAGCTTGGAAACGACTGGCCTGAGGTGACATTGGCAATGCGATATCCGTTCCAAGCCAAGGAGGAATAACGTTAGGTTGTGCTGCAGCAGAGGTAGTGTTGTGTATTCTGTCAGCATGCTTAACGGCTAGTCTAAACAGACACCTGTACACAACCCCAAAACACACACACACACACACAAAGCCTCTAATTTTCTGCTTCCCTATTGGTTCATCTTTCTACTTGCGACACCTTATTGTATTCACGTAGTTAGACACATATCAGATTACAGTAGTTGGTTTACCGCAGCGACCTTCTTACTTCGGCTGGTGCATTTGACATTTAGTACACAACAGGTAGGGTATCAGCAGACCATGTAAACGTGGTTTGTGGACGACAGTTAACGGAAGAAACATCGGTTTTAAACCAAATTAACAAATAATCCTATCAGCCTGTTACAATCGAGAAATAACAGGTCGTCTTGTAACTAAACGTTTTAATAAAAATTCAGCATTTGTCCCGCCTTCGAAGGATTACAGAATAATAAACAAGGGCTTTAATGTACGAACCGATTCGCCTCAAGTGGACAAAACCAACGGATGTGAGGAAAAGCTGCTCACCAGAAGAAGCAGTCCATGAGGTGGACATGGAGCCGACAAAAAGCACGGGAATCAAAATGAGGTATAAGTTGTTCAAAACTGCACGGACGAAACAATTTTTATTTTTCGCATGCCGATTGTTACACTTGTTGTCCTTACTAATGGTTGAGGCACTGAACATATGAGTCAGCGCACTTCTGCTCACAGTTCTTCCACCCATTCCGGTTGCGGGCCATGTGTTGAAAAGTGTAAAACCACTGGCGCTCCACATCTTTGGGTCCGCATCCAGGAAGACGTAAGGGTCAGAAGGTGGCTAAGCGTGAACGTTTCGATTTCGCGTGCTGTCGCTTAGTGGAAGGCTGACAACCACGTGGTCGCGTCCGACCAGGTCCTGAATGAGCGAATAGAGTGCGGTGTGGCAAATACCCAAGCGCCATGCGTAGGACGTGAAATTGCCATCTCAGCTGACGTAGTCAAACCAGTTTTCAAAGGGTAGACTCGCAGTCCAAAGCACGCGACGTCTAGCGTCATCACTGTAAGCACTGTGTTGCTACCACACAGGAGCAATCCTTCTCAACCAACCGTTGTTGAATGTGGAAAGACGGCGTATGTCCTCCACGCGAGTCTGCCAAGATTTGCTTCCATACAACAACACTGAACGAACAGAAGCACAGTAAATGTGACCTTTTATTCAGATAAAGATGTCTCGACAACGCCACAAATGCTTCAGGTTGATAAATGCCGTTTGGAAGTTAAGGATGGAAAGAAAAACATCTTTGCGGCAGAAACGCTGTCTCCCAAGAGAAAGGAAACTATCTACCTGTTCAGGTGGTGCACCTTTAAGAGTGAAAACGAAAGCGAGTGTAGGCCAATCCCGGAGCAGCAGTTTAGACTTCGCTGAGCCGAAGCTCATGCCGTACTTAGAAGCTTCAACCGCCGAACGATTCAGAATGCGTAGCATACTGTACGGACCATCATTAAGTAGGGTGATCTTATCAATATGGATTAAGTCGGTCGCGTGTTCACCCGCTAGAAGCTCTAGACCAAACTTTTAGAAACCTACTAGAGCTCTCTATAGGACGCCTTCGATTGCAAAGTTGAAAAGGAACATGGACATAGCGCAGTCCAGTCGCCCACCACTATTGCCAGCAAAGGGCAAAGAAAGCTCGTCATCGAACCACTACTTGAGAAAAAAAGTAACGTGCGTGTAGGGTATTGGCGGTATACTCTTCTGGCTCCATGTGCTTTAACAAGCCACGCTAAAAGCGAGTGGCTCATCCGAGTCAAATGCAGCCTGTATGTCTAGGAGTGCTATGATAGCGAGCTTGTGAAAAAGGTGGTGAAGTTCGAGGATTTGGCAAAAGGCGAAGCTTTGATCCACGCGTCCGTGGAAGAGGGAGAAATCAGCCTGTTCCCCAAGGTAGTCGGACATATGTAGTGGAGTTTATCGGCAATCGAAAAAAGATGGCAATAGCTTGGATGCAACAGAAATGAGAATAAAATCTTGAAGGGTTATACATGTCATGCGAGCGGCATTTTTGAAAACCCGGACAATAACTAATTCGCCCAAAGAAGTAGGCCCTTTATCTTCATGCCAGATGTTTGCAAACAAGGAGGTCAGATGGTCAATGGTTTCCATGTCATCTTACCTAAACAGTACCGGAGGAAGTCCGCCTGAGCCCGGGATTTAAAGCGCTGCAAATATCGTATCTCGAGGCAGACTTCCGCTCCGCTGAATGGATCCAGTGTGACAAACCAGCGTGGGCAACTGACTGTACGGCGCGCTCGGATAGATGGTGGAGGCCAGCTGAACTACGAACGAAAGTGCTTGGCCCCTCGGTCAAGACGCATCCAATCGTTAGTGACCATAGACGTATTTGCCTTGCAGATAACCTCACTGACACCAGGCGTGCTGACGCCAATGGACTTGGTGATTTGGCATAGCTTTCGAGTGTTACCACAGAGGGCAGCACTCTCCATATCCGAAGCACCTTCAGACCAGCAAGCCGCGCGATCCTTGCGCAGGCTTTGCAAGAGCTATCGGTTGGCAGAGCAGCATGGCTGCACTGTACTTTGATTCTGCTTTGATATCACTACGGTGATCGAACTGCTCCAGAGCTCCAGCAGAAATCAAAGCCTTTAAGGGGCGTCGAGCTAGACCACAGCTTGAGAATCCGGAAGTGATCATTACTTTATGTATAACAGCATATTGTTGCTCAATGTCCTGCGATGGATTGCAACTAGGTGCTTCTGCCAATGAAGACTAATAGCTTGCCTGGACAGAGAAGTCAGTTAATCTGATCGCATCAATCTTGCGATTCTTTGTCTTTGGGGACCCAAAAGCACATGCAAATTTAGCACAAACAAGCGCATGATCTGAGGAGGCGGAGCAAACTCATTTCAAATCCCAGGCAAGTTCGAAAATCTGAAGCGGATTACAAGCTGATCAATTGGAGACAACGCTTGTGTTGGTGTAAGGGGACGCCAAGTCTTGGGAACTTTTTCTTATGCCTGAAGTTGCGGCTCCAGCGAAACAGATGACTGTCTTAGCGCAATGTGAGATGTCTCTCCTCATTTTAAGAGCGTTCCGCATCAAGTGAAAGGTGACAGCTAACATGTATAACAACAGTATACTAGCCCGTACCTTGAAGTCCTAAGCAACAAGGACCCTCGGGTCGTTAGCATTTCTTAAAAGCCGATGATGATCTCAATAACATCCGTCCTTGATCAAGCCACTACTACAGTCCCCTGGGACGTACGTTGAGATTGCAAAATAGTTGCGTCTCGCCTCGCATCGCTTGCTAATTCTGCATGGACCCTGCAGCAGAACTGCACATAGTCAGCTGTTACGAGGGAAAGCGCCCAGAAAGGCGGCCTTAGCTTTTCCACCTAGTGCAACAACGCTTATCCTTACCGTAATGTGATGGCTTGCGTGCTTCAGTGACCAATTGTGCGATGCTGGGTGGTGCTTATTTGCACCTTCAGAGCCACACATACCAGATTGGTCAGTGGGTGGAGGCCAGGCAAACTCATCCTCCTGGTCATCCAGCTAAGGGGTTGGAATAAGGGTGGCTCCCTATTCCTTAAAACAGACTCCCTGTAGCTCAACGCCAAACCCGCTGCCTTGCAGTCAGGTGTTTGAACCAAACGCTTTGGTTGAGAGCCCTAATTGTTCTCCAGTTTAAGCGAGGCAACCTGACAATAACCAGCATACGCAATACTACGCATCTTACGTCAAAAACATCATGATGCTCTGGTCACCGCGGAAGATAAGCAACGGTGCCACAACTGCTGTATCGAGCAGGGTGGATAGGGGTTTAAATGCTACTGTGCAAGCCATCCCATTTCCGTACTTCCCGTCCCGTTCGAGCAAAACTTATATACCGCTTGTTTTCAACCCCAAAACTGGACCTTTCCTAACCCTGCTTCGTTACGCTGTTACGTTACATAAATTTTTCCGTCAAATTCACGCATAGTGCTAATAATTTAGCTAGTGAAAAAATAAAAACAACATGTTGTTCATTCAAATTCACGCGGGCGTCAATCCATTCGCTCCCTGAAGGGTTTCATCCTCGCACCATTCTTGACACTCGCATTGGTCATGGGACATTTGCCAATGGGACTCCGTGGCTATATGCAGAGGGCTAAGTGTATGTGTCTATGGGGAAAAGATATGCTCCCGAGTACGTTGACACATTGGTGTTAACGGAAGGCAGACAGGGATGAGAGTGTGACTGCTAGGGGTCACCAACAGCACGCTTGACTTTAGCTGGTCCACCTAGGATAAGGCGTTTGAACATCCGCCCTCAGCACCCCTTTAACGGATCTTTTGTCGGAAAGGGTAACCATTGGTTCGTATTCTGACACTATCGGTAGCCGGTGTCCCAGTGCCAAAGTTGCAGCGCTTGTCCGAGCATTCCGTAACGTATCGAGCACAAAATATGTGAGCGGTCCAAGATACACAGTACCAGTGGCACATTTAGGCTCCAGGTTAATAACACCTCCGGTCTAACCACTATATCGCATGAAGATGATAATAATCATAATCATAAAAACAATGGGCATATTTCTCATTGAGTGAAAAGCTGTGACAATATTCGGCACAGAACATACGCGCACAGGTGATAGCATGCTTTTGCAAGAGCAATATCAATTTATCTTCTTATATTTGTCTGCATTCCTGGCAAGGTATTTGCCCCATATGTTTGTCTTATGCGACTGTAGGAGGCGACATTGCAGTTTGAATATGCTGTAGACACTGACGACTAATTGCATTGCCTGAATCCGGTGATATTGCACCCATTAGACGTTATCTGGGCTTTTATTGAACGGATGCTCAAGTGATCTTCCCCACGTAAAAACAGCATAACGGTGTCCAGGTGGAGGTAGCTTCCCAACTTACTGCGAATGGATCGTACAGTCTCAACCTGATGGTGAATAGCGACCGATTCCACAGAGAAGCATATATAGTGCGACGAAATTTAGACCGCAATTTTGTCTTGCATGGTGGTATAATCAGGGTAAGGTCTTTGTTACTTAGGTCTCGCGTGTAATTGTGCTTCAATATAAAGGTGACTCGATTTCAATGGGTATTGCCATGAATCAGATTGTGTATCAGTCTCCAGTTCTATTTTAGTCGTCGCAGCCAAAGCGGATCGATATGGTTGCTGGCATCACTCCCGAGAGTTTATACTAGAATTGTTGCCAAATACATGCTTCCTAAATGACCGTTGAAGACATTATATCAATGTTCTGTCTGGTTTCCTCATATTGCCTCAGATTATGCTGCGATACTCCAGGATGGGACGATTAGCGATGTTAACTAATTCAACTGTAGTTGTGATTGTATGCATGTTATGAGGGATGTTAGCGAAGGATTTTCTGGCTCGTGTTATCTGGTAATCAATCTGTTCTAGGAACATAAAGGTACAAGAATGTCTGATTCCATGGTCACGGGTAGACCGTTGTACACAGATGCCTTCGCTGTTACGTGTGATGGACACTTCGGGTGTCAAGCGAGAGCAACATATGATACTTGGCTGTTGTGGTTAAAACGTCATCATCCACTTGTCGCACCAAGTCTCAAGCGAATGAATGTATTCTTGAATGAGTGGTAATACATTCGGAAGCTCAACTCCTTGGTACTTGTGGGCAAACGTTATATCATCAACAAATAAATACGGCACGCCATGTTTGTTAACCGAACTGCTATCATTGACACAAAGAGGGGAAATTAATGTACCGAGCGCACATCCCTGTTTAATTCCGCTGATAATTGGACGCGGGGAAGAACAATAGTCGCCTAAGGTGATTATTTTAGCGGGACCGTTCACGTGTGATGATAGCCAACCCATTAAGGTGTTGCGGACTTCAAAGCAATCTATCTGAATCGGTAACCGTTTGTGAGGCACCCGATCGAATGATTTCTGCATGCGCAAGCATAGAATTAATATGGCATATTTTGAGTCAATGGAGTCTGGTAGGTAGTTCAGCTAATGCAGCTACCAGAATATGTACGCTTGTTAGTCAACGAAACCATTTTAGGACTTGTCTACCAGGTCCAGTGAGTTGATGAACTTCCTCACACTTGTTTACCAATTGCACGAATAATCCGGCTAGTATAGGAGTGTGTTGGTTTGGCCCGTTATTGGCAATCTTCTGTTTTGCGCAGCCCTTGTGGCAAGTGCTGAATAATGAAGAACTTCATTGATCTACAAAATATTTGGATCCCAGTGAAACGGCAAACATAGAAAAGAAGCTGTGACATATCAGACCCTCCCAGTTTCATGGCGGATGGCGGGATGCCATCAGCTTCCAGAATTGAGCACGGTTGAATAAAATGTTTTGCTTGGCGGATATTGCGGAGAGCAATAGCACGATAGATGGAGCCTTAGTATAATTATAGCGTTAGTGTCAAGGTTATATATGTGGAGAAGAAAGAGCTAAAGGCACCTGGATGTCGTCCACCAGTTCAGTGATCAATGAAAAGCGTTTATTGGTTATTCGACGGAGAAACTTGACCAGCGCTTTTACTTTGCATGTCATTCGTAGGGTTGCTTGATCTACATGTGTTCTCCCCAGCAAGTGTAAGTGCTTGCTTTCAGAGATGGGTCGGTGCATCTGTGGAATAATTGTAAAATAGTCTATCCTTTTTCGGCGCGCGATCCATTTGATGGATTTCTGACTCATCGAACGTTCCGCGGCATCTTTTAAATGTCACTGATTCATTTTTCTTTTGCAGCAACGAGGTTATGGTTTGCTGAAACCAATGATAGAGGTGCTCCACGGCTGTGCATGCATGGTTGGAGAGAAAGAAGGCATCCCAATCGCAGAACCGGATTATTTGACGGAATGGTTTCCAGTTACTACTGCGGACGATGTAGTAGGAAGGAGGTAGTTGTTTGATGGCCATTTTAACGGTGAAGGTTAAGAGTATCATGTGGTCGGCGCTACCACGAATGTTCTCTGCAACGTCTCTCTGTACGTTGGCCATACCCAATGTAAACATCATGTCTAATGTGTTCGTCAACCTAGTTGGTATAGTAACCCACTGTGTCCAACCAACCTTGACTGAATAATTGAAGGCTCTGTGCATAAACAAGGAAATCTGGGAAGACCACTGTATCTTCTGTATGTTGAAATCACTTACAATTAGCCGCTTTTTGTGCGTCAATTCCGATGCAAAATCGAAAGCTGAGGTGATACGGAGAACATGCATAGTTAATGCATTTGGCGGGATGCGGATAGATGTAAGTAAACCGAGACTCCTGAGAGGGAGAACCAGAGAATCAGGGACATTCGTCAACGGTATATGTTCAAACCGTTCAGCTGTACATATATGATGGAGTTACATGAGGTATCCTCCACCTTTTCGTTTACAGTGATCTTTATGAGAAAGGTGTTAAAGGGGGGAAATTGGAATACAGTCTAATATATCAGCGGGGTAGCACGTTTCGGTAACGAGGATTGCTTGCAGCTAGTTTAAATGTGCAAGCATGCTTAGGGAATACCGTTTGTTGATAATCCATTTGGTGTCAATCAAAAGTAATGAAAACTTATCGTAAATGGTAGAATCAGTGTTCGCGTCATTGTTGTGTGGGTCATTATATATATATATATATATATATATATATATATATATATTTCAATGAATGAAACCGCGCCTGTTGAAATTCCTTACATATGCGGCAGGTGCCAAATATATGCACTTGTTATTTCTGCAATTTCTTCACCTGACCAGATAAGCTCAGCTTCAAGTCAACCGCAATATATCCTTGATACATCAAGCCTCTCCTTTCACAAGGTATACCGGCGATCGCGCAGGGCACATTACCCCTACCTTCAAGGTTATTAGCATTGGACTCGTTCCCAATACTCCCGTGCATATTTACTGCTCAACTAATCCGCGATTACAATGACCCACTCCTAGGATGGATCACAAGCTTTCTTCTCCACCGGAGCTTAGAGGTAAAAGTGCGTGGGTCCCTGTCCCACCCAATCCAAGTCGAATGTGGTGTACCACAAGGATCGGTACTGAGGCCACGATTGTTTTTGATGTATATTGACGACATAGCGGCCCTCATTCTTTCCAACTGCCTACTCTATGCCGACGACATCAAGGTCTGGAGAGCGATCAATACACCAGACGACTCAGCAATACTTCAAGAGGATCTGGATAAGGTGTATGCGTGGTCAGTTCAGAACCAACTCCCACTCAACACAGAAAAGTGCAGAGTATTACACTTACGTCACCAATCAGCATTTTTCTATAAACTGGGTGACCATGTGCTTCATACAACTGCTGAGGAAAAGGATTTAGGAGTCTTGATTCAGTCCGACCTTGGTTGTTCAGCCAAGGCAAAGAAAGCATCGAACGCGAGCATTCGAAATTTGGGCCTTCTCCGGCGCACATTTGGACGCTTCGATCCATCCGTTTTCACCAACTTCTAGGTGCATACATACGACCACACGTGGAGTATGCAATACAAGTCTGGCAGCCGTGGCTGAGGAAAGACCTCTCTGATTTAGAGAAACCTCAACGACGCGCAACGAAGAACGTGAAAGGTTTAGGCCAGTTACGCTACGAAGACAGCCTGAGATTGCTCGGGATATTTAGTGGTCAATATCGACGACTACGGGGAGATTTGATTTTGGCTTATCAGATTCTGACAGACCCCAATCATACCTGCCGCCATCTGCTGGAGCTCAGTAATAACAACAATCTGAGAGGCCATCATCTGAAGCTGGCAGTGCAGTACATCCGTTTGGAATGTCGACGGAATTTCTTTTTCGTGCGTGTTTGCCAAGCCTGGAATGCTCTCCCAGAATCTGTAGTCAGTGCACCCAACCTGATCGAGTTCAAAAATCGAGTTGATAGTGCACTCACCTCATTGCACTATCTCCCATAGTACAGTGTAATTTTGAGAGATCCAAAATCCATACTTTAAAAATAATTTTCCCCCACGCAAATTTCAACAGTGGATTTATATTTATATTTTGACGCTTCAAAATCAAACACTTTGCTCCGTGCGAATTTCAAGGGGCGGTGACTCTTTTAACCAAGTACTCCATACCTCATGATCCCCTCCGGAGTTATAGTGGATTATTATTTTGACACTTCAAACTCGGTGAGTCCACAAGCTTGTTGTGACTCGTTGTTAAACGATTTTACTGAATTGGTTTCCTTTGAATTTTTCACACTTCCATGATTTTCGCACTGATCACCCTACGGGATTTGTCAAGCTTTAGCTTTTATACCCGCATAAATCCATTGTTCCATTGTTCCATTGATATGAAGTTTACATTGGGTATGGCCAACGTACAGAGAGACGTTGCAGAGAACATTCGTGGTAGCGCCGACCACATGATACTCTTAACCTTCACCGTTAAAATGGCCATCAAACAACTAACTCCTTTCTACTACATCGTCCGCAGTAGTAACTGGAAACCATTCCGTCAAATAATCCGGTTCTGCGATTGGGATGCCTTCTTTCTCTCCAACCATGCATGCACAGCCGTGGAGCGCCTCTATCATTGGTTTCAGCAAACCATAACCTCGTTGCTGCAAAAGAAAAACGAATCAGTGACATTTATAAGATGCCGCGGAACGTTCGATGAGTCAGAAATCCATCAAATGGATCGCGCGCCGAAAAAGGATAGACTGTTTTACAATTATTCCACAGATGCACCGACCCATCTCTGAAAGCAAGCACTTACACTTGCTGGGGAGAACACATGTAGATCAAGCAACCCTACGAATGACATGCAAAGTAAAAGCGCTGGTCAAGTTTCTCCGTCGAATAACCAATAAACGCTTTTCATTGATCACTGAACTGGTGGACGACATCCAGGTGCTTTTAGCTCTTTCTTCTCCACATATATAACCTTATTCCAAACCCTTAGCTGGATGACCAGGAGGATGAGTTTGTCTGGCCTCCACCCACTGACCAATCTGGTATGTGTGGCTCTGAAGGTGCAAATAAGCACCACCCAGCATCGCACAATTGATCACTGAAGCACGCAAGCCATCACATTACGGTAAGGATAAGCGTTGTTGCACTAGGTGGAAAAGCTAAGGCCGTCTTTCTGGGCGCTTTCCCTCGTAACAGCTGACTATGTGCAGTTCTGCTGCAGGTTCCATGTAGAATTAGCAAGCGATGCGAGGCGAGACGCAACTATTTTGCAATCTCAACGTACGTCCCAAGGGACTGTAGTAGTGGCTTGATCAAGGACGGATTTTATCGAGATCATCATCGGCTCTTGAGCAATGTTAACGACCCGAGGGTCCTTGTTGCTTAGGACTTCAAGGTACGGGCTAGTATACTGTTATTATACATGTTAGCTGTCATCTTTCACTTGATGCGGAACGCTCTTAAAATGAGGAGAGACATCTCACATTGCGCTAAGACAGTCATCTGTTTCGCTCGAGCCGCAACTTCAGGCATAAGAAAAAGTTCCCAAGACTTGGCGTCCCCTTACACCAACACAAGCGTTGTCTCCAATTGATCAGCTTGTAATCCGCTTCAGATTTTCGAACTTGTCTGGGATTTGAAATGAGTTTGCTCCGCCTCCTCAGATTATGCGCTAGTTTGTGCTAAATTTGCATGTGCTTTTGGGTCTCCAAAGACAAACAATCGCAAGATTGATGCGATCAGATTAACTGACTTCTCTGTCCAGGCAAGCTATTAGTCTTCATTGACAGAAGCACCTAGTTGCAATCCATCGCAAGACATTGAGCAACAATATGCTGTTATACATAAAGTAATGATCACTTCCGGATTCTCAAGCTGTGGTCTAGCTCGACGCCCCTTAAAGGCTTTGATTTCTGCTGGAGCTCTGGAGCAGTTCGACCACCGTAGTGATATCAAAGCAGAATCAAAGTACAGTGCAGCCATGCTGCTCTGCCAACCGGTAGCTCTTGCAAAGCCTGCGCAAGGATCGCGCGGCTTGCTGGTCTGAAGGTGCTTCGGATATGGAGAGTGCTGCCCTCTGTGGTAACACTCGAAAGCTATGCCAAATCACCAAGTCCATTGGTGTCAGCACGCCTGGTGTCAGTGAGGTTATCTGCAAGGCAAATACGTCTATGCTCACTAACGATTGGATGCGTCTTGACCGAGGGGTCAAGCACTTTCGTTCGTAGTTCAGCTGGCCTCCACCATCTATCCGAGCGCGCCGTACAGTCAGTTGCCCACGTTGGTTTGTCCCACTGGATCCATTGAGCGGAGCGGAAGTCTGCCTCGAGATACGATATTTGCAGCGCTTTAAATCCCGGGCTCAGGCGGACTTCCTCCGGTACTGTTTAGGCAGGATGACATGGAAACCATTGACCATCTGACCTCCTTGTTTGCAAACATCTGGCATGAAGATAAAGGGCCTACTTCATGGGTCGAAGTAGTTATTATCCGATTTTATAAAAAACGAATTTTCAAAACGAAGTTTGGAGTCGAAGCTTCGCCACACTTTGAACTCTATGGTTCGCGGTACATGCGGAATCGCAGGCAGATCCATTATCATAGGAGTTAGTCAGCTGACATCGGTGATGTTTTACAAATGAACAGTTGACGGGTGATGGCGTCGCGTGAATGCAAGAAGCAGAAATTGTAGCTCCTGTGATCAGTCCATGGGTTTTCTTCGTAGAGCGTGATACTAGCCGGTTGCCCAAAGCAAAATAGAGCGTTTACTTAGGGGACACCGCCCCGAGACTTTGGCCACAGTTTACCAGAAAGGCAGCAAGGCGAGTCCAAAGGAATCGTGTCTATTGGGAGCCGGTGGCTGATTATTTCATACGCCTTTCCTTCATTCAATTAAAAAATGTGGGTCAATCACGCACACGATTTCGGCAACAGGGTGCTAAAATTGTAATGCCCTACCGAAATGAAGCAAGGAGCAGTGATATTATTTAGTGTTGAGTCACCTCCGTCACGTCGCAGTATTGTTAAAAGGACGCATGCGGCATTTTATAAGGTGAACTCTTGTCAGGCGAAAATCTAAGACGTCCTGGAATACCGCCACTGAAACATTTACTGGAACGTTATGATGACTTTATAAGGTATAAGAAACGATAACTTACTATCTCTATTTGGTGATGTGGTGGGGTAACAAGAAAGTCTAGAAAATAGCAGCTAGTACTTTGCTGTTAAAAGAAAGGACCTGTCGTTTTTAACGCGGCAACCGTAGAGTCTGCGTGGTCTCGCAGCTCTACTATGCGACTAACACCAAATTGACGGTATTTTCTAGCATCTGGACAAAGGGATAGTGCTAACTAGCAAAGTGTAAATGGCTGAGTGCGTCATCCAACTGAGATTTAAATATTGCTAGTGTAGGCGCAGGGACGATTGATTCCGGGAGTGCGTTCTCCACGTAACAGTCTGAAATAGAAAAGCATTTTGTCGGCCATCCAGGGAAGCATTCTGTGCTGCTAGCTTCGATGGGTGACATCCCAAATTTGTGTTGCTGCTGAGTTGCAGTAAAGAGCGGTACACATGTTTTGCACTGTGCGAAATAAAGCATGTCATTATCAAGTCGCCTTGTAATCTGCTGAATACTTCCAAAAGTTTCAGCCTTTGCTCGAACGCTAGACGGTGCACAACAACTACGTATTTGGAAGGCAGACGCTGAAGCTGCTTCAGTGTAACAACTCATGTTTCAACCATGGCTACCAAGCTTGAATTAAGTGCACATTTATGACCTGGCCGTAGATGCTGTTATGATTTCCTCGCATTCTCCCAACAAACCGCTGCGCACGGGGTGATTTCTGTTTGTAGACGGCAATTACATCGGCGTCTGCCAGAAGATAGCCAAACGCAGCTGATTTTGCAAATCGTGGATTTGAAGTGTTCGGCTTTGATTTGTCGTCCAAAGTACAAGTTGCACATTAGTCCAACTCACTTCCTTGCCCAGTACTAACGAAACGGATAGAGACATTTCCGGTCTCTACCAGCTGTCAACACTGTAGCCCATGATCACTAGCCTACCATTCTCGATATTTTTAGGGAGACGTTGCTGCAGCTATAAGTGGAATTCTCCCCATACTCATTGGAGACTAACGTCCTGCTCACCGCTAGGTACAAGGGTTGGAGGTTTGGTAGATTGCCTGTTGTAAAATGCGGTGTTGGCCGTTGAAGAACAACATGCTCGTGATGATTAGAATGACAGATTTTAACTAAAAGATATCACAGTCCCAGTACACACTTGGACTCCGGAATCCTACGATGAACAACCTTAGTATACGAGTCTGCTGCTTGGCCTCCTGACTGCGGTGCTGTGGGGTGGCAGCATAAACCAGCGAGCAACGCTTTCGCGGCGGAACGGTTCGGCTATTTGCGATACCAACCAAAGGTAATGCATTTTTGTGTAGATAGTGAAACCGCTACAGCCGAGGGAGTAACATTTCACCGAATACAAATGTGATTTGGTGGACGTTTCATCCACTCATTTGAACACGCAAACGTTTGACAGATGTGAGGCCCTGGTCTGGGCTGATATGCGTCATTCCGATAGTAAGCACCGAAACAGAAACTGTCTCTTTTACTTATTCAATGTGTGATACATTTCTGCGAAAGTCGGGCTATAGTTATGAAGTTATAGACGGTTCTGCAGATAACTGAGCGTAGCTGACGACAGCGTAATACTAATTGAGAAAGATACCTTTGGCCTCAAACCATGAGTTCTTTTCTGCGAGACTCTTTTCACTAAGGTGTACAAAGCAAATTTGGATGCTGGAACGATGCTGACCTCCAGATTCCGATCCACCATAGATTCTCACAACTATACATCGTAGAGAGGTGCTTTATGGGATTGCACGCGCGCTACCCAAAGCTATAATATGCAAGTAAAACAACTCACGTCTACGAAAATTCTCTTCGCAGGGTAGTGGCTGGACAGTGGCATAAAGCACCAAGTTTTACACCGGACATCACTTTCAAGCTTGTATATTTAGACACATTTAACACTTGGGCTGTTCATTTTAACAGTATTCATCCCTTACCAGAATTGCAAGCATACTGATTTACCTTGGTATCGGTTTATATAAGTAATTGGAAGACGACGGACAAGGCAGCACACTTGTCGGTAGCTTAGCCTGACTGGTAAGCGACCTAATCATACAATCATTCACTCACCTCGTGAACAGTAGGCGCAAGTACGCCCCGCTGGCAGAATTCTGCACCATCTTTCATTCCAACAGCAGAAGACTCCGATGCGTTGATTCCACGTTGCTGACCAGTTTCAGTGGCACTGCTCCATTCTTTTGCGAAAAAATCGCGCGCTATCTGTTCGCTTAGTGTGTCCACCTTGCTCAGCTCCTCCCATGTCAGCTGTTCGAGGTCAAAATTGAGAACATTGTGACATATTAGCCCGTGTGACAAACTAAATGACAACTGAACTTACATGCATTCGCAAACATTCGAAGACTGGATCTATGTCGTGAGTTGGTTGTGTGTGTACTTGTAGACACTTGCCTTAAAAGCTGGCATGTTCTTGTTCGTACACAATGTTGACGCAACCCACAGGATCATAGCATGTGAGGTTTCATAGCCATTTCAGGACAACTGTCTGAATGGTGGAGTGAACTCACAGCTACCGACGCTTTGGGTTCATTCACGAGAAGGTGGACTCGAGGAAGTAAAATTCTCTCATCTACTTTCACTTATGAGGGCAAAGAAGTGCGCATGTCAAGCAATGCAAACCAAGTGCCAGGCATGATGTACGGCCGAACGAACATCACATTGGGATCAAAAGTTTAGTGAACAAGAAGTTCTAGGGAAACGTTTGATCCGATCAAGAAAATCGGATTTGTTGCTGTTGAACGTTAGTAAGACTGTACTTTGAGAGCTGCTCCATACTTCGTTACATTTTAGGAAGCATGGAGCGCAATGTTTGGCACAAAGAACACTGAAAACGCCTCCACTTCAGATGCGGTCGGAACGACCTGTGTGATCGAATGTTATTTCTTGATAAGTCACTGTCTCATCGTAGTGTGTGCTGAAATCCAAACGCACAACGGTAATTCAACACCACACAGGAGCAGTGTATTAGTTAGCAGATCTTTAAGGGGTCTAAGAACTGATCTATCAACTAGTTAAACCAAAAGCTTGCTGAAGTGCTGCGTAATGTATTGTGTACTCGCCCCAAGCCTCGACGAACTGGGCACTAATCTGTAATCATCCAGCCTTCGAATATGATATGACATGAGAGAAGAATAGTCATCCAGTGTCGAGGCAAGTCATACAAGCCACGTAGGTCCCCGATTCGTCTCCAAGAAGTCAATAAGCACGTCAAAGGAATCTGCATAAGAAGTAGCGCGCCAACACCCCGTTCAATTTTGAAATCCCTCAATCGCATATTCATCCATCAGATCCTACGCTAGGCAATTAACTTTGACTCGGAATACGAAGAGCAGTTCTCCGTATCACTGGTACTTTGCGCCTGTGACTTGGGTGTTTCATGTTTCATTTCATTGCGTGTGTTTAACTAGCGTAAGAAGGCTACAACACGTAAACTGTGCCTCGTGCTTCAGTTTCCGTTTCTGTATAGGTTGCACGTTTAGCCTATTGCTCGCGGTTAGTCGGGAAAAGCCTTGAGCTGTGACCAGACTCCAGGAATATAGAGCTGCGGAATGGCTCAGTGCGTTGAGAACGCTCCCCTTATGGTTCTCCTTAACTCTCCTTCCCATCGATCTATCTTGGTGTTCACGCATTTGGGTTACAACCATGCCTTGTCTTGTACCGATCATAGTGCGCTCAGTTACATTTTCCTGTGTTTTCAAGACTGCATAGCCTCTCACATATCGTTAACGAAATGTCAGAGACTCATGTATTTGAAAAGTGGCGCGTTGGATAGAATCTAGGTAGGTGTGGGCGAATGTCCAGAGTATTCTAACTCGTACGTACCGGTACCTGAACCGTTTGAAAATATCAAACGAGAGCGCAACCTCTGGATCAGGCATGCAAGTCACGAGGGAATGCATGTCAATGAGTAGCGCGATGTAATGATAAAACCGTGGTTGCAGTGGTGAACAATCACACCACAGAACCTCTTTCCCAATCTGAAGCGGCGCCGCTGATTTAGTGGGCGGCTGGTTCGAGTATTAACAGAATAGTGCGACTGGTTCTTGGAGTTCCCGTAAGACGGTAGCAAGACGGTTCTATAAGATGGACGGCATCTATAACGTGGCTGAATCGGACTAAGCTGGTTTCTTTACAACTGCCGGAGGCTTTCAAAACAAAATGATGGTGATGACAATGTGCAAACTTACCATCTCATTGGTTTGGGGTTCTGATGATGGACGTCCATTCCATTTGTACGCTTCATCCATCAGTTCGGAGACATAACGTTTATGTGCACTCGGGCGGGAAGCAAGCGGTGTCAGTGATCGCGTTCGGTCCGTTGGCGTGTCAGCTTCTAATCTCAATTTGTCTCTGGTGACAACCGAACTTTCTCGCTGTGCGTGCTATCGGTGGACAAAGTAAGGTAAAAGATGAAGCCGTCAAAACTATATCCCTGTAAGTATGGGAAAGTATCTACTTCCTTGAACGCTGCATATCCAGCCTGATGGGAGAATTCACTGCTGGCTCATTTCGTTGCTACTAGTGATAAACCAAGTTTCTAGATGTCATAAAACCACATAATGCTGGTATTGTTGCTCAGGTTAATGTATTTGTAGTATAAAATACCTAACACGACTGTACAACATAGCCGATAGACCAAGAAATACCCGAAATTGCCTCACGAAATGTCCTCTACCTGTCTCATTCACTTGTCCAAGTCATCAGTCTGAAACTATATATGGAGTTGGCTCACACTGGTTGGGTGAATTGCATGATGTTGGCTAATAATCGACCTGGTTGACTGCACTTAGGCCATCAACATCTGAGTACAGTCACTAGACGAATATGAACTACCTTCCTCAGCCCGAATCAGTTGAACACCTGCAATTGTAATCCCAATTACCAAGTATACCATACTGGCAACGGAGATGAAGCCATTTAGAATTTCAAGACCCAGGGTTGAATTGTTTGGAGAACCTAGTTTTTCTTTACCTCAAACTTTGACTGGATGTGGAGAGCTACCATCCATAATAAGCCTCACTGAACAGTTTAATATAGAGTTCTTCCGTGTTGGCTATACACGATGAGATTTCACGAATCTTGGTATCTAGTGGCATGGGTATCTTGTTGAAGTTTTGGCCACGCAGATAAATGCTAATGTAAGAACAGGAAATTAATAAGTTGGAGAGTTTTGAATCTGCTCTCTCCTAATACTGCACTCCACGACCGACCGCTTTCGTCCTGCTTTCGATTTGTCAGTTAGACGTAGCCTGAACGGAGAGTAGAACCCGACACACAGTGGTTGACGGCCTACGCCTGGGTCATTAGGCCAGGACTCCGCGAGCAGCTGTCGACACAACGGTTAGAAGTTCATAGTTGGGCCTTGGAGTACACGCCCTGTGTCCGGATTGCAACATGTATTCTCGAATGAGGCTCCGGTTTGCTTTGAAGTAAACCTCTACCGTTTCGATCACCGGGATTGCATCCGAAATGAAGAGTTTCGGAGCTACTCTTTCTCAACACTGCGTTTTACAACCGACTCGTTGGTTCATAATTTGGACTGAGCAGGTAGAGATAGTCTGAGCTGTGGGTGGAACATGATAAACCGCTGTATTTGCCACACATGATAATCACTCCTAAAACCTGTTTATCGCTGCCACTGAATAAGTTGTGTATAAAGACCGTGACAAAAATCCGCTGGCCGAGTTGGACCACATCACATACAACATATGTATCATATGCGTATGATACCGAGCAGGCAATTCAATTTGCATAATACCACATGTGAACCATTCAGACGGACAAAAGTTTGCTTAGAAAATTCACTGTTTTCGGATTCGCTGTTTATATTAACGATAGTTTTCCTTCTGAAAACCCTCAGTCAACATCTTGTGGGATGTGTTAAGTTTAGGCTTTTTACTCGCAATACACCATTGATCACTGACCACATCCGGTGATGTTGGCGACCGGTCGGTTGGGGTACTCACCACCGGAGCTACATGGGTACGCACAAGAGTCCACACACAAGTTCACATACAAGAAACTCTGCAGTAGCCATCGTCAGGATCCTACTAAGTGCTCGTTTTTACTAATTTGCGAACCATCTCATGATCTCGATTTCTGCAGATAACCCAGAAAAGCAACAAAAATCTAAGCTCTATTACTGAATTAGGCCCGAGTTAGTATTACAATTCAAATGTTAGCTGTAACCAACAGATGGAACAGTCAGCTGGTGTTCACTTGCGCTAACCATCAGCAGGAGGTAACCAACGAAGTCTACTAGCAGTAAAATCACCTTCCCCAATAAGTTAATTATGGCATACCGGACCCAATATAATTTGTAGACTATTTGATCACAAGCAAATACAGTACAACGTGCAATGGTAACCGCCTGTCTATGGCGACCATCCAAAAACAGTCCCAAGGTTTTCCCTATACGTAGTGTCCCTATGTATGAACACGTCCATGGCGAACACCTGACCAAGGCGTCCACCTTTTTTCGGTCCCTAGACTGCATATTGCTTGAAAACGCTTGTGTCATAGCTGCTTCGCAAATTTGGTTTGGATTCGCGGTGCACAAACAACGCCTTGTTTCACCGGGGATCAATACGCATAATCACAAACGCTGCGCATCGCACCTCTCCGCTTCCTAATAGCGCACTGAAGATGTCACATCGGGTGGTGCTGGAACGTTCGCAACAAAACTGCCGAGGTCACAGTACATACGGACCACTAATTAAAAAGCACCTTACTTTAATTACAGCTGTACAGATTTGTGGACGCCTTATTTGAACTTCTACCGCCGATCCACTTTGAGACCTGCCTTAGCGAGAAAACCAACAACCAGTTACTGCCCCTCACGGTTAGCAGCTGGAAACGCATGCGGACTACATGGAGGAACAACAAAACGCCCATATAATCCGCATAACTGAGATGAACTTGCACGGGTGACATCCTGCCACCATCCGTGTACCCACATAAATGGGACATCGGTCGTAAAATTTGAAGACACTGGACATAATCGTTACCAAAGCCATCAGAATTGAGAAATTCCTCCGGTATCAAGTAACATCTGACAACCACAACGAGCACTCACCTTGTGTGCCCGAGTTTTTGAGTTGAACAAAGAGCTTAATAAGCAAATTCCAAACACCACTGTTTACTCCACAATATCCATCCTAGGCTAAGTGAGATTATTCGGATTATTACTGGCGATGGTTGACGTGTCACACACACAGCAAAGCCGTGATGAGTATCAGCACTAACAATGTAAGAGTGTGAATTAAAGAAATACGATAGGTGGTTGCCAGTCCATAGGGAATCAACACAAAAATTAGAAGTGTTCCGCCTTTGGCTACTGCTGGACTGTCCTACTACTGTCAGAGTTGACGGTGACATACTGTACAGCGGTTTTACCAAAAATCGCTTTGATGAATTCACATGTCTTACGTAACGCGAAAGATGGAAAACCGTGTTCAGAAACATAGCACAAGTTCATCTTTGTGATAGTCACAGTGTAGAGATAATGTCTGCACCAAACGTCAGTATATACCAGCACCATAAACTATTCTCAGCTTCCCGTAGCAACATCCAAGGTATCTAAACCTTTCGGACACAACTGTGAATGAGCTGGCAGCTAGGAAGTGAGTCCGTGGGCAGTGCAACAGTGATAAAGAGCTGGCTTAAGACATGTCTAGTTCACTCATCTAGAGTTGTAGTTAGGTATATCCAAGGAGAGGTGCTGATAAAATATTCCATAAAAACAAATTTAACATTTTCGGTTGCATAATAGTTCATAGATGGTAGTATTGGATGTGGTTTGCTGGCCGGCCGGCTTGCCTAGATTCCATTGCAAGGTATAATCTACCCTGGGGTCTGCTTCATAAGAGTTCAACAGCTGAGGTTTGGGGTGTTCCCGGTCAGGAGAGCGACTGAGTTTTTTTGTATATGTGAAATCATTTCGATGTGTACAACTTAGAAGGGCCTTTATAAACCTATGTTCAAAATGTTTGAGATCATTCCGACCTTCAGAATTCGTCTGATCCAATAAGAAAACTACGCAGTCAAAGCACGGCTCGCCTACGTAGAACTCATCAAATGGAAAGCTAGGGACAGTTGATAGTCCATGTTACGTTGTCAGATACATGATCAGAATTAATTGTGGGTAGTTTAGATTATTCAACAACTTATAAAGGGCTAGATACTGATTCGCACAATCCCGATACCATTGAAAACGTAGAAGGCGAACAGTTTGTGAAAGCTTGGTATTCACAGATTTGTGACGCTGGTTGGTTACGGTAGCCGATTGTTTCGGCTTTAACGAAACTTAGATTAGTACAGGACCTATGGGAATGGCTAACCAAATGAGAAGATCGTAGCTAAGAAGCCTAAAGAAACAAAGTACTTTCTAGTATTACAAAACCGCCCAGTGTATCCGCTTAGGTAATATTGCCGTCTATTAGGTGAATTGAGCGGTCCTGCTCCAGCAGGCAAACTGTAATGATACTTGCTAAAAAAGCATGCAATTAGGTGCAAACCAACACCTAAAATCCTGACTGGCATTCGGCAGCCAAAGACCACAAAACAGCCTCAGCTTCATCATCCGTGCCTGTACACGTCTGGTGTATAACCACTTTCGATCACGTTGCGCACTGCCTTATTAACTGTAATGCTTGGTTCATCTGCACACATGATGGTGAGGCCATATGGGAAACTACAGTATATGGCTCAATGTCTATTCATGAACTGTTGCAAATATATATATATATATATATATATATATATATATATACGTATATATATATACATATATACATATATATATATATATATATATTCTAATCTTGATTGCAGATCATGGGAATCGAAGGCGGTTGGTCGGCGTGCATGGCGCGATCTGATCACGAAGGCCGTTGCTGAGGTGCAGGGGAAAGCCCTCATGCATGCAGAGAAGAAGCGGCAAGTACGGAAGCGGCAAGCACCGATGGGTTGTTCTCCATCGACATCAAACGCATGGTGCTGTAGAACATGCAGTCGCGAGTGCCTTAGTCAGGCAGGCTTAGTGAGCCATTAGCGAAGCCACTCGGGACCATTACAGAAGCGACGACGGGTCCTGCAGAGAAGCTAGGCAGAACCGGCGCAGCGTTTGTAGGTACGCTGCATTCGATTTACTAACCGCGTGCTTGCATGCTAAGTCTCTTTATGAGGGTATGTGGGTGTTCTCCGAGCTGGCTGATTTGGTTGCAAACGTTTCATCGTCAGACTAGACGACATCATCAGTGCGATTTATGCGGGCCACTTGCAGATCCAAGTGATTATTGATCACTTGATTCGAACGTCAGGAGTCGATTGGTCCACGTGAACTGACCGTGTAGTCAGCTCTCTCGTACTGTTGGCTAGAGTCCGCCTCAATGATGTTCCTTCGTCCAGTTGATCTGGGGCGGACTATTCTTTTGACCCTCAGTGTCTCATAGGCAGTGTCTAGATCTAAGTGCCTGTTGATTGAGTTCTCTCCCGAGTACCAAGCCTCGATGAACTCGCGTGCTTTTCGACTTTTTGCTCTGCCTATGATCCTGACATTCTCCAAATCAAATTGATGATTCTCGGCGTCCATATGTACCGACATCAGAGAGTTCTGATCATGTCGGCGGATGGCTAGGCTATGCTCATGTAGCCTAGTGCCGAGCTTTCTTCCTGTCTGGCCCACATAGTATTTGTTACAATTTTTGCAGTGGATTTTGTAAATCACACCACTTGTTTCTTCTATGCCAAGCCGGTCCTTGCCATTGAAGAGGTTGTCTCTGATGGTTTCCGTCGGCTTGTGAGCAACTCTGATTCCGAAAGGTCGTAGGAGTCTCGCCGCCATCTCAGAGATGCCGTTGATGTATGGTAGAGTAATTGTCCTTTTATCCGTTTCTGATGTTTGTTCTTGTGTCGGTCGTTGTATTGGTGTTAAACAACGTAGAATGAAATTTCTAGGATACCCATTCCGTGCAAACATTTCGAACAGATGATCTTCCTCCGCTTTTCTCAGCTGTGGGGTGCTGCAATGGGTCTGTGCTCTTTTAAATAGAGTTGTTACGCAGCTGCGCTTGTAGACTGTTGGATGATTGCTGCGATAATTCAAGATTTGGTCTGTATGTGTCGTTTTCCGATAAACTGTTGTCTCCAGTTGTCCAGCAGCATGTCTTTTCACTAAAACATCCAAGAATGGTAACTGACAATTGCTCTCTTCTTCTTTAGTGAAACGGATACCAGCAAACGTGTTGTTTATTAGCTGATGTGTTTCTTCTACTTTTGAGCGCTTTAGGATGACAAAAGTATCGTCCACGTAGCGTAGCCAGAGTTTAGGTTTTGCGATCGGGAGTGCGGTTTCTTCCAATGCTTGCATCACCGCTTCGGCCACTAGTCCAGATATCGGTGAACCCATTGGCGTGCCTGTTATTTGTTCGTAGATTTGGCCGTTGTAACTAAAGTGTGTCGTGAGGCATAAATCCAACAACTCCATCATGTGGATGTCATCTATTTTATTGTTCGTGTCTGAGGATCCGCGTTGGTCTAGTAGTCTTGACATCGTTTGCTTCGCCAGATTGGTGTTGATTGAAGTGAACAGAGCTGTTACATCAAAGGAAACCATGATTTCGTCCTCTTCTATTATTGTTTCCCTGAGCTTAGCCAGGAATTGTTCTGCAGATTGTATGGAATGTTCCGAGCCAGAGATCAGGGGCTTCAATCTCTTCGAGAGTTCCTTAGAAAGTTTGTAATTCGGAGCTCCAGGTAACGACACGATAGGGCGGAGGGGGACTCCACTTTTGTAAACTTTTGGCAGGCCGTAGGATCGCGGGAACACCGAATCCTCTGGTTTCATCTTGCTGTGTTCTAATTTTGTAATCTGTCCCATTTGTCCCAGATTTTGTTGGGTGCGTTTAATTTTGCTTTCCAATCGTTTTGTGGGATCTTCTTTGATCGGTTGATAGGTTTTCACACCTTGGAGAAGTTCTTGCGTTTTCTTCGTATAATCCGAGTTGTCCGGGCCCGCATAAATCGCACTGATGATGTCGTCTAGTCTGACGATGAAACGTTTGCAACCAAATCAGCCATCTCGGAGAACACCCGCATACCCTCATCCGCATCCCGAGCTCCAAATGTTCTCACGGATTTCTAAGTCTCTTTATTTCAGGTGGTGGGTTTTCAATTTTGCCTAAATGCTTTTCTTTCTCATATAAATGTCCACCTGTACTCTATTCCATTAACTTGCACACCTCGCTTAAGCCAATTGTATTCGATTTCCATAACATTTATGTGTTCGTGGCATTTCCGTAAAGTATACTTTCTGACCTCGTGAACTTATCTAGGATTCGTTTGTAAGCAACTTATTTCATATGCTCATTAACTTAAGGTTTATGTCACCGTTTCCTTATGCATTAATCGAGTTATTTTCTTTGTATCTCTCTCTCAAGTGATTGGCTGTTGTTTGATATCCCCGGTGTGACTTCGCTTGATGTGCATGTTGACCTGTCTATTACCCGCTGCTTCGTCCATACTGGCTCCAGGAGACAGTTGGTCGTTGCTGGAGGGGACGGGGTGCACGGTCCTTGTGGCCGTGTTAGGATCAAAGAGTGGTTCCATGCACTCAGTGTGAAGCGGACTACGGTCCAGCCACCGCCTTGTGTGCGCTTGATTCCCAAATACAGTGTGCTTGTGTTTGCCTGTGAAGGAGTGTGGGCCGGCTCCGTTGATGAAACGTGGTTCCCATCCGCATGCCTCCCGGTCTTATTTCTTCGGGTTTGCACTAGATATGGGGTGTGTGGTTGGAGCTGTGGGTGGTGCAGCGCAAGCCATCCATGGTCCCTCTGTAGGCGCCGGCGTCCTGTGGCTTGCCACAGTGACAGGCAAATCCGCAACCGGATGCCGCCAACTATATATATATATATATATATATATATATATATATATATATATATATATATATATATATTACTAATAGGAGACAAGAGCAGAGGTATGTAGTGAATTCCTTGGTGGATTTTGCATATGGCTTTTTTGACATCGAGTATGAACTTTATATAAGCCGATCCCCACTCCATAAAATCAAAAAAATATCCAATATTCATCGGCTTATATTCGGTAATACACGGTAATTTTTGTTGCCAATTGGGGCAGCTTGGGTTGTTGGTGACTTATATTCAATCGGTATTCCACATTACTGCAATCTTTTAGTATTTGTCGCTTTGGGGTATAGACACTTTAGATTAGAGCAGAAAGAAGGCACAGATTGCGATATGTTAACATTTCGATTGTTCTCGTCAGTCGCATACACAATACAAGCAGAAACACATACACAATTATATACATGGCAAAAAATTGGCAAACCAATCAAAACGTCCAAATCAAGTCCAAGGCGATCGGATTGATTGCCTCAAGAGTTTCTGCGCACATAGCACTGGTTGATAAACCCCAATTAGCAACGCTTCACTGTTTGCCAACATTATCGGATTCCGGTTACGCAATAGCACTTTGAACACAGTCTTGGGGTCCAAATTGTGACCAGTTGTCACGAGGTGCTTAGTGATAGAGGATGACAGAATCCGGTTCATTCTGGGAAGCGCTCCATTTTGTTGCGATTAAGCTGCCATGCATAGAGATTTCGACACGGCCTATACGTCGTCATCTGAGAATCGGCACAAGTTTAACTTGGTGAAATTCAAAGTCTTGAGCATGCGCCATCAGCGAACCTATGAATATCCACTTGAGGACCAGCAGCTGCAACACACTTCCCAGGAAACCGATCTCGGAGTAACTGTACAGCATGACCTTGGCTGTTCGAAAAAGGTCAAAAAGGCATCGAGAAAAAGCAGTCAGGACCCTGGTTTCCTAAGGAAGGCTTTCGGAAAGTTCGAACCATCTGCCTTTCCTCAGACGTTGAACGCCTACGCAAGGCTCAATGTTGGATACGCATTTCAAGTCTGGTGTCCCTGGAGCAAACATGATGTTGGCGCACTTGTAGCTTCACAACGTAGAGATATCAAATTCGTTGTGGGATTGTTTCACCTACCGTACCAACACAGACTGCAAGCTCTTAGTTTATACAGAGGTGAATAGCGGCGTCAGCGAGATCACTTCACCATGGTTTAACTAGCACCGACAAACCCAAATCACGCCTGTCATGACCTGCCCAAACTCAGCGACAGTATTAACCTGAGAGACCAAGAGCTCACAATTGCTACGTACTGCAGTCGACTTGATTGCCGACAAACGCTTTTCTCTTTTCAGATGTCTCAAACATGGAAAGCCATTCCAACTCACCTCATCTCTAACCGTAGAGCCATGTTTTCAAAAGACGCCATTCGCACTACGTTGTATAGTCTGTTTCACTCAGAGGACTAAATATTGCGAACCAAACTGTGTGTTCACCAGCATTATTCGCAACGTAGCGGTGATGAAATCTACATCAGTGTTTATGTGAATAGGTTGGTGTCATTTAAAACCCGACTTTCTGCCTTTTAGATGTTATTTATACCTTTGGTTTTGTAATCCTTACTCCGGTCATCCCACGGGAATTGCCGCACAATCGCTTTTCATCCGTCATAAATCATTGTTGGTTGTAATTACGACTTATCAGAACTGGAAACTCTAAAGCATGACCAACACACCGTTTTTCAAAACGGATGTCGCATGAAACTTATCTTACCTGGGCTTTCAGTTGTTCACGAATCGATTGCACCAGTAGTCGTCGATCCAAACGAGGTGGGGGCAGCGCCTCTTGTTCTGGATTTCCCTGGTCTGCAATGAGGGCAATTACAATTTACGGTAAATTCTGTACTCAGGCCAACTAAACTGAGAGGTATCGAAAATGAAGTCACTCTATGGGTTCCTAACAGAACGACAACCGTAATCTTGTTGGTTTCCGGAAACAATGACGACGAGAAGGAGTCCATAGAATGGTGTCGATAGTTAGCGATTTAGCAGTCAGTTAACTGCACATAGCCCACAACGATTGCTAAGCTTACATAGAGTTACACCGTGCTCACGCATCATTTTTGGTATGAATATCGGAGGTGCGCCTAACCAGGCTTGGAAGTTGATAAGGTCGCCTCAGGAGCTCTGCCTTAAACCAAGTCTAGATGTGAGGAATTTCTACCTAAAGCATTCAACTCACCCTACTAGTCCCTTGTTAAACTATTCTGTGGTACGATCAAGGTTCCATTGCTCAAAATGACAATGGTTGAGTCCGTTTGATACCGCAGACGGCGACCATACTCATGGGCTTTAAGGCCCCTAGGGTCCTTAGCGTAATAGCACTGACAACAACACTAATAATACACAAGGACAAATGAGAGTGAAAAGAAAAGGACCCTGAAGAAGATATGCACAAACTTAGAGGGTAAGTGAGAAAGCAACGAGAGATTTTATCGACGGAAACGGCTAACATGTGGAGACAGTAGACCTAGCTGAGGCATGTGTGCTCTCTCGACTGTGAACATCGCATAAGGGCTTTAGCAATTGACGTGCACAATCCTATAGGAACATCCAGGAGAACGGCGTGTACAAACGAGATGAATACTCGGTCAGCTTCTGCAAAGAATCTTATAATGTCGTCGATCAACCACGGGGAACTTCCATCCAAAATTACCGGTGTGAAAGCTACGCACCGAGATAAAGTATCTGGTGAATTCGAAGAGTTAACAATTGTGCAACCGTGGTAGATTTGATCACCGCGACCCCTGGGACGGCGGCTATCACGCGGGAGGGGTGTCAGCAAACTGCAGTGTAGCGTCGTAAACGACTGCTGGATCAAATGGCTTCCAACCGGAAGGCCTTTGTATTGTCCACCTGAAAGTTTCGAACTAATTCAGTAGAGACGGTACAAGTGGTATAAATAACCCCGCGCAGTGCCGAACAATAACTACACTCATTTTTAGTCAATTATGTCCACAGGAGAATCAAATTTCTCCATAAACATAGCGTGCTCTGCCTTTGATTACCCAAAAAGGTTTCTTACCACAGTCAACTTGCACTCAGTGTGCACGCAGCCCTAAATGCGTGCTGTAATTTGAGCGCCTTATTCTAAAGCAGCAAATAGTGTATCGGAAGAGCACATATCATGATGAGGCAACTGACTCTTAGATCAACATATGGCATTATGAGGCGCGGTTATAATGTCTTTGAGTCTCGACTTTTCATACATCCCATCCTTTTGTGTTGTAGCCCAGAACTGATGGGTCTCTCACACTTACCTAACGTGTTATGATGCTACTACTACTACAACTACAACAACAACTACTACTACTATTACTACTACTACTACTACTACTACTACTGCTACTACTACTACTACTACTACTACTACTGCTACTACTACTACTACTACTACTACTACTACTACTACTACTACTACTGAGGCTGATGATGCCAATGACGATGACGACAAGGATGATGCTGACGATGATGATGAATACTGACAAATTGCAGCGAGTAAAGGTGTTTCTGTGTAGCTACGTCTAACACCTAAGCAAACCTACCTATTAACATGGTGATTATTCTCGTAATCTCAAGTGGGCAAAGCGCACCTTCAGAAGTTTCTTAAACTCCGGCATCGACCTTGCTTCGACTATATTTTCAGACAGATTGTTCCAAATATTCACCATCCGCCGCTCGCAGCAGCGTTGGTGAGCAACCCGCTTCAAATCCGGTACGATAAGCTTGTACCGGATTCCTCGTATGCTGCTTGGTGTGCGCAGAAGAAACAGCCGCCTCAACCTGGGGTAATCACCCAGGTGTACTATCCAGTGCGTCATGATGAGGTCAACCCGCATTCGACGCTAAGACAAAGTGTAAGACCTTAATCTTCGTATGGCTCACATAGTCAACCGGGAATAAGCCTTCTGGCCACATGCTGTACCCACTCAATACATTGCACCTCGCCCCTTGGGAGCGGACCATAAACTGGTGAGCTGTACTCAGTGGTGACGAGGATGAGGATGATGCTGATCATGATTAAGATGATGATGGTGATGCTGAGGATGATGCTGAGGATGCTGCTGCTGCTGCTGCTGCTGATGATGATGATGATGATGATGATGAAGATGATGATGGTGGTGATGATGATGATGAGGTTGATGACGATGATGATGATGATGATGAGGTTGATGATGATGATGATGAGGAGGAGGAGGACGAGGATGGTGATGAAGATGATGGTGACGATGATGATGATGATGATAATGATGGCGTGTGGCTAGCCCTCTTCTATGCTGGAAGTCAGTAACGACAGGCTACCATGAAGCGAGTTCTACGTAAACTGGGAGACATGCTCGTCTAACTCACGTGGTACGTCCTGTGCCAGCGGCAGCTAGGTGTAATCGTGAGAAGGTGCTGTGCGCAGCCTTGCAGGCACTTACCCATCCATGTCAGCTGAGTCACAAGTGCGCTATCACTGAGCAAGATGTTGGGAAGCTGTCCATCTACCCAGAGGCGTAGCATGGGCGAGGGGCGAGGTGGCGCGGTCCGCCCCGGACAGCATGTGGCAGGGGAGGCACTTTTAGCACTGTTGTTTGTTAGATACCAAATATAAAGGACAAACTTTCCAGGTAAGCTGAGGTGTGAAGCTTTTTGTTTTACTCTGTATGACCAACAAAGCCTTTGCGTTATGTGTCGCACTTGGGCAAACGTACTTCACAGCGATCCCTTTACTTCGCAGATTATGATCACTATCACCACATTTACCTCAGTGTTCCAAACGATTATCCATTTCAACGAAAGTCCAAGTGCACTTTACCCTGACCCGATTTTGTGGGTTTACGGATTTACAAATGTCAGGGGTCCGCCAAAATTGCACCACCTCCACGGGTGGCAAATGTAATTGCCCGGCCACTGCATCTTCTGTTAGGCTTTCACATGCCGGAGTCCGAGTGACCTAATCGGTCGGGAGAATGACTTTCACTTCCACGTGCTGTCGGCGTGCTCGTACAAGATGAGTTAAGTTGGTGTGGAAGAGCGAAAGGCTGCAAAGAAAGTCAATCAACACTTTGGCCCTCTTCACAGGACGATCGGAAAGTTCTACTCCCCAAACTTTCCGCAAATCCTTGGCGCGCCCTTTAGTCAACACGTGGAACACACCATCCAAGCATGACAACCATGGCTGCAACACCACCTCGCACCCCCACAACGCAAGGTGTCAAAGAACGTCAAAGGTTTGTACCACCTTCCCTAACCCCCCAATTTGAACAATGCAAAAGTGTACAGTGGACGTAGTAGGCGTCTAAGAACGAGTTCATAATAATGTATCGAATCCAAAAAGCGCCAACCACAGTTGTCATCAGCTGAAACTCAGCCAAAACACATCTCGGATGGACCACCAGTTCAAGCGAACCCCGAAGTATAGCCGAGTGGAATGTTGACGAAAGTGTATCACTCCGAGTGTCACAGCCCTGGAACTCCCTCATCACGCATGTAAGTAATGGTCCCATCTTATTACAATTCAAAGGCGACTCAATAACCTATTGACACATTACACTAAGTGATGTGCCACGCGATCATCGAACAACGGACTTAGTGAAGAAATACGAGTGGACGGTTGATTGTCCGGTTTCGGATGCCGCCAGGAATATCGCCATCTGTGTCAATGTAAGTATTTTGGTGAGTGATCTATCTCACGCGTTCCTTCATCAACATCCTGTATCCAAATTGTAACCATCCCCTAAGCATTTTATGGCAATTGTCAGGAATTTGCTTTTTACAGCTTACAAACCATCTCTCAACTGCAAACTATTCGAGGATCGGTTAGTGGTGCCAGAGGCCCGTGAGGGTGTGAATCGTGGCACGTTTTGGGATGTTGTATGCTCACTGAGCTCAATGTTAGGAGGTCTGAGCATGATAGATGTGGCGATTCGATACAGATTGTGAGTGTGCGCGTCTGCACATTGGCAACTTCGCCTTGGTTGGGTGACATGCTAGCTCGCGACACATGAGAGGGCGCCCAAGGTTGCAGTTGCCTACTGCTCTTATCACACCTTTGTTCGGCTGACTTTGCTTCTGGGGAGTGGTTTTGTGGTTGCATTATGGTTACCATTGCGTTTGCTAGAGGGCCACGCCATCTTGATAGTACTGGAGTTTCTGGTCTCTGCGAATTATTTATCAGGCCCATAGAATATACCGCCGATAGCCATGCAACGAAACATGAAGCGAAGTCAAACGCGGTGCATCCATATCTCTGTCCTCTTGCTACCCCTTAAAACAGCACACCTATCGTAAACATGTCTCGTATGAGGAGCAAATGCGAAGCATGTGCGAAAGTGGTAAAAAATGGTTTGGTGTGTACCATGTGTTTGAAATCCTACCACACTACCTACCTTGGGATGGGATAGACAAAAACAAACACCGCAGAGGCGTTTTGGTTCTGCCAAGTATGCAATTCTATCCCATTGGTTATCTGTCTAGTTGTGCTACTGAAGAGGTGCGAAAGACTAACAAAAGCGGTCGAGCAACTGGTAAGCTCCAGAGTTACATCCATGGGAGGAAAGGAACCTGCACTTGTGAGTGATAATAACACCCCAAATTCCCTAGTCAGGCCGAAGAAGCGAGCCAGGCGTCCCAACCTAACCCCAACGAGTCAGTCTCCAGCAGTATCAACTCCAGTCTCTCTCCCTCCTATAAGTAACAACATTGCCTGCAGCCCGCCTGACTCAACTGCTGTACTGTGGGCTGCACCTAGTAGTCTGTTCGCTACACACCAGACCGTAAGCTACAGTCAACCAGCAATAGTGAACAACCTGGCAACGTACGCATCGGTTGCCGCCAAGCAAACACCGGAAAGAGCACCAGTAACCTTTGTTCCCGGACTAGAGAAAACAAAGGTGTCGCAGCACGGATGGCTCCCATCAGTGCCGTTTACAAATTCATCAGAAACCCCGGATACTATTCCTCCAAATCCAAAACCAGTAGCCACTAGGCACATTCATGGTACCCTAAACCTTGTGTGAACAAATGTCCCCGAATCCAAATCCAATACAATTAAGGGTAGGTTGACGGACGATCAAAATCAGGAGGTTCCATCTGTACCTCGATCGGTGTCCATGCTAATCCCACGACATTAAAAAGAATCTCGTGTCCCCCAAACGCGTTGCACTACGACGAACTCCGGTTACTTCGGGTAACACTTACCTCAGCGGACGAGACTGAGGCCGTTTTGCTGTCTGCGAATCGTCTCCGCAACGACTCAAGTGGGGTGCGCATACTACCTGAAATCCCGTGGAAAGAACCTTCAGTGGATCCCGCTAAGTAAGTGAGGTACATAACAAGTCAAGATAAGAAATCAGTGATTGCTCACGGTGTTCTTGAGCTTACTGATTCCTCTTCCGACGATGCTCAGATCAAGGACCTAAAGAGACTAGTTACGTTCGACCACCGGTGCCTCCGCAATTTAGCTCACATCTGGTAGGAACACCGGGTGAGCAACGAGCGTGTTCGACACACTGTTCACGGCATGGGAAAAGGAAATGAACCACTCAGCACTGTTATTTCATGCACCAGGCTCCGATGCTTCGGCCACGTGTTACGCATGCCAGCCCACCGACTACTGAATATCGTCGTCACCGAGGAGACCTCATCATGGTCTACTTAATCCTGATGAATCCAAATCACCCATGTCGCAGTCTCTTGCAGCTAAGCCAAAATACCAACCTGAGAGGTCATCAGCTCAAACTGACTACACACTACAGCCGACTTGATTGTCGACGAAACTCTTTCTCACTCCGTGTGTCCCGTGCTTGGAATGCGCTCCCCACTCACGTCGTCCTTGCCCCCACATTGGCACTATTTAAAAAACGCCTAGATGACACACTTTCCAACTTGCATTATTTGGCATAGCAGGTCCTAGTCGGAGGACGAAATAACGCGACCCAAACCATGAGGTTATTGTCCCTCCCCGCAAAGTGGCGGTGATGTTACATACAGAAGTGTCCCAATGAGCGACATGGATGTATACAAACTGGAGTAACGTATCACATCTCTCAACGGAAGCAACACACGAGTGAGCGTTATCCGTTCCTTTGATTTCTTTTTCCCACATTTGCTGTCATATAACAGCTCTACTTTGGGTGCAGACATCCAGTCCATACTTCAAACTATCATTATGAAGTGATGCATTGAAATCTGTAGAGGCTTAAAAAACGATTTACTTGTGCGATTATCCTTCCATTTTATCTATTGCTCCAACCACCCTACGGGACCTGTCAAGCATATGCTTTTTTACCCCTTATAAATCATTGTTCATTATTCATTGTTCATTGAATGTGTTGTTTGCGCGCCGGGGGTGTGGACGGAAGAAGAGGATGGGTGGCCAAGCGATGACCTGGTCGAGAGGAACGAAGGCCCTCACTTCGAAGTTGGCCTCGGTTGGAGCGTCTCGGCTTCTTGGTTGGGTTCCGACAGACTATGAACACGGTTAGTTAGATACACTTGCTGACATGGCAAGGAGCCGACCTCAATGGCGTTCGTGTTGTGGCTTTTTTAAATCTCCCTCCCCATTCCTCTTTAGCCTCCCCCTCCAACCCCGACCTCACTACTTATCCTTACATAATTTTGCATAGTAAATTTTTCTGCTGCATAGTAGCCGGCTGGTAGTTTACTGGAAGGATGCCAATCCGTTACCGGTAGCTCAGCTGGCTTGCGTCTGTTGCATTGTTTCCCTTTTTCTTTCATGTATTGCGGCACAGTTGCTGAGGTGTTTCCCACTTCTTGCTAAAGTGTATTATATTGATGCTGATGATTGATGTGGAGTGTGCGATGGTAACTAGTCCTAGCGTACGGACAGTTGTTATGCATCTTATTTAGCAGGGTAGGTTGTTTTCCCTGGTGATTGTCTGAGGCTTGTTGATAGGGAACTTTGGGTGTAACCGAGTATTTCATAGCCACAGGCCATTTAAAGACAATGGTCCCTGGATTGTTTAAGTCCTCTGTAGGCGACAGTGAGCAATGGACTACATCAGATTGTCTACCCTTGGAAGTATATTGGTCTTTAAGGCCGGATTTTGATACAGCCAACGAGTTGTTATTGCACCACCGTTCCGAAGAAGCAGACTTTCCTTTAATCTCTACGCATGAGAAGTTCAGGATTGGGAGAACCCGCTTTATCCGTTTGTTGTTCTGAAGTCGTTTCAGGGGAGCAAGGAAGGATGGCTTTGGAGCTAGTTGACGATGCTGATAAATTAGCGAGTTCGAAATCGACGCACCTAGTATTCACATGGGATGCACTCAAGTTGTGGACCTATGACTGAGATTTCGCGATGAGCCGTTTTTTCGGTGTTCGCGGCACAGTGCCAATTACGGATCTTTCTGCTGTAATTATTATACTTATACACGGAAGAAATGTCAAGGCAACCAACTGGCTATTGGAACATACCTCTGGGATATCGTACTCGTCATCTGTTTAGCATCTGCTATCCAAGTCCCCTTGCTTAAGCATTCACAGCCACGGCCGTGCTTTTATCCCGACCCGTGTCACACATATGCATTTATCCATTACATTACCAGGTCCCATCCGTCTGCTCAGGCTGTGCACGCACTTTATTGCCCACTATACCAACATTCGTTGCCCACATGTACAGTAAATCGGTTGGACATTTGTTCGTTCACACCTTTGGTACACAACTTGTCGGAACACAATGTCACTCTTGAACCGCTTTCGTGTCCGATGACGCAAGATATATGACAAAATGTTATCGAGATGTTATTAAGCCTGTTTGTGGTAATTCCGTTCACACCGCAAGTGTTTCCCATTGAATCAATCTGAGTGCAGAGACCTATCGTAAACTCTCCGGAAGTCGACGGATTCGTGGCAAGAATTATTAGTAACTTTTGTTTTTCTAGAAGAAAGAATCGTGTATCAGAACCGAGTATCAGGAAGGCGTGCATAATCCGATCGGCCTACCTGTACCGTTTCTCACCCGCTGGGACTTCTGGTTGGAAGCTGTCGCACTTTACAACAAATATTTCCATCATTACCCAGTCATGTTGCAAACTGTACAACATAAGTTTGGCAACTCAGCTGGTGTTTGAACTTGTGTGTATTCTAAAGAAAGAAACAACACGGAAAGCTTTGAAGTGACAACTAAGTTGTATTGTGACCGTTGGCAAGAACATCATCCGTCACTTGAATACTGCCGAATCAACGTCTCCGGTAACCCATAATGTTTACAACGACCACTTCGATCTAGTTAGGTCGCTGAAAACTGCAGCTGAAGAAAACTGGTCGCAACATTTGCAGTCAGAGGGGCCCATATTTGATGCGTCCAGCAAAATCCAAACTAACACGCAACTGTTTCTCCCGAGCTGCGGTAAATTTCCGGGAGTTGATGACACCACAGGCTAACTGGCTATTTGTGAAAGCCATTAGTGTTCAAATTTAACCAGCTGGTCACCTTACCCAGTGATCCATGCAGCTATATCGCGTTTCCAGGCGTGGTTGGCTCCTCAGCTCTGGCAAGCAAATGGCTAATCTATCGAAACGTGGTGGAAGAACTGCATGGGGAAAAGGATGAAGACACGTTGGTCTTCCGGTGCGCGATGAATACAAGTATTCCACAAATGGCAGATATCGCCAGCCGTTATCTATGCATTCCCGTGAATTCGGTAGACACTGAATGGAGCTTCAGTGCCTACAGAAAGGTTGTGTCTGAAAAGCATGACAATTTTTCTGACAGTAGCAGAGAACACCCTGTTGTGTTCTAATCTAAATCCTCTATTTTGAATTATGACTGATATGTGTATAGTGGAGGAGGGTGCATTCGTTTCTGTTTATTTTGGTCTTCGCAGTGAAATCACGGAAGTTTTGCTAGCGCCACAGAAATATCACGGAAAGTTCGATTTTGCTCACAGAAATATGGTTGCACCAGCGCGAAAAGTGATCTTTTTAGTGCTAAGTCAAGCCACAGACTGACTGGTATTGCACGCTTCAAGATGCATCAGTGGTGTTGTATGTCAGTAAGCGGAACACAGGAAGATGTGTACGTTAATGACTTTTGATACTTCAGTTGATCCGACTGATAACTTAGTTTTTCCTACAGAGTCTAGAGTGGTTTTGTTTCGGAGGTCCTTCGGAGCACATGAAAATATTCGCACAGACAAGCGCGTGTTCTGAATAAATATACGTAGAGTATAATTATTTATAGCCTTGTGTGCAACGGCGCCATTTGGAAATGATTACAGTACAGTGTGTTTGAGACCAAGGCTTCTTCGCTGAATGAAGACGCTAGGCAGCAGCTCGCCTCCTGGAATGTCTGAATTTGGTGCTTGCGAGAAATAGACCGTTGTCTTCACACAAAGTGCGAAGCCTTGTTGCGTAACCGGAGCGCTTGGCATTCAGTGCATGCTCAGCACCCAAATGAAATTCTCCTGATAACAGGTGACCAACTGGTGCGTTGAAGTCACTTGCGAGGATTGTAACGTCCGATTTCGTGGCTTTACAAAACAGCTGATGGAGTTGTTGGTAGAAATCGTCATTGATTCCTTCGCAGTTAAATTCAGTTGGTGCATAAGCTGAGACCATAAACAGCTTTCGCCTATCCGCACGATGCCTGTTAACCTGTATGAATCTTGAAGCCAAGCTGCACATAGTCAGCTGTTAGGCGGAAACAAATCCAGAAGTGAGGCCTCGGCCTTGTAACTTAATACCACGCCAGCGCCAGCCAAAACAGCTGCAGTTGCGACTGCATCACCAGACAAAACTAGCTGGTATGTGGTCTCCTAGTTGGTCGGAGATGTCAATTTGAGCATAATGTTTGAAATCATATGTCAGAATGACAGCAGATATCAATAACGAGGTTTGTCGCAAAATCTGCATAAGTGTCCGAACATTGGAGATAATCAGTGGAAGGGAGGATGGTGGTCGAAGGATAGCCCCAGGCCAAACATCATACTGTGAGTAACACGTATTAAGAACAGATGGATGGTGGGTGTGTTATGGAATTTGGTGAACGGGAGACGGAAAAAGCAACGAATGTGTGCAACCAAGCTGCAATGCTATCGATTAGGTTGCAGCGGGTGAGCTACTACCTGGTTGCTTTAGCCGAGGCAAGGAGTCGTTTTAGGGGACGCCTTCCAAAGGACTTGACACAACAGCCCACCCGCAAGACAGCGGGGCGGATTCAAGGAATAACGCCCCTTGCGAGCCGGTGACCGGCCTCTCACTCCATACGCTTTTTGTCTTCTCATTAGCATCGAGTAGCTAGGTAAGCTTTCAGTTCCCTACATAATAACTAAAATCAAGTCGTTTCGTGACTATTTCGGAAGAAACGGCTTTCGTGGGAATAGTTGACCCTCCGTTGTTTCACTCCAACCATCCTACAGGAATTGTGAGACATGCGCGCTTTTACCCGCAATGAACTATTGCTGCATTATTAGCATCTATGTCTCGGTTCATTCCGTTTCATTTAGCCACTGCTATTAGGAATTTTATCCACTAGTTTTCTGCTGTGTATCATTAATTTCAACCGTTTATCCGAGTACGATCGCTCACATTTTCCTCTCTCATTGTCCATTGTTTCGCTGCTTAGTCAAGGTGAGTCGGCTTGGGTTTCGTTTGGAATCCAACAACCGTAATTAACCTTTTGTGTGAACGCATGCAGCAATGCATGGGAAGAACAAAAGTCACTGAATAGGTATTGGCTGATCACAATAAAATAGATAGAATGCTCAATAATGACAGGGATAATAGAAGAGGAGAGTCGATCCAAGTGAACAGCATGACGGGTTATTGAAAGAGCTTACTATCGTACACACCTTGCTCGCCAGCAGTTTCTTTAGCTGATTCGCTTTGAGTACTCTGCATTCTCCTTGTACGCCTTTTCTTTCTGGCTCCACCCACCACATCCCCACTTGGTACGTCGCGTTCTAGTTGACTGGTTGACTGCAACTAAAGAGATACGATCATGTATACACAAGTAGAACACCTACCTCTTTTCTTTCGGTGTGTAAATGCTCCAAATTTTTGCCCAGTCTTAGCGCCTGCTCTTGATCCTGTGTGGAGACTGCCTATGTTTTAAGTGTAGGAATGTGAATGAATCACATAAAACTCACTTTGTGTGTATCGATTTCTTCAGTGACTTTGTCCTGCACATTCTTTAGTTGTTTAGTTGAAAGGACTTACCTCTTCTGCACTCGAATCCAACGCATCATCGGAAGTCATTTTTGCATATTAGAGAAGTTCACGTGGACGCACTACGTCATGCTATGAAAAAGATAAAGAGAAAAGTGTATAGGGTTTGTCATCTTTTAGTGAATATCATTACAAAACTTTTGCGTCATTCTCAATTTGTAGAAGACGATGAGGAGAAAAACAAGCGGAATATCAGTAGTATTCTGATTCCACCGAATATAAACAGCTTTATATGTTACAAATACTAACGTAGTAAGGCATACCAGGTGAAACCTAGCTCTAGATACCTGTGTTAGAAAAAGAAAGGGGAAATTGACGTTACACAAATTTTCGGTCAGCATTTATGCCAGGCGCATGAATGTGGTTTGGTATATTTGGTGGCTAGCTGCATATCTCTCACCACAGAATAAATCTACAAGACTGAGCTACAAACAAGCAAAGTGGCAGTTCCGTTCTTGCTTCTAGCAAAAACGAGCTCTCCCACTTACTCTTCCGCGACTTTACCGTAACTGAGCTTAAATTAGTTAGTGTAGCTTTATGGGTTCAGGCTGTATTGACAGTCCAAATTGTGTACAACAACATGAGAAACGCGGTTATTTTAAGTAAAATGGAATAACTTGGCAGAAGAAATCTTTCATCAAAATCATAAGCGATATAAAGACCTAACCGGGTAGCACTTTGAGGTGTTGGGGCGGAATTAGTGTGGAGTTACCACGTGTTTGTTATCGTCAATTTCCAACTCAGCGATAAGTGTGCTAACATCGGCTATTTAACCGACTGTCAATCAATAATGTAGTGCCGCAGTCATTAGTTTTACACATTATAAGTAAAATAATTTACCTTGGCTACAAACCAAATCACATAGTACGCGTTCAGGTTGTCAAGCACAGTAAATGTAACTAATGGTATTAACTCCAACGCCAATGAATTTGGTGACTATTGTGTTTGAGTTGATTCGTACATGTGGCAAGAGGGTAGGCATATGGGATTTTACGACAGTTGTACCGACGAACTGAAGGTGCAAGCGCCGGCTAGTAATCGAAAGAAGATAAAAGGTCTTTTACCTTTGCCTCTTGATACAACACACATAAATGAACTAACTATTTCTTACTAGAAATCAGCCAAAATAACTCGTCGCTACACTTAGAAGTTGCAAGGACGTATACGGAAATACTCTGAAAGTCTGTGCGGCTCTAGTGGTGTACAGCAAGTATTCGTCCTCGGTCCGCTGTTGTTTCCGGTTTTCATCAAGAACCTCCAAAAAATATTCGATCCCCAAACCAACAAATTTCAGACGATACAAAAACATCGATGGCGAATCGCTCGGCATCCGATCACTCTTATCTCCAGAACGAACTGGAGCGGATTAAGAAACATGTAGAAAGGAAACAGATCCCACGGAATCCGGCAAAATGACACCCGCTGACCACACGTAACAGCTTCATCAACACATCCATTAGGCACTACGTTCAGCAAAGATTGCGTAAGGAACGCGACTACAGTATCATAGTAAAAGAGGATCAAGGTAATTCGCAAAAATATTCTAAAGCAGAAGCGTGGCTGACAAAAACTTAAGATTTGCTGAGAGCTACTGGCACCATGGAGCGACAGATAGTACCAATGCGGCTAAACTTGTACAGTCAGCATAAGAAGTATTATACCTTTTCACTCTGTTACTCAGGGAAAAAAGCGTCACGCTTTCCGGTGAGAGAACAGCGCACTAAATCGCCAACTGTCCAATAGTAGAGGTTGGTCTATTTCAACTTGTCTCCCACCCCGTCACATGGGTGTGAACGACCGGAGTGATGGCCATAGGCAAGTGCAACTGGGTACAGGGGTACAAGCCAGTCTCGTCCAGCGTGAAAACACTACACCAATTCATGGCCAAGTTGTCCTCTTAGGTAACAGAAACAATCTGAGGGGGCATTCAACTTGAGTCTATTCAATTAATTTGTTCCGTGCGAAGGACCTGAAGCTTCCCACCTGCACCTCTATGATTTGTGCGTCTGAGGTACTATTAGCTAAAGGCGACGGGCTATACAAGCACACCCACATACTTGCACAAGTGACTGGCGTAAGCACGAACAAAATAATTGAGGAGACTCAAGTTGAATGCCCCTCAGATTATTTCCGTTGCACAAGAGGATAAATTGTCCGGAACGTGGTATAGATGGACGCTGATGGTTGAGTTGAAGTCAACTACGGCACGCCACAGGTCAAGTTCACCGAACGATACATACCGGGTTTCGGGCTGGTTGAAAAGAATCTAGGCGTGCAATATCAAGACAATAGTGCACCATTACCGGGCTATTGCAGTAGAATTGTGGTGGCGCTTGATCAGGTCTAACTGACATGAGCAAGGAGTGTTCAACAGGCGCTTAATGTTATTCCAGCTAATGACGAAATAGTTTTTGGCAACGCTCTTGCAGACTGAAAGTTAGCTTCCAACAACCCACCTTAGCAAAATAAGCCATCCTTACAATTAGGCCTTTCAGATATTAAACGTAACGTTTTGAGAAAGAAGTCTTGTAAATCTATGCCGCCCAAACACTACTCGCTGCCGCATAGCGTATTCTCGCGTCACAGTCCTGAGCGTTCCTTCCAACATATTCACTGCTGAGGCAATATTACATTAGCATGGGACTGAGAAGCTGCATCTTTAGGCAATATCTAATTCTCGCGTATGTATTCCAAAAAGCGTGAAGTTCCTTGGCTTGCAAAACTGATTGACAAATCGTGGGACCACAGCACACACACATGTGGGTTCTCACGCATACTGTCCAACACAAGCCAATTGTCCCTGTGGTAACTTTTCTGACATATTGCTGCAAACTCCGATTGCCAAACTCAAAAGGATCGATAAGCCACGCTTTCTCGGTCTGCATTCTTATTAAAAAGCGTTGGATCATCTTGCTTTCCCCTTTATGCGACCGGTATGCTAGTGTTGGGAAGCACTCATCCCACGCCGGAGTCTGTGCGCCGATGAACACGACAAAAATACGAATTCGCGTAGCCTATTCTCACCTCATCATCTCGTTCCCATCCACCCGTATTCCTTAGGCATAATCATGAAAAACAAGTATTGATGTTGGGAACCAACTTGCATAGAATTGGTCAGTCTAACTGCTGTCGAATCAGCTTTGCACGTTGAACACATTCTGACCCGACGCATTTTTGGAACCATTTACCCGTGCACCAATTTAGTTCAGAAATGCGTGATAACGGTCAATACGTTTATTAGCGTAAACAGCATAAAACGGTGAGATCCCCGTCAACGAGGAAGATGCTCAACGTGCACGCTGGCGTTCTGCTTGCAGTGCGGAAATCATCTGAGGCAATAGTCCATAACTTACTGCAAAGTTTTCGTGTTGCTGGCGCGATGTTCGTTGACAACACTGCTTGCTTTTCAGTTGTTCCAGTGAAATAGACGTTGTCTAGTAGACTCTTCTTTTCAAATAACCCCATAGGAAGAAATGTAAGCAGTTCCAATCTGGTAACAAGGTAGACCAATCCGTTGGATTTCCTCGACCGATCCACCGGTGACCTAACACGTCGTTAAGGTAATCCCGCACCGTTCATGGATACTGGGCGGGTGCGCCATATTGAAGCTATAAGGGCTGAAGCGTAGCTCCGAAACCGCCAACGAGAATTGGTGGTGAAAATTTCCCTATCTTGTAGCTCCTACGTCACTTGCCATCGACAGTTCCCTTACCATATGAGAACCATGATTGATAGAGGAATGGCGGTAATCATAATTGAGTTAATTGGCAAACACAAGCTTAACATCATATCTGCAACGGAAGTACGTGACCCTGGCTTGCAAGAAGCGCCTAACGCAGCCTACTGAGCTACAACTGTTTCGTTCCCGGCCACCAACTTTACTGTAAACCTCAAAAGCGATGCCCGCACCCTGTCGGACAATTGAGCAATCGCGCGTTCCTCACGTGCCCGCCTTATTCTTCTTTCTCGTAGCATTCATTCTACCCAGACGAAGTATTGGCACCCGTACCTTTCGCAACAACGTGGTAGTGAAATCAATCGTTATGCATTATACATATATTTAGATGAAGTAGGATTCAAGAGCGAAAAACAAACGACGTAGATGTTCAAAATGACCACCGTCGTTTCGCTTGCAGGGCAGTATTCGCCCGCGGTTATTGACTAGCACTTTCTGCAATGTGTCCACCGAATTCCCGTGACATTCGTTGACGATGCTCACTTTCAGTTCCTTCGGCCTGTAGCCGTGAAAGCACACAGGACTGATATGTTTTTTGTTGGAGGACGCCAACAAATTTGTAACGTTAGTTCTGTTAATAAAACAAGGGCTGGGTTAGGAGCCTGAGAAATTATCGGACAGTTCTTCTATTCAAATTATGTGACGGGTAACTTGAGTATGCATGAACGGTGCGGGATTACCTTAACGACGTGTTAGGTCACCGGTGGATCGGTCGAGGAAATCCAACGGATTGGTCTACCTTGTTACCAGATTGGAACTGCTTACATTTCTTCCTATGGGGTTATTTGAAAAGAAGAGTCTACTAGACAACGTCTATTTCACTGGAACAACTGAAAAGCAAGCAGTGTTGTCAACGAACATCGCGCCAGCAACACGAAAACTTTGCAGTAAGTTATGGACTATTGCCTCAGATGATTTCCGCACTGCAAGCAGAACGCCAGCGTGCACGTTGAGCATCTTCCTCGTTGACGGGGATCTCACCGTTTTATGCTGTTTACGCTAATAAACGTATTGACCGTTATCACGCATTTCTGAACTAAATTGGTGCACGGGTAAATGGTTCCAAAAATGCGTCGGGTCAGAATGTGTTCAACGTGCAGAGCTGATTCGACAGCAGTTAGACTGACCAATTCTATGCAAGTTGGTTCCCAACATCAATACTTGTTTTTCATGATTATGCCTAAGGAATACGGGTGGATGGGAACGAGATGATGAGGTGAGAATAGGCTACGCGAATTCGTATTTTTGTCGTGTTCATCGGCGCACAGACTCCGGCGTGGGATGAGTGCTTCCCAACACTAGCATACCGGTCGCATAAAGGGGAAAGCAAGATGATCCAACGCTTTTTAATAAGAATGCAGACCGAGAAAGCGTGGCTTATCGATCCTTTTGAGTTTGGCAATCGGAGTTTGCAGCAATATGTCAGAAAAGTTACCACAGGGATAATTGGCTTGTGTTGGACAGTATGCGTGAGAACCCACATGTGTGTGCTGTGGTCCCACGATTTGTCAATCAGTTTCGCAAGCCAAGGAACTTCACGCTTTTTGGAATACATACGCGAGGATTAGATATTGCCTAGAAATGCAGCTTCTCAGTCCCATGCTAATGGAATATTGCCTCATCAGTGAATATGTTGGAAGGAACGCTCAGGACTGTGACGCGAGAATACGCTATGCGGCAGCGAGTAGTGTTTGGGCGGCATAGATTTACTGAACTTCTTTCTCAAAACGTTACGTTTAATATCTGAAAGGCCTAATTGTAAGGATGGCCTTTTTTTGCTAAGGTGGGTTCTTGGAAGCTAACTTTCAGTCTGCAAAAGCATTGCCAAAAACTAGTTCGTCATTAGCTGGAATAACATTAAGCGCCTGTTGAACACTCCTTGCTCAGATCAGTTAGACCCGATCAAGCGCCACCACAATCCTACTGCAATAGCCCGGTAATGATGCACTATTTTCTTGATATTGCACGCCTAGATTCTTTTCAACCAGCCCGAAACGCGGTATGTATCGTTCGGTGAACTTGACCTGTGGCGTGCCGTAGTTGACTTCAACTCAACCATCAGCGCCCATCTATACCATTTTCCATTGAAGTTGGACATTTGGGCAAAACATTTACGCCTGGAGGGCAACGGGGTTGCTCCTCCGGGGCAATCAATTTGGGTCTTCGCTGTGCGGAATAGAACCACTCACTGGCATGGTAGGGGCTGTTTTATTGGCCAAGCGCTTTCAGCAAATGGGACCTTAGACGCTTGGCCAATGAAACTGCCCCTACTATGCCAGTGAGTGGTTCTATTCCACATAGCGAAGACTCAAATTGATATCCCCGGAGGAGCAACCCCGTTGCCCTCCAGGCGTAAATGTTTTGCCCGAATGTCCAACTTCAATGGAAAATGGTATGGTGTTTTCACGCTGTGCGAGACTGGCAAGTACACCTGTACCCAGTTGCACTTGCCTACGGCCATAACTCCGGTCGTTCACACCCATGTGACGGGGTGAGAGACAATTTGAGACAGACCAACCTCCACTATTGGACAATTGGCAATATAGTGCGCTTTTCTCTCACCGGAAGGCTTGATCCTTGGTCCCTTTTAACGGAGTAAATTGAGTCAATGCTTCTGGAAATAACTTCAGTTTCATCCCTAACTTTTGTGTGCTGTTCTTGTCTGGGGGTAATGATTACAGTAGAAATTGTCTTCTGCTGTTGCCCCAGAGAAGCGTCACCAACTCAACAGGTGGACTGTTCGTTCTCAGTTGCGAACTCCGCCTCGTTTTAATTGGTGTGTTTGTCTCAGAGTACCTACCTTTTCCTTGAGACCTCGTTCTCCTCTGCAGCATACTAACTAAGTTTCAGCACCTATGTACATCACTCCTTACCCTAACCCATTATAAAAATATTTGAGGCCGTCACCTTAAACTAGAAACATAACACTCCCGTTTGGAGTATCGATTTTTACGGTCCTAAATTCTGTTGCTGCTGCAATGCACTACTAATACGTATTATGAACAAACGCGACATTACGACATGTGCAGTACTTACGTCTTATTGTTAAACACTACACGGTAATGTGATAAAGTGCGGTGTCCAGACTACTGATATTTCAGGTTCCAGGTAGGAACATTTTGATTTTTATTTTCCTTTACATATCCATTCTGTGAATTATGTAAAATTATGCTTTTTATCCTATCATACACTATGGAACTAATAAAGGTTTACTTTTTATAAAACAAATAAGAACAGTGATCCATTCTCGTGGCATCTAACTCCACCGCACTTTTATTGGAAGCGGCAAAGCTAATACGCCAACGCACTTTCTATTACGGCGAAAAGGTTGCCATTTTTGTACTTATGCGATAGCAGTCTGAGCTTATGGCATCAATCAACAAAATATGTGCATTTACTCTTTCGACCAGATTCCTTTCTGCTCCTGTTATATGCACTAAGTAAATCCCTCTCCTGCTATGGCCGATCTCGGTAAGGTTCTGTTATGCTCTGTTCCGCTCTTCCAGCTTGAAACCGCTCCTCAACTTAAAGCCTTTGTTATGCGTTCATGCTTTTGTCTGTACTAGCCAGCTGGGTAGTTTGAGGCAAGTATGAAAGGTGAAGCAAGCTAATAGACAATCCGATTTCGTGTAGCGTTACAGTTTGCCATGGTACCGCAACAGTACACTGGTAGTTGAGTTTATGCAATATGCTTGGCGGCATCTGGTTTCTGATTTGCCTGTCCGTGTGACCAACCACGGGAGGCCTGCGCCTACAGAGGGACAAGGGTGGCTTGCGTTGAACCACCCACAGCTCCAACCACACCCCATATGCAGTGTAAACCCGAAAGAATCAGACCGGGAGGCATGTGGATGGGAGCCAGGTTACATCAACTGAGCCGACCCACTCTCCTTCACAGGCAGACACAAGCACACTGTATTTGGAAACAAGCGCACACAAGGCGGTGGCTGGACTGTAGTCTGCTACATACACCCATAAACCAGACGTTGAGCAGAACGTCCTTTACATGGTGCTAGGGAATTGCACTTAAATTGTGAGACTACATCCTGCAAATCACATACAAGTCCCAGATCATATCTCTGTAACCTTTCTAAAATGGTAAAAAATAGGAGCTCTGAACGCTACATCATCAGGATTAAATGTATGCAGCAGAAGCAACAACAGGAGTACACGGATAACTAGGCACTAGCGCTTCGTTGGTATACAGTTAAGACCACCTCACTAAAGAGAAGTAAGGGGACAGTATGATATTGAAAATCTTAGTAGCTGCAATAAAACATGCTGAGTCAAGGCGCCTACATCTTGCCCTAATTACACAGTCAAACGAGGCGATTATTTTCTAAAGGTAAGCCTGTATCAGTGGGATAGCTTCCTTACAGTTTTCCTACCCTGGAGTCATATTCCGCAGATGTAGTACCAAAAGGAAGTCCGAATATGAGACCGCAGCAAACGCACCACCAGCATCCGTAGCGAGGCACGTTATGTGAGCAAAAGGCTGGACGGACCAGCGGTGAAAAGTCAGTGGCATTAATTCCCGCTGCCGGATCAGCATCAAACATCAGGTGCCTCAACGTTTGCATCGTTCTATGTGCGGCGGATTTGATGAAGTGGAGAAACTGAACCGTAGGGACAAGTTTCAAGTTGGGGGCGACCTACGGGAGAATGAATACCCCGAGCTATTTTTGACACGATACACGCACACAAAACCTCAGGAGAAACCATCAACTGACGTTCCTAAGAAAAAGAGAGCATTAGCTAGCGCACGAATTCAGTTGTTAAATCATTGCATGATACATACATTTACAGATTATCAGTGTAATGCTCAGATTTGTCAGCGAAGTTGCTGTTTGAAGCGCCCGCCGGCAATTTGCGTACAGTGCAGCATTCGCCTGATGGTGCTTGCTAGCATTTTCTCCAAATTACCAACTGTGATCCCACGACATTCGTACAAAATGCTCAGCTTCAATCCCACAAGAGAGGTTGGCTTCGTCTTGTAAACACACTGTTTCAAGTAACCCCAGACGAAGAAATCCAAAGGGTACAAATTTGGTGACGGAGCGGGCCACTCTATATGTCCTCCCCGCCCGATCTAACGGCACGGAAACGTCTGCTTGAGAAAATCATGAACCGTTTGTGCATAGTGTGTAGGTGCGCCATCTTGTTGCAACCAAACTCTACTTAATAACCCAGCGGCTTTCAGTTCCGGAATGGCACAATTTCCAGTAATTCCTTCTACGATGATGCCGGAAAGCGTAAGGCATTAGGACTGCGAAAAAACAACCTACGGGTTACATTACCGGAAATGCAAAATGGTCCGATGATTCTTTGGCCAATTAACCCAGCCCATACCATGAGCTTTGCACTATGTTGTATACGTGAAACGCTGCATCGGCGTGGAGTACACGTTGCCCAAAACCGTTGCTTCTCCGCACCGTGCAAACGGAAAACAGCCTCATCGGTAAAAAGAATTGAATGGATGTCCATAGCACACAAAACCTGCGGCAAAAATGAAGCCGCTTCTCCGAAGCACACAGGTTTAAAACCTGCACTTGACGAGCGCTATACTTCCGGAATTTCCTTACCTTCAAAACTCTATGGACAGCGTATCTGGTGGTGTCGCAATGCTAGGCGAGTTTACGAGGTTTAGATCGCAGCTTCTGGACACCTCACGAATAAACACACAATCAGAAAAGTCATCTGTGGTGATGCGAGGCCGCCCTGTCTTCTTGGCAAAGAAACACGCTCCCAAATTTCCCATATTTTCTCACCAGTCTACGAATATACCGTCCGCTGATGGGCCGCTTGGCACTGTGGATAGTGGCAGCTATTTTTGCCACCCGAAGTGGTGGTAACAGTATCACTCTTACTGAGGGTAGCATACTTTCGTGAAGGCCAACCGATCGGTAAAGAGCACACTAGTTTCGATGCAAACTAATATGCGCCTGGGACCTTGAGGTGAATGTGTTGAAAGTGGCCACTGTGGAACAACTAAGAGATCCCTGGGAAAAACGTTTGCCCAAGTCTGACACATGGTGTTGTTCGTCATACAGAGTAACATATTTAACCCACAGCTTATCCGGATAATTTTCCTTTATGTTTGGTATCCAACATACGACGGTAATAAAAATGCGGCCCCGTGTAACGTGCCGCCATACTGCGCCTCTGCAAACGAGACAACTAAATGTACTCAAAGCGGATTAATCATCTCTTTGTCTAACTAATGCAAACCCCGTCGTTAAGAACGATCAAGTGTTGTGAGTCCAGGAACGACACCATAGCTCAATCATTGATAGTTGCTCATCCAAACGCAAACCGTGGGCACTAAAAACCAAACCGCTTACACCGGAGCTACATCACCAGGTTAACAACGATGTAAATGACGTTCCTGATGGAAAGTGCCTGGTTGAATATGCCAGTATAAACCATGGAACATTTTAGCTGATAGCAATTATGGACGTAAGGTAACTGCTCAATTTCCCGCGAACAACACTGTAACTTAGTTTCGGCGGATCGCTCGCCTAATGTAATACCTGTCATGTCGAGAGTACCCAAGGCTTCCGTATCCGTGCGTACATTGGGTCGTCAAAGACCCAGGCGGTTGAAAGGCGAAACAGTTACTTGGTAGGCGGCTAGACAGTTTCATATCAACCACCTACTCGGAGTCGCAAGTGGATGGAGAGTGCGCCTGGTTTATATCTCGTGTTTAGCTGCACGGTGTAGTCACCGCTGGCGACGGAGGACGGAGCCTGAGGTGTGAGGTTGGATGACAATAACACGCACGAGATATGATTGTAACAGATGTCCGACTATAACCGCATCATTTATCCACGTAGAATTGGGATGGAGCGAAATAGCAACTTCCACTTGCAAATGGCAAATGTCATATGAACGCACGGACCGGTTTGCGTCATGCTGAACCACTCATCCCTGTACAGACGCTACAACCTGCCGATTAAATGTGATTCGCCAAAGCGAGTACATTTTATTTGCGGCTTCAAAGCACCGTCTCAACGCAACTCTGTGGTGTGTTCGAATACAGTCCGTAACTGGCAAATACCTATCCGGAAATATTTCCTTAGAGAGCGTGACAAACGTTGGTTGTGCTTCCCCTACATCCTCTGCTTCTCCGCATTTATCCTCCTTGCACGAGAAGCAAGCAGCGTCCAGTCGTCTGTGTTGGTGTAACGGGTTCAGCATTCCGGCAAACGGCCACACACACTACCCATGCCCGTCAAGTCGGCATAATTAAATTTTCTTATTTATTACGCCCTTATCGAAGTCCTTATCCACTGGTTCTCCAAACACAAACTACGAGAGGCGGTAAAATATAACTGCTTGACACACAATCGTGTAAGAGTGGCATCTATTTGTTAAACTCTCACATCATTGTTCTACTACGCGGCAACTAAGACGGGTATGCGACGCGACCACATGCACCAACTTACCGGAAATCCCCGATGTTCCCCCAAATAGAAGACTGGCAATTTCTAGCAGGTTATATAGTGCAATTTGTCCCGTCAACATAATAAAGTAAGAACAACACTCGCTTAGAACAGGTAGTTAACTGCCAACAGAATGTTTACAGATCAGCCAAATGAAGAACACATCCACAATTCTTACTGGCATGCTGAACCATTTGTACACAGTGCTGCTGCGTCACTAAGGCCCGTGTTTCAGACACCGCGTGCTCCATAAGGCGAATCCGTCACTCGCCTTTATTCAGAACGCTTTCAGGATCACCTAGGAGCATCTCGGAGTACCGTCCCCTCGTTGCCTGTTTTACATGAGCTTTTATTATGCTCCAGGTGCCCTTGATGGGATTGAGCGCTGGAAGGTATGGTGCAAGGCCTAGAAGTCTCCCAGAGCGGTACGGTTCCTCCAGGGAAGCGTGCTCCAGGTGCGTGTGACAGGGCGCGTTGTCACAAATCAAAGACACCTTTTCACAAACCGTGCTCCGTTGGTATCAAGCACTTGCCGCAGCCACTGAGTGCACCTTTGCTTGTTGTAACCTTCTCTCAGAACCGAACTCGCTATGAAGCCGTTGTTTGTCATGGCGCCGACAAGATGAACATTCGGTCCCCAGCTGTTCGCCACTATACACTGCGCTCGACTACCACGTCGTGATCGGCCACGAGTGCGGGAGCAAAATAAGTTGTAGTTGGTCTCATCAATCCACACCGGTTGCATTCCTTCCACTTCGTAATCCATGAGCTGCAAAACGAATGATCTGCGTCGTTTTTGTTCTGCAGCTTGTTCATGGACTCCGGAATGGTTGCAGTTTCTTCATTGTCATCAGCCTACCACCCAAGTCTCGTGAGACGGTTCTGGTAGTTACTGGAATTTTGAACTCCGCCTTCAACCGCAAACGAAGGAGTTCAAGGGTAACGGTAGGCTCCGCAGAAATCCACTCCACCAGTGAGTCGACGTGGCTTTCTCTCAGTGCTTTGCGACGGACACCCCCGTGCTACCCTACCGGTTCCGTCGATTCGTACACCCGTATCCAATTGCGGCAAGCTTTCAGGTCCACCATCAGTGTGCAAGCGCCCGACTTCCAATCGTCTTCAATAGTTCAATAGTGTATGATGGGATAAAAAGCATTGGCTTTACAAGGCCCATAGGATGGTAAATGTAAAATAGATAAAAATCATTAGATTCTGACATGGAACTGAAATGCCAATAGTCTAAACCTAGTACATCACACCACAATGTGTTGTTTGTCACTCAGATGAATGTCTAACAATTGCTTGAAGGCTGTAATGTTCAGAGCGTTTACCACATGCGTTGGCAAGTCATTCCATTGTGAACAGATTCTAAGAGAGTAAAAATATTTTCCACAGTCTAATCGGGAGTGTTGGATTATCAGCTTGAGGTTATGAGCTCACGATCGCTTATATGAGGCTAGGGTGAGCAGCGATTTGCACGGGTGATCGGTTTCCGTTAATATCTGGTATGCGAGAATGAGATCTCCGAGTAGTCGTCGGTATTCGGAGGAAAACATTCCGATTAAATTGAGACGCACTTCATAATTGAAACCAGATAATCCGCGTGTTGCCTTGGTAGCTCTTCGTTGGGGTTGCTCTAAGAGATGAATGTCCCGTTTTAACCATGGGCACCAAGCCTGGACGGCATATTCGACGTGGGGACGGATATAGGAGTTGACAAGCATGGGTACCAACCGTCGTTCAAAAACACCAAAAGCTGGCCTCAAAACTCTTAGGTTCATGTTCGCCACGTTTGTTGCTTTGGAACATTGGAGCGAATTCCACAGACTTTCTTGCACAATGATACCTAAGTCTTTTTGTGTGGTCACGCGCCGTAAAACCTACTGCACCAAGAGGTAAGTGTTGGCAAGATTGCTGCGCGATGACAGTAGGTGACACTTGGCAGGATTCAGGGGGAGGTGATTTAAATCTGCCCATTTGTTGATTCTATCCAAATCATTCTGGAGGAGGGCACAGTCTGATGTTGAGCGAATAACTCTCCAGATTTTTGCGTCATCTGCAAAAGTTTGCATAGAGGATTGAATATTATCCGGGAGGTCGTTAATGTAGACCAGAAAAAGGAGGGGACCAAGGACGGATCCTTGAGGAACACCGCTGGAGATGCAGAGGGTTTCCGAGAGGGCATCGGCGACTCTGACCTTGATCGTTCTGTCATGCAAATATGCTGCTAGCCAGGTGAGTAGGGAACCATGGATACCGTAGGCACGAAGCTTATGAAGCAGAGCTAAGTGATTGACTCTGTCGAGTGCCTTCGAAAAGTCTGGGTAAATCACATCAAAGGGGATCCTTTATCAAGCGCTTTGGTCCATGAATCCCGAGCAAGAAGCAGATTTGTGAGGCAAGATCGTTTGCGCCTAAAGCCGTGTTGGAGGTGAGAAATTAGCTTCAGACGCTCAAAATGTCGTGTAATTTCATCTGCAACTAACGATTCCATTACTTTTGATAAAACAGGGAGGAGAGTAATGGGTAGGTAGTTGGCAGGATCCGATCGCTTACCTCCTTTGTATATCGGAGTGACTATCCCGCTTTTCTACTCAGACGGAAGTGTTCGGGAATTAAGTAGACTTTGGAAAAAGCTTGCGAGGTGTGCTGCTATGGTGGGAGCAAGAGTTTTAAGAACTTTGGGTCTGATCTTGTCGAATCCCGGAGCGCTATTTGTTCTTAGAGACCGTAATTTGCTAGCGACAGCTGCTGAGGTAAAAGTGACAGTTGATATGCCGACCACGTTGGGGGAATGCTGGTTTGGCAAAGGTTCTATGGCGTTTGCAGTCACTGTGCCAAACTGCAGAAGTAATGCGTTCGCAGCATCCACAGCAGTAGTCGTTAGGCCACCATCTGTCTAATTCCTCGTACGCTTTCAATATGACGTTCTTCACCTCCCTCGAGCGCCGAACATACAAGCCAAACACTACGTTTAGGTGAACTTCAGATTCAAAAGCATATGGCAAATTTAGTTGGCTGTGGCTCGTCCTATGAACTCAATCGTCATTCAAATCCCTACTCTGGTTCTAACTGGTGGGAATCATTTCCTAGGACAGAGAAACAAAGGCCCACATGGTGCATCGACCACCGACACTGTCCCTGGTAGGAGCTGAAGCGTCCCACTTGCACCCCTGTGAATTAGTGCGTCTGCGGTCCTATTGGCTGAAGGCGCCGGGCTATACCCGCACACCTACACACCTGCACAAGTGAGCGGCGCACGCACGACTCAAAGTAATTGAGTAAAGTCTCAACTTGTATGTCCCTCAGCGCAATGCTTTTGCCGTTCAGATTAATTCTGTTACCCAAGGGGCAACTTGGCCGAGGAATGGTATAGTCATCGGCGGGCTGCACGCACTCATAAGTGGCTTGCCAGGTGAGTTGGTGAACAAATCACGGCCATGATCTGCGGCAACTTCGTTAGTAGTGGTTCGAGTTATCATGGCACCATGCTTCGTAACGGTGTAGATAAAATAGGCTGTAAAGGACAGAATGTTTTGGAAAGATCTGAGCAACAAGTCTCCCCAGATCAGAAACCAAAGGCAAAGTCGGATCAAGAAGCGCTACTAATTACAAAGCAATTCATAACTTGGCTAGGGACGAACAATGTGCGCTTCCAGCACGATTCCTTACCAACTACTGGCGATTGGTCCCAAGTGGCCAAACAATAAGGCACCAAATAATCTACGTAAAAACTTACGGCGCATCCATCTGCGGTGCTTTATATGACATAAGTGAAGGAAAGTGACCACAAAAGCTGTAAGGTGCGTGTGATTGTGTTGAAGGTACGATCTGCAAGCGTATTACCGCAGGATCAATATGGTGTCCTTGAGAATAAGATAACAGAAAAACATAAGCCGTACGTCATTGTCCAGGCAGCCCAAAGAGATAACTAAATGGTCACCGACAATAACACTGGCGGAGATGTCTGTGTGGACTTGCTCAAACTTATCAGCTAACATGGAAATTTGGAGCGCAAGTCGACGTGTTGGTCGATGTGCCTACTGAGGGCAGGACCGATGTGTGAAGTCCATGTAATACTCAGCTCAGGATATGGTGTACAATCTTGCATCGGGATGCTTGATCGTTCGGGGCTAAAAGATAAAGTGTTCGAAAGGAAACAGGCAATGAGATCAAAGGGAGGAAACTGCGTGCGCATAAGACAGGAAATAACAATTCCGCTGCGACAGCGAAGTCAATAAAATAATGAACCGCTAATTAAAACGCTGTTAGAACCACAAAAACAATATCGTGCAACAGTTTACTCAAAGTTTGGAGTAGAACAAACGCTTGCAATAGCGGTACAGCATCTTTGTCAAAAAGCAGGTTGTAATACATATACCCATTCTGATACTGTAACGCCCAAAATATAATTATTATTTTTTATGTACAATTTCATTGCTGACCGATTGTACATTATTATTTCTTGTTTTAATCTTCCTCACATCCGGCTCGACAGTTGGCTGTTCTGCAAGTTTTCGTGCTAAGGTTTGCTCCTGTTTCGCTTCATCCGTCCACGTCTTTGTAGCCCGTCGAATATATCTCCAATGTGTCCGACTTCAATTGCCTAATGATATCCGAGCTCGATTACGCCCAACGTCTCGGACTAGTATTTACTAGTCCTACAATACAATGAACTACCGGGATACCTAGGGATAACTTAAAGAGAACTTAAGATACTAACGGATGAGGTAGGACGTATTGCTCAGCCCATTTTGATGTAGCATCATCACTAGTTTGAGTCCTACCTTAGAAATAATAACTTGCTTTTCCGCTAACTTGTAGCATACCACTCGAATACCAATTGTTGTATATGAGGCGTTATTGGCGTGACAAACGAGGAATAAGGAAAAGGAGTATGCCGGCTGGATCCAACATTTAACTTACAGACAGCTACAAGGAATCAGAGGTAGACCAGTTAGAGCATGGCGCGGCGTAAAGCACAGCTCACCGGGCAGAAGTAACTGATGGGGGCAAACATTAAGTATAACCAGTTGACATTTAGAGAGCGAAAAGAGAACAGAATTCTGATGGCACAAAATGTTGAAACGGTGCTTGTTTTCACATTCAATCCAATGGCCCCCTAGGTGTAGCTGTTTGTAAGATTTCGAATAGAGTGAGTCACGTCAATGGCTGAGGACTGAGGAATGAAACCCGAAAGCGGGGGCCGCGTATGGTTTGTAGATTCAGACTTGATGAATATTTAGTTTTTGTCGTTATTTACTTGTAAGGTGAAGTACACAGGTGGGCTGCGGATGTGGGCTTCTCGGACTACACACAGTATTTGTGAGCGTTAACGCTCACGGGTGAAACGCCCGATGGTCGCTCGATAGGCGCTCGAAAGAAATCCCATTGTGACAAATTTCGGGCGGTCATGAACGCCTGAATTTAGTCCTAAATGGGAGTACGAGACGAGCACCCTACCACTAGACTACGGAACTACGAGTATGATAATCCGCCGACATTAGTCATATCCTTTCTTCGGGATGCCACACAATCACTCTCTGCTACATGTTGAAACTAACGTCGGAATCTACGAACAGTCATGACTTGTCAGCGTCTCCGTTGAATCCAGGGCTGATTTTCTCTATATGGGATCTGAACATCTTACATTAAGCTGGCATTAGTCGCTCACCGATAACTTTGCCTTGGAAGAATCTGTTGGTGTTGCGACATTCCAGATATGAGGAGTGGGGTCCTGTACGCAAACCTCAAGATTAAAGGCGATGCCTATAGGTGCCGCATAACGGAGATGTACCGCATACACATACCTGCGGTTATGCATAATAATGTGGAAGCAACTTTTGAATGCACGAAAGTGAACGTTTCTACTAACAAGTAATGAGTAGGTTGCTTATTCTAAGAAGCGAATCGAAGACTATCGAGGTTTGTTCAGTTGCAGATGGACAGTTGACGTGGCTGTAAACAGATTTCATATTGTGGATATCGATATACACAACACGCAGTCGCAACCTTGTGCACTAAAGAGCAATTAATTTACCGATCAGGATCTTGCTGTGAAAACCGTTCAGTCTCCTGTTGTAGCCATTGTTCAGGCTCTGTAACCTTGTGATTATATTTTACTGCATCTGTACAGAAAATGCCATATTGTACGACCGTCCGACGAGTGTCCTGTATCAGGCGCTCGATTGGTCGATGGTGCTGACAGGGTTGCGAGGTAGGAGAAATAACTGTAGTGCTAAGCATCTGGTATAATCTTGATCTTTGGATATCTGGATATTGATATTTCGATGATACGAATACGGTCGCACCGGAAAAACCGTTGAACTTCTTCATATTTTCCACGAATTTCAGAGAGATGAGTCACACACAAACCTTTGTTCTATTGGAAGTACAACTTATGCTTCCTCACATCAACACCCGAAGATCCTGCAACGAGCTCAACGTGAATGAACAGCCGTATACAGTACGCATATGGGGGGGGCAGAAAGCAAAAGCAAAATACTCCGTGCACACCGTTGAGGGCTCTTGAAGTGGAACAGTGGAACAAAGGTACCATAATGGTAAAAAGGTACCAAGGCTTGCCAAATGCCGTGAGATCATACCCCTGACAACAAAGTGAAGCGCGCATCTGTGCACTCAACAGAATATCCACCTTGATACACATTTATCCGTCTACCCCGATTTCGTGGGGGCTAGTGAGTACAAGGTTTATCTGCGTTTTATCATTGCCGATGCGCGGAGTTCAAACCTCCTAATAAAGATGGTGTAATGCATTGTTGTTTCCGCTTCATCCACGAAAGTCAATACAACACAGATAAGTCTGACTTCACTATAATGCATGAGTTTGGTCGACGGGTGACCGGCATCAAGTTGGCAGACCTCGAACACCTGGAACATCACATAAGAGGCTCCACTGGCTTACATCATCGAGTTGCTTCCTTTTTAGGGAAATTGACCTCAATGCTGGAACGTTGCTGCAGATTGCTGATGGTACACTATGTGGTCCTTTAATGGCCATTTGTGCAGCCTGCAGTGTGGTCGAGCGCTCCGATGGTTTGCATACAATCCGTGGAGATTGTATATGTGTCGGTTCGTCTTCATTTCTTTTGGATCCAGTGGGAGTAACTGGAGGCCTAAGTTTTCGGGTGCGTTTGGCAGCAACCAGGTTTCAACCACCACTCGTACCGAACGCCCTTCTGAAATTTCGTGACAGTTTGAGGTGTCGGCGAGGCTCTAGTTCTATGTACTCCAGTCGGATTGAAGGTGGTTGTTTCGAGGGTATTTGGGTCACTGGTGATATCGACACATTGACTGACGTCCACAGCTACACCGGAGGCTATTTTTGATGCGATGGCCAGTGTCCTTAGTCAGTTTCGAAGTGAAGCCTAGTAAAAAGGGCGTGACCTATCATCTTCCGCGCTTTCTACTAATGAAGCGATTTTGGTGGTCCGCATTTGTTAAACCGTTTTCACCCGTCTTTCGCATTCCTGAGATTGTCTATGTACAAACGTGACAGGTGGGATAACCATAGACACTGCACAAATCAACAGAGGATCTGCTCCGTTATTGTATTGCTGCACATAGTTTATTCTGAGCTTAGCGCATTTGGGATTCAGCTTCAGATGGGAGTGGAACGATGGAAAATCCCTTGAGTGTTCCTTCTTGAGCGGGTCGTTGAGTCAGGAAATGTTAAGATGCTATGAGGTCGTAATGGATCTAAAACAAAAAAACCCGAACCACACTCCGGTCAACCAAGTGCTGTCCATGTTCCCTGAACTAGCAGTCCCCGCTGTGTAGGTCATGTGAAGTAAGGAAGACGTAGAAAGAAAATGGAAGATATAGATGGATGAAACTTGCTAAGGTAGTTGGAACAATGGACCTCTGTTCCTACATTTATTTAAGAGAATGCAGAGATACACATTACTATCATTTTCATAGAATCATGCTTGGCTTCTTTTGATCAGTCGTTGAAACCCATTGTGTCACTTGCCTGTCGCTCGATGCCTCTAGGTCAATGGCCGAGTGCTTGGCTGTTACTCGTGAGAATCACACTTGGCTCTCTGTACTACACGCTATATTGGCAGACTTTGATGTCAGCACGTCCTTAGCAAGCTGCGGTGCGTCAAAGGGCCCTGTGAGACCGTTTTCAGCGACTGGGTCGTTTCCTCAAAAGCCGCACTGGGGTGTAAATGAAACGCCTGAGCAATACAGGACATCAGGTGTTCGATAGCTTCTTTACTTAGCGATCGACAGCTGTGGTTGATGGATCATCCTACAAGTGTCAGATTCGGCTCTTCTTTTAGGCCGCCAATACTGTTTTGCGGTTCGATATTAAAAAACCTGCGTGCGTTTCTGCAGGAAGATTGCCAAAGCTGCGATGTGGCGGTGAAAAGTGATATGCTCAGGTTAGATCCGAAAGGGGAAGGGAACTGAATAGCGTTGAGTAAGCTGGATAGAACAAGTGTAGACATATATGTGTACAAAGCGAATTATGAGAGTAAATGCGGTCTGCATACAAGGACAGAGGGAATGCCACCGCAAGGAGCGCTTTAGTCGTGCAGATATAAGTACTTGTGAAACATTTTTCGACATGGCTGTTAGAATATGCCATATTTGTCATTTAGCAGAACGAATATGGTTGTTGGGTGGGTTTGTTTATCGATCAAATCAAGTCGGTGGTGCTTTAAAAGTAACTATGTATGCATAATCTCCAATCACTCGCAGTTAACGCATGAGAAACAGGCGTTTAGATCAAATTTCCACAGCTCCACTCCAAACGCCACTCAATAGAATGATACCAATAGCAGGAAACCAGTAAGTACCCAGTAAGCGCGTCCGCTGAGATGCGCGACCAGCCTGTGCCGACCTGGAGGTTTCCCGTATGAGGTGTAAAATGTAAAAAATTATAGTTTCAGTTGTACCCAAACAAATTAGGCAGTTTGTTTGTCGCATGTTGATCACTTTTGTTTACATACACAAGCATCCGGAACGTGACCAAAAAGCTGCATCCTTTCGTTCCCGGAAAGTGCTTTCTTTCCGCTCCCTAGCTTGCCTTTCTTTGGGTACCCGTTAGCTTATCAATCTTGAACGTTTTGGCAACCAACGTATAACTCGCCTATTTTTATTGGCATTTTTACTTATCCCATACGGTTGGCTGGTTGTGCGAATACAGCGCCCGTTTATCTAGCACACTATAATTGATAACCCCGAATAAAAAATCGCATTAAGCTCATTGCTAACCCTTTTTCAGCGTTGGCCGTATATTCTTTTCACTCTAGCTATTTCCCATATATTTACTAACGGACTTCTTTTGGATAACTCTGCAAGTTTCTCACTATGGGCGCTAAGTCTTTTAGACGCTAACGCCTCTGTTAGTAGTGCAAGCGCACCAACTTCGCCTTTTCGTGAAGGTAAACTGATATATACTAACAGTTAACACCTTAATTATAAATTAACTAAATAAAGATTTTATTCTCGAATGCATCGACACACCAAATAAGGCATGATAACCCATCATAAGCCGCCTATCTACGCCTTCCGAAATCAACAAGCTCGACAATCACCACATGAGATTAATCAGCTGGATTTTGTGGCCCAGTTTTCTACTGACTTACTACACATCTCTGGTCAGAATAATGTTGTCGCTGACGCTCTTTCTCGTGTCTCCGAAACCTAAATCGCTGCGCAGACAATCGATCTGTCTGCCATGGTCTCGGCGAAACAAACCGATAACGCCTGTTACTCTGTTTTATCAGATTCCTCCCTGAAACTCACTCCGCACCCACTACCGTCATCCGATGGCACCATCATTTGTGGTACTTCCACCGGACGTCCTCGTCCAGGCGACCCCGAATCTTTTCGTCCCATTGCCTTTGACGCCCTCCATAATATCGCTCATCCAGGCAACAAGACCACCGTTAAGCTCATTTCAGAGCGGTATGTCTGGCATGGTATGCAGCGTGACATCAGACTCTGGTCACGTAGTTAGCTAACCTGCTAGATGACCATGATTCAGTGACAAGTGTCTGCTCCGATTGGTCGTTTTCTACCTATTTCCGCCCGTTTC
>OX104069.1:69918081-69937656 GCA_944474145.2 Dicrocoelium dendriticum | reverse complement strand
GTATTTTGTTCGTCGCAGTCAGCCGACAATTCATATATGTCGACCAGCTGTCAGGAAAAGCACCAGACGGCCGTTTCGCCTTATTGGGGCTCATCAGTGGTGCGCATCCTTCCGTCCTCTGCGGAGGATCGAACCCATGACTGCCAGTGTCTCTTGCCAACTAGCTCGCAGCTTATGCAACTGCGTCATGGAGGACGGTATCTGACTATCGTGAATTGTTAGCTAAATGCGATATAGCCCGACGCATCCTCCACTGCCATGCAGGCACCTGCCATGCAGCTGACAGCGGTCGGCCTTCCGGCGTCAGGACTTCCAGGTTACAGCAGTTATGAATCTACCTAGCATGGCAGTGGAGGATGCGTCGGACTATATAGCATTTAGCTAACAATTCACGATAGTCAGATACCGTCCTCCATGACGCAGTTGCATAAGCTGCGGGCTAGTTGGCAAGAGCCACTGGCAGTCATGGGTTGGATCCTCCGCAGAGGACGGAAGGATGCGCACCACTGATGAGCCCCAATAGGGCGAAACGGCCGTCTGCTGCTTTTCCGGACAGATGGTCGACACATCTGAATTGTCGGCTGATTGCGACGAACGAAAATACTCACCAAAATCCTTCCATTCATAAATAACACTATACTGTAATCGTTTTCGGATGGCGCCGTTGCACACAAGGCTATAAATAATCTTACTCTACATATATTTATTCAGAGCATGCGCTGGTCTGTGCGAATATTTACATGTGATCCGGAGGACCTCCGAAACAAAAGCACGCTAGACTCTGTACGGAAAGCTAAGTTATCTGTCGGATCAATTGAAGTATCAAAAGTCATTAACATACACATCTTCCTGTGTTCCGCTTACTGACATACAACACCACTGATGCATCTTGAAGCGTGCAATGCCAGTCAGTCTGTGGCTTGACTTAGAACTAAAAAAACACTTTTCGCGATGGTGCAACCATATTTCTGCGAGCAAAATCGAACTTTCCGCTATATTCCTGCGGCGCCTGCATAACTTCCGTGATTTCACTACGAAGACCAAAATAAACAGAAACGAATGTACCCTCCTCCTCTATATACATATTAGTCATAATTTAAAACACAGGATTTAGACTACAGCACAACTGAGTTTTCTCTGCTACTGTCTGCAAAACTGTCATGCTTTTCAGACAACATGTTTGTAAGCAAGAAAGCTTTGTTCAGTGTCTACCGAATTCACGGGAATGCATAGATAACGGCTGACGATATCTGCCAGTTGTGGAATACTTGTATTCATCGCGCACCGGAAGACCAAAATGTCTTCATCTTTTTCCCCATGCAGTTCTTTCACCACTTTTCGATAGATTAGCCATTTGCTTGCCAGAGCTGAGGAGCCAACCACGCCTGGAAACTCGATATAGCTGCATAGATCACTGGATGAGGTGATGAGCTGGTTAAAGTTGAACACTAATGGCTTTCACAAACAGCCAGTTAGCCTGTGGTGTCATCAACTCCCAGAAATTTACGACAGCTCAGGAGAAACAATTGCGTGTTAGTTTGGATTTTGCTGGACGCATCAAATATGGGCCCCTCTGTCTGCAAATGTTGCGCCCAGTTTTCTTCATCTGCAGTTTTCAGCGACATAACTAGATCGAAGTGGTCGCTGTAAACATTATGGGTTACCGGAGACTTTGATTCGGCAGTTTTCAAGTGACGGATGATGTTCTTGCCAACGGTCGCAATACAAATTAGTTGCCACTTCAAAGGTTTCCGTGTTGTTTCTTTCTTTAGAATACATACAAGTTCAAACACCAGCTGAGTTATCAAACTTATGTTGTACAGTTTGCAACATGACTGGGTAATGATAGAAATACTTTTTGTAAAGTGCGACAGCTTCTAACCAGAAGTTCCAGCGGGTGAGAAACGGTACAGGTAGGCTGATCGGATTATGCACGCCTTCCTGATACTCGGTTCTGATACACGATTCTTTCTCCTAGAAAAACAACAGGTACTAATAATTCTTGCCACGAATCCGTCGACTTCCGGAGAGTTTACGAGAGGTCTCTGCAATCAGATTTACTCAATGGGAAACACTTGCGGTGTGAACGGAATTCTCACAAACAGGCTTAATAACATATCGATAACATTTTGTCATATATCTTGCGTCCTCGGACACGAAAGCGGTTCACGAGTGACATTGTGTTCCGACAAGCTGTATACCAAAGGTGTGAACGAACAAATGTCCAACCGATTTACTGTACATGTGGACAACAAATGTTGGTATAGTGGACAATAAAGTGCGTGCACAGCCTGAGCAGACGGATGGGACCTGGCTACGTAATGGATAAATGCATATGTGTGACATGGGTCGGGATAAAAACACAGCCGTGGCTGTGAATGCTTAAGCAAGGGGACTTGGATAGCAGATGCTAGACAGATGACGAGTACGATATCCAGAGGTATGTTCCAATAGCCAGTTGGCTGCTTTGACATTTCTTCCGTGTATAAGTATAATAATTACAGCAGAAAGAATTCAAAGTGGCTTTCTTTATGAATTTCGCAGCTTTTCCACGAGTCCGCTAAAGTTTTGTTGTTCGCCACAGTTAGTACATACAGCGATTTTTATGCCTTTCGCGAAATCGCGGAAAATGGGGATCTTTACCTAGGACCCTTCGAGAGAATGGATCTCCGCGACCTAAACGACGCCTGGAAATGGTGAGTGAGGAACGCACTGTCATCCAATTTTGCAAACTGACGCATAGTTCACATCTGCTATTGACGCGATCTGCAGAGAAGCTCTCGAGAAAGTGGTCACGATGTGCTTGCGCATTACAACATCGGTTGTTTCAGACAGTCAGAACCTGCTTGAAAAATGGTAATCAAAATGTTGGTCTCTAGCGGAGGGCACTCGCAACTTTAGATTCATCCATCTTCTCTCTGATGCTTAATACCTACGTTCGTCCCCACGTCGAATACGCTATCACGGCTTGGCAACCTTGGCTAAACATTGATCTCGCAGCGCTCGAAACCTCGCAACGTCGAATAACGAAAAGTGTCAAGAGTTTGCGTCACCTTCTGTACCAAGAACGATTAAAGCTACTCGGAGAGTTCAGTGGACGTTACCGTACGTGCTAACTTCATTTTAGTTTACCAATTATTGTAGGCCGCCACCTACAGGAACTCAGCCCGAACACCAAGCTCAGCTGCATGAGTCTGAAACTAAGTCAACAATACAACCGTCCATAGATTGTCGACCAATGTATTTCTCCCTCCCGGTCTGCCAACTCTTGAAAACACTTCCAAACTGCTATCTGTGCCCCACATTAGCCATCCTCATAAAACGTCTGAATATCGCATTTAGCTACCTACACTTGGTTACATAAACGAAAAATTTGGTAAAAATTCAGACTAACCCACAGTGACACAAGTACTTCTGTGTAGGCGGAAGAGCAATCCGATTGTTATTTGCAATAAGCATTAAGCACAGAAACGTGTTAATCCATTTTGCATGGTACCATCTCCTTCCCGTAACCCTACTATTTTTATATTATTACTCTATCTATTCACCTCTGCGCACTTTCTGATCTCCAATTGTGTAGTATTCGAATTTACGATTCCCCAACGTTACGAAACTACGGGACGTATTAATCTTGTTCCTATCTTTACCCGTCATCCACTATTGTTCAATTGCGCCATTGTCCTGTTGTTTTCCGACTGCTGCCGAACTCTCCTGGTAAACTCAAACCACCATGAATTTCACCGCAATCTCAGCCGATAACTCAAACCAGACACCTTTGCCGATCGAGAAGTTTGGTAGTCCCACCGTGCAGTCGGGATGGAGGCAGCCACTTTCACTAGAAGTACTAACACACTGTTCCAACTCACTCCGAGCACAGGACAAAAAAGCTTTGACATCAGCCAAGTCATCTGTGAGACCGATGGGTTGCAACTCACGAAATTGCAAAGTAGCATGAACAGATGGAAGGTACCGGGTGTTTTCAGAACCTGGTAATCTGATAATCTGGAGATAACAGCGGCTGCACTCTGGTGCTGACGTACACCGGTACGCTGAATTGATAACTGTCCAATGACGCAAATTGCTTTGCCGACAGGGGTGAAATGGGAAACACAAGTGCCACATGTGTGCCTACGATCGCAGAGCACACCGAATCGTTCGGCTGTGAGCAGCGAACGGTAGCCAGATACCACAGCCGCAAGGCATTCGTCACGCCCCGACTGAATGACAAGACCTAGGGAACGCATGCGGTTCAGCTGTGAGAACTGGACGTGGGCCGGACACCACATAGCTGCAATGACTGTGTCACGCTCCGATCGATCGGTAGTCGGCCTTCATGCGGGTGAAAAGGCAGCAAACTTGTTTCCTGCGAAATGTATCGCTGTGCTAGCAACTGAGAAAAGCAGCCTGGCCCTATGTGATGACCGGTCGATGGGCGCCGTATTGCTATCGCCACAAAAGCTGTTATCGCCTTATGACTGGCTTCCAACAAACTCGTAAGCTTTTATTGGGCTACTTTCGATGCTAAAATGGATCATTCTGCCAGAAGCACATTGTAAGGTTACAGTGAAGTTCGCTTCACCGTTCCGATCGCGTGTGTGTTTAAGCTGAAAACTCATCCTTTATGGGTGCATAAAAACGAATTCATGTCTCGACTTGACGTGACAATGCTCTTAGATTTCAGTCTGCCCAGACGCAATGATGTTACTATTAGCCAGCACAGCAATTTAGTCAGGAATGCAACTATGGCCCTCACAGTCAGACAATTGCCAGTTGTACAAATTCATCAGGCTTTCTATGGTGTTTCCCATATAAAATCGAGAATTTACCTTTATTCATTTATTTACTTATATTTACGTGGAATAGGTGACATACCTATAAATATCAACGAGTTAGATATTCGTAGTGTCCTCCGGAGAGCATTCGCCGGATGGTGTTGGCGAGTACTTCTGCAATGTCTCGAACGAAATCTGCCTACATTCATTCACAATGTTCTCTTTCAGTTCATCCAGGTTTGTTGGCTTGCTTTTTAAAACTCTACGCTTCAACTATCTCCTTGGGAAATGTCCATGGGATTCAGATCGGGTGATTGCGTAGGCCATTCTATCAGTCCACCGCGACCGGTCGAACGTTCACCGAGTGTCTCGTTCAGGTAGGCACGAACCAATTACGCCGAATATGCAGGTGCGTTATCGTGCTGTCAAAAAGTTTTTCCTTCACCCTTCCGACTGTAGCTGTGGAATGACGCCGCTGTGCAACGTTTCCATGTACGAGGATGCTAAGAAATGTCAGACATCGGCACTGTTAGACAACAACCTACCGGACACACTTCTGGAAAAAAAAAGAACCCAATGATTTTTAGGCCAGTCAACCCAGCCCAGGCCATGAGCTTCGCGCCATGTTGCACGTGTGGAACGCTGCATTGCCGTGGTTTGGTTGTTGCCCAAACAAACGGAGACCCAAAACAATCGAGGACACTACGGATATCTAAGTCGTTGATATTTACAGATTTGCCACCTATTCCACGTAAATATAAGTAAAGAAGTGAACAAAGGTAAATTCTCGATTTTATATGGGAAACACCATAGAAAGCCTGATGAATTTGTACAACTGGCAATTGTCTGACTGTGAGGGCCATAGTTGCATTCCTGACTAAATTGCTGTGCTGGCTAATAGTAACATCATTGCGTCTGGGCAGACTGAAATCTAAGAGCATTGTCACGTCAAGTCGAGACATGAATTCGTTTTTATGCACCCATAAAGGATGAGTTTTCAGCTTAAACACACACGCGATCGGAACGGTGAAGCGAACTTCACTGTAACCTTACAATGTGCTTCTGGCAGAATGATCCATTTTAGCATCGAAAGTAGCCCAATAAAAGCTTACGAGTTTGTTGGAAGCCAGTCATAAGGCGATAACAGCTTTTGTGGCGATAGCAATACGGCGCCCATCGACCGGTCATCACATAGGGCCAGGCTGCTTTTCTCAGTTGCTAGCACAGCGATACATTTCGCAGGAAACAAGTTTGCTGCCTTTTCACCCGCATGAAGGCCGACTACCGATCGATCGGAGCATGACACAGTCATTGCAGCTATGTGGTGTCCGGCTCACGTCCAGTTCTCACGGCATGCGTTCCCTAGGTCATGTCATTCAGTCGAGACGTGACGCATGCCTTGCGGCTGTGGTGTCTGGCTACCGTTCGCTGCTCACAGCCAAACGATTCGGTGTGCTCTGCGATCATAGGCACACACGTGGCATTTGTGCTTCTCATTTCACTCCTGTCGGCAAAGCAATTTGCGTCATTGGACAGTTATCAATTCAGCGTACCGGTGTACGTCAACACCAGAGTGCAGCCGCTCTTAGCTCCGGACGGCTTATCCCAACACACTGTACGTTTCCAATCACAGTACCGTTGCTTCTTACCGTCCAACTTTGTACCTAGCACACACGGTCGCATGCCATGTGTAGTGTCAGTAGAACCATCCACCGCAGTGTGGGTTAGTCGTGAGATCCGAAGCATGAAGCGCTTTATCGCTGCGGGCTCGGACGAAAGTCGGCGTAATTGTTCCAGTAGGGTGGCAAAGCAGTTGTCAACCAGCTGGCATCCCTGTTCCTGACGATCTGAAAATAAGAATGAGTACCCCATTTTTGGAGGCGCGCTGATTGTTCCAGCCGTCAGGAAAGGTTCTCGTACTTCATGCGCCAGTCGCAGAGTGAGCAGTTTAACCTCAGATACCTACAAGTTACCCGCATCCAACTACTGAGTCACACTACCGCGAGAATAAGGCTGGTTTTCACTCCGGTCGAGGATCTTTGGACCATACATTCACGCTTCGTCAGCTCCTCGAATATAGCCACTTCTACCGTAACCCCAATATCATCGCTTTCCCATATTCTCGGACTGCGTTTGACTCAATAGATAGACCTGCTTTGTAGCAATGTCTGCTAAAGAAGAGAGTTCTTGAGATGTGCGTCACTGTAGTTTGGGCAATATACCTACGTACTTTAGACAACTTGAGAGCATATGTCAAATTTTCTGCACTTTTCCCTTTCCCTGGTGGTGTGCGACAAGGATGCCTTAGGTCTCCGTTTCTCTTCAACTCTGTAATGCCTGATCTCCTGTTGGGAGCTTCAGAAGGGTTGCAAAGTTTTGGCATTGTGCTCCTTTTAAATAATTGCGCAAACAACTTACATTACGTCATGAGATCCTGGTGCACGGTGATGGTCTCATGTCATACAATTGACCGTTGACCGACTGATGGTTATATCTTGTATGCATGTCATGTGCTTTGCTCCCTTTAGGTGTATAGTGCTGTTATAGGATTGACAAACATTACTTCCTCAGCTCACCGACGAAGGGATACAACTAGGAAAGGTGAATAGTTGTGTCTAGCTGTGAAACAATATTTCTGCCCTTAGTATTGGAGAGGAGGTATCGCGTAGCATCGCTAAAGCATTTGTGGCGTCCTTACGAAAGTTGCTATCTATAGAGGACAAGGTTTACGCCAGTAGAATCGCCGTGCCTTGTGGACAGACCAAATCAGAGTTTCCCACCTTTTGCGGATTATCCCACATTAGATTACTATTCATCATGGAGCCTACACTCATTTTACTCGGATTTTTCAGCTCCACCAAGTGGATCCACCATTATACTTGATTCATCGCAATTAGATTACGAGCCGCATAGCTAAACTACCAATCCGGGAAAGCAACAGACTATCATTTTGTCTTCTTGGGACTCCTCAGTGGTGCAAATTCCCTGTACCCTGCTCAGGATTGAACCCTTGACCACCAGTTGCCTGCACCACTAGCCAGCAACATATGACACAGCCATGGGGGACGATAGCCGATCAACACGGTCTGAAAGCTAACTGCGATATTGTCAGATTGTTCCTGAAGCTTCAGCATCCTATTCATTTTCGACAATTTTAACCGTTGTTACAGAAACTGGAGCGAGAAACTGCTTCGTTTTCAAGTACCCGTTGAAATTTGTGCTCTCTCTCGAAAGAGTTCTATCCAGCTTGTACGATTAGCCTAATATTGTGTCGCCAAAAACTGCACCAACCGTGTCGGGAGTGAAAACACTGGACGACGAGCTACAACATGTGTATTCTGGTGAGACCACGAACGGCGTGTATGTCGGGCAATCAAGGTCACACTCACATGCGCTTCGATCGGTGCGATCAATGATTCAATCATTAGGTCTAGCGTTAGCAGTGTTGTGCGCGTGATAGATTGCGCGAAACGTGTGCGTGTCGGGAACGCAGTGGACACATGCATGGGTACAATTCAGTGAAGTGAGAAAGTTAACAATGGAATACTAAAGAGTAAAATGGCTACAACAAATATGGTTCACATAATGAACGGCTGCACACTGCTGTCCTAACACCTCCCTCCTTTAGAGAAAATTGGATAGCATGCTACATTTGATTCATATGCTCTACACCTTGGGTTAACCACTAGTCTTTGCACTGGGGCTCTGGTGCGCGTTGAATACCTTCGGTTTGTTGGTGCATTCTCCGTTTGCGCTACAGGTTCTTCTGATGGGCCCAGTTGATACGTGTCCAGCAAAATGTCCAGTGGTAAAGAAGTTTCCCGACTCTGGGAAGACCCTTGCACTTCAACACGGGGTCTAATATGATTCACGTGTCTAGTCCATATGACAGAATCTACTTGTATTTTGTACAAAACACCTGAGACTCGTTCAACGATACGGCCAGGAATCCAGGATGACTTTCCGTCTCGAAAATTCTTAACGTATACATTGTCACCAGGCATGAAGTGCCGGGGGCGTGCTCCATGATGGCGATTAAATGCCAACTCCATTTGAGCATTGCGTTGTCCGTTGTTTTGCACTGGCTTCAAAGCATCAAGCACGGTTCTGACGAGCCTACCGAGAAACGCTTCGGATGGAGATAGGTTTTGTGGTACTGCTGGGCCTGGCGTAGTACGGTAAATCTGCAAAAATTTGTCAATGACTTTTTGGATGTTCCCCTCTCCCTCCATTTTAATCAGCGCTCGCTTGAACGTATCAACGAAACGTTCAGCTTGCCCGTTCGATTGCGGATGGTACGCTGGGCTGCGGATGTGTTCGATGCCATGAGAATGGCAAAAGTCAGCAAATTCTTGGGAAGTGAATTGCGAAGCATTGTCTGAAACAATTTTTTCGGGAACTCCAAATTCTGAAATGAGATGACGTAGGTGTAGTAAGACAATAGAGGTAGTTGAGTATCTTGTTTGAAAAATTTCGGGCCACTTTGAGTAAGCATCGACAATTATCAAGTAGTGGAATCCCTCTATGGGTCCGGCAAAATCAATATGAATGCGTAACCACGGTCCATTTGGGATCGGCCAAGAATGAGGTTCGCATTTTACAGGTAATTTTGCTGCCATAGCACAGCTGCTGCAGGAACGAACAACATTTTCAATATCTTGGTCCATAAATGGCCAATAGGCATAGCTGCGTGCTATGGATTTCATACGACTGATTCCTGGGTGACCTTCGTGAAACTGGCTGAGAACGCGCCGCTGCAGCTTGGTAGGAATCACAACTCGATCGGCCAGCATCAGGCATCCATCAATGATGGTTAAGGCGAAACTCCTTTTACGAAACTGCTCAGCATAGCAGTCCAAGGGGCGTGATGGCCAAGCAGTGTTGAGGTATCTCATAATACGTCGTAACAAGGGGTCTGTTGCCGTTTCTGCTCTGACTGCCTCCGCTGTTACTGGTAGTTGGCGTACACATGTTTGGAATACTTGTCTGATCTCAGGATCTACGGTAATGCTTGATACAACACTGTCTTCATCTGGGGTTTTGGAGGTGCACTCTGCAATCAGTCTTGATAATGCATCAGCATGACCGAGAGAAGACGTGCTTTTAAAACGTAAATCGAAAACGTACGCCAAAAGAGTGGTGGCCCAACGTTGCAATCCATTTGCCGTGTGAACAGGGATTCCTCGTTTGGTACCGAAGATAGACAGCAAAGGTTTATGGTCGGTGTACAAAATAAATTTACGCCCATGTACCATCTTATGAAATGTGTTGACCGCAAAAACCAGGGCTAGTCCTTCTTTCTCGATTTGACTGTAATTCTTTTCCGCTGCTGTCAACGCGCGGGAAACATGCATCACAGCCTTTTGATGTCCATTTGGGAATTGATGCAACAAGACACCACCAATGCCGTTTTGTGATGCATCAGCTGCAACAATTATTGGTAATCCTGGGTCGTAATGAGTTAAAAGAAGATCGGAGGACAATATCTGTTTAATGTCGTCAAAGGCTTTCTGGCATTGTGGTGACCAATTCCACACTGACTCATTTGCCAAAAGTGCATTTAGTGGGGCCCGGAGTTCATGCATTTAAAGGACAAAGTTGTGATAATAGTTAACCAAACCCAGGAAGGACTGCAAAGTAGCTTTGTTCGTAGGGTGTGGCATTAACTTGATGGCTTTTATTTTGTTCGGGTCAGGTCGACGACCGGAACTGTCAATAATGGAACCAAGGTATGTGATACTGGACATCATAAGTTGGCATTTCTCGGGACGTACACGAAATCCATATCCATCTATCCTGGAAAATACTTCGTTCAGGTGCGTGTAATGATCTTCAGCAGTAGAGCTTACGATTATTATATCATCCAAGTAAGCCATTGCGCACTGCAAACCGGATAACATTGCGTCCATCACTTGGTGAAAGATTGCTGGAGCACATTTTACTCCGAAAGGCAATCGATTGTAGCGATACAAACCTCGATGAGTATTAATAGTGAGTAGTTCTTTTGAATGAGCTTCGACCACTACTTGTAAGTATGCATCAGAAAGATCAATTTTTGAAAAGATCTTCCCTCCATTAAGCCTTGTGAACAAATCCTCGTGAACAGGTAAAGGATAGTGATGCGTTTCCAACGCGTCATTTAATCCGGTGGAAAAATCTGCACAAATGCGCAAACTGCCATTAGCCTTTCTGATGACTACAATAGGAGCGGCCCACGCTGAGTAGGTCACAGGACTGATAACGCCCATAGACTCCAGTCGACTAAGTTCAGCATCTACTGCCGCAACGGCAGCGTATGGCACTGGTCTTTTGGGACAAAATACTGGACGTATACCGGTGCGCGGATATAACACAGCTTTTAGCTTACAGCACATTCCAAGACCCTCTGCGAAAACATTAGGGTACTTAGAGGCGAAGTGTGATTGAGCTTCCGTGCTGTTTTTAAATGTTACAGGAGCAACAGAACAATGAAAATCCGTGGGACAAAGTGAAAAATTATCTGAATTATCACAAATACTGTTCAAAGGTATGCTCCATAAATCAAGTTTGTCTATCCAATCAATACCTAACAAGTTCAAATGTCCATAGCGTGTAACGTAACAAACACCATTAGCATGCAAGTTACGAAGTGAAAACACACAACTGAACTGTCCAAGAAAGGGCAATTCCGAGCCGGACGCGTCGTGAGCGACGTGCGAAGTTTGAACACATGCTGGTTTACCAAGTTTGCACCATGTTGACTCAGAAATTATCGTAATATCAGAAGCTGTGTCCAAATGAAGGCAAACAGGAACATGGTTTATCATAATCGTAACATACTTCCGCAATGACTGATAGTTTGGGCTGGTGGTTGCAAACACCACATTTGAAACACAGCGTTGAAAATTCGGAGTCCTGGCGAGGTTGCGTGACTGTCTTCCAAGAGCATTCTGCAAACATCTGGTTTCCTTATGTCCCACCTTTCCACAACGCTTGCATGTATGTTGTCTGAATTCACAAAACCGAGCAAAATGCCATTGACCACAATGCCAACAAGCACTAGGCGGACGGTTTCGACGTGTGAAGTTGGAGGATCGCACCGAATAGTACGATGGTCTGGGACCTGTAGGAATGGCATGAACATCAACCACACAAGGCTCGTTGTGCCGTTGGATCATTTCTGTGTCATGTTTCAGCGTCAGTAGACGTTCACATTCCTGTACTTGATCCTGCAGTGAGATATCTGGATTACATTCCAAACGAGATAACAAGCGCGTACGGATCTCCGCATCTTTCGGAGAACGTAATCCACAGACAAAAATGAGCGTTTTGAACTGATCACTAGTGAGTGTGCTAAGCTGAAAACGTTCACATTCCCTGTTAACAACTGCTGTGTAAGTCACAAAATCATCATCCTGATGTTTAACAACTTGAAAACATCGGAAACGTGCATTGAAAAGTGACGTTTTAGGACCAAAAATTCTGGTTAAGTTTTTCACCGTGTCGTCCAGGGACAAATCACGTGGGTTCTTTGGTAGAATGTAGTTCGCGTACTTCTCATACCCTTGTGAACCCAATTTCCTCAAAAGAAGGCGTACCTGTGCCGCATCGCCTAATCCACGCCCATCAATTTTTAACAAGTCCTCATAACGACGAAACCATGCGTCAAAAGTGAGGTCATCGTCTGGTTGGTAACGAAATTCTGCCATGCTATGCGCCAACTTGTCTGCAGTGGAAACCGTCGAATCCGTAGATGCTGGCTGTAACGACATCCGTGCTGTCAATGTTTCAATTAAGCGCTGTTGGGACGCTTCAAACTGTGCTTGCTGTCGGGATAACACTTCTTGAAGATATTCCAAGGGAATCGCCATTGCTCACAAAATAGAATCCCACCTCCGTCGCCACTATATTGTGTCGCCAAAAACTGCACCAACCGTGTCGGGAGTGAAAACACTGGACGACGAGCTACAACATGTGTATTCTGGTGAGACCACGAACGGCGTGTATGTCGGGCAATCAAGGTCACACTCACATGCGCTTCGATCGGTGCGATCAATGATTCAATCATTAGGTCTAGCGTTAGCAGTGTTGTGCGCGTGATAGATTGAGCGAAACGTGTGCGTGTCGGGAACGCAGTGGACACATGCATGGGTACAATTCAGTGAAGTGAGAAAGTTAACAATGGAATACTAAAGAGTAAAATGGCTACAACAAACATGGTTCACATAATGAACGGCTGCACACTGCTGTCCTAACACCTAAGCACGTGCTCATCCAATACCTTGTTTATTCGCTGCACCATACTTTGCATCCATTAGTTCACTGCTGTCAATCCAACATCCAACGCGCAAAGCACTGAGTTCTTTGGTTTATCGCACCCGTTGTTGATCGGATACGGACGCATCGTCTATTCCCCCTTTATGTGGCTAGCGTGCCTTACATCTAGCGTCAGCTCGCTTGACGAGTTCAGAGGACCAGTCGCCTGCCATCTTGCGAGCCTGCCTACACTGGTGTGTGTGTGTGTGTGTGTGTGTGTGTGTGTGTGTGTGTGTGTGCGTATGTGTGTGTAGACTATTACCCCACTCCATTTCCGGGACCCGCCTCCAAGGCGTCAACTTCACAACCTGACCTCAGACGCGCACCTCGACACGTATGTTGAATTGATCTCGGTGGCTAACCTCGACACACGTAACCGAGGAATCTAACCGAGCTGCCTACATCCGACTGAGAGAAATCAATCAAGGTTGGTTTCTATTGTGTGTATCTTACCTTGGCAGTTGAGTCTGAACACTGACAAGCTTAGATCAAGATGGCCGCAACGAAGTCGCCGTATTCGGCAAGCTAAGCGTAGTGTACCTTACAAGCCACCAGCAAAGCTAAGGAAACGCGGAACCCCAAAAGGAAAGCAAATCCGTTCCTCCGAACAGTCGCCTCAGTACAGAATTAAAGGATAAATTGCTCTCTTGGATCCCACAAAAATAACCTGATTTTGCTTGATTTCATCAGTAACCCATTGGAAAAGGCTGATCCTGTTCTGATGGGAAAAGCAGAGCTGCTAATTGCCTCTGTTGCCTCCGAAGTGCACCATCAAATGTGTAGAGCGACAAATGTGATTGCGTTAACATTCCGGACATGTTGAGTCTGGATACAATAAAATTAAATATAATGAGAGCTTGTACCATGTCTGAGCTCAACTGCAAACGCCAACATTTGATAAAGAAAATACAGCAACATTGTTGTTTGATCATTTTCAAAGTTTCAAACAAGGTAGCCGCACAGCCATTCCTCCATTGTGGACCCATCGTAGCCAAGTGCACAGAGTGTAATGGCACTTTGATTAAACCAGACAGAACCCTCCTACATAGATCCGTAATGGGCACTGTGCCGCGAAATCTCAGTCATAGGTCCACACATTGAGTGCATCCCATGTGAATACTACTTGCATCGATTTCGAACAGGCTAATTTATCAGCATCGTCAACTAGCTCCAAAGCCATCCTTCCTTGCTCCCCTGAAACGACTTGAGAACAACAAACGGATAAAGCGGGTTCTCCAATTCCTGAACTCCTCATGCTTAGAGATTAAAGGAAAGTCTGCTTGTTCGGAACAATGGTGCAATGATAACTCGTTGGCTGTATCAAAATCCGGTCTCAAAGACCAATTTACTTCCAAGGGTAGACAATCTGATGTAGTCCATTGCTCACTGTCGCCTACGGAGGACTTAAACAATCCAGGGACCATTGTCTTCAAAAGGCCTGTGGCTATGAAATACTCGGTTACACCCAAAGTTTCCTATCAACAAGCCGTAGACAATCACCAGGGAAAACAACCTTCCCTGCTAAATAAGATGCATAACAAGTGTCTGTACGCTGGGACTAGTTATCATCGCACCCTTCACATCAATCATCAGCATAATATAATACACGTTAGCTAGAGGTGGGAACCACCTCAGTAACTGTGCCGCAATAAATAAAAGAAAAAAGGGAAAATGCAACAGATGCAGCCAGCTGAGCTACCGGTAACGGATGGGCATCCTTCCAGTAAACTACCAGCCGGCTACTATGTAGCAGACAAATCTACCATGCAAAGTTATGTAAGGATAAGTAGTGAGGTCGGGGTTGGAGGGGGAGGCTAAAGAGGAATGGGGAGGGAGATTAAAAAAGTCACAGTACGAACGTCATTGAGGTCGGCTCCTTGCCATGTCAGTAAGTGTATCCAACCAAACGTGTTCATCGTCTCTCGGACCCCAACCAGGGAGCCGAGACGCTCCAACCGAGGCTAGCTCCGAAGTGGGGGACTTCATTCCTCTGGACAAAGTCATCGCTTGGCCACCCCTCCTCTTCTTACATCCACACCCCCGGCGCGCAAACAGCGCATGTTGCGGTAGTCGGGGGGCTAGCATGCTTACACGAGTGCCGGTCAGTCTGTGAAGGATGATATAGGCATGCAATTTGGAGGCGATTGTAATCAGACTGATTCCTCTATGGTCGCTGCATCCCGATAGTGAGCGTCCCGTTGAAAATTAAGACTATGACGTAGCGGCTTCAGTCGGTTGGGACAGTTGCTTGCTCCCACGGTTTCACTAGTAACTCGTGAAACTCATCCACAAGAGCAGGACTCCCGGAAGTTAAGGGGTTGGAGGATGCACATCCGGTCCCGCGGCTTTATTTAACTTCTACAGTCCGATCTCACGTTCGACTTCTGAGCGAGAGGGTGGATACAAAGGGACAGCCCAGGGAGCGGTGCAGCCAGTGGTCAGGGAAAAAATAACAATTCCGACCGATTAACTTGTGGCTCAAATTGCTCAGACTAACGCTCCAAGCGTTTTGACAAGTTGTGGATAGGCTGTCCACTCTCGTCACGTATAAGTTCACTAACACCAGCTCTCCTGCTGCCCGTTTTCCGTATCAGCCTGAATAACTTACGATGGTTAGCATGGGCAGCGGCCATTTCCATCTCTGAAGCACGAAGAGACCACTAGGACTCGCGGTCTCTCTTCAGGCTTGCACGGAGTTTTGCCTGGAGCTCTTTGCGAGTTTTATTGTGTTCACTTCCAGCCGGAATATGTAGGCTAGCATCGATAAGTTCCAGAGACTGTGATGTGACCCAATGTCCGTGTTGGCGATTAGACTTACCACATGAGGAGTTACCTGCTGCTAATCATCAACATCAACAACAACAGTACATCAGTCGTTTGAACTGATGCTTCGCTGCTATATGACCACGATGACCTATGAAATAAAAAAGATTAAGAAGGAGAAAAGAGGGACTTACCTGAAAACCTTAATGCCCTAAGAAAACATTCCGGGCCAATACGCCTACACCTTGTGTAGACAACATACCGTCGCAAACTGCTGGCTATCGTGCGAAGATAAGGCGGCATCGGCGAGACAGCTTCCTTGCGGCTTTCACTGACACGCGTCATAAACAGCCGTTACCCCACAGATAACTCAGCACCAACTACACTTTAAACAGACAATCCGATTAGGAGACGGCAGCAGACGCGCCACTGGTGTCGGTTGCGAGCCATGTTCTGTAAAGTCTCGAGCCAAACACAAGGCGAGTCACGTGGACTCCAGCCCGGAAGACGAGACCGACCAGGGGCACACAGTTTGATCGTCAGTGACTTCATTTCCTGCTGCCAAGTCAACTTCTGTCCACCTTGAGCTTTGCGCCACCCTTCACCTGACAGACTAAACAAGGCCCTCCTAGGTAAGCGGTGACCAGGCATACGTAGCACGTGCCTGAGTCAATGCAACTTATTCAGTGCTATCTGTTGTTCTCGGGAGCTAGCATGATTATCACCACCTAGTATTCGCCTACGCACATCATCGTGGCGGACATGCTGGTGTCATCCGACACCAGCAATGCTTCCCAGACAACGATGATGAAAGACTTGAAGGCGCCTCAGATCTTCAGACCGAAGGGGCCAAGTTTCACTACCATAGAGCAGAACAGCCCTCACTGTGGCCTTGTATACACATCCTTTCAGACGAAGGGAAACTCCCTACTGTTGCCAAAGACGCCGCAGGTTCAAGAAGGCGGCTCTGGCCTTTGCAATGCGTGAGATGACGTCAGTTTCCATCGTTGCTGATGCAGCTGCCAAGATAAGTGAATTGATCAACCACCTCGAGTTCCTCGTTAGCAAGCGTCAAGGGGTCATCAAGTGGCTGGCGGTTTTGCAACGACACTGCACTTTGAAGGTACGAAGCACATACCAAATAATGGGACCACTCTAGACAGGTTATTCAGGGTTGATTGTGTCGCCGCAACATCATCGAAAAGCAAGACAACATCGTCCGCACAATCAAGATCAATTAATCTTTCACCAGGCAGCACTTCAACGCGATTCCCCAAAGGAAGACTCCATGATAAAATCCACGACAAAATTGAACAAAAATAGGGGAATAGGACAATCCTGACGAACGCCGCTTGTGGTCGGAAAGCTATCCGATAAGCCACCGTAGACCCTGACGCGACCTGTAGTGTTCGAGTATAGAGCATTTAGAATGTTCACATGTTTCATGGGAACACCTTTCCGCTCAAGTATTTCGAACAGAATCGATCGATCGACTGAATGGAACGCACTCTTGAAATCAAGGAACACAGCTATTCTCGGTCTGTGGTATGCGTGGCGCTGCTCTAGCGCCTGCCGCAAAGTGAATATATGGTCTATACAGCCACGCCCAGGGCGGAAACCTGCCTGCTCTTCCCTAGTCCGAGATTCCAGTTCCACAGGGAGGCGAGGAACAAGAATGGAGGCCAGTAATTTTGTCACAACCGGCGTTAGGCTAATACCCATGTGGTTAGAACAGTCTGTGCGACTGCCCTTCTTGTATATTGCCACTATAAGCCATTCGTTCCGATCAGCCGGGACACTCTCTTCCTTCCAGATAGTTTCGAATAGGGAGGTCAGTGCTTTGCAGAGGACCTCACCTCCATCCTTAAATAGTGCAGGTGTGAGGGGATCCGGACCAGGGGCACAAAAACTATGGAGGGCTGTGATCGCGTTTCGGATCTCGGCCTCAGAGGGAGGCTCTAAACCAACCGTCCATGGCTCGTCCTGCATCACCTGAGTAGGAAGAGTGTTCTGCCCCACAAACCATACGGCGCCCCTTATTGTGAATTAGTGCACCCACGCTGTCTTAGATTGTCTCACTGACGCCTGATTTCCTGGGACCAGTGTTTCGCATCAGCTGGAAGTGCTAGCGGTAATTGCCTACTGCTCCCGCGTCCTCCATTTCTTGAGCTCGACTGGTCCACCAGGCTTCCTTGTCAGCACTTAGGCTCCGCTTTAGTTCACGCCTAATAGCCCGTCTGGTCACATAGTGCTCAGAGCCAGCCGTGAGGTTTCTTCCAGATTCCAACAAGTTCACCGACCTCTCGGATATCCAGTGACTGGTGCGGTGACCATTGATAATGCCACAAGCAGATGCTCCTACATCATGCATGGCGGCCGAGATCCTATTCCACTGAAGCTCAGTGTCATTAGAACAAGACAGCGAAAGTTCGGTATGCAGTGCGTCTTGATAAGCTTGCTTGACCAAGGGCTGAGACAATTTCTCCGTTGTCAATCGGAGGAGACGCTTGGTGCGCTTCCCGGTAAAGTTCATGGAGAAACGACTGTGTACTAAGGCATGGTCATAGTCGACGCAGGTATTCCAGTACGAGCAGCAATCCAGGATGGAACCACGCCACCTGTAACCTATGGCTATGTGGTCAATTTGGGTGCATCGCTGGCCAGCTACAAGAGGACGCCAAGTGGCACTTCGGCGCCCACTGTGTCTAAAAGCACTGCTACTAAGAAACACCTGGTGCTCTGCACATAGTTGCCGCAGACGCTCACCGTTGTCAGTCCGTTCGGAGTTAAGTCCACAATTACCACATAGCTGAGCTTCTGAAGAGTTCAGACGTCCTAATTGTGCGTTCATATCCCCAGCAAGTACTATAATGTCTGAACTAGTAGCACTGTGTAGTGGCGCGTTCAATTCGTGATAGAATGTGTCCTTGACAGCATTTGAACTGCAGTCAGTGGGAGCATAAGGGGAAATCACAAACAAACATCGTTTTGTACTACTTCGTAAATCAACCTTAGCTGATCTCGTCAAACGGGCTGCACATAAACGGCTGTTCACCGGAATCCAGTCAACCAACGATGGCTCGGCCTTGGAGCTTGGAATAATACCTACACCAGCTTGACCCGTGAGTGCCGCATCGGCGTCTCCGGATGCGTGCCACCACTAACGAGAGGACAAGCCGGGTGCAGTTAATTCAATAACCCCGTTAGGGTCACTGATCCCAGCTTCGGACACACAACACACACCAATACCCAGTGTGTCCAAGGTGCGAGTGAGTGCAGCTGTTGGCCTACTTGTCTTAGAGTGCGAACCTTGAGCGTCGCCAAGGAAACGGGACAGCGTGGCCTTATAAGAGACTGTTGCCGATAGGCGTCCGGTGCGTATCGCTAGAAGGTGGTTGCAGGTGGTTCTACTCCAGTGGCACTTCGGTTGCTGTCAATTAAGCTGAGAATTATAAAAGGAAGGTTAATAATGGGGGTCGGGATGGGAGTAAGTGGTAACAGGTGGAAAAGAAAGAAGGGAGGCGCCAGCAGTAGCATGTTTTCGCTTATCAGCCCTGCTGGATGCAGCAGATAAGGCGACCCTTGATAGTCTGCGCAACGGCCGATGCAGGATGACGTTTATGTTTGCAGAAAAATGACGGTTGTATGTGGGCTGGGATACTGCCAGGGCGCCCAGACTTAGACAGGAGGATGATTAGGGTCCTCATCCAAAGCTTTGGGCTCAAAAACCCGTCCGCAAGGCTGC
>OX104069.1:69869742-69918014 GCA_944474145.2 Dicrocoelium dendriticum | reverse complement strand
GCATGTATATGGATGTTTGCGCGCCGTATATTGGAAAATGTGATATCACATTTGTCCTTCGGGAACTGGGGGTATTCCCAATGTACGGAGGCATTATTTTTCCGTGTTGTGTTTTCACTGGTAATCATATGGATGCAAAATAACCAGCCATACAAATACTTGTTGCCACATGCATTTACCAACTGCTGTGTAGCTACACATACTGAGTATGCATGGGTAACATGCACTGAATGTTTCCCAACAGCTATTGAGTAGGTACGTATCCATGTATATTATGTAAGTGAAAATTTGCTAACTGTGTCACGATATAGGAACACTAAACAACGTAGTGCCGAATAATTTTTGGAATCATGTACACGCATTGTTTAATGGAGCTTATGGTCTACATAGCATTGCTTGGCCTAATAATATACGCCTGAACGACATGTGGTGACCTATTATTAGCGCAAATGGTCTTTGCAAAACAACGGAATATCAGGCGCGTACATGTTATGTTCACTGTGGTAAGGCTGAATGAAATGGAAAGGGAGGCGCTGCGCAAGCCCAACAACGTTCAAGGCAAAGCGCGACTTACGTATTACCGGGACTACTATTTTACTGGTTACGAGAACTGACGTTTGAACCGTGTTCAAATACAGTCGACTACGTTAGAAGCGTTTGAAGCATTCAAAACCCACAACGCGAGAATAGTGAGAAAGAATTGATCGTATGCGCTCACTGCATGAACGGGTCCAACTTAAGACTCTGCAGTGTAATCGCACCTACGAGTATATGTTCGATGATTACGGACCTACTCACCGAACCAAGGGCCAAGTGGTGCGGCGCATGCAAGCCTATTAGTAGGCAGTAGTTGATTGTAACGATGCACCACCATGCTATGAGGCAGAGGGTGGCCCTAAGCTAGGGCGCGGGGTCGTTCTCGAAGTGATGGGACAGCAGAGGTGGGTAGCAGTGCTGACTAACCAACAGCATGCGAACATCGTAGCCGGCGACTGTAATCCCTGTGTACCGGTTGTGTTATATGCGGAACGGGATGTAATGCACGGAAGCATGGGAGAGTATCGTTACGCTGTAAAGTAATTAATTGAAGCAGCTTTACGGGCCAGTAAACATGGGTGGCACTGCGATGATGCAGACGGATAACTGCGTGTAACTTGCGGGCAAGAAGGTTAGCAAGAGTCGCGGTAGACTAGGTAATGCAAACCAAGGTGAATCAGGTATCCGCAAGCTTACAGGCAGCCGTACGGTTATTCATTGGAGCACTAGTAAATAAGGTACATTGATGCAGCAAATTGCAAGTAGTGGGGGAAAAGTGTGCAAGCTGCTGGGCAAGAGGCGCGCATAGCTGGACATTTAAGCCAACGTGACGGGTATTTGTAAGCTGATAACTGCCACAGATGTGGTCTTATTGTCGGCATTCAAGGAGACCCCATTGGTTGCCGCACTTTCCCTCTTGACCAGTGCACGATGAAGTATTATAGGTCCGATGACAGGGACGGAAAGCTCGCAAATTAACAGCTATCCATGTTGGCTTTACTAGTGTAAGCCTATGGATGCCCAACAGAGGAACATTATTATTCTTGATATCAAAACCTCTGTTAGGTGCTCTACGAGCCCCCATGTACGGTAGTTAGTTAGCCTATGTGCGTTCCATGACACTAGCAACATTATTACTACGAACTTAGCTTCAACTGTTGGCTCTACCTGCCTACTAGACATGTTCTTAGTTAGCCCGTATTCTTCCCATAGTATTTGTCTCATTATGGCAATTAACGTAGCGGATATTGTTGTCTACACCTGCGTTCACGATCGGTGTTTATCGAGCCCAGGTTGGGGCGAAATTTGTGTCATCCGTACCGCCTACAACCTAACATGCACTAAGGGCTTGAGAGGCGATGAATATGCTCGCACTTTAACTAATAGCAAACTGTTTAATGGCAAAGCTGAGAGCTCCGAGGCTTGTCTGCTTCAACTTACAACCAGAACATGAACTCCAAGCTTCAGTTTCAGTGGTTAAATTTACCTTTAGCTATCCCAACAACCAGAATCAGTTAACACTGTAATACTTGTAATTATGTTAGAGTATCGAGTGCCTATAAGCCTTAGTCTATACCACCCCTGACCTCTGTCGGCTGGCACCCCCGATACTTTTGAACGCCTGCCGTATGGCAATGCAAACCTGACCACATGACAGTCCAGGTCACCAGACAAATAGCTTGAGCCGCAAACCTAGCCTTTACACGCTTTTACGCAACCAACTGGTTGGGATACACCGCCCTTTCCGAACCGGTAAATAGTTCGCCGCTCAAGGACCGGGTGCATAAGAGCCGTTTTAAAGTCATGCCGGTTTTATTCTCTTCTTCCTTTCTTGCCGAATACAATGAGGCTCCCTAACATCTCAGGGCAAAACTACGTGTTAGCCTGAAGAAAGACCGCGAAACTTGATGGTCTTATCGTGTCTCTGAGATGGAAACAGCCGCTGCCATTGGTAATCATCATGAGTTATTTCATCTGATACGGGAAACAGGCGGCAGGATACCTGGTGTTAGCGCGACCATACGCAAAGAGAGTGGGAAGCCAATCCGCAGCCTGTCAAAACGTTTGGAGCGTTGAGCTGAACGCTTAGCAAGTTATTTTAACCAACAAGCGTTATCGCTTTCTTCTTCGGGCATTTAGCGTCCCACTCCCTGAGCCGTCTCCTTGGATCCGTCCTCACGCGCAAAAGTCGAACGTGAGATCAGGCTGTTAAAATTGCATAAGGCCGCAAGGCAGATAGAATTCCCCAGCCTTCTTCAAATTCGGGGGACCTGCTCTAGGAGATGATTTATACGCGTTACTAGCAAAACTTTGGGAGCAGGCGACAGTCCCGACAGACTGGAACCGCTCCGTCATGGTCCTAATTTTCCTGGGAGGCTCCCGTTTAGAATGCAGCAATTATAGAGAGATCAGCGCGGTTTCTATTGCTTCTAATTTGCTAGCCTGTGTTATTCTTCACGGACTGACTGGCACTCGTGAAAGCCAGTTTCGTGAAGAGCAAGCCGGATTTCGTCGAGGTCTGGGTTGCATCGACCATGTCTTCACATTGCGTCAAGTGTTGGAGCACCGCCATGTTTATTGGCGACCCACCGTTGTCTTGTTTCTGGACATAAAAGGTGCCTTCGACTCAGTCGGTCGACGTGCCCTTTGAGACTGTTTGCTGAGGGAAGGTGCGCCTGATAAATATGTAAACATTATCAAAGCGACGTATGCGCATAGTTCGGGCAGGGTGAGGGTTTATGGCAAACTGTCGCCAACCTTCAGTATCACCAGCGGTGTGAGACAAGGATGTTCGTTGTCACCATTCCTCTTCCACATCGCTTTTGATGAAGTCATGGAAACAGCGTTCGCTGGACACGACCTAGAAGATGTGGAGCTACTTCCTGGTGAGCAGCTTCTTGACTTGGAGTATGCGGACGATATTGCTTTAATCTGTGACAGCTCCCAAACATGCCAAACAGCACTGGACCGATTAGCACTGGCTGTCAATCGCTTTAGGCTATGCTTTGCTCCATCGAAATGCAAAGTACTTCTCCAAGATTGGCAGGGACCCAACCCTGCGCTAACACTTGTTGGTGATCTGCTACAAGTCGTTCAAAGAATTTAAGTACCTGGACAGCTGTATTAGCGCCCGGGGGATTGAAGATACGGTTACGAACCGTATAGCAAAAGCTCGAGGTGCTTTTGCCAATCTCCGCCACCTATGGCGCAGACGCGACATCACTCTCGCCTTCAGGGGCAGAGTTTACAACGCAGACGTCCGTTCAAATCTCCCCTATGGCTGTGAAACCGGGCCCATCAGGTCGACAGACATGATGAGGCTCGTCGCATTCGATCATCACTGCCTTCGCAGTTTAGCTCATGTCTGGTGGGAACACCGCGTGAGCAATGAGCGTGTTCGACGTCGCGTATTTGGTGCAGGAAGAGCGGGTGAACTGCTCAGCACCATTATGTCACGCACCAGGTTCCGATGGCTGGGCCACGTGTTGCGTATGCCAGCACACCGACTCCCGCGATGTGCATTGTTTGTGCGTTGTGGGTGCGGTTGGAAGAGGCGGAGGGGAAGCTAAGTGATGACTTGGTCTAAAGAAATGAAAACCCGCACTTCGAAGTTGGCGTCGATTGGTGCATCCCGACTGCCTGGCTGGTGCCTTAAGGATGGTGAACACGTTTGGTAGGACACACTTGATGATTGGCTCGGAGCCGGCCCCAATGGCTTTTGTGTTGTGTGTTCCTCGGTCCATCGCTCTCCTGCTTAGCATCCCATCCACTCACGACCTCACTTGTTAGGCATAATGTGACTCCCTTCTCCGGTAGCCAGTTGTTAGCTCACCGGAACGATGTCCATCCTTTACTGGAGATTCAGCGGGAGGTCCACTGTTTGTTTTCTTTTTATTTTCTTTTGTATTGCGGCACAATAGCTGACGTGCTTTTCACCTCCTGCTAACGTGTAATGATGATGATGCTCCCCTTTTGCCAGCGTGACCCCTCGTGTTAAACCTAACCTTGCCGATATCCAGTTTATTATATACCACCCCCTTGACTACAATATTGACCCTGCCACTGTCTAACCAACGGCCAATAAAGCACTTCGTTCAGCTACACAAACAAGGCCGTAGCGCCAACGGCCTTGCAAAATAGGCGACCGCATGCTTATGTTTGGCTTTGATCCTCATCCGGACATTTACACTTCCTCCTAATTTATTGCGTCTGTATGTTCGCTGTAAATCAAGATTGGGTGTACAGGTGGCGGAATAATGTTGGCTCCACTTGGATGCATCATTAGCTCCATTACCGCTTCCTAAAGAGTTCGACGCATGCCGCTTTAAATATAAATAAATAAATAGTTTATTCTTGAATTTGTCGAGACGCACCAACCCCGGCATGCTAAACGTTTACGTACAATTAGGTTTCGTAACAACCGCGTTGCTGTGTATGTAATCGGCCGTAGACGGAAAGTTGTATAGTTCGCTGACATTGTAAATCCTGAGGAATAAAGTCGTCAATGAAGGACGATACGTTGGGTTCTAGCGTGCGTAGTGTAAACCGTCAGGGCACGAAAGGTGTAATGAAAACGATACATGTAGGCAGGGTGTATCTTTGTCTTGAACATGTCAAAAATATTGCATTATGGCTCTACTAGACTTGCCAGTAGGTAGTTGTGGGTAGTGACTTTATTCCGTCGCGGGTAACATCCGCCATATCGCAGTGTTGTTAAACAAACATCTGTGGCTTCTTATAAGGAGAACGCTTGCCAGGCGATACCTACCAGTCCAGGAACACTGGCAGATATCCGTTTGTACACCAATGTACAACCGGCATAGCAGCTTGCCGACTGATTTCACATTTGGTTATCCGCGGTCAAATAAATTCCAATTTCCTCTGTTAGTTGATCAGGTACCTTGGTCAGGGCTGCTATAATAGCTGAGGCCAAACGAGGATGGGCGATTCACGAAGGGTCGTCTTGTTGTGTGTCCAGGTGAGCAAAACGTCAGTTTTTCTGTCTGTTTTGTTCAGGTTATGCTTACATTTCCGGAAAGTAAATGCGTGGTGTACAGCTATGATTACTGGACAACGGTCGTTGTATTGAGTGCAGTTGTATCCATTTGTTTTACAGCCAGGTTCTTTGTAGGTCCCTCGGTTATGTCCTGTCCTGGGCAAAAACGGTTTCTCGGTCCAAACCCAGATCCCCACGAAGTCCCGGACCTCGGGGAAAAGGAAAGGTGAGAGACAATCAGAGCCGCAAAGAACAGGCGTGTAAAAACGGTTAAGTCCTGTATTATAACCTTTAGAGTGAAGGCAGAACGAGGTACAAGGTGAAACAATCATTGTGCTGAAAGTGTCTTTTGTAGGTTCTACGAAAGCAATGGCCCTATAGGTTGATTGCTACCATTTACATGGCTAGTCGAACAATCTCCTCGTGGTGCCAGCTGGGTGGTTCGGGTTTAACCCGTTTCAGCAAATAGTTCGGCGGCAGTGTTCCAGGACGTGGTGGGTTTTCGCCTGGCAAGCGTTCCCCTTATAAAAAGCCACAAATGTCTGTTTAACAACACTGCGACGTGGCGGATGTGCCTCGCCACAAAATAAAGTCACTGGCCCGTGGATACCCGGAAAGTGCTATCCAACCCACAGACATCAATCGCTTATGCTCACATTCCTGAGGATAACAAACAGTCAACAATGCTCCGGCATATTCAAATACACAAGCTACATACATACAAAATTACATACGTATATACACCCATACATGCTGGATATCCGGAAAGTGCTATCCAACTCGCAGACATCAATCGCTTATGCTCACATTCCTGAGGATAACAAACAGTCAAAAATGCTCCGGCATATTCAGACACAAGCTACATTCATACAAAATTACATACGTATATACACTCATACACTTACATGCACTGTTATGCCAAACATGTACTTTTTGTACACTTTTGATCACACTATGTTAGCTAAGAATGATCATGCCTGTAAAGGTGTGCCTCGCCTTGTCGAGAATAAAAGTTTATTTATTTATTTATTTTATTTTTTATAGCGTTGTTCCATTAAACAAACCGTGTAGTAGCGGTTTGCTACGACGCAAATATTGCGTAGGAGGACAGAAAGCAGGATTGAAAGACAAGCTGGGTTTGTATAGTGGATGAACAGCTGGTAGTCAGCCTACTTCGACAAGTAGTGGAAAACAAGTATGTAAAGATATAAATTGCTTGCGATGAAAGAGATTCCAAGGTCAGTTGGTGGTAGCGCAGGGGATATATAGGACTCAAACGTGGAGTAAAAATGTCCGGGGAGCAAGGCCGAAAGAAGACAGGTGGGTACTAAGAGAATAATGCTGGGGCCGACTGAGATGAAAATAGCCAGTGAGAGAGCTCACCACCTACGCAAGTAAGTGTCGAATACTTTGCTGCAAAAAGGAAACAGAACACCTACAAAGGATTGGTTAAGAAGCGGGTGTATTGATTGCTGAGGAAGGATGGATTGATAGAAGTCAAGTATTAGAGATCAGTTACAGGAAAGTGTAAGTGTGGAACAAATGTAAACGCAGCGTCGCGCTGAGAAGCAGTACATTTTAGGGTGCTAATAAAGTGGTAATAGGGCATACTGATCCAGGAAAAACCAGTGCATCTCTTAGACTCATACATGCGTAAGTGGCGCAAACATAGCAGCAAGTAAGTACAAACAAAACACTTAGAAATATGAAGCTAACAGGCGCCTGTGTACTGACCATAGGAGAGGAGGGATGAACTAAAAAGCTAAGAAGGGATAATTGACGGAAGGGCAGTAAATAGCCGGAATGCAAGCGTACATTAAGGCTGCTGAGTATATCAGAACATGAGGCCTAACCGCAGCAGCTAGGGCGCTAAAATAATAGTACCAAGCTGGATAGAGCCAGGGAATGCTAGTCCGAGCCGTGGAGGATTACAGGTAAAATGTCGAAGACATTACAGTGGGGAAGGGATACATAAACATCTGGAAATGTGAGGCAAAATAGAGACTTGCGCTGCCTACACGAATGTGCTTGCAGGACAGAAGAAAGTTAAGAAAGGTTTTAGGATAGATGAAGAGCGAACAGGAAAAGCGCAAGCATACATTGAAGTTGTTGAATAATTCAGAGCAAAAGAGGCTAAGACGCATCGGCGCGCAGATAGTCAAATCATGCTGTGGTGCTAATGAACTGGAACTAGGAAAGCCTGAGCCGGGAGAAGCTATTGTGAGAGCAGAACTACAAGTATTTAGATGTTGCAGACGAGTAAATGACAGCTGAGTAACTAGCAAGGAGCAGCGGTGCAATGACCGGATAAAATAATGTAAGACTCCAGAAGAGAGCTAAAACGTTGAATGAAGACAGGATAGCAGACAGGAAGAATGCAAGCATACATTAAGTGTACTGTGGGAGTCACATCACATACGGCTGAAGCACGGCGGCGCTTAGGTACACAATGCATGCTAGGGTGCTGGGATAAAACCACTCTGGATAGAGCCAGGGAAGTTAATCTGAGAGCTGGACGCTTGGAGGCAGAAAATTTGTAGACGTTAAAACGATTAAGATATGAGATTGTCTAAAATAGAGAGGTTAAGGAGCGGCTTCGCGCTGACTTGCAGACTTAGGAAGGAGTGCTAGGAGAAGGCCAAAATGCTTACATGAAGGAAGGACGTTAAACCGGCGGAATGCATCCATACGTAAAGTTTACTAAGGACGTCACAGCATACGCGTCAGAGGCGCGCAGATACTTAGTCCTTTTAGGGTGCTAAGATATCAGTGCTAAGGTGGACTGAGCCGGAAAATGCCAGTGAAAAATCTAGATTCCTACATGGGCAGGTGTCACAGACGTTACAGCGAGCAACGAATGAATGAACCGTTTGGAGAGAGAGGCTTGGTAGCAGCTGCGTGCAAACCATACGTGTTATGTTTGCTCAATAAATAAATAAGAAATAAATAAACGTTTTCTTCCTCAGGATTGCGAGGCACAGACCAACTGGGTGGTCTTATCAACGTATACAACGTGATCGCATATTATAGTTAATTATTCGTCTTTTGATCAGTGGTACCCATATGGGTTTTTGGATTGATTAGCAGCTTGAAAAAATGGAGAGATAAAGAAACGGAACAATAATAAATGTAGATTTCACGGTAAGTTCAAGTAAAGTAATACGGTCATCCATGGAACTGTCCCCAGGGGACTTGCTTCCATGCAGGGTATTTCCACGATGGGTTTCACCCGCACTTCCATGCTAAAATTGGCTCCGTGTCTGTGTGGCAAGATAGTAAATAGGCAATCAGAACTAGGTTTGTTTTATGCATACATTATGGGTGATGAAGCCTCAACTTATTCTGTCATGCGGGTCAATCAAGCATGGCACTTTTATTTAAGCCAGCAAGTCAGTAGTAATATGATTTGCATGGTTATACATTTTTATTTTGGAAGCTGTAATCCATCATTATAAGAAAACAGCTGAGAAAGGTTTCTTGAAGAAAGGACAGTAAACGGATCAAACGCGCATAGGATATAGTTGTTAAACTGTTCATAGCATAAAAGGCTAAGACGCAGCGACGCGCGTATTATGTAATCATGCTGTGGTGTTAATGGAATAAAAATAGAGTAGCCTAAGCAGGGAGGTGCCAGTTTGAAGGCTGAACTACAGGTAATTAGCTGACACAGTCGAGTATGTGATGGCTGAACGTCCAGAAAGGAGAGAGTAATGAATAAATGAACGTCTAGAAAAAAGAGGTTAAGGAACAGCTTTGCACAGACCACATGAGTAATGTTTGCTCGACAGAAGAGAGCTGAGCAAGGTTTCATGATGAAAGGACAGTGTACGGAAGAAGCGCGGACATACGATAATGTTAGTAAGTAGTTCAGACTATTAGAGGCTAGGGCGCATCGACGCGCAGATACTAAAAGGATCTTGGAGTGTTAATGGTAAACAACTAAGGAAGCCTGAGCCGGGAGAAGCCAGTGAGAGAGCAGAACTACAAGAGATTAGGCTTCGCAGATGAGTACGTGACAGCTTAGCATATAGCAAAGAAGTCTGAGCCCGGAAAAGCAAGTAATATAGCTGGACTACAGTATAAGTAAGTGTCAACAACGTAGCAAGTAATATTTAATGAAAGTCTAGAAAGAGGTTGTTGTAGGCAGATAACATGAGTTAAGTTTGCTGGACAGAAGTGAGCTAAGCAAGGCTACTTGATGAAGGGACAGCGAACGGGAGAATTGCAAGCATGCAATATGATTTCTAAACAGTTCAGAGCATAAAAGCTAAGACGCAGCGACGAGCAGATAATCAAATTATGCTAGTTTGCTAAAGGAATATTACAAAGGTAGCTAATGCTAGAAGAAGCCGTTGAGAGAGCTGAACTATAATTAATTAGGTATTACAAAAAAGTAAGTGACAGCTGAGCATCTATCAAGGAGCGGCTGTGCGCTAAGCTGATGAGATAAGGGAGGTCGCCGGAAAAGAGCTAAACAAGGTTGAAGAAGAAAGGAAAGCAGACAAGAAGTATGCAAACATACAGTAAGTTGACTGAGGGAGTCACATCACCTGAAGAGAGCTAAAAAAGATTGGATGAAGGATGGACAGAAAACAGGTAGAACGCATACTAATGTAGTCTGAGCCGTAAAAAGCAGATAGGAGAAGTGGACTATAATGTAAGTAAGCGTCTTAGACGTTGCAGCGAGTAATGGTTAAATGAACTTCTGAAAAGTGGCTAGGGAGTGACTGTGCGCGGACATCCTAAGATATGAATGACTGCCATAAGAGAGCTAAAAATGTTAGATGAAAGGACTACGAACGGGCGGAGCCCAAGCGTAATCAAGGTTGTTAAATACGTCAGCGCATCAGACGCTAATGCGCAGCGGCTAGCAGAGACTCAACTCCTTCTTGTGTGCTAAGGTAGACTGAGGCAGGCATGGCTAGTGAGAGCTTGACTTATATATGGGATGATGTCACAAATATTGCAGAAAGTAATGAATAGCTAAAGGCTAAAAGGAGGGACTAGGGTGTGGCTGTGCGCAGACTTGATGAGATCACAATGCTTACCTGAAGAGAGCTAAAATGTTAGATGAAAGTGCATCCAACAGGGGAAGCCTAAGCATACATTAAAGTTGTTAAAACTGCACCGAAATCAGCATTTCCGAAAACTGCTAAGATGTCCAGTCAGGACAAGGAATATGACAGGAGAGCTGCTATGAGATGCAGATATGTTACAGTATGGTCTTAGATGCCTGCTGGCAGTCATGAAGTGAGAGGCGGAATTCCGGGGGTATTGTAACGGCAGTTGAGGATAGGCATTATTTTTCCTTGGAGTTGCGTGAGGTCGGATGGGGAAGACGCTTATATGTGGTCAGGTCCATTTTCCCACAGTTCGTCTTCAAGTCTGTTAATGCTTAAAAGAGTAGAAACATGAATGACTGTGAGGTACCTATTAAGTGCTGAACGGAATTGGATTACATTATCAGATGCCCGCACAGTATGTGCAAGCCTATTCCACACATACGCGTATCTGTAGAGATAGAAGTTTATACGCGTTCTACTATGGGCTTTCGGCAAGATAATTGAGTGCGGTCTATTACGAAGAGGGTACGAAATGTTGGCTGATAGGAAGTGCGTTAGTGAGTTTGCAAGAGGATTATTGATAAGCTGATATATGAAGATGAGGTTAGTTATTAGCCTGCGCAGCCATAAAGGCTCTAGCACGAGTTCGATGCACCGACCGCGATAGTTGAGAGTAAAGTGGCCCAGAAGACGTTTGGTAAACGATCGTTGAACCTTTTCAATGGCTACTCTGTCGCATTTTCTGGAGTTGGTAAACACAATGGAGCAGTATTCTAGCAGAGGTCGGGCGCAGGTTTTGTATAGAGCAAGCCTAGATTCTTGCAGTGCCATGGATTTGAATATGTAGCTTATGAGGGAGCTTGCTTTTGCTGAGCAATGGCTCACTTGTTCTGCGAAGTTCAGAGAACTGCAGTAATGCACACCTAGGTCTCGAAATGTGAGGCTATTAACAAGCGAAGTGCCTTGAAGCGCTAACGAATTGGGCGGAACGATGTATCGGTATGAGAGGACATTGCATTTCGCCGGTGAGAATGCCAGATGCCAAGTGTTGCACCAAACATCCAGTACCCTAAGGTCTCTTTGAATCTGGGAAAGACCCACTTGCATGTTTAATGGGTGAATGGAGCACACCATTTTGATGTCCTCGGCAAACAGGTAGGACTTGCCATATGGTATTACTTGGAAAACGTCATTGATATATAGCAAGAATAGCAGTGGGCTCAGTAAGCTGCCTGGAAAACGCCACTTGTGACTGGTTCGGGGAGTAATTTAAACTCGTCCAATTTTACTGATTGCGTGCGCGATGAGAGATAAGATTGGAACCATACGCGCAGGTGGTGTGAGATTCCGTAGGATTCAAGCTTTACTAATGATTCCGCGTGTGGTATTCTGGCAAAAGCTTTTCTCTTGTCAAGGAAGATTATGACCGGTGCTTGTTTAGCATCAATTTGTGCAGTCACATTGTTAAGAAACTCGAACTTGTAACTCTGAAAAGATTTGGACGGCAAAAATCCGTGTTGTTGTCTATTGATAAGATTGCGATTAAGTGGAAAGTTCAGCAAGTTCTCCTTAACAATTCTTTCCATCACTCTCGAGGCAATAGGCGTGTGGCTGATAGAGCGGTAATGTTCTATGTTTTGATGGCTAACTTGTTAATGTCTAGGGATAACTATGGAATGCTTCCACGTGTTTGGATACGCGCTGAATTTAGTTGAGTGTAACTAAGCTAAGAAGTAGATTTGGAAGGTCCTGGGCGCTGAGTATCAGCAGTGCAGATGAGAGACCATCAAGACCAGGGTGTAGTGACAGCTTAAGTGACCTAATTACCAGGATTATAGAACGTAGGTTTAAGGTAATTTTGTCTAGCGAGTCGTGGGAAAGTTTAGACACAGCAGTTGGCAAGGTCAGGTTGAGGTCAGTGAAGCAATCGCGGAAGTGGTTATTGAGAATCTCAGCTATTTCCTTCGGATCGCTAATTACAGACTCCTCGGAGAGTCTTAGAGAGGTGATGGATGTTGTTGTACGAGTGTTGCTATATTTCAATAGCTGAGTGAGGGACTTTGTTTTATTGTTGCTGTTATAAGCAGCGCGCGCTTCAGCTAGCTTAACCATCACCCGAACGTGCTGCCAGCTGTTAATAACTTTGTTCATTTGAATAAGGATATGGACAGCATGCATTTTACGGAGGTTCATCAGCACCCTGTTTGGATGGGATGAGCGCTTTATCATTTTTGATCTGGAGCTGTGCATTAACGGAGCGACCGCACATATAAACAAATAGATAAATATTTTCTTCTCGTCATTGCGAGGTACGTCATCAAGGGCATGAGCATGGTAATACTGACGTGTATGGTCGACAATTGCACAAATAAGTACATATTGACAAATAGCATATTAATGTATGTGTCTGCTGACATGTAAAAGTACGTTTATGTCTGTATTTGCAAGTAGCCTTGTCGTGTGATTAGGTAACTGTGACTCTGTGTGTTTTGTTCGTTGAGTCCGCCATCAAAGTGGGGAATCTATGAAACGCTTTGAATCGGATGACGTTCTTGGTGTGTGAATGATCCTCGGGAAAAGCTGATGTTGTACAGTTCCTGAGTGGCCATGTCCTTATCCTTGGACAAGGCTAAGGTATCCCAATTAGCTGATCGGATAATCATAGCAAATTTATCCCAGTTAATGCTTATGAACATCCGAGATTCACCAGCTAGACTAATTGAGCGATGGGGTGCGCTGGGGAGCGTACATGATAGATGCACTACCTTGTAATCGCTTCCAGGGATGTTGTTTTTTACTCTAGGGACAGCACTCGGGAAGCCAAGCGTAAAAATTGAGTCAGTATTGTTAAAGAACCGCGTCGGAACATGGATGCGTTGAATCCAGTTATCCGTATATAGGGTGGCAGCAAAGCCTCTGTATCTGAGAGGTGCACTCTGGCCATTCCAAGAGATATGTGGCATATTAACGTCACCACCCACTATCTTGTAGCGTGAGAACTTTGTGGAGACATTAGTGAAGTGGTGTACTAGTTCCTTTAGCTTGGTATTAGAGATATGTAGGGGGTTGTATATGCAACCGATTAGGAAGTCAAGTGTACCCCCATTCGTCTGAAACCAGCTTGAATCCTCAGGGTCTCTAATTGGTAACAGCTCAAAGTCAGGGGCACTAACGTCATCCCGTAAGTAAATAAGGCAACCACCACCGCGTTGGTTGACGCATCCATTGCATAACATGGTGTACCAGGGGATATTTAGATAGTTAGCAGGGGTGCTTGAGGATTGCCATGTTTCCGTGAGCAGAACAATTTGTGGGGAGGAGAACAGAAAACAATGGACCGATGTGGTGCATTTTGTGGTTGTGGGATCTTGCCTTGATAAGGAGCCTATTGAAGGTTCGACTGTGTACGTCCTTAAAGAGAATGAAGGTGGGGTCGTGTGTCGTGTCCCTGCGTGACACAACGGTGGTGTCAGTAAAGAGTAAAGCAGATGTTTCACGTGCAGGTACTACACATATCGCAGTTGTTACCCCACAGCCGTTTAGGGAGACGCACTGAGGTGGCTCGCCGTATGCGTTATTGTGAGCCCACAGGTGGTTAGCTAGCGGGTTGTTAGACGTCTGCAAGATAAGGTTTTGGTAAGGTAACGGGTCTAATGGCTAATACCTTTGCGCAAAAATTTTATACTGCCACTTAATTTGTTGTAGTAGAAGAAGTAGCATTGTGGTAGGCATGTAGGTCTTGCAGTAGGTTATTGTCAGTTCCTGTGCAGGCTTGGTTGGGTGGAGCTAAGACGCAGATGGGGGTTTTTAAGGTGCCTATGATGGACCGAGTGTGGATAGATGAAACATCGCAATGAGGAAAGACCGGATCGTCATTGCACTTTGACCGCGCAAGCTGCTCGCTATGTGGGGGCGTTGGATGCGGGCTAACATGTGCAATTTTAACTTTCGTGAAAGAGGAGGGGCACCGAGCATTTGGGGAAGATAGAGTTGCGTTTAGTAAGTGAACGCTTCGCACATGGGTGTTTGTGAGATGGCAAAGTTTGGTATTTTTAAATATTGGCCATCGACATGCCAAGGGTAAACGTGTCGATGGCTGGAGCTACCCGCAGGGCTGAAAATAACGGTTTGGAGGGGCTGTAAAGAAGATAGGAAGTTTCGGAGAAAAAGTAGCGCTGGTGCTAGCTCTTGATGGATTGGGCGCGGTGGACCGTACCCTTTAGTGTCCCATAAAAATGGGACGGTGGTAAAGGGAGCCATGTTGTGTGCGGTTACTTTGTGCAGCTTCAGAAACTGTGGCTGTCCGGGTTTTGGCAAGTGGTTGTTTGGAGAGGAGTCCGCAACTTTGGTACTCCTTGTTCGATGGTGAGTACCGTCAGAATTATGTCCAGGACCAAGTGATATCAAACCCCGTGCGTTGGGCGCTTGTTGGTAGGCCGGGGCGCGGGCTGCCAACTTGGGAGCTTTAAGTAGGCAACGGATAGCTGGTGGCTGGCGTAATTTAGCCGTGCTCAAGACCCCATCGACGACTGATATCTTGGTGAAGATAGTGTTACGGTTGCCGGCTACCACGCCTGAATCCAGGCATTTGCATGTACCCTCCGGTATTCAGGTAATTTCTTGCTAACGTCTTTGTGATACAGGGTTTCGTGGGTCCTGCATATATTTGCTGGCATCTTTTAGGTGTGGGTAGCGTACACCTTTGGCGTGCGTTACAACCTATCTGTGGATTTCCGCAAGATGCATCCGCAGTGTTGCGTTTACTTCTGTTGATTAGAGTAGCGGGCGAAACGATAGACACGATTGATATTTCAGTATCAGAATCACACATATCAGGGCCACAATTCCATAACGCTCTGAAAGTTTCACTTTTTGTAATAGTTGCGGTAGTTCGAGCTGAGCTGGAATTGGGTGTAGTCAATTTGGGGGACAACCTGTCGTTGTTTCTGTTGTAAATAAATAAAGTAACAGCTTATTCTCGTCATTGCGAGGTACATCATCAAGGGCGTGCTCAGGGTAATACAGACGTGTATGGTTGGCAATTGCACAAATTAATATATTTTGACAAATAGCATAGGAATGTATTTGTCGGTTGACATGTAAACGTATGTTTTGCCTGTATTTGGAAGTAGCCATATTGTGTGATTAGGTACCTGTGACTCTGTGTGTGTTTCTGTTCGTTGGGTTTGCCATCAAAAGGAGAAATCAATGACATGCTTCGAATTGGATGACGTTCGGGGTGCGTGGATGCTCCTCCGGAAAACGGAAGAGACAGTGACTTTATTTAGTGGCGAGTCGCATCCGCCCAGTCACGGTGTTGTTAAACCGATATCTGTGGCTTTTATAAGGAGAACGCTTGCCATGCAGTATCTCACCACTTCCTGGAACACTGCCACAGAACCATTTGCTGGAACGAGATTTACCTGAACCACCCTGTTGACGAATCTAAATCGACAGCACCTAGTGGTGTAAAGCATGTGACGGGCGATGCATCTTCTTTTCAGGTCTGGCTTTTATGTTGGATGATGATGTAGAGGTGCGCGCCATCTACCTTTGTATGGTGGTGATATCCTCTGATCTGTGTAGTACCGAAGTTAGCCTGTTGTTTAAGGAAGAAGCTGGGGGTCATGAAGCGTGTTGCAAACTCAGGACCTGCAAACCTAAGCATGATAGGACACGTTCGGCCAGGAATCTTGCCTGCGATTTTAGCTGTGCAGCAATCTAGCGGCTATTTGCAGACGTTTAGAAGCTTACATAACAAATTTTTAAGTGGAAACCGATCTGGGACATTGAATAGTATGGCGGTAGTAGCGCTACGAAAACGTTGTTTTGCTTCTAGGGCACTTGCGTTCAGAAGCATGCCAGCCTGGTTTACGTCTGATGAGTTTTCAGAATTTTGGTTTCCCGACAGGTGTACTGGGGGATCACCTTCTTCAAGGTCATATTGATGTTTCTTAGGTCGCTTTTGAACAAACTTACTTGGTTTTCCAGTGCGTGAATTGTTAGCGTTGCTTCAGTACGAAGGCCATAAAGCACGCAGTTGCATTCCTGAGAAGGTATGATAGCAATTATGTCAGGTGTTGATGCAGGAGTTACAGCCTCTTTATAACGAAGTACTGAGCTGAAACGATTGGCCACCACGATGTTGTCAAGTTGGTCCATGAGTTGGACGTCGCGCGCCTCAGCTAAGCCGAGTTGACTTTAACAGTGAAGAATGTAGTCCATTCCACTCTTCGTTTATTACGGCTCATAGCTGCAAACCGTTTAGCTACCATTATACAGGAAAATGGAGCATGATACCACATCGCTACGTTTATACCCAAAACCTTTTAGATATGACTACCAAGGTTGTCTTACAGGCCCTAGACTAAGTTGCAGATGTCGAACACGTAAGGCACTTGTTACTGGAAGCATAGACGCACTTAACAGAAGCTATTATTGAAACCAGCTACCATTTTTGCTAAGGAGCCTCCAGACTGAACGCACTACTATGTACAAGCAAGCAGGCATCCGACAGTTACATCAAATAGATACTGTTCATTCACCCTGACTAACGTCTGTTAAACCGCCGTTATGCTTTTAGCTATAACGTGTACTTAAGAGCAATACAGTTCATCGGGTCTGCTAGACGGAAACGGTCAGAGGCATAAGCTTCAAATTCTGACATCATACAGTCCATTCTGTCTTCACTTAGTCTAATATTCCCCAGCAGTTATCTGTGAGGAACATCCAACAATTAATATTGGAAACACTGGTTGCCAAACAGCATAAGGGACCAGGCCTTTTTCTAAAGCCTAACTTAACCTCCATTACCTTGCACTCCATCAGACTGACAAGATGGCTAGCCACGCGCCATATTAACCCGCCACCTTAACTAGATGAATATCCACAAACCTTGGACTACCACTTTGGCTGGTTTTGTGAAGGCAGTCGTTTACCTGGCTCCGAGGATCCCATGTGCCAGGTATCATGGTGGATGGTCAGCCATCTCTTACGTTTTCGCATATAAGTTACTACACCCGGCTTGTATTATCATTTATTAACTTTTTCTAACATACTGGCACAGCCGCGGTCTGATTAATCGCTAGAGAGATAGCTGAACTATTGCCAAAGCCACAGCCCCTAGTTTGTCTAAGGGGATCTCAGTATTTGGTATACAATTCGCACCCGCATGGTGCAGTGTTGCTGCAAGAACACCAGTCACTTTATGACCCATTGACTCTTTCTAATAAGAAACTCGATGTAGGTGAACAATTCACTTACCTTGGCAGCTGCATCAGCAGGGCTGGGCGCCTAGAAACCGACCGTAGCTCACGCACTGCAATGGCCCGAATTGCCTTCTTTACCCTGCGGCATCCATGGCGCCAGTAAGGTGTAACCCTCCGTCTGAAAGACCGTGTATACAACGCCACAGTGAGGGCCGTACTTACCTATGGGTGTGAGACCTGGCCCCTTCAGTCTGAAGATCTGCGGCGTCTTCAGATCTTTGCTCATCGTTGTCTACGATGTAGTGCTGGTGTTGGATGGCCCCGGCGTGTCCGCAACCATGATGGGCGTAAACGAGTACTACGTAGTGATAATCATGCCAGCTCCTTCAAACAATTGATGGAACTGAATAAGTTGCGTATGCCTGGTCACCACTTACCTAGGGGTCTTGTTTAGCCTGCAAGGTGTAGCGTGGCGCAAAGCTCAAGGTGGACAGAAGTTGACTTGGCAGCGGGAAATGAAGTTACTGACGAACAACTTGAATGCCGTTGGTCCTTCTCGTCTTCCGGGCTGGAGTCCACGTGACTCGCCTTGTGCTTGACTTGAGGATTTACCTGACCTGGCTCGTAACCTACACCAATGGCGCGTCTGCTTCCGTCTCTTAATTGGATTGCCTGGTTAAAGTGCGTTTAGTGCTGGGTTATCTGCGGTGTAATGGCTAATTATGACTCTTGGTAGTGAAAGCCGCAAGGAAGCTGTCTCGCCGATGCCGCCTTACCTTTGCACGAAAGCCAGCTGTTTGCGACGGTATTTTGTCCACACATGGTGTAGGCGTATTGACCCTAAATGTTTGCTCAGGACATTAAGGTTTTCAGGTAAGTTTACCTTCTCTCCCACTTATTATTCTTTATTTCATAGGTCATCGTGGTTGTATGGCATCAAAGCATCCGTTCAGATAGCTGATCTACAGCTGTTGTTGATCAGGTAGATGAACACATACCGTCGATTTGGCCTACATTGGGAACCCTTGCTTCAAACCTGCGTAGCAGGAGAAATGAGCCCCAAAACGGGCAAAGTAGTTCACTATTCTGTTCCTTAACGCGGAAGGCGCAATAAGCTTTTGCTTTTGAAACCTAGCTCTCACAACCATAGTCGTAGTTGCACCACACATTCATGCTGTACTAAATTGTACGCTCCGTAGTAAGTCGCCTATGTTGCTAACAACCATTTGTCGAGTTATGGCAACAAATTTTCGATTTGAATAAAAAATTCATAAATGGTATATTTAGCGAAAGGCCGAGACACGCAATTGCAGACATCCGAGCATATATATGCAAACGTACACGTACAAATTTTAAAAAGCAAAATTAACTGTAAAGCACACAAGGTCTTAAGAGGAACCAAATGTTTCATATGTTACACAAGCGAGGTAGAAGGTTATTGTTCGCTGGTCGTCAAGCTCACGCAACCATTGTAGAAAATGAATTCAAGTAAACTATTACCTGAACTCAAGGTGTCATCCTACAGTGGTTGTTTGAGATGCCAAAGTCTAAATCACAAGAACCATTTCGTCTCTTCTGTGAACTATGTGATGCAAATTAGCTATTACGTTCCGATAACAAATTGGCCCACACAACGGCGAATTGCATGTTTTGCTATCGTTTGCTTTAATCCGAGCGTAGAATTCTGGGCTAGTCAAATAAAAATGGAAATAAAACAGAGGGAGATTAAAAGAGCGTATCAGGTTCTCTAGATAGGGTGCAACAAAATTAAAAAAATTTCTTTTATTTTATACGTATTTTCAGCAGCGTTTTTAGCTACATTCAGCGCCCGGAAACAATATTTCGGCAAACATGCATTAAAACCTTTACCGTTAAAATATTTCGTTTTCGTCATAATGAACTACTAGGATTGCCTCTCTCGGTAGGGCGTCTTCCGTGTACACGCAAAATAGTTCCACACAAACCAACGTAGAGTTATGCTGTTGTGCCCGCCTATTAGGTAAACCTTAATTTGTTTCGCAACATTATTTTAACTAGTTAATTGATTCTCTACGTATGCATATTTTGATTTCGGCGGGAGAGCCTATGGTGCGCTGAGGCTGGTGGTGGCTAGATCCTGACAGATGGTCTACCCACTGCTGCTACCGTTGTGCCACTTGCTCATGACCTGGGCGCGTCCTCGTGGCGACCGCTGGGTGGGATCTGCGTTTCGCCCTTCTCTCAGATAAGCTCCAGGACACCAAGCCGCATGAGACAGTAAACTGACCATGTGCTAGACCCGTTGCATTTCGGGTGTTTAGGTAATCGTAGGCTTTGGCTGAGGACCCGAGTCGTTCTCCTGTCAGATGTGGGCGCCCTGGCAGTATCCTAGTCCATCCTCTTCGGAGGTTAGGAAGTGGTCGATGGCCTACTTCCCGTAAAACCTAGCAATGGGAGACAACAGGTTTACGGATTATAATCTCACAGCTCGATTGGCGTAGAGCAGGAGCGCCACGCATTCTCTCAGACGGTGGGCGGACACCTCCGGGTGTTCAATGGTTTGCTACTGCCCGCCTTAAGCCAGGCAGCCCCTAGTCAAATTGGCGCGAACCTGCCAAAACCAACCTGCGTCTGGCCGTAGTCGCAGGTGCGTATCCGACTACGGTCGCAAAAAATATAGTAAGCGTTCCAGAATCTTAAAGTCTCCGTGCCACGGCCGTCAAGCAGATCTCAATCTGTCGCTGCAATCACATTCCCGAGCTGGATCTACTTCCCACTGCCTTGTAGGTCAGGCTATTGAGCCAACGGCACTGGGGAAGTCTCTCAAGGAAAATTCCAAAGCACAATGACCACCTCGCGTGCGACTACCCACTAATGCAATCCTATGCCTGCGCGCAAAGCACTCAGCATCGGGTGCTGGAACGTGCGCACAATACTGGACCGAACTCAAGCAAGCGCTCGGAGCGACGCACTGCACTGGTCGCGATGGAGCTGGCGCGCTACCACATCGATATTGCGACGCTCAGTGAAACCCGGCTCGCTGAGCAAAGTAAGTTGCATGAAGCAGGTGCTGGCTACACATTCTATTGGGTGGGCAACGCCGCCTCAGCACCACGCGAACATGGGGTCGGAGTTGCAATATCCGATCGCCTACATGGCCAGCTGGTGGGTGAACCAACGGGCAGCAGCGCGCGGCTGATGACTGTTCGCCTACGACTCGGAAGGGGTACGTTTGCTACTATTATAAGCACGTACGTTCCGACCATGTGTTATCCTGATGACACGCGTGATCATTTCTAAGCTCAGCTATCCTCCGTGATACGGTCTGTGCCGAGAAGCGACCGACTATTTCTGCTGGGTGATTTCAACGCGCGCGTTGGGCGTGATGCATCAGCGTGGACAGTTGTTATCGGTTCGCATGGCATTGATTCAGCGAATGCGAACGGTGACAGGCTGCTCTCACTGTGTGCCACTCACGACATGACGATCACGAACACTCGGTTTGCACTGAGTGCGAGTGATATGGCAACTTGGACGCACCCACAGAGTGGTCACGCTCACCTGCTCGACTATGTCATCGTACGTCAGCGTGATATGCGTGAAATGCGCATGACACGTGTACTGCGTGGAGCTGAGAGTAGCACTGATCACAAATTGGTGCGGACCAAACTGTACATATAGTTTCGTAAATCTATGTATTGCACTTCCGCCGTGAATCGGCGTAAATGTAACATTCTCTCCCTCGGTACTGTGGCGAAACGTACTGAGCTGGAGAAGGCGATGGCTGCACGCCTGTGTGGTGATGTGGACTGTAGAGCCACAGTGGGCGACCTGTGGCACCACATTCGTGACCAGGTGACAGCTGCTGCCGAGGAGACCATCAGGCGCGCAAACTGAAAGCGTCATGATTGGTTTGATGAGAATAATGCGACGATCGGCGCATTGGTGTCGGAGAAGATTGCAGCATTTGCTGCACATGTGGCAGCTCCCAGTGACTTGGGGAAGAGGAGTCAGTTTCGCATACTTCGACGGCGACTGACCCGAGAGCTCCGTCGCATCAAAAGTGCATGGTGGACAAAGAAGGCGAAGCAGATGGAATGCTACGCCGAACGCCGCCTACACAAGGAATTCTTTGACTCCTTAAAGGCGGTGTATGGACCGAGATTGGAGCCTCTGAGGACGCTGATCGATGGTAGTTCAGGCACTACCTGCACGAAGACTGCAGACATAATGCAGATCTGGCGGAAACACTGACTGTTTCTTGAACAACCGTTCAGAGATCGACTGGCCCACATTGAACTGCCTGAGGCAGCACGATGTAAAGGCGAATCTGTAAGATACGCCGAGACTGGGTGAGACGCATAGAGCATTTGCTCAGCTGCAAAACGGCAAGTGTGCCTGAGTCGACGGGATCCCGCCGGAAGTATTGAAACACGGCGGACCCGCGTTGTTGACTGCGCTGCATCACCTGGTGCAACGTGTATGGATTGAGGAGGAGGTGCTTGCTAAGCTAAAGGATGCCCTTGTGCTGCCACTGTACCAGGGTAAAGGTAGCAAGCAATGTTGCGCGAATTATCGTGGCATCTACTTGCTGAGTTGAGTGGGCTAGGTTATTGCCCGAATCCTGCTTAACCGCCTCGTCAGTCAGGTTTTGGTACCTAACGTGGCGGAAGCGCAATGTGGATTCCGTTCGAGTCGCAGCACTGGATATGGTGTTCGCGGCTCGTCAGTTGCAAGAGAAGCACAGAGAACGACACCGGCCACTGTACTCGCTGGTTGTTGATTTCACCAAAGCATTTAATACGGTGAACCGCGAGGCATTGTGGTTGCTGTTGGGTAAGTTTGGTTGCCCGCGTAAGTTTGCAAGTTTTATTGGATGTCTGCACAGTGGTATGCGAGCGAGGGTTAGCTGAGTGAAGAGACCTCGGATGACTTTGCAGTTGTCTCTGGTGTGAAGCAAGGCTGTGTCTTAGCTCCTGCCCTGTTTAATATATATCTTAATGCCATTTTGTCTTGTGCTTTTGATGCGGCTTGTGCTTACGGTGTTCATGTGGAGCACCGTATTGATGGTGTGTTGCTGAACACCCGTCAGTTCGGTGCGAGAACTCTAGTCTGAGAGATGACTCTCCGTACGTTACTGTTGGCTGACGACTGTGCGTTGTTTTCACAGCGCGGATGAGTTGCAGCATATGACTAGTGCTCTGGCTTCGACAGCGGCCAAATACGGGCTCACCATCAACACAAGCGAAACGGTCTGTCTCTCTCAGCCTTCACCGGAGGTGCAATCTTCAATATTGCCGGGATGCAGCATTGGCGCTGAAGTATTAGAAACCACCTCCCGCTTCCGCTACCTGGGGAGTGTGATGTCGACTGCTCAGCAGCTGCACAGTGATCTGCGTAATCGCGTGTCGAAGGCAGCGGCAGCATTCGGGAAGCTTGAGTAATGAGTGTGGAACAACCATCAGCTTACCATTGGCACAAAGCTGATGGTGTACAAATCCATGGTACTGTCCGTTCTTCTAGACGGCAGTGAAACGTAGACTATCTACCGTGGGGAGGTGCGATATTTTGAGCGGTTCCATCAGCAGTGCCTGCGACAGATTTTGCGCATCGGTTGGGGCGACAGAGTTGCAGACACGGAAGTGTTGCGCCGGAGTGGGATGTATGCAGTGTCTGCATATTTTTATTGAGACACCTGACATAGATCGGTCATGTGAGCTGTATGGATGTGACGCGGATACCGAAGCAGCTACTATATGGTCAGCTGAGTATTGAAAGTTGGTACGTGAGGAAACCAAAGTTACGTTACCAGGACATAATCAAAGTGAGCCTCACACGTTCTATTCTTGATTTCAGATCACGGGAATCGAGGGCGGTTGATCGGCGTGCATGGCGCGATTTTATCACGAAGACAGTTGCCGAAGTGCGGAAAAAAGACCTCACACATGCAGAGAAGAAGCGGCAATTGCGGAAGCGGCAAGCACGGATGTGTTGTACTCCATCGACATCGAGTGCATGGTGCTGTAGTACATGCGGTCGCGAGTGCCTGAGTCAGGCAGTCCTAATGAGCTACATGCAAGGCCACTAGGGAACACTAGCGAAGCGACGACGGGTCCTACAGAGAACGTAGGCAGAACCGGTGCAGCGTTTGTAGGTACGCTGCATTCGATTTACTAACCGCGTGCTTGCATTCTAAGTCTCTTTATTTCACGTAGTGGGTTTTCAGTTATGTCCTGATGCCTTTCTTTCTCATATAAACGTCTAGTGAGCTATGAGCGAGGTAACTCGGGACCACTACAGAAGCTACGACGGGACCTGCAGAGAAATTAGGCAGAACCGGCGCAGCTTTTCTGGGTACGCTGCATTCGATTTACTAACCACCTGCTTGCATGCTAAGTCTCGTTATTTCAGGTGGTGGGTTTTCAAGTTCGCCTCAATGCTTTACTTTCTCATATAAATGTCTACCTGTACTCTGTTCCACTAACTTGCACACCTCGCTTAAGCCAACTGTATTCGCTTTCCATAACATTTTTGTGTTTGTGGCATTTCCGTAAAGTATACTTTCTGACCAGGTGAACTTATCTGGGATTCGTTTGTAAACAACTTATTTCATACGCTCATTAACTTAAGGTTTATGTCACCGTTTCCTTATGCATCAATCGAGTTATTTTTTTGTCTCTCTCTCTCAAGTGTTTGGCTGTTGTTTGATATCCCCGGTGTGGCCGCGCTTGATGTACATGTTGACAAGGCGCCCACCTGTCTATTACCCACTACCTCGTCCATCTTGCTCCAAATGACATTTGGTCGTTTCTGGAAGGTACGTTGTGCACGGTCCTTGTGGCCGTATTAGGCTCGGAGAGTGGTTCCATGCACTCAGTGTGGATCGGTCTACGGTCCAGCCACCGCCTTGTGTGCGCTTGATTACCCAAATATGGCGTGCTTGTGTTTGCCTGTGAAGGAGCGTGGGCCGGCTCCATTGATGAAACGTGACTCCTACCCACATGCCTCCCGATCTTATTCCTTCGGGTTGATACTGGATATGGAGTGTAAGGATGGAGCTGTGTGTGGTGCAGCACAAGCTCTCCATGGTCCCTCTGTAGGCGCAGGCGTCCTGTGGCTTGCAACAGTGTCAGGCAAATCCGAAACCGGATGCCGCCAACCATATTTTGAGTTCGATGTTTGTCCGAGGATTAAATGCAGCCCGTGTTAGAACATGCGTAAAAAGTAGAGGAGTTTCTGGTTTGGCTCCTATTTTAACCTTGGGATATGTAAAATAAAGCTCTAGCGTCAGGTGTGTCATTTTAGTTTAGAAAGGTGTGGCGTCAACATTCAACAAGATATTGTCGAGGCCTGAGCCATACAAGTTTTCATCACTGTCACAAATGTGAAGCATGTGTTTCACATTTTCAATTTTAATATAGTTCTGTACGTCCCTCTTAAAGCGTATTTTATGCCTACACACCATAACCCTAGTAGGTAATATTTTAGAAGTTATATAAAATACCAAAACTCGTGCGCAATTTTTCCTGGCTAACAAAAGTATACTCAAGCTAATTTTGACACATAAGTTGTGTTTTGTCCCGGAGTTTATCAGGAAGCTTGAGTGCACTTTTGTAAACGAGTTTATGTAAAAGCAAAAGTTAAGATGCATGCGGCGCAACCAAAGGGGTTGAACATTAAGTTTAATGCATCACTATTTTTAAGTCATACCCTGGTTTCCATTATGCAGCCTCTTGGTCAAGTGCCTCTGGGTTGCATACTAACGCCGTCGTGACAAAAAAGTTTCATCTGAAGCTTTAAGCGGGACTAAAGATACCTTACGAAGATGGGCGTCGGCGCCAACCTATACTAAGTGTTCCATCCATAGGTGGACTTCTAAAGTAGATCATACTGTTCAACTAGCTGCCACAGAACAGGGTGAGGGGCCGGATGATCTATGAAGCAGGAGCCGCTAGACGTCCAGTGTAAGGCAGGATCTAATGGCTGTGCCATGTTAAGAACAGTAGCTAGAATGGAACGATTATATTCTACAGATGGTATCGGTTGCAAAACCTTCTTTAAAAGTAAATAGGTGTGCCGCATTATGCTGGGCAGCAGCGCCAAATGATACTAAGTGTTCCACTCTAAAGTGGACTTCCACAGTAAAATATTCATTTCAAAAAGGTAGCAGTAGAACGTAATATTGCGTGCCGGCTCATTTGTGAAGCAGAAGTTGCGCGCTTTCCTAAGGTGCGTCATATACTATAGGCGTTCCGTGTTAAAACTGGATTGAGAAGTGACAGGTCTGCATACTATAGCTGTATCAAGGAAATGGCTTAATAGCCAAAGCTTTAGCAGACTGAGGTAGCAGAATGATATGAGCTGCATCACCAAAAGATACTAAGTGTTTCGCCCCAAGGTGGGCTACAACAATAAAAATACAAGGCACCCCATAGGAGAGAAGCGTGGGAGTCAGAGTCGGAAAAGCTGAGAAGCAGGAGCTGCCTACTATCGTAATACAAGGCACGGACAATTAGCGGTTCAACGCTGAAAACAGGGGCGAGAAGAGACGGGAGTACATACTGCAGCTGCGGCGAGCCTATAGAGGCAACGCCAGCGCTGAAAGGAATGTGAGCTAGCGGATTTATAAGGGCTGCAGCGCCAAACAATACTTAGTGCTCCACATTAAATTGCACTTCTACAGTGGGAAGTATAAACCTAGCAGACGGTAGATAAGAGCGGTGGTGGGAGCCGGATGTATTGTGAAGCAGGAGCCAAAGGCTACTGTAAGAAGAGGCATGGACAACTAGGCTATCACCGTTAAGCACCGGATCGACAATGGAAGCAATTGCATACTGCAGCTGTAGTGAGAAAACGGTTGCAGTCGCGCCTCTGAGCAGGACCGGTGGTAGCAGGATGAGATGAGCAGTAGCGCCAAAAGGTTATAAGTGTTCCATTCTAAGGTGAACTTCTACAGTGATATATTCATGTCAAAGAGACGGTGGAGAAGCGTAAGGGTGCGTGCCAGGTTAATTGTGGAGCATGAGTTGCTCGCTATTTAAGGCACGGGCTGTGACACGATTATTGTTAAGGACAGTAGCGAGAAGATATGGGACCGTCTACTGCAACTGTAGCGAGAATATGGTTAAGGAGCCAGCTCTGAAAGCACCGTGGCGTAGCAGAATGATCTAGGCTGCAACCTTAAAAGCTACTAATCATTCCACTCAAAGGTGGATTTCTACAGTGTAAACACAACTAACATAGACGGCAGAGAATAGGTAGGAGGAAGCCGGATTAACTGTGAATCGAGAAAACGGTGGTGTAGCTAGCTCTGAAAGGGAGCAGGGGCAGCGGGTTACGCTGGCCAGCGGCGCCAAAAGATACTAAACGTTCAACTCCAGCAAACGTGTCTACATTGGACTATTAATCTGGAACGGTGAAATTGAATGAGCCATACTCTGTGCGTATCGACGATATTAAAGAGAAACAGTTAGGGATGAAAAGCAGAGAACAACGACATTCGCACTTCTGAAGTAGATACTGATAAGAAGTTAAGGTTGAGGTAACAACAAGCATGAGGTTAAACCATGGAAAGATCAGCAAGTCGGAGGTTTGTGAAGTATGCGGCACCGCAATGAAAAGGCTAATCTCTTAAGAGGAAAGTGGTGGGGGCCACAGGCTAGGTGGTTTTTCAGTCTTACCAGCCTAACTGGATAAACAGACTGAGCTAGGAAGCAACAGGCTTAAACGTGCTGAAGCCAGAGGTTGCTAATAGTATAATGTAAGGCCGCAGCGGCGTCAAGCATAAGATGTAGTACGGAGGCTGCTGGAAATTCCAATAGGTGTGAACGATGCGGCATCAAAATCCAAGTGCAGGCTTGTAACGATTAAATGGGAAGGTGTCACAGGCACGGTAGTTCTTTGATGCTTAGTAGTCATATTACAGCGGAACGGAGAGAGTTTGAAGGCCGCAGGTAATGGCATTGAGAACACGGAAGTAGATAGTAATAAACACGTAAGGCCAAGCAGACCTCAATCATAAGGTTCAGGGATCGAAACGTCAGATAGTTGGGTTGTTGTGAGTTACACGGCTTTGCAATTCAAATGGAAGCCTGTTAAGACGAAATAGGAATGGAGCAGAGGCTGGACGGTTCCCCGAACTGAGCACGTATACTTGAGGGTTGTGTTGCAGATAGGAAGCAGCGAGCAGCAACGATCAGAACCCGGAAATAGATGATAATTAGAGTGTAAGGCCGAAAGGACTTCAAGCATTAGGCGGAGGAAGGAAAAGTATAGCAAGTCGGATTGTTGTGAGCGAGGCGGCATCACACTCTAAATGAAAGAATGTAGTAAATAAATAAATAAATAGTTTATTCTCGAACTTGTCGAGACACGCCAAACCAGGCATGATCAACATCTACATGCGATATTGCTTCGCAACAAACACGTTGCTATGTAGTCGGCAGTAAGTCGAAGGTTGTACAGGCTGCGGAAACTGTGTAAGTAGTCTTAAGGGATAGGGTCTTCATTGAATGACGAAACGTTGGGTTCTAGCCTGCGTAGTGTAAACAGTCCGGGCACTATATGTGTAATGAAAACGCTACGTATAAGCACAGTGTAACTTATTATCAAAAGTGTCAGGGCAATATTGAATAATGATTCTGGTCGACTTGCCAGTAGGTAGTGCTGGGCAGTGACTTTATTCGGTGGCGCGTCACACCCGCCACGTTGCAGTGTTGTTACACGGACATTTGTGGCTTTTGTAGGGAGAATGCTTGCCAGCCGAAAGCCCACCACGTCCTGGAACACTGGCAGAAATTTGTTTGTGCACTAATATACAAATGGCAGACCAGGTTGTCGACCAATTTCACACTCAGATATCCGCAGTCAAATGACCTTCAGTTTCCTCCGTTAATTGATCTGGTTTCTTGGGCAGGGCCGCGATAATGGCTGAGGCGACTCGAGGATGGGGGCTCCGGGAAGAATCCTCTTTGTGGGTATCCAGGTGGGCTAAACGTCCGTTACTTGCGTCTTGAGTTTTCAGGAGTATGTATTCTTTTCAGGAGCTTAAAGTTCTCGGGTCCAGCTATCATCATTGGACATCGATAGTGGTAGTGAGTGCTGCTGTATCCGTTTGTTGTATAGCCATGTGTTTCACAGATTCTTATGGGTTGTCCTGTCCCGGGCAACAGCGGTTTCTCGGTCCAATCCCAGCTTCCCAAGAGGTCCCGGACCTCGGATGATGTCGTCGGATGGGACGTTGTCAGATAACGATAACGGTGTTCCAGAAAACGTTGGTTGTTAGGCTGCGCAACAGCCATAACAGACAAAGCGATTGGCTGCCCGGCTAGGCCGATCGCGGAAACTCTTAAAAAAGCATCGGCAACGAGGTTTTGTAGACCAGAAACATGTAGGATATCACGCAAAAATTGGGCAGTGAAATTCAGTAAGCGAATCTCACGTGATGGTTGTCCAGCTGATGAATTTCGAAATGCGAAGCTAGGCGGCTTGTGAGCCGTGAAGATATTGAAGATGTTACCCTTAAAGGCGTGTCAAATGTCGAAAGGTCAAATAAACGGCCAGCAGTTTTCGACTGAACGTGCTGAACTTGACTTCTGCAATTTGGAGACGTCTAGAATAGACGTTAAGAGGTTTCAAGTATCCATTTGTTTGTTGCTCTAAGACGTCGCCAGTGGCGGTATCCAATGCGTCAACAGCGACACTGAACGTGCCGTTCGGATCGAAAGGATGAGGCATAACGGAATTGGCTAAGGCTTCTTTGCTGGCCATGGACGCTTCGGCGATAGCAGCGCTCAGTTCCGCCTGACCGTTTTGCGTCCACGAAGGGGGGCGGTTAATGGACTAAGCAAATTGGCGCAGTGTGTATGAAAATGTCAATACTACTTGAGCATGCTGGGGAAACGGCGAATAGCGGCTAAGCTAGTCGGGACCGGAACGTCCCTGATGGCTTGGACTCTATGGTCTATGGGCCGTACGCCACACTTATCAATAAGTTAGAAGAGCAATTCGACGGAAGGCTGCTGAAATGCGTCTTCTTCAGCGTTGACAATGATGCTGTTTGCGGCCAGTATGTACAAACGAATCTTTTGGTGTGCTGAGTGTTGTTCCTTGGAAGCGCTGGCAACTAGGGTATCGTCAATGTATGGAGGAAATCTTGACCTCTATTGATCGATACAATAAATCGTTAAAAAGCCTTGACTGCCCTGTGAAGACCTAAGTGCATACGCAAAAGTTCGAAGAGCTAAAACGGCGTGATAACAGCAGCCTTCGGTACGTCTTCCTCAGTGACTGGAATCTGGTGCTAAGCGCAAACCAGATCTATTTATGAGCACACACGATTGCCGCGCAGGCTTGCCGTGATGTACTGAATGTTAAGTATAAGACAGCGATCGGGAACAATAAGGTTATCGAGCGCGCGGTAATCACCACATGGACGCCAGCCTCCTGGCTTTTCGGGCATCATGTGGAACGACGACGCTCACGGGCTTTTAGATGGGCGAACGAAGCCGTATTCAAACATATGCTCGAATTCTGCGCGAGCAATTTTCAGCTTGTCAGTGGTCCTCCGCCTAGCTTTAGCGAACACAGGCGGAACTTTTGTAATGATGGGATGTTTTGCAGCATCAGCATCAAATGGAAACGTTGCTATTGCAAGGAAGACTTGCGGAAGCTTATTATTAAGCACCTGACCGATTGGCGAGCTCGATTGACTGGCGTATAAGGACAGAATGACTAACTGTCGGTCGAACTACCTATAACTGCCAGGTTTGTTTTTAAACTCGATCAGACGGCGTTGCTTGGCGCCAACAGGCGAATAGAAGTACTGCAGAAAGTAAAGGCCAAGGGTTGGCGCATGGGCATCTGCCGCGAGAAAGATAGATTTCAAAGAACGTCGTAGGTTTAATTTAAACGTGCGCCAGCTTTGAGTATAAACTCGAATGGCGATGACGTATATTCCGCGCAACGAACTAGTCGTCACTTTAATACCGTTAGTATAATCATGTAGAATGACGCTGACTTCTGCGCTAGTATCAACGAGGTAGCGCATTCCTGTACTGCGACCGATGACGCAGAAAAGGCGACTTCTGCAGCCAGCAACGTCCGTCGCCCCTACGTACTGGCGCGCCTATTTTCTTGCATCTTGCGCTGAGAGCAACAGGGCGAGCGACACGATCTTTCCAGATGAGTAACTCGCTTGTGCTACCAACAATAGCTTGACCAACGGGGAGGTTTCTAATGTGATCTAAGACGAGTGCTACTACTGGAACGACTTCGGTGGTTGGATCCGGAAGGTCTTAGTTTCTCTATACGGTTGCTTCTGCCGCTACTTGCGCTTTTAGTTCTGCTACATCGGTGGGGAAAGTAGACTGTATCTGAGGCATTCGGGCTCTGGATTCCCAAATACGGTCACAAAGTCGGCGAGCTCAGAAGGAGGCGCGTCATTTGCGTACAGGGGGTTAAGTTGATCACGTTCCAGGAGACGAAGTCACATATCTGTAAGGAAAAGCCGCTAGCAGATAGAGGGCTAAGCTGCATTGTGTGCAACAACTGAGAAGGCTTTCAATCACCTAGCTCGGATTGGTTAAGGAGCTGTGTAAGGCTAGCATCGTCTGAGAAGCTGAATCGTTTTAAGGCGAAATCTTAAGCTCGTCGTAACGCATCTGATATTCGGGAAGCATTAAGGTGTCGTCCAGGGCTTCGACGAGTTACGAGGTAAGCGTTACGACAACGTAGTGACAGTTGACGCCGATAGACTTATGGCGATGTAAAGCAAAATGGATCCTAACTGATTAAACCAGGTCTTAGGTATAGTCTCCCGAAAAGGCGGGATAGAGAGCAGGAGCCCATTAACCTGCTCGTCCTTATCTCGGTGGATTAACTTCATGGTGAACAAAAGACGGAACCAGTGCAAGGGAACTAATAGTACAAAGAAAAATTAGTAGGGCCGACAGAATAAGTTACCGGATCTAAAAAGAAACATTAGTGGCAAAAGCACAAAATATAATTTTCGGGTCACAACTTATAGTGCGAGGATCGTGCGCCGTATATCCGGTAGGGACTGGACGGCCAATCAAAAGCAAGGGGCAGAACAAGCCAAGGTTAAGCTAAGGAAAACGTTTACTAAACGGTAGCAAAGCTAGCTAACACTAAAAGAGGGCATCAAGAGAGAGCTGGCCAGGGAGGAATTAGTTGGGCGTCGGGTTAGTAGACATAGCGTCGTCCGCAGTCGAGTTGCGGTTGCCAAAGACGGATAACGTTTCGTGTTTCAAACCAATAAGAACAACGTTCCAACAGGAAACCTTCCTGATGTGCAAATACATAAGAAAGCTATAATTTAATTAATGTTAGACTAGCGTATACGGTCATACGGGGAATCTCTAGCTCCTTACCGTGTCAACCGAGATATCGAAAGCGACATGTACTTAAAGCTATAGCGTATTGACGACCGAGCTTTAGCTGCAATATTGCTCACTTCTTCCGCAAATTTAAAGGAGCCAGAGTAGGGGACTTCCCGCTCACAAACAGAGTGGCTAGCGGTGATAATGGGTCCACTGAAGAGGAAGGTATACGGTGACACTGGTCATCTATAAGATAGAATGTTGCTTTTTCTATGAGAAAATTTGAGATTACACCTTGCACAACAGATTTATAGCACCATAAATAGTCTATTGTAGTTGGGTTATCCCTTATATCATCGGAGTGGAATGAAACTACGACGTTGAGGTCGTTCGTAAATAGGTAGGGCCTACCCCAGCGGAAGACTTGGAAGCCGCCATTGACGTAGACTAAAGAAAGTAGTTGACCCAGGACACTTCCTTGAAAGACTTTAATGATGACCAATTTTCTGGAAGACGTCGTACCGCCGGGCACACAGATTGTGTTTGGTTTGATAAGTAGAACCTAACAAAGGAAAGAAGCCTCCAAGTGATGCAAAAATAAGTCAGTTTGGTCAGTATTTTTAGGTGTTGATTGCGGTTGAATGCTTTCTTCATATCGAAGAATATGACGACCACTTTATACTCTAAAGTCAGTGGCCTTGTTTAAAAACTCAAAGTTACAGGATTTCGCGGGCATAAACACCTTGTTTAGGCCTATTGTTGAGAATTAAAAGCGACGGAAACTTAAGAATTGTTTCTTTTGCCAGTCGATTCAGCACTCATGATGCGATGGGTGCGTGGCTGAAAGGACGATAATTGTCTATGCCGAGAAGGGATCCGCGTTTATGCCATATTAGAACTACAGCTTGCCTCCACGCAGTGGTGAAGCTATCGGTTGTCCTGCAGTGTGTAAATAGGTTAACGACGAGGACTGGAATGTCTGGACCTCCTAGAATCAGCGCGACGGAAGGAACGTCATCACGGCCGGGGTATTGAAACAGGTTGAGTGTACGAATATCTTGCGTGATTGCGCGTAGGTTGAATTCAACGCTGCGCAGCCTATCATTGGTGAGTTGGGGGTTTTAGGCGATGTCGCCAAAGCAGGGACCGAAAAGGAGACACAGAAGTGCATGTCGTTATAACCACAAAGTTGGGTGGGTTCATTAATGAGCTTTTCATTAGGAATTGACAAAGAGGAAGTTGTTGGAGCTTAGTTATTTACCCTGCTTTTCATAAATTATGTGAGCACTTTAACTTTATTGTTGATGCTGAGTGCAGCATGCTCCGCAGATGTGATAGACAGGGCTTTCAGGTTTCGCCACGTTGCTCATGTATCATTCATGCACATTATTGGATGAGAAGCACTTATCTTGTTGTATCTGGTGCGCATTTTTCTCAGCTTTTTAGAACTCCACGTGCATCAGCAACCCCTTCGTTTTAGTAGGTTTTCTCATGTTCTGCTTAGAAGCGACCACGTCAATGGGGATCATAAAGTGCTCAGACATATTTTAAAGCGCCATAGAAATCTCTTTCGCCAGAAGGGACGCATTCGTCTATTAAATCTGCCTGGTTTGCATTGCTATCCGTAAATACACTTGCTTTACCATTGGATTTCATTGAAAACAAAGCAACAGTAAGCTTCTTCGACCCAGTAAAATTCCCCCTTTGAGTGGTTCACCTCATACTTTGAAGCGCCGATGCGCCACCCAAGTTATAATTACTGCTTCATAGTATTGCATGTGTAAAACCCAAGCTTCTCTTCTGCTACGGCCTGACCTCTTTGAACATAACCCTCCTCCACTTAACTGACAGCTTGGCTGTCCTCAATCCCCCAATAAACATGGCTTCTGCTATGTGAGTAATGCGCCTCATAACCCCACTCTGCGTCCACCTAGCTTGGTTTTTACACCGTAGCATCCTACATACAATAAGTCACCTAATCTCCTGAAGCGAGGATGCGCCACTTCATATTACGATTGTCGGTTCGTATTAGTTCTTGCTCTACAACTTAAACTTCTCTGCTGATAAGGCTTGTCTTCTTTCACTTTAACCCTCCTCCCCTTAACTGATTATTTGACAGTTCCCCTACCATTTAGCTCTCAATAAAGAGCAAGTTGTACTGTGTAGTTTATCCGGCTTTATATTGATCACTTTTAGTCCACTTGGTTTCCTTTGGTCACCCTAGAATCGCACCTTCGTGTGGTTCACACAATATTTAAAAGCTCCGACGCGCCCTCCAATTCCACGACTGCTGGTTTGATAATATTGCTTGCGCTAGATCCAATTTTTGCACCAAATATCTCTTTTTTCCTGCACGATACCCCTCCTACACTTAACTAACTACTTGGCAGTCCATGCATCTTTAAGCTCTTAACAAATGATGGCTTCTGCTGTGTAGTTACTCCGGTGTTTATCCACATCCCTCTATTAGTCTACTTGGTTTTCCCTTGACACCGTAATATGGCACCCACGAGTGGTTTACCTAATATTTAAAAGCGCCGAGGCGCCCTCCTATTCAACAACCGCTAGTTGGAGGGTATGTCTACTTCAGTCCAATTTGCGCCCAAACTGCGGCCTATATTCACGCACTATAATCCTTCACAAGTAACTGACTGCTCTGCAGTCTAGGTTTCCCTAATCTCACAGTAAATAGCTGCTCCTCGTATGTAGTTAATCCGGCTCGTATCCATAGGTTCCTTGAGCCCATCTGGCCTACTTTTGACACCGTAACATCCTATATATTAGTGTAATTCACCAAACCTACTAAACCAAAAATGTGCCAGTTTATATTAAAATGGTTAGTTCATGGTAATGCTTGTTCTCCACCTCAGCCTTCTCTTCTGACACGGTAGGTCTTCCACTTTAACCCACCTCCACTTAACTAACTACTCGGCAGTCCATATTCCCTTAATCTCTCAATAAAAAGCGGCTTCTGCTATTTAGTTAAGCCGGCTCTTACCCTTATAGCTGTCTGCTTCCAGCTGGCTTCCTTCCGTAGCATCCCACCTTCGGGTAATTCATCTAATCTATTGAAGCGCAGTTGTGCCCTCCTATTCCCTAGCAGTTGCTCCAAACTACTGCTAATCCGCAGCCCAAAGCAATACTTTTGCTACTGCCTGTCTTTCACCACTGTAACCCTCGTCCACTTAACTGGCTGCTAGGGAGTTCACGCTCCATTATTCTTTCACCAACGTGCGGATTCTGCTACGTTGTTAATCCGGCTCTTACCCCCACTGCTCTTGACGTACAGCTGGTTGACTTTTAGCACGTAGCATTCCATCCACGAATAATTGACCTAAGCTATTGAAGAGTGAAAGCGCTAACCTGTCACAAATACTGGTTTAAATTATTACTTCTTCTAAAGCCCAATCCCGCTTGCAACTACGGCCTGTCTCCCTACACTATAATTCTCCTCCATCTACCTGACTGCTCGGCATTTCACCTTTCCTTAGGCTCACCATTAAGAGCGGCTTCTAATAGGTAGTTAGTCCGTCTCCCATCCTTAGTACTCACTACATTCGTCTGACTTTCCTTCAGAACGTAGACTCTTACTTTCGTGTGGTTCACCTAACTTACTGAAGGGCCGAGGCGTCTCCCTATTGTACGGTTGCAGCTTCATAGTACGGCATGTTGTACAACTTAATAGGCCCTTCTGCTACGGGCGGTCATTTTCACTTTAACCCTCCTCCACTTAACTGACGGCTCGGCAGCCTTTCTTCCCTTAATCTCTCAATAATAAGCGGCTTCCACTATGTAATTAATCCGACGCTTATCCTCATGGCTTTGCGGGACTATCTGCATTGCCTTTGATACCGCAGAATCCTAACTTCAGGTAGTCCACCTACACTACTAAAGCGAGGATACGCCCTTCTAAGCCACAGCTGTTGCACCAAAGTGTTGCATGTCCTGCTATTCAGTTCTTGCTTCTGCTACGAAATATCTTCAATTACTATAACCAACGTTCAACTAATCTACTGACCGGCAGTTCATGCTTCATCAATCACTCACCAACGAGCAGCTCTTGCTACGTATTTAATCCGGCTCTTAAGCTTACTGTTATTTGTGTTCATCTGGCTTGCCGTTAACTACGTAGCGTTCCACCCTCGTGTGTTTCAGATAAGCAACTGAGGTGCCGACGCTCCACACTAATTTACAAATGTTGGTTCATAGCATTGCTTCTTCTACCATCCCACCCTCGCTCCGGATATGGCCTCTCTCGCTTCAATATAACCCTCCCTACCTACCTGACTGCATGGCAATACATGTTTTCTAAATCCCTCAAGAAAAAGCTGCTCCTGCTATGAGGTTAAAGTGAGTAGACTGTAGCAGGAGTCCGGAGAGCGACGCGAAAACGCAGGTCAGATTGCAAGAAAAGTTTTATTGATACCGTAGAGGCTTCCCTGTTATCTAGATTTAAATAAGCTACGTCGTTGGCGCTCTAGCCTATTGAACGGAGGATGTGAAAAATACCCAGCAGTCGCGCGTTGAAACGGAAACGAGCGACAAGCAAAAATTTTGATGAGCGTCAAACATTTGAACCCATAAAACAGTTCAACAAACGACTCTGGTTGCCTAGGCATACAAAGAAACAACATAAGTTAAAATTTTACCCAGGAGAAACGGGAAACGCTGGACTGCCTTATAGCCTTCTCCTTGATCATGCCTGAGTTGGTGTGTCTCTATGAAACTGAGAAGAAATTATGCATTTATTTATTTATTTAGAAGGGACTGTGTAAGCAGATTTACGAGCTACGTTAGGAATCTCTGTCACGGGCCAGCCTTCTGCAAGACCTGGTTGTGAAACCTGATGCTATTGCTAGAGGAGAACCGTGCAATCGGACCCCAGCTGGCTACCCTGGGTCCTCTTTACGGGGTCGAAACGGTAAAAATCTGTGTGGGGGGTCAGTTTGTAAAGTTCACGTTGGTGGCTGAGCAGGAAGTTTGTTCCACGTCCAGTTGATGTGCGGGCATCCAGCAAAATATGAGACAAGGTGCAACCAACAGACGGTGTATTTTGAAAGCAAAACGAAACAGCAGGGCAAAGGCATATTAAGTTACAAAAGCTTGTAAAACAAAAACGTACAAAGCTGTGCTTAGGTATTCAAAAGGTTTTGCTCTGTTTCGGTAATTTCAACACGTTTTGGCCCTATTGCCTGTGGATTTTCGAAAACGTGTTTGAGCAGAAACATGCACGGTGTGGTCTAAGGTAAGTAGCAGACCCTAACGAAATCCAAAAAGCTTACCTAGGGTTGAAATGCCTTACCACTTCGATTGATAATGGGTCATGAAGGTATGATATCGGTCGAGGCTGTCGGTTCTGCTGAAGCAAACTGACTGGACTGAGGTTGCGGTGCGTGCTGGGTTGATGCTTTCTGCACCAGTGTCGGAATTATCGAGGAACACTGGCTGGAGTAGATCGACTTTGAGCGTTTCATTCTTACCATTTTACTCAAGGGTAAACCTTTGGTTGCTTTTACGGTAGTGCCAGAATAAAAAAATTAAAGCGGTCGGCGTACGCTGCCAGTGCGAACGAACACGTGCGTGCAAGTAATTAAGCGTTCGTCCACGTTGGTACGCAAGCTCTGTGCTCTGGGTTGCACAGGCTGGAGCTGTCGCATGTGATGTGATAGGCGAGCTGCGTAGTCGCCATAGGCGAAGGTTGTTGGCGCTTTTGGTGAGACGAGTTCACCAGGTAGGCGTTGTGTGCGTCTAACGTCTAGCAACGATTGATTGACATGCAAAACCGCTTTAATCTTTTTTCCTATAAATAAATAAATATTTCAATCTCGACTTGCGAGGCACGTCCATGGAGGCGTGATCAGTTTTGTGCAACTGTACAGACGTTTTATGGCAACTGTAACAGTGACAGTAGAAAATTGTCCACATATTCATGATTGGGGCTGTACAGTGGTATAAATGTGAAACAATAACTTTGCTGGCGTGAGATCGGGATCCGTTTGTTAGGACATAGTCCGTCTGTCATATATTGTAGTCATGTCTCGGCTAAGAATAGATTGAGAATCATTAATAGTCCATTAGAATATAATTGAAGAGCACGCTCGAGAGAGGTATGACAATATAGTGAGTTCGGGCGTTTGTAAAGCAAAGATCAACGGTGATATCGCAGAAAGTAAAGAGAGGACGATATATGTGTTAATCGTAGAAGAAGAGACAACACGCTATGATTAAGAGCACGAGCGGTCGTACTTTTATTCAGGATGTGCCAGATTGAGCCCAGAGTGAGACTTTGAGTTGCTGTTGGAAACTTTCTACGATCCCATTAGCTGCAGGGTGGTATGCGGTGGTTCGATTATGTGGGCAACCAAGAACGTCGAGCAGTTTGCTGAAGGATCCGTCATGCTATGGCCCGCTGTCGGTGAGTACTACGCTTGGGTAACCGAATTGACGTACCCTGCGTTCTAGGAATGCTAGTGCAACTGTCTCAGATGAGCAGTTGGCTAGCGAAATCGCTTCTTGCCAACAGAGGCGACGATCGACACAGTTAAGAAGGTAAAGGTAGCCGTTGCACGGGGGCACTGGTTTGACCAGGTCGACATGGACGTGTGCGGAACGAGTGTCAGGAGCGGAAAATACGTCAAGTGGGCTTTCTTTTTGTTTGTATACCTTGGAGCGCTAACACGCCATGTGCGTGCCTAAAGGCGGACATCGCGATTGACGTTGGTTCATACGAAGCGTTCGGTTAAGAGCTGCTGCGTTGCGGGTGTGTCGGGATGATACAGGCTGCGTAAAGCGCTGAAAACTGGACTATGCATCGAAGTAGGAACTACGGGACAGGGAGAAGTTTGTGAGGCGGCACAACGAATGTTCCCCACAGCTAAAGCTATTGGGACTTGGCGTAGTTTCAAAGAGGAGTTACGTCGTAGTGTGTCTACGTCGGGATCAGCTTGTTGGGCAGCAGCCATGGCGGCTAGGTCAAAGTTGGTGCCAGACAATAAGCGGATCTGATGAATGCGTGAAGTTGCGTCCGCGACCGGACTCAAAGCACCTGAGACATGTCGTAGGTCTGTCATAAAATGAGAAACAGCCTTGGTCTTTAGTTACCTGCAAAGAATACTTGTCAATTTCGCCATTCATTTGGTAGATCCGTGGCTCGTGGTCAGTTAAGACTGTAAAATATCGACCATCTATGTAGTGACGGAAATGTCTTATACCTAGGTAGATAGCTAACACTTCCCTATCCAAAATGCAGTAACGCTGTTCGGCAGCATATAAATAGTTCGATAAGATAACTGGTGATATCTATCGATGGTCGATTCGTTGTTGAAAAACTGCACCGATGGCAGCGTCGGATGCGACACTTATAAAGGTGATTGGTGCAGATCTGTCTGACTGGGCGAAAAGCCCTATGTTTAACGTAGCGTCCTTGAGTTTCTTAAAAGGCAGTCTAGCATCATCTGGAAAATGAATAGACCGTTGTTTACCGCGGCGCAAGTCAGTCATTGGTTGAACAATGATCGCGCAGTTAGGAATACAGTGTCTGTAATGGTTGACCAAGCCAAGGAATCGGCGTAGGTGTTTAAAAGAACTAAAAGTTGGATAGACCTTCAGTGCATGGATTTTGCCTGGCAAGGCGTCAATACAGGAGAATGATATTCGGTGGCCAAGGAAGTCAATGGAGCTTTGGCCAAGCTTGTATTTATCGAAGTTGACGGTAACCCGAAATTGCGTCAAGCGTCGAAAGTGAGCGTCGAGTTGCTGATGAGGTACATCGTCAGCAGAGCTGACAATGGGAATGGCACCTAGCTAGGGATCCACGTCTTTGAATCTCCACGTTAGCTAATGAAGGAAACGCTGAAGAGGTTGAGTAACGTTGCCGAGGCCGAAGAGCGTTCTGAAGTGCTCGTATAGGTCGAATGGCGTGACGACTGCTGTTTTAGCAGTGTCGTCTGGCGCCACAGATATCTGGTGGTAGGTGCGAACTAGGTCGACGTTGCTATAAAATGACTTACTAGCTAGAGCTGTGGCTAAGTTGTGCATGCGCGGAACTGGGGTATTTATCCGGGACGGTAACTTTGTTAAGTGCACCGTAGTCACCACAGGGGTGCCAGTCACCGGATTTCTTCGGCACTGTATGTAACGTTGGTGTCCATGGACTATTGGACAGGCAGCTTATTCCCAGCTCGAGCATCTGCACCAATTCCACCTTAGCAGCTTTGAGCTTATCCTGAGCTAGCCTGCGAGGGCGGGCCGAAAGGAGTAGACCATTTGTGCAAATGTGATGCATGAAGGTTGACGTCACAGGCGGTTAGCCGTTCGAAATAAAAACCAGTTTAGGATGCTTGTGGAACTTTTAAGAAAGGCTGTGAAGGTTTAGGTAGGACACCAATGGGAGCGATAGCAAACGCCTTCGCGCCAGTCTCGAGAACACTGAGCTGTGTCCTAGAGTCGATAAGCTTCTTCCTTTTAGCGCCGACAATAAGGTCAAAGCTATGAAGCATGCCCATGCCTATGGTGGCGAAAGTCACGACTGCGACGATGTAAGGCCAGCTAACAGGTTCGCTGGAGGCCTAACTTAAGCGTTAGCAGCCTTTCGCCGAAAGCTGCGATTGGGGTGCCATAAATGGCAATAGGTTTGGTCGGCGAGCGTGAGACGATCTTAGCTGAGCTACGGGACATAAGGCTAACTACGGCTCCACTATCGACTAGGAACTCGGTGGCGGAAGTTAAATGCCTAACGCGGATGAGGCGACCTTGCTTTTGGCCGGTTGCGTCCGTCACCTTTACAGGCTGGCCAAAACGTTTCCCTGCTTCTCCGTAAAGTTGCAAGGCTTGATATATTTAAGAGCTGCGGTACCAAAGCCTTTAAGGTACCAACAGTCAGCTTGTCTGTTGCTAATCTCATAACCTTTGCGGGGCGATTCTGCTCGGCTATGGCGACGACGGTTCATAAAAACTGTTAAACCCAACCACAAACTTTTGCAATTTGTGTCTGCAGAGCTTCTATATTTGACTGTAAGAAAGTGCTAGATGCGCCCTGGGAAGCGGCGGCATGGATCTTGCTGGTCTCGGTTTGTTGCAGCTATCGTTCAATGACTCGCTCAACTTAATCTACTCGTTGGGTAAGTAAAGCGGAGCTTACGGTAGCAAGGATCGCTTGCGTGTTTTCTGGTAGACGCTGTAGTCATCATTCGTGAGGTAATGTCTCGTCCATGGTTGAGGAACCAAAGCCTTGTTACCTTACTTGTAGTAAGGTTGAGGGCAGCTTGTTACCCAGCTATAGGTCCCTGAAAAGCTGCCGCAGGCAAATCATCTTGGTAGGTATGACACTCCGAATTGTGGCCTCCTTTTGAGCCTCATTAAGGTTTTTGTTGGGAGAAATGCTAAACCCTTACACCTGCATTGATATCTCATTAAAAAGATAAGACAGGAGCTTTCTGGACTTCCAGTAGTCGGAAGTAAGTCTGGGGTTATAAACCACAGGCTCGACAATAATGAACCACAACAGAGGACCGATGTCCCAATATAGGTGGCAGAGAGAATGCAACGCTAAGGATAGACACTACTTTAAGCACTACAAATTATATGCTCAACAAAATATCGCAAAAGTTAGTATACTATATAAAAAATAATCCGGAAATACAAAAAAATTGGAACGAGCTCACCGGCAACACATTTAGCCAATCCGGGTTAAAATTTCTTCCTGCGTCAAAGTCACCTGTAGCGGGAGCCTGGAGAGCGATTCAAAAATGCAGGTCAGCTTGCAAGAAAACTTTTATTAATACCGCAATAGCTTCTCCTTTACCCAAATTAATATAAGCCACACCGCTGATGCTCTAGCGTATGGAACGGAGGATGCACAACATGCATAGCGGTCGCGCGTTGAAACCGAAACGAGCGCCAAGCAAAATGTCGATGAGCGTGAAACATTCGAACCTAACAAACAGTTCAACAAATCACACCAGTTGCCTACGTGTACAATAAAATAATGTAGGTTCGAATTTTACACAGACAAACCGTGGAGTCTCCAGATACTACAGGTTAATCCGACACTTATTCTCCAGGCTCTTTGTGTCCGTCTGGCGTTCCTGGACACCGTAGAAGCCAAACGTTAGTAGATCACCTAAGCTACTGAATCGCTAATGCTGCTCTCAATTTTACAATTCCTGGTTCATAGCATTGGTTGTTGAACAACCCAATCCTGGTTTATGCTACGCCTGCCTTTCTTTACTAGAACTCCTCCAGTTAACTGACGCCTCAGCAGTCCGTGCATCCTTAATCCCTCGATGAAAGCAACTTTTGCTATGTAGTTAATCCGGCGCTTGTCCTCATCGCTTACTGCGTCCACCTGGTTTTCCTTAAACACTGGAATCCCAGCTTTGGATGGTTTACCTAACCACTGAAGCGCATATTCGCCACTTTATTTTATAATGGTTGGCAATTTTGATGCTTCTTCTACAACCCAGTGTTATATTCGGCCACGGTTTGTCTTCCTTCAATTTAACCCTCATCCACTTAACTGCTCATTTGGCCGTCCAGCTTTCCTTTTTCTCTAAATAACGAGCAACAGCTCTTGGGTAGTTAATCCGGATTTTATCCCCATCGCTGTCTGAGTCTACCTGGATTCATTTTGTCACCCTAGAATCACACCTTTTGGTGGGACACACAATCTTTAAAAGGACGGCGCATTATCCTATTACACAACTGCCGTGTTGATAGTATTGCTTGCTCTACGCTCCAATTTTCGCTCCAACTACGGCATTTATTTCTGCACTATAACCCTCCTCAACTAAACTGCCCGCTGGGCAGTCCATGTTTCACTAACCACGCTCTGATTAGCGGCTTCAGCTACGTGGTTATTCCGGCTCAACTTTTACTGTTCGCTGCGTATATCCGGCATGCTTGTGGTACTGTAGAACCCCACCTTCTTGTCGTGCACCTAATCAAATGAAGCGCCAATTCGCCACCTCATATCACAGTTGTTGGTTCATAATATCGCTTGTTTTACAACCGGATTCTCCCTTCTGCTACGGTCTGTCCTCTTTCACTTTAATTCGCTTAAGCATTACTGACTGCTCGGTAGTTCCTTAAGCTCACATTAAATAGTGGCTTCTGCTATATAGTTATTCTAGCCCTTATCCCCATTCCTATCGGTATTCTACTGGCTTCCTTTGACAATGTAGTAACCCACCTTCGTGAGGTTTACCTAATCTCAAGTACGAGCGGCTTCTGCTACGTAGTTAATCCGGCTCATACCCCTAATGTTATTTGCGATTAAATAGATTTGCTTGACTCCGTGGAATACCAACTTTGTGTGGTGCGCGTAACCAACTGAAGCGCTGACGCGTCAACCCATTTTACAATTGCTGATTCATGGTATTGCTTTTTCAACAAATAATCTTCTGCTACGGCCTTTCTTCTTTCACTTTAACCATGCTGCACTTAACTGGCTATTCGGCAGACTACGAGCCCATAATCTATCAGTAAAGACTGTCTTCGGCTGCACAGTCAATCCGGTTTTATATTTATGCCCCTTTTAGGCCAACTTCGGATGCTTCACATTACCTTTAAAAGCGCCAATGCGCTATCCTATTTCACAACTGCCGGTTTGCTAGTATGCTTGTTCTGCAATCCAAATTTTGCTTCAACTACGGCTTTCTTTCTGCACTATAACCTACCTACACTTAAGTGACTACACAGCAGTCTATGTTTTCTACATCTCACAAAAGCGCGGCTTCTGATATGTAGCCAATTAGGCCTATATTTCAATATCACTGTTAGTTCACTCAGTTTCCTTTTGACACCGCAAACTGCCACCCTCGAGTTGTTCACAAAACATTTAAGAGCGCCGATGCGTCATCCTATGCTGATAACTACTAGTTAAATAATATTGCCAGTTATACAATCTGCTTTTCACTCCACTACGACCTTTATTCTTGCACTATAACTCACCTCCAGTTAACTGACTGCTCGGTAGTTAATACTTCATTATTTCATTAAGAAAGAGGAACTGCTGCTATGTGTTTAAACCGGCTTTCATCTCCGGTCAATTTGGCTTGCTTTTTACACCGCAGCATTCCACCCTCGAGTAGCTCATCTTATCTATTGTAGCGCCGACACACCACTCTATTTTACAATTTCTGGTTCAACGTATGGCTTGTTCCACAACCCAATCCTGGCTTCCGCCACGGCTTGTCTCAATTCACTATAATTCACCTCAGCCTAAACGACTGCTCGGTAGTCTACGCTTTATTTACCCTTTAATATGTGGCGCCTTCTGCTATGTAGTTAACCCGGCCCTTATCCTCACCGCTCTTTGCGTCCATATGGCTTTTCTTCTAACCGTAGAATCCCACCTTAGGTTGGGTCACCTAAGCTACTGAAGCGCCGATGCGTTACCCTATTTTACACTAGTTGGTTCATAGTACTGCTAGTCCTACAACATAATCTTCTATTCTGTTGCGTCCTGCCCTTTTTCATATTTACCCGCTTTTACTTACCTGGATACTCGGCAATCCATATTTCCTTAATTTCTTAATAAAGGGTACCATCTGCTGTGTAGCCCATTTGACTCTTATCCTTCTCCCTCTTTTAGTCCATTTGCTTTCCTATTGTCACACCAGAGTTCTCCCTTCGTGTTATTTACATTATCGTTAAAGTCACCGAGGTGCATCCTCTCCCAAAGCTGCTGGTTTGAAATTGCTTTTTCTTCGCCAAGCCAATATTCCCTCCAACTGGGGTGGTTTCAATTTGCACTATAATCCTTTTACACTTAACTGTCTGTTTGGCGGTCTATGTTCCCCAATCTCTCCATAATGAGCGGCTTTCGTCACGTAGTTGATCCGGCTCTTACGCTTACTGTTCTGCTCGTCCATCTGGCTTCCTTTGACATTGTAGAATCCCACCATCGGGTAGTTCAATTAATATACTGGGGCCCCGATGTGTTACCTTATTTTACAATGGTTGGTGCACGGCATTGATTTGCTACAGCTAAGCTTCTCTTCTGCTACGGCCAGTCTTTCTATAACACTCCTACACCTAACTGCCTGCGCAGCCTTCCATCACTACTAACTGTACCAGGTAACGGAGTCTTTTTTCTCTCGCGCTCAAATTGTTCAGCCAATTTAAGGCCGTTGGTGTCAGTAAAGTATATTTTACAACGATTTTCATTTATTTCTTTCCGCTCAGCTTAACGTTTTACCGCCGTTATCTTTGTCCTATCAAGTATTTCTTTTGTACATAGTCAGTTAACCTCGGCCTATCGTCACTATCAAGGGTGTGAGACCAGTAGGACCGGCCCCGTTCAACTCTAAGTCTATCAACAAGAACGTTTCTGTCACAAATAAATCATGCACCATTGACTTAACGGGTATCTTTCCTCTGAGTTCCCGAATGGCCGAGCTTTAAAACGACGTAGTGAAGATCAAAATGGTCTGCATCGCAATTGAACCTTTTACTGATAATCTGACAGCCCTAGCGACCACGGTGCAACCCAACGACTGTATAGAGGTAAAGAAAGCGGATTTGGCTGGTAGATTCCTTAAAACGATATGTACTGAAGTGCCGAGTCGGATAAAATCTCGTAATGAGGTAGTGGTACATGATGTTCCAGATCTTCAGAACCTCAACACCATTCGCAAAATGCTGATGAAAGTATGTGCCTTGGAACACAAGCATCTGAGCTGTGCAATGCTAAGATAAAGTTATATGAAAAACTAATGCCCCTTTTAGTCAACTTCCATAATGAAGGCATGGCTCCCAAGTTAATCTTCTATCAAAAGAAACTTAAAACTCGCACGACTTTCTTTGACATAAACTTAGTACCAGCGAGAGCAGCTTGCAACGCCCTCACGATAAGCTAAGTGCAAGTTCGCACAGAGCAGATGGGTTCAGGCGAATTTTGACAATGGTCCGACGTCTGTAAACCTAAGTGGCTCATCTACTGTGAAGCTTGACATTTCGTCTGGTATGGATATTGAACTGCTTGATTCTTTGGAAGAATCTGCAAACTCTGGGACCAGTACTATCCATAAAGCCAGTTCATACATAGATCAAATCAGCCAACCTGAAACAATATATGAAACGCGTCAGTTACTACTAAGTGCTCAGCTTCTAATACAACTCGATCTGCTATACCGAAAGGGTAAATGGTTGACGAAACTCAAAGGCAACCTTTAAATAGCCCAGTTAATTCGGATATATTGGGAAAACCCTTCGAGGATCAAAGCGAGCCAAACCTAATCTACACGCAGAGAACAGAGCCGCCGGCGTCTCGAGCCAAAAGACACCTGTAAGGACCACACAACGAGTTCACCTGAGCCGCTGGGGTCAAAGACACTAACCTTAACACTAAGAAAAGCGGAGGCCCTAGAATCATATAATGCTACGCGCGGGCATGGATTGTGTAGCCCACTAGTGTTCATTGTTCCAGTCGACACACCGGTAGATACATTTAGGCAGCAATCATTGCGGTTAATGGCATTGCAGAGAATGCACTGCAAGTTCAACGATGGACCAAGCGTGTAATCAAATTTGTGGTCCTCATCAGACTTACCGTAAAGGATGAAGCAGTATTGAGTACCCTCACCCACTATGCTGAGCCAGCTTAATTTCGGGCCGCGGAAAGGAAGCAAAAGTTAGGCTACGACAAACCCTAACATCAAAACAGGCCTTAGTCAACAAGAGCCCAGCGCATCCATCAAAAATAAGACTAGTGTGAGACCTTTCAAGACAGCACGTGTCTAGAACTACGAAGGCTACTGGTGTCAAACTGGCTTGTGGAGAGAACACACCTAGACACATACCTACGATGGGTATGTCGCCTACTTATGCCTTACGTATATCAAGCTCCGTAGAGAAGCAGCCGCCGCAAACTGGTTAAGCCAATGTCGAGGTTTGCGCACTTAGATTTAATGTTCTAGATGGCCTATCGACGAGCAAGTTTAAGTGCCCAATCGTTAAAGTTAACGGCATTGCGAAGATCTCGGTACAAGTTGAGAGGATGACCAAAAGGATCAGCAAATACCCAGACCCAATCCACCTGAGGTCAAAAGATAGTACAACCTTGTGTACTATAGTTTTGAATTGTGGGCAACACCGAAGCGCTACCAAGTTAAGGCAAATGTATTTCGGTCCACCGAAACGGACTCTACCGAACCATCTCCAAGGTGCTTGTAATACGGCCCCGCGTAGCAACAAAGCAACCCATTCACATACGGCGAGCACTACATTTGGCTATCTACAAGGCTCCGCTCAACTTCACAGGCATCCAAGTTACTGCTCACCCGTTGAATTCTTTAGGCTTATGTCGCCGGTCCAGATATATAGGCCAAATAGTCTATTGTTTCCTACCCCGAAACCTGCACAATTTTTAGACCAGGTGGGGATGAGATGTGACAGTTTTATCCCGGCACCAACACCTCGTCGCTCAACTGCTCACTACAATGTCTTCTCACGCACTTCCTACAACTACTGGTGATAGCGAAGTAGCCAACAACAGCTGCAATTCGTCATCCGTAAGGCTAGTAGACCCGTGTTCCTTCTCACTTCTACTTTTAAATGCTAGACCCTAAGCAATAAACTGCGTATCCTGTGTCTTCTCCGTCTTCGCCGATCCTGATGCAATATTTTTCACGGAACCATGGTTTCCACCTTATGCTTCAGAGGAAAGCCACTCACTTCCTGACTGTCAGCCGTTTAGGCGATCTCGAGTGCATAATCGGGGGCGGCTGCGCCATTTAGGTTAAAAGTGCCTACTCAACAAAAGTAAATGAATAACTAAATAAATGTTCTCAAATTCAACGGGCCATACCACCTCAGGTATGATCAACATTTACAAGCAATTACGTGGCGCAACAGATACGGCACAAAGCATGTAATTGACTGTGGCCAAAAGTTGTACAGTTTGCAGAAAGAGTCGAAGAACTCATGAGGAACAAAGTCATCAGTGAAGTGCCAATAAATGGTTTCAAGTGTGCGTAAATTAAATAAAAAGCAGGATAAGTTGAGTAGGGACAGTAAAGGAATGCGGAGGGTATCTTTGTTATACGTGACCGTAAAATATTGGATAATGACTAGTCGGTATTCCAGTGTGTAACAGTGGGCAGTGACTTTATTCAGTGGCAGGTCACTTCTGCCACGTCACATTGTTGAA
>OX104069.1:69782810-69869242 GCA_944474145.2 Dicrocoelium dendriticum | reverse complement strand
TATACATACAGTGTCATAGGGTAAGGCAACGGATCAGCGAAGTTAAGTGATACAAACATTTCAACAGACTAAGGGTTGGGTGGAAAAGAAGGGGACCATAGTTAGCTCCGGAGGTGCGCAAAAATGTCTAGAGCCCAAGACAACTCTCTGTTTCCAACCAGGGATGTCAAAAGTGAGATGTACTGCCGGTAATGGCGCTAGGAAGGACCATCGCTGGCGAAATCTAGCAATTCAAAGAAGACCTTTGGTCACTAGCAACCTGCAGTGTCACAGAATAAATCAACAAAGGTAGGCGATACACACAGTCCAAGAGACTAAAAGTTGGTGAGATAAGAAGTGGCGTCTAGCAAGCTCCAGATATGAGCAGCGATGCAGGGAACCTACAATGACTCATAGCATCTAAACGGAGAAAACGAAGATTAGACAAACGACAGATGACGTCGCTAGGGGAGAGGGTACCGGTGACCAGCACCGGCATTCCGTTTAAGTCCTCAGTTACTGGTGGACCCCTACGCTGTCGCAGTATAAGTCACCAAACCAGTTAAGGGGTGGTGCAAACATTCTAAGAAAATAAAGTTTGGAGATAAGGTGTGGCTCCAAGCAAGCTCCAGTTATGCGTCGAAATTCATGGAGCCTGCGACGAATGGCAGCCGCTCATCTGTGGTGTCGAATGTCAGAGGAGCGATGGAACAGAGAAGCGTCAGTGGCCAGATGCAGCCATTCCATTAAGGCGAGTCGTCAATAGTGGATACCTACAGTGTCAATGAATAAACCAACAAGCGAGCGAAGGTTAGAGAGACAGACATTCCAGAATAATAAAGGTTGGAGAGTAAAGAATTGACGCCTTCCAAGCTACAGATTTGCACGGAGATTCATGGAGCCTGCGGCGAGTAGCTGCTGCCAAGAAGAGGTGGCGAGGGTGAGCCGAACTACAGATAACAGCGCTAGGAGAGAGATCAGTGGCCAGCAATAGCATTCGGATTAAGTCGTCGGTTACTAGTGAATACCTGCGGGGTCACAAAATAGGTTAACAGCCAGCTGAGTCGTGATGCAAACAGTCAAAGCGAATAAACTTTGGAGATAAGGGTGGCTCCCATCAAGCTCCAGATGTGCGCAGAGATGCGTGGAACCTGCGACGATTAGCTGCTGCCAAAAACTGGTGACGAGAGTAAGGCTTCACGGTTTCAAGCGGAGACTGTGTATTTCACCAGAGTCGCTCTAGCGAGTCAAAAGGTAAGAGGTCGAACTTAGCCTAAATTGGATCGTTGTTTCTTCTTTGACTTCCCATTTTGTCTTAGGTGTGTTTTGGCCATCCGTTCAGTCATCTTACGTTTATTCCTCCATCGGCAGCCGTGTCTACTTTGTCCGGATGGCCACGAGGTGGAAAACTGCCAATCCTCCTTACAGCTTCGACTCGTACTAGGTGGTTGTGCTGTACATGTCCAATCGCCAAAGCCGCCTTGCTTTTGCCTTTCAGACCTACGGTTTATTACGGCCCAAGTAAGCCCGGGAGTCGGAAAGCATTGGAACCCGCGCCCGGACGCATACTACCAATATGTGGCTGCAATAACGAACAAGTACTTTACCCCACTAACATTTAATTGAGTGCATCTGACTAGGCAGTGGGTGGCACTCAAACATTTTATAATTGTCTTCCACGTGTTTCTGCTTAGCGGTAAAGGACATGTGCAAGTTTATTCGGTAAGTGCGCAGTGAAGACCCATAAGAACCACTGAACCCGAATATACATGAAGCAGGAGTTTGGTAAACGGATGCGTAATCCGCGCGCAGTTTGAACTTGTGCATTTTCCTCTTTTGGTTGCTAATTTTGGCATCCTGTTAATATTCAGTAGCATAATTGGTCTAGCTTTGTTGCCTTATCAGGCAAAATACTGTTCAAGAAACACGAAATATGAAACTGTGCTATTCCGGCATGGCTAACAGAAACGGAACGAAGGATGAAGCCGCCCGTGCCAAAGTCCGGAGCAGCATTAGGAATGCTAGTTCTAATACCACAGTTCGCATCAATGACTGCTTTGATTCATACCCCGGAAAAACGGTAAAGACTACTAAAAGGTCCGCTGCATAATCCATGTTTAGGGCAACACAGCCTTGCAGTGTCGCGCTTTCATATACACTGAAAGCTGCACTTTTCATAATCAGCGCACTTTCAGCCCAGATAACTGATCTTAAACAAAAAATAGCCGTTAACAAAGCAGGCCTAACGAAGCTTTTTCCACTGGCGCGGCTCGCTGACCTAAAAATAACGGCAACCTCGACGAGCTCAACGAAGCTGGTACTATTCTTACTAACCTCGTCAACGAGCTAAACGAGCGCGACCGCCGAGTCGGTAACGCCATCTTCAACATTCTAGACAGCACGCCTCCGAAGGAAATTACCCGGTTTACTGATGACGATTTATAATATGCCTCCTGATACGAGCATGAGTAGACTCCTAACAAAATGGATGAGCTGCCATACATATCCAATTCGTCACCTTCAAAACTCAAGAACTGGCTACATGTTTCACAGCAACTAGATCTGCCTTACAAACAGTGGCAAAACATGGGCCAATTCTTATTCAATATTACCTAATGCCGCTACAACGAGCTTTCTATTTGATGCTAATGCTAAAGTAAGGAAGCTGTCACTGGATACACCACCGATCGCTAGATGTAGCCCGTTTCCAACCCCAAAAACTAACGTTGTTCTGGGCCTGACACACTTGAGTCAAAGTTTCGCTATGGCGTTACATTCTGAGACAAAACCCACAGCCCTGGTTGATAAAAGGTCGACCAACCTTTCCGATTCGTCCCAACTAACGATACCAGACGCTCTGCTACGGGGCACTTTAATATGTAGCGTTTCCGATATGAGTGACACAGATTCCGATCTGGCCAGTGTAGGAGGCTCGCAGCCGAACCCGCTTCCTTCTTATCCATGCAAAGCGGAAAAGGCTCCCGCTACCAGACGGACTTCGAAAATAGACCAGCAGCCAAAACGAAACGTGTCACATATTCGGAAACGTTCTCCGTGGTTGCATCACCGTAACAGCGATGCTCGCTCCCTAGCAACGTCCAGGTGGCATAAGTGGAGAAATGCTGACCACTAGTTAACATTTGTATAAACGAATCGTTTGAGGCCGAAATCCTTCCAGTCACAAACACCAACCTTCCTGCCGCTTTGAACCAACCGACCCAAGCACTGCGAAAGCAATACCTACGCAATGCGTCTAACATGGTGTACAAGCCTCAGATCCATGATGATCCCCGCGGTTTCCACAAAATGAAGACGTTTAACCAGTCACCGAGTGAAGTGCAACTGTAAGCTACCAGCGGAGGGTCCGGACAGTGATTTCTGCAGTAGCTAATATAGCAAGATTTCCACCTGGAAAGCTTTTGCCTACGCAGGTCTGCCGTGCAAAGCCGACCAACAACAGAGCGCAGGCAAGGCAGGTTAATTTACCTCTCATGAACCTAACACCATTTTAAGGAGAAACGAGGCACGGCCGGTCGCATCTATATCAAGTTATGCAACTCCAAATGCCACAAGGTTTACATCTTCGCCATCCGTAAACGGCAGCCGAGCTCAAATTCATAAATGTCTTCTACGGACTCCCAGCTGCTAAACCCCAAAACTTCTTCCTACGGGCGTCTTGTTCAATACATCACCGACGATCCCGCTCATTCAGCACCACATATTGAAGCTATCTCCTCATCTGACGTTGAGCTCCCTGCTAAATTTTCTGCAATATACACTACAACTCCTCTTCCCCCTTCACTTGGCGACTTCTCTGACGGTGAAGCAGACTCCAGAATGATGCATGACCGCTACAAACTGATCGACGTTGCTGCCTCTCGTGAGGTAATACTAGCCTCGGTGGCTTCTCTGTCAGGTAGTCTATTCAATAAGGTTTCTCCGCATAAGAAAAAGCCGTTAGCCTCGTTATGTTACCAAACATATATCTTGCATTCACCCAGCAGCTCGCCACTGGTCGACCTATATGCTCCCAATAACATATGCGGCCAAACATTTCAGTGCATCGCCTCAGATCCCTGTGAGGCAACAGCAGGTGTACTCGAAACTTCTATCGCACCCTCCACCATAGGTGCACTCAGAGAAACTACACACGACCCCGACTTCGCTCTCTGTAAAGGCACAGGCAGTGGAACATACAGTGTGCCCCTTATCAGCGCAAGGTCTATCAAGCGTAAAATGCGCCACAGAAGTCCATTCGTTCTTCTCTCCTCCAAAGTTGTTCTGCGCACTGAAACCTGGCACATCTTCAAGCGCCCCTGACAACTTCCTGCATATCCCAAGGTACAGCACGTCCTGCAATAACGCGTTACCCAACTTGAAGATGGATGCCTTATTCACGTACGGTATGAGTTCGCTGCGGCTGCTTTCCAGCTGCTCCCAATTGGAAACCCTGAGGATTCAATCTGGATGCAGGATAATGAGGGTAACCTCGACATACCAATTGGCTGCCTTTACAACCCCGCGTGCATTTGGGCCAAGGTTGACAAACTAATGAAGCTCTTCACTACGGTATCCATAAGCTTCCCACTGCGCACGATAGTGGTCGGTGAGTTTAATCTGCCACACATCTCTTAGAACAGCCGGACTGCACCCCTCAGCTACGGAGGCCTTACTGATACAATATATGCGCCCAACTGGATCTAATACGTCCTTGTTCCGACTAGACTATGTAATTCTCAGGACTTAACGTTTATGCTTGGCGACTCGGAGGCGTCCGTTAGTGTAAAAGACGACAACCACTGCAGTAACCACAAAGTTGTTCATCTCTTATGTACGCTGTTTACTTTTATCACATGTTGCTGCAAGTCCCTATGGTGAGTCTCGGACGCTCAAATGCTTTATCTGGAATAGCTTTCCTATGCTTGTCCGATCAGCCAATTGAGGTACCTTTTACTTGTCCAATGATGTGGACACAGCCACGCGCCATCTATATAGGAACTAGTAATTGTTTAGACGTGGTGACATCGTTAATAAACAGTCACAGTCTGAAAGGTATAATGAGATCCTCCCAACAAAGTAGGGTGCTGATGAAGCTTAAAAATGCGGCATCAGTACGCTAAGACCTCTGCTTTCCAGATAATCCTTCGCGTGGACATAATCATGAACCCCTGGCAACAGTACCAGGTGGTGTTAAGACCAGTCGATGAACCCGCTGCACTTACACCAACAATAAAATCAGGTCCCACACTCAGCTACTGCAGGGTGGAAATAATCATGCGACTACGTCCATCACCTTTTCGAGGCGCTCAGATGAGTTCGTCGTTAGCGATGCAATAGAAATATCTATGATTCTCAATAGCCAGTTCTGCGATTCTTCCACTGACGTCAACGTGATCCCACCAACTGTTATGCATAAACATACATGTGGCTAGATCGACGTTATTGCTTTCGACTTACGTTCCATCCGCCAAGTAATTAGGTTACTCAAGCTGTCATTTCACCCTGGTCCTAAAGCTCTCCCAGCTGCACTGCTGATACTCGGCGGTCAAGATATTCCTTTCATAGTTCTTGACCTATTTACACTATTAATGGAATACGGCGTATATCCAGCAACACATGAATCTTCTAGTTTTATCCCCAGACCTAAACAAGGTAGTCGTCAAAACATAGAAAGATAACGCCCTATTCGCCACACATCTATTACTTTAAGAGTAATGGAAACCTTAGTTAAGGCAACCTTACTGGCAAGCCGAACAACCTCCTCGTGGTGCCAGCTAGGTGGTCCGGCTTAACCGTGTTCCAGCGAACAGATCGGCGCCAGTGTTCCAGGCCGTGGTGGGTTTTAGGCTGGCAAGTATTCTCCCTGTAGGAAGCCACAAACTTGTTTAACCACATTGTGACGTTGCGTAGCTACTAAACAAATCATTGTTTTCTGCCTTTCCGGAGGACGTTATCCCACGCACGGTGGTCAACCCATTCGAAGGTATGGTTTACTCCCTTCTTATGCTGACGAATTCACCGACCACAAACTCAACGCACAACGGCATTAATTTCACTCTACATGATTACTAACCTGGGCACTTACATATATGCCCAACACAAACCACCAGTATATACTATTTACACGGTAACACTTGTGGCGACTACTGATACTAGGCACTGTATTCCTATGCTCAGGCCTGTTTGTGCGTTTCCGGCACTGGCCAGCTTAACCATTTATTTATTTATTTAATTAGTGGCAAGTTTGGCATTACGCCACCACACGACTTCATACCGCCTAATTCCTGTGAAACACGCAAAGTTGATTTCCTTAATTGTGTACTTGCACAACTTGATGATAGCAAAGTAAAACTCATCGTCTTCCTAGATATGGAAAGCTTTTGCTAGAGCACCACACGCTGAATTTTTAGTTAAGCTTGCAGCATATGGAGTCACAGACCGATTGTACCCATGGTAGAAACCACATCTCTCCTCTCGTACACAATCAGTAAAGGCAAGGGCTTCTATGTCGCTCCCTAATCGTCACAAACGGTGATTTTCATAGGAGTGTCCTATGTCCACTTCTATTCCTATTCTACATCAACGACGTGTTTCAGCTGCTACAATATAATAAGCCCTACCTGTTTGCGGGTGACGTCAAAAGCGTGTTTTCCTTTTACCCATCCAACATGCAAGCCGGTCGTTCCCCAGATTCAGATTGCTGTCTTTCAATCAATTACCTTCTCTGCTCTCTTCTAGAGAACAACAGTAACTTAGTTGGTCAGCGCAAGCCAAACCTAAGGGTCACTTTCCGGACGTTCAGTTATCCCTTATACAAATAGAGTTTTAGGCTAATTTCACTTTATGCTTGAGCCCTGTCTTCTACTGCCCTGGTACTTTTGACCGTTTACAACTATTCTAGGCCGCTAATGATGCACATTATTCTGTGTACCCTAGAACATTAGTATATATTTGCTGAGTTTCATTCACCAAGTTTTCACCGTCATGTCGCTGATTTCTTGTTGATTTCCCGTTTCACTTATTAATTGTATCACCTTAAAGCAATATTTCGCAGCGCGCTTTCAGCAGCTAGGCTCCTGATCTCCCTACATTGAACAGCGTTCTATCAATTCGGCTATAATACTGTTGTAATACCAAAAGAAATTTTCAGCGAAACATCTAATTCACTGTTTACATCAGTTATTCTCTGGTCAACCTGTGCAATCTATAGGACGTTCACGCCGTTTGTCTTCTTGAATTTCTTGCGGTCCTCTCCCGGTTCTTTTCGCTCTGTGCCCGTTTTCAGAGGTCCGAAATGGTTTCCGGTAGCGCCTTGGGGTTCCGCACTAAATGGGTGCTCAACTCAGGCTGGCTAGCCGAACAACCTCCTCGTGATGCCAGCTGGGTGGTTCGGGTTTAACCCGTTCCAGCAAATAGTTCGGCGGCAGTGTTCCAGGATGTGGTGGGTTTTCGCCCAGCAAGCGTTCTCCCTATAAAAAGCCACAAATGTCTGCTTATCAACACTGTGACTTGGCGGATGTGACTCGCCATAAAATAAAGTCACTGGCCCGTGGACATTCGAAAAATGGTATCCAACCCACGGAGGTCAATAGCTTATTCTCACATTCCTACCAAAAACAAACAGTCAAAAATTCTGCGGCACATTCAAAAATACAAGCTACATTCATAGACAATGGCATACATATATACACCCATACACTTGCATTCACTGTTGTGTCAAACATGTACTCTCTGTACATTTTGATCACACTATGTTAGCTAGACATGACCATGCCTGTACAGGTGCGCCTCGCATTGTCGAGAATAAAAGTTTATTTAACCGCACACATCACATTCACACAAGTCCAACGTGGATGCCTGGACGCCAACGCCACGCCATCCGGAGAAGTATACCAAGACAGAAAAATCAAAAGCTTTAATACCTGAAAACTTTTACTTACCTCCGCAGTCTTTCACCCGATTCGTCGTCACGCCACTTAATCTTCGACCAACTTCAACAAGCGATGGCGGACCCTAACCAAGAGATTCGGTCAGCCAACGAAAATTTCCGTGTTACTCAACTGCAAATAGCCCAGCAAAATATCAGTCGGTATGATGCATTGCCAGTTACACTATGGTTCACGTGGATCAACAACATTGCCCATGAACGTGGTGGGTTTTCGTCTGGTAAGTCTTCTTCTTATAAAAGCCACAGGTGTTCGTCTAGCAACCCTGCGACGTGGCGGATGTGACTCGCCACTAAATAAAGTCACCGCCCAAGGCTTTGCACTAGCAATTGGATTAGCGACACATTTTGATACATACATTTTAAGATACTTCCCTGTCTGCATGTACCATCACCACTTCACTCTATACGTCAGTACTTTTTACCTCTACACTACCCACATCTCCTACTGACTATCATCACCCCAAACGGATTTGCTATATACCGATACTTTTCTTAGTGCTGCAACCTCTACCTTTCAGCTATCTTTTCATGGCATGTAACACAACGAGCCAGTTGCGACTACTTGGCTGTAAAATTTTGATCATGCCTCATAGATTATGCCTCGACGAATAAGAGAACACAATAGTTGTTTTTTGTTTGTTTCCGACACCACATTTACTTGATTCTGCAGTGTTTCAGGGCTTACCCAAGCCTCAGTAACCAGCAATGAGGAAAACCTACCAATGAGAGCAAATGTGATTAGCAATTTTGCATTATTAGTTACGTTGGCTATCTGACTAACTTCCAAGTGGAGCCTCGCCACGAGGAATAATAAGCTTGCAAATAAGTGTCCCCAGGTAAAGTACCTCATTTTCTCAACCACCTTATGAGGTGGTTAGATGGTAGTACTTGTCTCGATGCTTTTCTTCTGGTAGATTGATATGGCTAGTTGCAGACAAGATGTTTAGGGACGTTTCACCAGGTTTGACTTAAGTGATGACATCAACGTTTGCACTGGTATGACCCAGTCAGTTTGAACTAATAATTCAGGTACTTTAGCCAGGCACAAAGGAACAAAGCAGAAAGCAAATGAAGGAAAATATCTCAAGGTTCTGGTCGGAAACCCAACCATAAACATCCTGGGGTGGGGACGATGGAAGCCTGCGGCAACTTCAATAAATGTGGTTTACCTCACAGTAAGGACAACATGCTTGTCCTATTCTTGTCTCTCAATGAGGCTATGTCGACGCGCGGTTGTATTGAAGTACTCCTGCGGCGCTCAAGCAGGACCATCTCGGAGGCACAAGACGGGCTAGGAAAGCAATATAAAATGCCATCCAACACAAGCCTACTGCAAAGGATGTTTAGGAGGTCCGGCCCTACCTTCGTTTTACAATCGTTAAAAGCCTACGTGAAGCCACCAGTAGAATAAGCCATCCAAGTGTGGTACTTGGCGGATTCATGACTTCAATACTCTTACGATTCCGCAACGGAGGACCACAACTTATTAGGGGATCATACCACCTTCTTTACCAGTTTGGACTACGGACTCCAGAATTTTAAAGTGCACATTATCGGCTGCTTGGTGATCTCGTATTGTTAACCAAGATCCTGCAGTTCCCTATCCACTCATGCCGAACCTAATTGAAAACCTGATGGTTTCGCCAAACTAACAGGCCACCCTTTTAACAATAGACGATAAGGCTTGACCGAATACAGGTAGGGATATATGGTCCTAGGAGTTTTGTTGGGCTGTATTGTAAATAAATAAATAAATAGTTTATTCTCGACTATGCGAGGCACGCCCATGGAGGCATGATCAGATATGTACAACTGTACAAACATTTTATGGCAACTGTAACAGTGACAGTAGAAAATTGTTCATATGTCCATGATTGGAACAGTACAATGGTGAAAATACAAAACAATAATTCGGCTGTCATGAGCTACGGGACCTTAGCTAATAATAGATTGAGAATCCTTAATGATCCATTGGAAGGTAATGGAAGAGCACGCTCTAGATATATGCCGACAGAGTGGGTTGGTGCACAAGTAACGCAAAGGTCAATGTATCGTAGAAAGTAAAAAGACGACAGCGTATGCAGATGTAGAAGTTCCAGTGTAACAAACCTATCCAGAATTGTGACGCTAGATGACCTGCCAGTGTGAAGTTATGGGCTGTGACTTTATTCAGGGGCGAGTCACATACGCCACGTTGCAGTGTTGTTAAACGGACATCTGTGGCTTTTTATAGGGAGAACGCTTGCCAGGCGAAAACCCACCACTTCCTGGAACACTGCCGCCAACCCATTGAATAGCAACTTTAATTGGCTATGTTTCTTGTCGAACGCTTGTTTGCTCGGTTATTCGCAGTCAGGTTGTGTCCCGTTTTTCTGCTGGCTGATGCCTTGGCTTGTTGCCTATTGCGTTCCTGGGTCCTGTCCATTGGTAGGTCGGGAACTAAACATACATTTTAAATATGATGTGTTGATCCATTGCAGAACCACGTGAAGCCTTCGCTGCTTATGTTTATTTGCCGGGAGCGAGGAATTCGTGTCCAGCTACCCTCACTGGACATCGGTGGTTGGGTGCAGATGGTTAGAATGGAAGTGATGCCTTGGTCCGGGAACGTTTTCGTTTGTTATTTCGTCCCATCCCAGACGGAGGCAGTTCCTCAGTTCAATCCCGAATCCCTCAGATGTTCACGACCCCAGAGAAGTGGGAGAGAGGAACAGGCCGAGAGAAGTCCGAAAAGGACAGACAATGTACCTAGCATTGGATGAAAATCCTACTTTAAGACATTTATTTGAGACAAATAGTGTACAATGTGTAACAGATATTGCGCTAAAGATGTTTTTAATTACGCAGAAGGCATGGCCTAATGGGTAAAATACTTTCATGTGCATAAGGATGAAGAGCAGGATTCCGGTAAAAAATTCATGAGGTATAAGCTAACGATGTTCGAATTCTACCTGGGACTAGAAAGTTGGTGTGTAGTCACGATTGGTTGTTATCGGAAACCGAAAGATACAGTGATGATGTGGCCGTATTTATATATGCTCCAAGGGGTAAGGATTACTTAAGACACAATAGCTATGATGTACATGGGTATATGAAGATAGGAAGCTGTGCATACCAAAAGCAGGCTAAGATTAAATGGATATGAAGGGAAGACCAGGTGTTGAAGGTAAGACGATCAAAATATAGCGATAATGGACCGGGATTCAGTGGCCAAAAGTGCCTGTTGGGTTAATCATTCTAGGTACTATGGAATAACTACAGTGTCAAAAAATAGGACAGCAAACCAGCTGAGCTATGAAGAACTATACCAAGGGAATAAACATTCTACGGAAAGACTGACCATTACCGAGCTACAGGTGTTCGCAAATAGAGCCTACAGCGACCAGCTGTTGCTGAGCAGGGATAGTGGCTATAGGAAAAGATGTATAAGAGGCTTGTGTAACCATATCATTAAGAGGTTTGACCAAATGCTGAATCCCTACAGTTTCAATAGGTAATTGAACGAGCGAGCGATTACAAAGAAAAACCTTCCAGAAAAAAGTAGGAAAGCAAAAAAGGGACTCCATCCTTACAGGGGGACAACAATGACTAGCTGCTGTCAAGAAGAGTTGACGCGAGTAAGACGAACGAAGGATAACGGCGCGCTAGTAGAGATAAGTGACCAGCAATAGAGTTCGGATTAGGCCTTCAGTTACTAGTGGATCCTACGATGGCACAAAATAGGCCAACAAACCAGCTGAGCTGTGACGCAAACAATCCAAGAGAATGAACATTGTAGGAAAGGAGCGACTTCTAGAGAGCTCCGGATATCCGCAATGTTAAATGGGAGCTACGGCGACTAGCTGCTGCTAAGCAGAGAAAGTGGCTATAGGAAAGGAGGTATCAGTTGCTGGTGTAGCCAAATCATTAAGACGTTTGACCACTATTGGGTACCTACAGTTTCGATGAAGAAAGCAACATGCGAGCAAAGCTTAGAGAGACAGAGGTCAGAGAAAACTGAAGGCTGGTGTCAAGGAATGGCTCCTTGTAAGCTACATGGAGCCAACAATGTCTAGCTACTGCCAAGAAGAAGATTTCACGCGAGTAAGACGAACGACGCATAACGGCGCGCTGGGAGAGAGATGAGAGGCCAGCAATAGAGTTCGGATTAAGCCTTCAGTTACTAGTAGATCCTACGATTGCACAGACTGGGTCAACAAACAGTTGCGCGGTGATTCAAACAATCCAAGAGAATTAACTTTGTAAGAAAGGAGCGACTCCTAGAGAGCTCCCGATATCAGCATAAATGAATTGAGGCTATAGCGACTAGCTGCTGCTAAGCAGAGAAAGTGGCTCTAGAAACGGCTGTCTCAGTTGCTGGTGTAGCCATATCATTAAGACGTTTGACCACTGCTAGATACCTACAGGTTCGACGAAGAAAGGCACATGCGAGCAAAGCTTATAGAGACAGACGTCAGAGGAAAATGAAGGCTGGAATCAAGGATTGGCTCCTTGTAAGCTACATGGAGCCAACAATGCCTAGCTACTGCCAAGAAAAAGATTACACGTTAGTTAGACGAACGACGCATAACGCGCGCTAGAAGAGAGATGAGTGGCCATCAATAGAGTTCGGATTGTGCCTTCAGTTACTAGTAGATCCTACGATGGCACAGAATAGGTCAACAAACCAGCTGAGCGGTGACTCAAACAATCCAAGAGAATAAACTGTATGAAGGGAGCAACTCCTAGAGAGCTCCGGATATCCGCAAAGTTGAATTGGGGCTAGGTCGACTAGCTGCTGCTGAGCAGTGAAAGTGGCTCTAGAAGCGGATGTGGCAGTGGCTGGTGTAGCCATATCATTAAGACGTTTGACCTCGTACTGGATGCCTACAGTTTCGATGAAGAAAGCAGCATGCGAGCGATGCTTAGAAAGACAGATTTCAGGGGAAAATGAAGGCTGGCTCCTTGCAAGTTGCATAGAACTAAATATGACTAACTGCTGCGGAAAAGAAAATTTCACGCAAATAGGATGAACGACGCATAAAGGCGCGTTAGAAGCGAGATGAGAGGCCAGCAATAGCGTTCTGATTAAGCCTTCAATTACTAGTGGATCCTACGGTGGCACAGAATAGATCAACCAACAATAGGTTAACAACAACAATAGGTTAACAAAGGGGTTAAGGAAGGGGTGCAGTTAGTGCTTTTTTGTCAAAAGTCTGCCATTATCGTTTTACTGCAGTAGCCTTAAACTCTACGTAGTTTCGCGCATCCAGTGGGCAACAAATAATAAATCCGATGCATTTCACGTAAGCAGGTAGCAGTGCTAGTGGTAAGTGACAAAATTTATGTGGCTGAGCGCCTCTTCCAACCGCCTGTTAATTATGTCTAGTGTAGGGGCATGTTCGGCTGATACTAGGTGAACTTTCCACGGGTTACCCTGCGAAAAGAAATTATTCTACAACAATCAGGACGACTGTACCGTTATTTCAGTTGCAATTTGGTACTTCTTAAGTTTGCGTTAATGCCGAATTGCAGTAAATAGCAAAATGCCTGCTTTGGATTGTGTCCATTCATGTATGCCATTAGGAGATCATCTCGTACTCCGCGATCTAGTGCCCTGAATATACCCGAACGTTTCAGCTTCTGCTTTTACGGTAGATTTTGCACTCCATGACATATCTGAAATAAATAATTATATTCTCGACGAAACGAGACACGCCAGTACAGGCATGATCAAGTGGTTGACAGAGCCGTAGAAACAGCATTGTGTGTTGGCAAAATACATGCCTCGAAAATAGCACAAATGTTTGCATAGAAATGATGCAGGGATGAAGGACATGGTCCTTGGTATCAAAGAGAATGTGGCACTGAAGCGCTGTAAGGCTATTAAGTGGTTTTGTTACGGAAAGGCTGGGTGGGCGTTCGAATGGTTTCGGAGGTTGACCCCTGTTTTTCCGTAGGCGTAGGAGTACGAGGGGGTATTTAGTAAACAAGTTGTGCATGCAAATATTAGATATTGTGGTTATTCTCCGTGTGAAGCGGTGGGCAGTGACTTTAGTTCGGTGGCGAGTCACATCCGCCAAGTCGAAGTGTCGTTAACCAGACATTCGTTGCTTTTTATAGAGGGAACGCTTGCCTTGCGAAATCCCACTTTGTTCTGGAACACCGCCATTGACCACAAGGTAAATAACATTGAGATACAATATAGAGATACAATATTAAGCTGTACCCTGTAACCAGCTCCGTTCTGTCTCGCTCTCACATTGATCGTGATTTTGTCCGTAAATTATATTTCATCACGAATTTCACTTATTCGTTTTCTTCAACCTAACGGCTCGTTACCATGCGTTTTTGTAATTTTGTTGCTTTTTCTGACATCCTGCCAGTATTCAGTAGAACAGACTACCTGGCTTATTTTATTATATTGCTTCTATTAAGACAATGCGTGCAAAGCGGTTTGTGCTCAGCTCTGATAAAAAATTGGCTAGACCAACTAAGCCACCCACTGCTAATATAAACATTGTCCCAACTTCTGACTGCAAGGTAATCCTTTCCTATCCACTGAAAGCAGCACATGAGCGAATTAACCTTCTTGAGATAGAGCCAAACACACTCAAAAGCAAATTCTGTGTATTGAGCTACACCTTAGCAAAATTCAGGCCGTTAGCTCAGCTCTCGGGATGCACACAGATCACTGATGTGGATGAACTCAAAGTCGCAGGGGAGCTATGTACACGCATTGCTAATAACGTTTCCGAACAGCTTTGTCGTGCAAATAACGTACTGCTAACCAATGTTCCCCTTCAAGACCAAATTAGAGAAAGGGAAACACTCGCTCATCAGTCTCTGTAACATGACTCCTGACACCTTCAAAATTAAACGACTGCGAAAAGCATCCAAATGCAAATCGTGTCCTATACTTATCACCTTTAGAGATCAAGAACTGGCTAAGTCTCTAATAACAAACCGATTCATTATGTGAGAGGCAGCCAAGTCGGTGACTATCGTGATCAAGCCGGACAAAATACCTCTGCGAAGAGCGTTCGCACCCTCCAATAAACCTCCGCCTAAGCAAATGTTGGAACGTTATCTCACCGATACTGGGATAGCCACCCCACTCCTTGTAGATCTTTATCTGTCACAACAGCGTGTGGACCCAACAGCGGCAAAGGCTTACAGCACTGAACAAACTTCCTCCAACATAGTAAAGGCGGTAGCCCTCTCGATATAACAGTGGGAAGCTGCTATCTGCCAAGCTGAGACTGAAGCTGATAAACCGAAAGATTCGGACATGTGTGATACCGGTACATAACCTCTGCCAGATGAAGCTACCGGCAACGCATCCAACAACCTTATGACAAGCACCCCACTGGCTACTAAGGAACTCGCACGCAACCACCCAAAACGGAGGCGCATCAATAAACCTGCGCCTTGCAACGCCTACATGCCGAGAAAGCAACCATTTGAACGTCCCAACGAAACCAGGCAACCCACGCCATCCGTGCTACCCAACAGGTGCTCATCTCGGAATAGACAGACTGCACCTTTAAAGCAATATCTAACAATGGTGAACCACGGTGGAAAACTACGTCTACTAACAAACAAGTGCCGCCCCCCAGAAAACGATACTTGCTTCCAACCACAGCACCAGCTGCTCACTATTTAAAAGCCAACCTCTTCAGCCACGGCCAGATCCAGCACAATTCCCGCACCATACTAAATCCAGCGCTAGCGCTATCACGATGAAGAACAGCATTGCCACACTACACTGCCCTCACTCAAACCAGTTGCACGTTGTACATCATTTGTTTCCACTAAATGTTATGTTATAGGAATTAAACAATGTTTGTTTCCACGCCTGTTCTTTGCGGCCTTGTTTGTCTCTCACCTTCCCTTTTCTCCGAGGTCCGGAACTTCTTGAGGATCTGGGATTGGACCGGGAAAGAGTTTTTGACCGGGGCAGGACATAACCCACAAGGACCTACAAAGAACATGGCTGTACAACAAATGGATACAACTGCACTCACTACCACGACCGCTGCCCAGTATCGATAGTTGGACACGAGGCCTTCACACTCCTGAAAAGTATACATAACCGGAAAATTCCAGACGCAAGAAAGTGTCATTTTGCTTACCTGGACACTCACATAGACGACTCTTCGTTAAGGTCTCACCCTCCATGGGCCTCAGACATTATGGCCGCCCTGACCAAAGATACCTGATCAACTAACAGAGGAAATTAGAAGTCAGTTGACTGCGGATAGCCGAGGGTGAAATCAGTCGGCAAGCTGCTCTGTCAGTTTTACGTTAGTGTACAAACGGATTTCTGACAGTGTTCCAGGACGTGGTGGGTTTCCGCCTGGCAATCGTTCTCCCTAGAAACAGCCACAAATGTCCGCTTAACAACACTGCGACGTGGCGGATGTGACTCGCCACTGAATAAAGTCACTGCCCACAACTACGTGCTGGCGAGTCGACTAGAAGCATAATTTACTATTTTCCTGACACTGTATCGTTTTCACTACACATGTAATGCCTAGACGGTTTACACTATGCACGCTAGAACCCAACATGTCTTCATGCACTGAGGACCTTATTTCTTATGATTAATTTTACAATTTCCAAAGCCTGTACAACTTTCGGCTAACTGCCGATTACATACATAGCAACGTGTTTGTTGCGAAACGTAATTGCGTGTAAATGTTGATCATGCCTGGTTTGGTGTGTCTCAGCACATTCGGGAATACACTATTTAGTTATTTACTTAGTTAGCATCTAAATCCGAGACTGTCCAATAGGACACGGTCTGTTGGCGAATCCACACCCTACTCCCAAATGCCGCCATTTCCGCGGTGCTACCAAGCTGACTGTAACTATAATCAATGGCAGGTACCCCGCTACAAACCTGCTGTTTATAAATCACTCCGCGAAGAAAAGAGACATTCCACCCCACCCTCGCTTGCAAAGGTTAATCGCCAGCGCCGTACATGCCTTCCAATGATGACGGAACTGTAGAACCCGTCAGTACCCATTCCTGTTCCTTTTATAGGGAACATGGCGACCTACGGCTCGCCATCACTCACGAGGCTACCGGACGAGGCGGCTCTCAATCAATTGTATAGGCTCTTAAACATCCCACAGATGCCCTTGGCCAATTGCTACCAACCCATCTAACACCTCCTGCAGGCTGCGGCTCACTAGAAAACAATTCCAGAGCTGGCAGGCACCATCAACCCCTATCATCCCACGTGAACCTGCTTAAAAGTTCCCCTCCTACGCAACGCAACGGCCCCAGGGCAGCGAATGCATTTGTTTCCCCTGAGACACATCTTGCCGCACCTATGAACTTGTCTTCTACGCCTCCAACCGAAGACATAACCTTGAACCTCAATATTGCATGCAAACCTGTCCACTTCCCTCTCCGAGTCTTGGAATGCGGTACAAATAACACAGTAACCAACCCACATCTGGCAGAACTACGCCCCACAGGACTGCATAAGCACTATAGTCCAGCGTTATCTTCCAACCTTTACGTGCAACCTATCCCTGCCAATACCTTAGTCATCGCTAATAACCTTTCATCCAAGCACCAGCCTGTCTACTCTGCGTCGTTTCAGCATGGTAACCAAACGGACGCACTCCTACAACCCGACCTGCTCTATGATAACGCGGTCACTGGCACTGCTATCCTTGCTACCGTGAATTGCACACTAGACGTACACTCAGCTGTGTTACATACCGACTCATATAAGTCTTCCTTGTCAACACGCGATGAATCAAACATAAAAGGCATCTTCTACGACTTTTCATGCTGTTGTCCGGTCCGCATGTAGTACTTAGTACAAAAGCTTTGCATCCACCTGACGCCTTTGATGCGTCGCTGCACATTCCAGGTTACACTATTTTCTGCAATGGACGTGCCAATCAACTTGGCGGTGGAGGTCTTATTTACGTCAACAAGGACTTCCACGCACCAACTTTCCAAGCTCTTTCCATTTGCAACCCAGAAGCTTCCGGTTGGATTCAATCCAACGGAGGCCAGTTCGGCCTCTTAATCGGTTGTTTGTATAGCCCAACTAATTCCTCTTATTCTATGGGGACCGATCTGGTAAAGCTAGTACACGAAGCATCATTCGTGCCAGCACCTTATAATATAATTGGAGGAGATTACAGTATGCCCAATATTTCATGGCTTGAGCAGCTCACACATTCCAGGTATAGGGCCTTCGTTGATACCGTTTTTACACATGATTGGATTCAACCCTGCATGCTTCCACGAAAGGACCTAATACCCTGGATCTGCTATTCACGAAAGACATACCCCACGCATAGACCAACGTGTTAAACAATCTTCAGGGTTGTGAGCACAAGATAGTGAAGCTCATATTTTGACTCCTTATAGTTCACACTCGCCAAGGTATTAGGAAGCTTTCACTAAGGCCTCTTCATTGCATCAGTTGGAAAGCATTTTCCATACTTTTCCTGGCGGCATCTTGGGATGACTTCTTCTTGTCGACCCATATAGATATAACGACTTGTGAGCTTTATAAAAGCCTAACGAATTGCTCAGACGCGCTTGCCCCAACGCACACCACGATAAGCAAAATACAGTTTCCAAATGAGGCAACCACGCGCAGACTCCATGCCAAGCTCAAGAGGATGCGCTTCACCTACAACAGGACCAAAGACTTTCATCTCATAATTTGTAGGAACGAAATCTTTTCCCATTAGGGAAACTCGCTAAACATGGAACAGATAGCAGCTTAGCGCCGAGCGTTAAATACGCACAACAAAGGACAAGCCCTTGCAAGATTTATGCAACTTCGAAGTGATCGCACAGATATACCCATTACCTCTCTCATACCCCTTGACAACAGGATACTTACTGGTGCAGTCGATCTATGCGATTACGTTAACAATCACTTCTGTGACTCCTTCACCGTCACAGATTTGCTAGTACCAGATAGCATACCTAAGTTCACTGACCATCTGCTGCACGCTATCGAGTTAAGCCTGTGAAACATCACGTGAGCACTCGTTTGCTGAAGAGGTTACATTATGCTGGTCTAGGCGGAGTCTCCTCTAAACTGCTGCAACCTGGGGTCCGGACATCCCAGGCCTCCTTCTTAATGTTTTCACCTTGTCTATGAAGAGCGGCTTTTAACCAAACATTTGGAAGCACGCGACGGTTCTTCGACGACATAAACGAGGTAATTGTCAAAATGTCGACAACTACCGTTCTATCAGCTACATACATATTGCCTCTAGGGTAATGGAGAGCATAATTAAGGAGGAAATGCTTGCATTCCTGCTGCGCCGTAATCACATTAACGGGTCACAGCACAGACTGCTACCATCATACTTCTGCCAAACTTGCCAGTTTGAATTATTTAACAACCTAACGCACTCCATAGATATGGGGCAGGCACTGGTCATTGTCTTCCTTGACATGAAAATAGCATTTACCCGAGTCGAACACGGGACTACTCAAGAAGTTAGCCGCATCTGGCATGTCAGGCTACCTCTCTTAATGGGATTCATCCTATCTCAGCCACCGAAGACGGGCAGTGCAACTGCCTAGCATCAGGTCGAAGAGGCTTCCTGTAACCAGCGGTGTGTTCCATGGAAGCGTCCTTGGTTCCTTGCTGTTCCTACTCTATATAAATGATATCTTTCGACTTTTCAGCCAAGGCACACCATACCTTTTACTGCGGACATGAAGGTGGCATTTTCTTCCGATCCTACTGACATGCAAGCTAGCCTCTCCCTCATTCGACATGACCTCATCGCACTTGTAACCTGGCGTGATTTATGGAACTTGCATTCTCCCCATTAATGTGCAATCTTCTCCAGTTCAGGTGTCCTGTACCACCTAACACGTTTATACTTAACGGTACTTCTCTAGAAGTCTCTTCTGCCGTTCCTGACCTCGGTGTGCACTATTCGAGATTGCTAGATTTTGCTGAACAGGTGAGCTATAGTTCTGCAAAGCTAGCGCAATTATTGGACACAGCTGCAAATGTATGCATTTAAAGGAATCTCGACTCACTCTTTACAAATCATGTGCTCGACCAGTTGTAGAACACTGTTCGTTAGTCATTGCCAACGCACGCAAATTCGATTGCTTGGTGCTCGAGAAGGTATAGGGCTTGTTTACTAAGCGCTTTCTAGTCCTTACTACACTCAGTTAGCAAGACCGGTGTAAGCAGCTCGGGCTGGATCCACTTTGGCTTCGCAGCCTTAAAGCCAACCTTATCTTTTTCTATAAACGCATCAATGGCTCTAACTCAGGTATTATCTGCTTTGTCCGAACGTTGAGCGATACCTTAGACCCTTTACGTAAAAGGCCGCACACCTTTTCTCCACCTAAAGCGCACTTTTCCATACGTTTTAACTTTCGCTCCTACAGATACGTTAACGTATGAAATGAGTTGCCAGAAGCCGCCTGGAAGTCTGAAAGTGTCATACTATTTTCCGGGTCTATAAAGAGGTTACGCACAGTCCCCAAAGTAGCGGAAATATTGGGCGCCTGCGTATCTGCAGGCGAGTTCTGGGAGACCGGGCGTACGCACGTATTACTGCACAACAAACCTAATCTGCGTCTACCTGTCACTAAACCTTACCTTTCTTCCTCACTTTAGTACTTGCCTTCCATCCACAAGTGTATACGCTTCAACAACTTACTGCACCTGATCCGTATAATCCGGATTTGTACATCTCTACACCGTACTCGTGTCCAGGCTCGTCTGAGCTGTCTCGCTGGCTAGTTGCTTACAGCCAAGCGATTGATGCATAACACCACATGTATCGCCATTCCTCCGATACTTTCTTTTTTCCTCAACTAAGATTGTTGATACTCTTCCCACATTGTCTTAAAGCCACTACAATCTAAGCAGTTGCTTATCCGTCTGTGCCATTTATCCAAATCTTAGCTCGTTTAGATTGCTTGTTATTTGCCTGTCGCCTTTGGTTCGAATTACCTGGCATAACGCTCCTGCTTCGTGACTGCCCTGTGACCATAGAGGGCTAGATGTCGGACCTATTGCAGATCCATCACGTTTCTTTATCGCACTTACACCACGAAGGCTTAAAAGAATGGTGTACAGCAGACTCATACGTGTGTTTTTCTTCTACCCTTAACCTGGCTTGCTGTCCTTTCTCACCACTCCAAGCCCTACCCTCCTGCAAATTTGCTTACCTGTCTGGGTATTTCTTTCTTGCTCCCACCTCACCCTGACATCTGGATCCCTGTTTACCAGCTTGGCCTTGCCCAGTGTAGCCTGTCTCTCCTACTACTATCTGATCGCTTTCAGGCTCCTTGGATTAAATCGCGTCAGTTTCCGCAGATATCATGCACCTTCCATCTACCATACCTCCATCCCAACTCCCTGCTTGCTTCCTCGAAAGTGAGCTTTAATAGTGTAAGCCGGGTTCCCTTACGGTTTGACTGTTGGCAAGTGAGACGCCGTTCAGGGTTAGTGCACTAAACGTGCAGTGCGTTTATACGACAGAGCGCTGCACTTAGCAGGAGAGAAATTAAGCTTCCATGTGTTGCATCACGAGTCTAATGCTTTAAGGTCCTTTTGTATATTGATGAGACGGCTCATTAGGTTACCCGGGTCAAAGGAGATTACGACTTTGATATCGTCGGTGAACAGGTACGCCTTTCCATATTCAAAGACTTGAAATACGTCGTTGATGTCACGTAGGAAGAGTATAGGACGCAGTACACTTCTTGGAACGCACCACTCGTAAATGGTTTCCGTGGGGATTCAAAGTCTCCTCGTCTCACCGACTGTGATCGACAGGACAGATAGGAAGTGAACCAGAAATGCAGCTGCTCCGATATAGCGTAAGAAGCCAGTTTAGTTAGCAATCCATTATGAGGGACCCGGTCCAACGCTTTGTTCATATCCAAGAAGAGGATGCTTAGAGCTTTGCTGCAATCAACCATGGCGGTAACATGATTCAAGAACTCCAGCTAGCATGTTTGACAGGATTTAGACGGGAGAAATCCATGTTGGGATTTTTTGGTGAGATTATGATGACTCAGGAACCGTAGGAATCCTTCCTTGACGATCCTCTACATCACTCGTGAAGCAAATGGGGTGCGATTAATGGGTCGCTATTTTTCCACCTTTTGACGGCTTCCCTTTTTGTGTCTTGGCATGACTATTGTATGTTTCCAAGCAGCGGGAAAAGTTCCATGTTTCATGGAAATAGTGAAGATGTTAAGAAGGAGGAGGGCGATATGCGGTCCACTTAGCATTAGCGGAACCGATGGGAGGCCATCAGTTCCGTGGTGGAAGGATAATTTGTGGGCTTAAATTTCCCGAGTAACGGTACGCAGGTTAAATTGTACTGAGCGAGAAGTATCCTTGGTGCAATTAAGAATATTAAGAGGCAGATTCAGGTTAGCAGAGGTAAAAATGTCGCAGAAGTAGTGGTTCATGACCTCACATATTTCAGCTTGGTTACCGGTAACTGAGTTGTCTGGACGAATAATCGCGTTGCTTGCTCCTGCTTGCTTCTGCGCCACATCAGAAAATTGAGGGCTTTGATACGGTTGACAGAGTTTAGGGCAGTGTGTTCCTTGAACAGATATGCGGTAGTTAGTGAATTTCTCCACTCCAACTGGACTTCATGGATGCAAATAAGGAGGAAGGATTCTTAAGTCCTGCTTTACTTTGAACGTAGCTTTTTGAGCTTGATGAGTAGTTTGCGAGGGGAGCCGCATCCTGCGGTGGCTGCATTGATTTGTTTCGTTATAGGTACAGGTGTATCCATAAGTATGTGAGATTCTTATATAGCACAGAAGAGGCAGTGTCCCCATCTGTATCCAGAAAGAATACAGCCCGGCTGATGGATCTCAGAAGTAGAGCAAAGTTTGTCCAGGTAATGCGTATGAAGGGCCAAACAGCACACGCTGGTCTAGCCACTTGGGGGACGAGTGACGGATAGTTAGAGAGCTTTACTATTTTGTGTTGACATCCAGGGCGATTGTTAAGCACGCTAGCAGATGCAGGTGCAACTCCGTTTGTAAACAGTAACTCTAAGGTGTTATTGTGCCTAGTGTGTGCATGCATCTGTTGGGTCCACCCGAATGCAATTGTGATGTCCACAAAGGTACGGTAGTTGGGTGACGCAGATTTCTTTTGCCAGGCCATTTGTGGCATGTTGAACTCACCACCGATTATCTTATAGTGGGTAGGCAATAGGGGTACTTCTGTGAAGAGTTCAACTAGAATGGGCATACCGGTTTTGGTAGGGTGTGGAGGGTTATACAGGCAGCCAAGTAAGAGATCGTGTTGTCCCCTACTAGTCTGCATCCAGACCGAGTCTTCCAGAGGGCCGATGGAAAATGCTTGAAATGATAGCGCCCCGAAATCAAAACGCACGTAGACGGGGCATCCACCACCACGCTGGCTGGTACATCCATTGCTGGAGAAGGTTTAGCCCGGGCTTCGCAGCTGTGCATCGAAAGTGTTAGCATCGTGCCACATTTCTGTGCTGAGCACCAACTGGGGGTTGGATAGGACAAGGACGGGGTTGATCTGGTGCAGCTTAGGTATGGTGGACCTTGCCTTAAGGTGAAGAACAGTGAAATCCTCGTTGCAGGAGTGAACACCTGCTGCATTAGCAGAGACAGAAGTAAGCTGAGTGGTTTGTGTGGGTATAGTTGCTATTGTCCCATAGTGAGTAGTAGGAGTCATAAGGTTACAGAGGTCACATAAATGTTACTGTCCGCGTGAGTTTGGAGCAGGTCGGGTTCTAGGAGTGAATCTGCTTGCTTACCATGCTGAAACGTTGTAGGGGACGCAGGTTTGTGGATGTGGGATAGGTTAATGGCGAGGACTAAGGCATGGGCACGGATATGTTGTACCTAAGCAGTAGAAGATAACGATGGATTACAGTAAGCGTACAGCCCTGAGGGGCATACATCTGCCAGATGTGGGTTGGTAACTGTGATACCTGTATCGCATTCGAGGACTTGCAGAGCTTTGCTGGCATGTTTGCATGCAATGGTGAGTCTCCTGGTTAGGTCGTCGGTTGGATGCGTAGAAGAAAAGCTCGTAGGTGCGGCAAGAAGTGTCTCAGGGGAAGCAAAAACCTTCGTTGTAGTTAAGCCGGAGCCGTTGAGTTGCGCAGCGGGGCACTTTTGAGCAGGTTCACCTGGGGTGATGTGGACTGGTAATGCATGCCATTACCGGAATTAGTATTTAATGAGCCTGAGACTACATGAGGTGTTGGAGGGGTTGGTAGCGATTGCTATGTCCGAAACTCAACTGGTTCTAATCACAGAGACTTGGCACGCTGCCAGTTTGTTTGACTTATTCATCTAAATACCTGGCTACACTTCAACCTGCAGTGGACGCGATAAGCGACGGAGTGAGGGATGCCTCATCTACGTCAGCGAAGACTTTCATGTACCCTACTTACAAGTCATATCTTTGGGTAACCGGAAGACTCTATATGGATTCAGGCTGATGGCGAGCACCTAGACCTCCTCACTGGCTGCGGCTACACCCGACCACATATCTCAACAGGTGAAGTCAAAATATTCGTCGAACTCTTCACCGAAGTTTTGCTGTTACCTGCACGCCTCAAGCTAATCGGCGGTGGCTTTAATATGCCGCACATTAAGTGGTCTACCCAATCCTCACCTCCCAAATATAGAGCGTTTGTAGACCTTAGCTTCGCATACGACTGGACTCAACATGTTAACGTACCTACCAGGAAACCTAAGATCCTTGACTTAATATTCACGAAAGGCATCAACCGAGCACACATTTGTGCTCTTGACAACCTTGATAGTAATAATAAGGCCGTGAAGCTAACATATAGACTGCCCACTACTAAGCATTACAACCTCACCCTCAGCGGCTTTTTCCGTCCTCTAAAACGAGTCGATTGGGAAAGCTTCTCCACTCTTCTACGGTCTCCTAACTGGGAGTTTTTTCTGGCAGCAGACACAGATATGGCGGCCCAAAAGACATACAAGCACATTAGGTTTCGTCATGACGTGGTCGCTCCCAAGCAGGACATGAGGAAACCAACGAAACCGAAAGGTATAACTGATGCACACAGTGTCCTAAACAAAATGAGAAATATGCCGTAGGGCTACAGTTAGACAAAGGCGTTACACATAATAATGCGCATGAACGACACACTAACAATGTAGAGAAACTTGCAAGCCGCGTCTGCCACATCAGCGGAACACGCTTCACTCAGCAGTGACAACAAAGTTAAAGCACTCACCCTATTGATTAAACTCACAGCAAACAACAGAGCTCCAACAATTGCCATATTATCACTTCCTAATGACAACCTCAATACTGACACCGCCCAAATTTGCGATTATATCAACAAGCACTTTTGCAACTCTTTTCAGTCATCGATTCGACGACATCGCCTACAACACCCCAGTTCACCGATGATAGACTGACTAGCATCGAATTCAACCTACGCGCAATCATGCGAGATATTCGTACGCTCCAAATGTCTCAATACCCCGGTCCCGATGGCCTACCATCCGTAGTGCTAATACTAGGCGGTCCAGACATTCCAGTTCTCGTCCCTAACCTACTTACAATCTCCATGGCAACCCATACTTTCCCCGTTGCTTGGAAGCATGCTGTGGTCCTACCACGATATAAACGAGGATCCCGTCTTGACATAGACTATTATCGGCAAACCAGCCACACACCCATCGCATCAAGAATAGTGGAGAAACTGGTAACAGTAGAAATTCTTAAATTTCTGTTGCCTCGTAATCTCATTAATAGGTCTCAATACGGGCTCCTGCCCGCGAAATCCCGCCAGATATGTATGTTTGAGATTTTAAACAACATCACTGACGCGATAAATTTAAGGCATAATGTGGTCATCATCTTCCTAGATGGGAAGAAAGCAGTCGACCGCGTTCCCCACCTGAAACTACTGATTAACCTCGCCTCTTTTGGCATCGCCTGGAAGCCGCTTTCCTGGTTTGCATCCTACTTATCAAATCGAACACAATCGGTGTGCCTGGGCGGCCCGACGTTCGGAAAGCGGCCACCAGTGGAGTCATTCAAGGAAGTGTCCTGGGCCACTTGCTCTTCTTACTCTACTTCAATGACGTCTTCCAAGTCTCCCGCTGGGAAACGCCATACCAATTCATGGACGACATCAAGGTCGTATTTTCCTTCGTCTCCGATGATATGAGTGATAATATATCCACAATACAAAGAGAACTTAAGGCGCTAGAAAACTGCTGTGCAATATAGAATCTCGAATTTTCTCCAGGAAAAAACAGCATTCTCACCTATAGATGAACATTGCCACCGAATACCCTTACTCTCAGTGGCGCTCCTCTTACCGTCAGCCACTTTGTTCGTGATCTGGGGTTCAATACCCTAGCCCCTTCAAGTTTGCGGAACAAGTAAGCTATAGTGCAGTTAAAGCTAGGTCGTTAATGGGCTATCTCTTCGAAACCATGTCGCTTTTGGAATCCTGAACGATACTGTATAAAACGGGCGCTAGGCCTATGCTTGAATATTGCTCTATAGTCCTTACGAACCCACGCAGGTGTGACAGGGTTGCACTGGAGAACGTACAGCGTTCCTTTACCAAACGTCTACTGGGCTCAAACATGCTGAACTACCGTAGTCGATGCAAACAACTGGGATTGGACCCGCTGCGGTTACGGAGGTTAAAGATAAACCTTATGTGTCTATACAAGCTTAAACAAAAGCCGGAAATGAACCTGACGCGACACTTCTGAACGACAGGGGATACCCTATATCATCTGCGCAACACGACCTATTCATTCAGTCTGCCGGCTGTTCGTTACGGCATACGCCACAATTTCTTCCTTTATAGATACGCGGACACATGGAACAAGTTACCTCTGCAAATCCGATCGTCTGTGATCAGTACACACTTCAACAATGCTATAAGAAGAGTCCTCGACGTGAACACAGTTTCCGAACTAGTAAGCCTTAAAGTGTCGGAAGACGAGCTATGGGTGACAGGACCAACCAACCTCTAGAGAATAAGCCTACATCCACCTTTTATTCTTTGTTTCCAACAGTCTCCTATTTCATTTTAACCTCGCATCACAGATGTTTCTGATACCTTCTCATTCGCACGTCTGCTCACTTTTGGGCTTCCTATCCCCATCTAAACGAGATTGTCTCAAGACTTCCATCCCTTTGACCCAAATATTTCGCTTACTGTTCTTTCTAGAACGTTGAGTGTTCACATCCTCATCCTCATCATTGCATATTCTATACCCTAAATGGCTCCACTCGACTAACGCTCTTTGCTTATACCGTACACTGTAGTATTCACATCCCCGTCTATCGGACCGATGTCTCTATTCTACCACCAGCACCAGATTATGACCACTCGTAAATTTTCAGGTCTCATTCACCCCAGGTTCAACCCCACTCTGTGTATATTGAATTCGGCACCTCTGCTGGTCCATATGGCAACCCTTCAGTATCGGTCTAGCTACCCATAGCGCCAGCGCAAACTCCCACTCCTCCCTAGAATCCCTTCGCTGCTGTGCCTATCGCACTTAAACCTTTTGGACCAGTCCGGTCCCTGAGTCTCCAAATGCCCATAGGTCTCAAACCAAGGCCTCTCTTCTTTTGAGCATCGGCTTCCATCGACTAAGGTTCTCATTGGTATAGATAACAGCCTCAGGATACTTGTCTTCGCCTGATTCATTATTTGTATGCTTGGTTTCGCCTACCGAACTTGAAATTTCCCGTCCCTGATTTAGTTCTGCCTCTCGGCTCCACTATCAAATATTTTAGCTCATATTAACATCCCCTCTCTCATCGGCATTGCTTCTGGTCCATAAAGTAACATTTCAATAGTGCTCTAGGTACCACCAGCAACACGCAACATCTCAGTCCTCTCTAGCTTCCCTTCGCCGCTGTGCCTGTCATTCTTAAACTTTTTGGACCAGTCCGGCCTCTGAGGCTCCAAATGCCTATAGGTCGTAAAACAAGTCCTCACTTCGTTTGCGCATCGGCTGCCATACTCTTTGTAGTGTTCACATCCCCGTCTATTGGACTGTTGTCTTTCTTATTCCACCAGCAACAGATGCTGAGCACTTGAACATTTTTGGTTCTCATCTACTCCTTTGTTTAACCATGCTCTTCCGTATACGTTTTCGGCACCTTTTCTGGTCAATCTCGCGGACCTTCGAGTGAAATACTTAGCACTGCGGTGCTATCTGTATTATTTCCTTATGCTTGCTCACTTCCTGAGCCGGAAATATCGTCATGTTCGCTCTACATCTGTGGCAAGTGTTGCTGTCTGGTCGCTCGTTTGTAGTCAACACTGTACACCTAGCAGTCTATGCTGAACCTAATAAAGCGCGTAGCTCCTGTGTATTAATTAAGCAAGCTGCCAGCAACTCACTAACCAGTAGCCTATTTGCCCTTAACTTTCCATAGTGGACGTCCACATTAGAGTGGCACCCCAAAATCTTTTGGGGCTGTTGCTCACACTACTGATATTACTGGTCCATTTCAGTGCTGACTCTACAACCATTTTCTCGCTAAAGCCGTAGTATTCAAGCCCTTCTCGCTCCTGCATTTAACGTCGAATGGCTATCAGCGGGCAGTTTCTTCCTCATAATAAACCCGACTCCCAGTATCGCGTTTTCCTGCCGTCTAGGTGACTTGGTTACCGCACTGTAGACGTCCCTGTATTCTGTCGCTACGCCATGTCCATTTAGGGCTGGCTTTGCAACTGTATTCTCGCTACAGCTGTAGTACATACATCCTGTTCTCGTCACAACTTTGACACTCCGTCTCCATCTTTCTCCCAGCTGTTGCTCTAACATCCGGTTACGGAACATATTATTTTCATGGGTCTGAAACCCGGCGTAGTAACTCAACTGGCTCTCATACATGTTTGAACGATAAGCTCTACCACTGTCAACCGATCGCCTAATCTTTACCTTATGCGCATATTATACCGCTCACTATTTTCTGATTCCCTCAGCTCATTTACCGAGTAACAACGCCTGATACTCCCGGTTTCCACACAGGACAACTTTTGCGCACGCTAGGCCACTTCGGACAGCATTTGTCTCTCACGTTCAGCACATAACGGGTCTCGTGCTTGCACGCAAAACTAAGGATATGATGTATAACATATTCGGTCATTTCATTGTTTTCAACCAGTGCAAGGTTACCATAAGTTTATATTTATACGTTAACATAGTCCTGTTCAATTTCCTTGGCAGTTTGCTCGGTCCGTTTTTCTTCTCTCCCTTGTTCTAAAGGATAACAATACCTGCACGGAACACCTCTGAGGACATACCTGCGACTCTCCCATGGACACGGAATCAATACAGAACAAAGAAATCACCCGCACTTTGCAATCCTAAAACATTAACGGAACCCAGAAAACTAATCAAATCAATACAATTCAACTGAGTCTTCCCACTGTAATAGCTCCAATCACTTGCGGTCGGCTCTGTAAGAGACTAAACAACCATGGTAAACAAATTGGCTAAAAGTGACTGCGAATATCCGCAAGAGTAATCGGTCAGATGCAATCTTTTCTATGTCCTAATCAGTAGGCAGTGTTCCAGGACGTGGTGGAGTTTCGTCTGGCAAGCGTTTTTCCTACAAAAAGCCACAAATATCTATTTAACAACACAGTGACGTGGCGGATATGACTCGCCCCTCAATAAAGTCGCCGCCCCTAACACACATTGGCAAGTTGACCGATACCACATTTACAAATTCTGTGCATATATCTGCTCTCGTACGAACACGTATACATATTTGTTTAATGACATGCCACTGTTCTTAAATATTTTTTTAGCTTTTCCCCATGTTTGACTCACTTGACCTGCACTATGTACATAACTTAATCGGACTAGTTCGTCATCAACATACTCCACAGTAGTGACCAGATTCTTAGCTCTACATCCCGCATTCTTTGGACATAGACTTCGTACAACCTTTGGGCCATATGGGCCCACACTACTACCTCCAGCTGTACTACACCCGCGCTTGGTGCTGTTACTCATGCTATCATGTACAGTATTGCGATATTCTGATCACGCCCAAAAGGCGTGCCTCGCTTTGTCAAGAATAAAATATTTTATTTATTTATCTGTGGGATGTTTAAGCGCCTGTAAAGATGGTAAAGAGCAGCCTTGTCAAACAGTCACATGAGGTTTGGCGAGCCGTAACCCTCCATATTCCATAACAAAGGATAGGGAATGCGTAGTAGTCATTGAGCCGTTCAGAACTCATTGGGCTTGTAGGGCGCCGGCGGTTTGTCTTTGCGGGCGAGGGTGGGGTGGTGTTTCATTGCTTCGCGGTGTGTTCTATAAGCGGCCGGTTTGTAGCGGAGTACTTGCAATAAATTATAGCTACTGTCCGCTTGGTAGCACCGCGTAATTGGCGGAATTAGGGAGTAGGGTGTGGATTCGCCAGCAGACCTTGTTATATTGGACAGTCTGGGGTTGAAAGACTGGTTTGGTTGAAAGCGGTGAAGTGGGACAGTGGTGTTGCTCGTGTTAGCGCTACCGGGTGCGGGGCGGGCGTCGCGCATATTCTGGTTGGGGCTGAGGACATTGGCTTTTATTTGGTGAGCAGTTGGAGTTGGAAGCAAGAATGGTTTTCTGGGGGGCCACACTTGTTTTCCGTAGTCGTAGTCCCCCAAAGTGGTAAATACTTGTTAGATATTGCCTTCAAGGTTGCAATCTGTCTAGTCTGAGCTAAGCATCTGTTAGGTGGCACGGAGGGTTGGGGTTGCTTGTTTTCGTTGGGACGTTCACGGGTTGATGTCTCAGCACGCAGGCGTTGCAAGAGGCAGGCATTTTAATGCGCCTTCGATTTGGGCGGTTGCGTGAGAGTTCCTTAATAGTCAGTGGGTCATTGGATGTGTTGCCAATAACTTATTCTGTCAAAGGTGCCGTATCAGAGTCACATGCTGGAATAGTTCGGTTTATCAGCATCAGCCTCATCTTGACCGATAGCAGCTTCCTAGTGCACTACCGAGCGGGCTAGCGTCTTTACTGTTTGGGACGAAGTCAACTCAGTGCCTTAGGCCTTTGTCTCATTTAGGTCCACATGCTGTTGCGACAGATCAAGATCTACAGGGAGTAAGGTAGATGTCTAGTCGCGGTGGGGAATCTTTCGCCCTTTGCTTAGGCGGAAGTTAATTGGAGGATGCACGCTTTGCAGAGGTGTTTGGTCCAGCTTGATCACGGTAGGCCCCAAATTGGGTCTCTCGCATAACAAATGGTTTTACTGGTAAAGTCTTGGCCATTCCTTTGTCTCTAAAAGTGTTAACTATATGGCACGATTTACCTTTGGAGGTTTTTCATAGACGTTTACTTTTGAAGGTGTCAGGAGTCATCTTACAGAGGCTGATGAGCGCGTGCTTCACCTTTGCTAATTTGCTTTGGTCGGGGACATTGAATATCATTACGTTGTTTGTACGACAAACTCGTACGGAAAAGTCATTAGCGACGTGTGTAAGTAGCTCCCCTGCTACTTTGAGTTCATTCACATCATTGGTCTGTGCCATTCCCGAGAGCTGAGCTAGTGGCATCACTTTTGATAGGGTTTGGCTCAGTACAGAGGTGTTGCTTTTGAGTGCGTTTAATTTGAGCTCAAGAGAGTTACTTTTGTCATGTGGTTCTTTCAGTGTATCTGATAGGATTACCCAGCATTCAGAAGTTGAGGCTGAGTCCGTATAGTCAGATTGTGGCTTAGTTGGTTTAGCCAATTTTTAGCACGTCTGTGCACAGGCTGCCTTGCTCGCATTGTCTTACTTGGATCTGACGGGAGAGTGTTAAGACAAGTTCTGTTCTCAGTGTTTACGCAAACACTGTCGCCCGCTTTAGTTCGCCCTAGAAACAGGATAGTATGCCAATCCAGATAGTCTAAGCATTCTACTGCATACTAGCAAACCGTCAGAATAACCAACAAGAGGTCAAAAATGCACACCTTCAAACTGCACGCGTACCTACATAACTAATCAAAGAGAAATAACTAAACGAAATAAAAGTGAGAAAACAAATACGTTTGTTTCTTTTGTGAAGTAAAGTCCCAGGCTGCATCAGTTGGGCGCATCGGAGATGACGTGTTGGTATTAGTGGCCTAGTTCACTGAAAGACGGTGAGGCTGAAATGCAGTTAGAGCTGGATAGTCTGTAGTAGCACGAGTTGTGTCCGCTAGGACCTTGCTGTCAGAGGTCGAACCGATGCGGTCTAAGTATTTTACCTTGGACAGACAATGTTCTAACTTATTCGGGTACTGGAGACACCATGTTGCGTCAAAGCTTGAAAGTGTTAATTGAAGCTGAGGAAGTTGCACCTCGCCTGCCGAAACGGCTACAAAGATGCCACTGAGTTAGAGGTAAGCGAACTTTGTGTTAAGGGCGAAGTCGTGGCTGAAGCTTTAAAACCTTTGTGTGGCGTCTCACAATCCAATCGGCAATGTTACAACTCGAACAAGCCTAAGGAGGTAATGACAGTCGTTTTAAGCATGTTCTTTTCCTTGACTGGTACCTGTTGTTACGCTCAAACAGTCAACCTTGCTAATGTCCGTCTTTCCCGTAAGGCGTGCTGTGTGGTCCTGCAAATGTGTGGTAGGGTACCTGTCAGCGACCGTAGGTTGTTCTAGGGCCCGGCAGTCAACGCCAGGCCGCCAGTAGCCAGATTTCTTTGGGACCATCTGCAGTGGAGTGGCAAATGGGCTATCCGAAGGGCGGATTACACTAATTCCGAGTATGTGCTCAAACTCCGCTTTAGCTAGCATCAGCTCTTTCGGCGTAATTCGCCGGGGAGGGGCTGAGACGTGTGGGCCGTTGGTACGGATATTGTGCGTGATCTCAGGCGTTACGATAAGAGCATTGTTCATTGGCTGAACGAACTAGGGGTAATAAGAGAAGAACTGACCGTACTCTGGGGAGTCTTTAGGCAACCCTAGACTGGGTTTATTGTTGCAATGCTTGGGGTGGTGCAAAAGACGTTGAGTGTCAGCGCGAGATCGACTACTCTCTGTTTATCGCATCTACCAAGAGGTCGGAATGTCTGAGGAGCCTTTGCCGGTAACGGCAAACGGGACAGCGCGAATACCGATCATCCTGCTAAACGTTTCAGGGAGACCCGACCTGTGGCTTTGAGGGCGCTGGCCGTAAGTACGCATCTGGGTGCCGTTGGCGGTATGCTGACCGAGAGCGGGCGGCTGAGCCGTATTTCCAGTTACAGGAGGAACCACGAACATTTTAGCCCCGTTATCACCCAGGAACGCAGATGCGGCTTTGAAATCCTCACCGAAAAGGAGGCAACTGCTGTCGTGTGGGCCATCGACTTTAGTTGTCTTTACGTTGTGGCCAGAGAGCTTGGCAGCTCAGTCGCATTGAAGGTGAAGGATGTGGTTAAACGCTTGGTTTGTGCACCAAATCGGCGATGGGACCGGCGTTACTGATTACTACCTGCAGAGTCCTTTCGGTTAAGCGATAAGTTACCTGAGCGGCGTCCGTTATTGGTAGACCTGTGGCTTAATTCACGAAGCGAGCAGGTAGTCCCGCAAAACAGTCGTGCATTCCTGTGAACTATGGCTAGGCTGATGAGGTGTGAACCAAAAGAAACAGGGGCGTTTTAAGCGTACTGCGTAACTGGCAATTGAGCATCGACACAATGGGTTTAACGACAAAAAGGAGCAAATATTGCTTCAGTTATTTGTGGGGTGTTGTTTGGCGAGTGAAGTTGGATGGCGGCAGTAAGACTATTGGCTCTTTTTGGGGTACGCTCTAACCAGAGTTTACGCGATAGTGGTTCGTCCACGGACAATATACCGAATATTTGGCGGACTTCGCTATGTAGCGTTGTGGGCTTCTTGTCATCCAATTGTGGACCTTGGAACAGCTGGTTCATACGGGCTTGCTCTGTTGATGTAATCCTGCTGATGACGGGCTGCTTAAGGTTGTCGTAACATTTCGCTGCAACGGGCTGAAGTAAATATGCTTTAGTTGCAAAGTTACGTTTTTGGCAGGTCAGAGTTGGGCTGGCTACACTTTGATGAACCCCAGGCTATCGCATGTCGAATGAGGTCAGAGCCTAAAAATACAACCCACAAATGCAGAGCATTGCCGAGCAAACCTGACCGGTTTGATGACAGCGGTAAACTAAGGATCAATGGATTAAACAGCGGAACCATGCATGACAATGGAATGAAAACTGGAAAATCAAACAACACGACCAGGTTTGGTCTCACGTGGGTACAGGCTAAAAAGGGTCGCGATGGAGTTTGCATCCTAAGTCATCGATTGTAGAGCCGAACTCAGATACCGGTAGCAACCATTACTAGCAAGAACAACCACGGTTACCAAATACACCGCAGTGAAGGTTGCCGGACCCAGTATACATGGTCACGAGCTATACTGCACTGAAAGTCAAATAGCAAAGCACAGAGCGGAAAACCGCACGCCCAACAGCAGAATCGTATGTGAACGGGAGGTACCATTATTAAAACAACGGACGGTTTTATGATACAAACAAGGATGAAATTCATTGGCACGAAATGTCGAAAGCGTAAATGTTTTCGGCTTATTACATTGCTCTACCTCAGAAGGTTGAGTGAAGTTAGCTTTCCTTAAAGGTTTCGGTTGCTGAGGTAGAGTGAGAAAGTCGCGAACAGCTAGCTAACTTACAAGCGACATAACCTTGTAGCTGGGAGTTTGCTGGATCCGGCAGACGCCTTTTGTCATGTTTTTATTTGGGTGTGGGCTGGAGTATATCAACAGTGGGCCGTCGGGGTGGGATGCTCGGACCGTAAAATCTGATTTTTCCAGAACAGGAGCTAGAAGACACTTCCTTCGCTGCGGCCCGACGGTGCGCTTGGGTGCCGTTAATTCCCCCACCGCACTCGGCTTCAACGGCCGAAACGATTCTCTTCCCAAGAGGCAACCCAGGTACAGGTTTATAGTACCGTATCCGAGCGTACACGGACTAGGTTAGTCTATAAGAAGCGGTAGAGTGGGGAACATCAGTTGCTTGGAGCCACTGTGGTACAGCCTGAGTCCCCTGAGAGAAAATTATATAACTTTATTCTCTTTAGGCTCAAAACACATTAACATAAGCATGATCCTAAGGTTACCCTACTGCTGGAGTGTCAGCCACCATGTATGTCTAGTTAGAAAAATGTAACATTGTTGCGCACGCGCCGTAAAAGTAGTTGAAAGTATGTGTGTTTCACAACTGTCAGGCTACCATTACGCTTGGGACCGTCAGCGTTGGGGGTAATTGTGGAACGGAATAATACTTGGCACAGTAAACAATGCGGAACCATTCCTATAGTTAGCCAAAACCTCGTATGTGTGCCTGAACATATGGTCATCGTAAACATGGATTGCGGGTTCATTGTAATGAAGACAGAGGTATTTAGGAATGGGGCTGCCTGCTCCGTTGATGGTGGTTTTTGATTTACAAGAGCTGGGAATGCAACCTTTTCTTGTCAAGCTATCTACGCTGGAGTTGTTTTGGAGTGGTGGTGGGTGCATGGAAGTGCCTATATGAGCAGCGGTCTTGGTGTTTGTAATTGTGGTTCCAATCTAGATTGCTAGCCACGGACCAAATGGGTATTACAGGTTAGCTCTATGAGTGTAAATTTATCCCATTCAGGCCTAAAAGCATTTGACCGTGATCCGTAGAAACTTTCCAATCGATTTGTACAGATGTCGGTAAAGGGCGAAATTGAGACGAGTAGGGGGAAGACGGCAAATAGCCAGCGTGGAACCGAGTAATATGAAAGTTATTAATGCTATGCGCCTTTAACTTGAGGAAACCTACAGTCCTGTGAACAACATAATATGCGCTGAAGTCGTTGGTTTCGTATTGCATAGTATATAAGTTTGGGTGGGCAGTGCAAGCAGCGACCAGCGAAATACTATTGCGCATACGGTGGTTCGACGATTACGCGGAATGGAAAAACGGATAACTAGGTAAAAACAAGTTGGGCGACCGGACAGTGAAACTACGACAGGAATAGAAGCGCTAAACCCCAGGCTAACAAGAAACACATAAGGCTACCTAGCCTGTTAGGGAAGACAATTAAGGTAGGTATGTATGTGGAAAAATCAGCGGAGAGGCAGGACTCAAGCATAACGGTATTGAATAAGTAAGGGAAATTAAGCTTTGTATTCTATAAGACAAAATCACTGCTATGTTTAGCGAGAAGTCTTCCTAAGATCTGAGGGCTATGACTTACTTAGAAAAGACTAAGTATTGAAGTATCAGTGATAAAACTAGAAGCCCGTCTATACCAAATGTACATCGACTATGTGGAAAGGGAGTGGTAACTATTCATCAGGATATGTGAGACTAAGACATAGCGGCGCGCAGAGCTGAGTCGTCCTAGCGTCCCAGGAGTTGATGGCTAGAGAGCAATGAGTGATGTAAAAGCCCGGGAAGGAGCAGGTTTTACCGAAGTTACGTGGATTAGTGGCGAGTAAGGGTCAACTGTGCATCAAGATACGTAAAGCTAAAGCGCCGCAATGCCCCACAAAATAACTTAGCCTAAGAGGTTACGCATAGCACAGGCTAAGTATTGAAAGAATCTGCTACGGAGCCAAAAACTCGTGTGTTACATGTGAACAGCCAGCATGTTGAAAGCGAGTAGAAATAAAACAACAGGACACGAAAAGCTAAAGCGTTGCGGCGTGCAGTGCATTAAGTCTTGCGAGGTAGTAGGGCCTGAAACAGAGTAATTTGTGAAAGGGCGGGGTTGGAGCTGGAACCCGGTATACACCAAACGAACTGCAACTAGGCGGCAAATAAAAGGTACTTAAGCAGCATATGTGCGATGCTTAGGTGCGGTGAAGCGTAGTGGACTAGCATGCTAGGAGACAAGGTTTATAACAGACTAAGAAGTAAATAAGCCAGTGATGTAGCCGAAAACCGCTACGTGCCAGCCGTACGGTAACGATGCGGCGAATGAGCGGTAAGTAAACATAAAAAATATGAAGCTAAAGCGCTGCGTAGCGCAGAGACGTAACTTTTGCTAGGTGAGACCTAGAGAAGATGACGTAATGAAAGAACCGGCGATGGAGCCGGTAGCCAGGAAGTAAGCCAAGTACCTCGACCATGCTGCGAGTGAGTGTTTATTAAGCATTCAGAAATGTGAAGCTAAAGCGCCGCGACGCGCAAATTCGTGCTAGGCGGTAAGGCCTAGAACAGACTAAGTAGTGAGATAGCAAGTGATGTATTTGAAAGTCAGTATGTGCAAACGTACAGCCACGTACGCCATGGTTGAAAGATGAAACAAGGGAAGTTAGTAGTGGTTGGTAAAGGTGGTGCGACCCTTTAGGGATGACCACGTAAATATACTGAGCAAGCAGGAGTAAACATACGGGTTTTTCATAAGCTTTAGGGAGTTTTGTCGTTTGTTACTACGTTTATGAATGAAGCACGCAGCTAGCATAAAGGATATACAGGTTAAGGAAAAGAATAAACGTTAACCGTATAGGAACAATGAACACGGCGTCTGACATGTTTAACGCGCTGGTCAGTTGCCTGGGGTTGGGCTGCGGAGGCAGAGGATCAAGGAGAATGGAAGGGTCTGGAGTGATTTGTATAGAAGATGCATTTGCAGTTGGGTTTATTTGTGCCATCGTATTAGGTAAGTCTGAAGCTGGGTCCTCAAGGAATGCTACTTTGTGACGAGGGATGGACCCCGTTGTTCGGTGACCATGTTGGTCTGTGTTAAACGTTTTAGAATTCGCTGGAAAAGCATGAAGGGGCCGATGTAAGGAAGCTAAAGTGAACGATGCACCGCCACCGTGCGAACTAATAAGGGAGTGCGGACAACAGGTCCACTGTGCATTTGTTCGCCTCTGTACGGCTCACGAGAGACGATCGGAGGCAAGAGACGCGTGCTTTAAGAAAGAGTGGGTGCGGTTTGTCGGTGACCCCCACGGGGGCGAAGGGGGCGATAGTAACTCTCCTGGCGGCTGAGGTGTTTTACCATAGACCAGCTTTGATGGTGCGCCCCAGGTCAGCTTTGATGCTGCTGCGAATACCCAGCAGTACCAGTGCAATGCTTTTGATCCAGTCAGGTTCAGAAGTGATACAAGGAAAAGCTTCTAGTTCTTGCTGAAAGCCTTCGACTACGCCGCTAGCTGCGGTGTAGTACAACGTCCTATGAACAAACCGACAGCAAAGGAAGTTGAAGTAGGCATCGAATAGTGAAGCTTTGAAATGCGTCCCCGACCGGTAGTGATGGTAAATTGGCAGCCGTAGTGGGACACCAAACAGTCCAGGAGCGCAAGCCTAACTGTTTCAGCTGTGCAATCTGGTACAAGGATGGCAAGTGGCCATCTAGTGAAAACCTTGACAAACGGCGGTATGTAAACGGATCTGCGAGAAGGCCGTAAAGGCCTAACCAGGTCTAAGTGTACGTGCGCTAACCGCGAATCCAGGGCCGGAAGTGAGCCGAGGAGACTGCGGATGTGTCGAAGTACCTTGGAGCACAGACAGTAAAGGCATGTTCGAAACTAGTTACGACCACCTTTTGTTTGATGTGTCTCGACAAATTCGAGAATAAACTATTTATTTGTTTATTTATTTATGTAATATCCTTGTTTACGTTTGGCCACGCGAAACCTTCGGTAACCGATTTCCAAGATGCTCAAATACCAAGGTAAGGCTAGAAAGGAGGGTGTCGAAAACTGTGCGTCTGTAAGATGCCTACGTGGCGGATCTAGGACAACATGATAACAGGTTGCAAAGCATGAATAAATAAATGCATAAATAGTTGTATTCTCTAAGGGCTAACACTTGCGATGTTTAGCTAAGAAATGTGTGTATTTTTCAGGCCGATATGTGTCAACAGCTCCGAAAGGTCTCCTGGGGTACTCAGGTAGACCCGGCTCAGGCGGACTTAACATAAGCTTCAGAAACACTTAGAGGCTTAAAAAGTACTAAACTCTATATTCCTGGTTGTTTCTGTGGCTCAGGATCCACTGAAAATGGTATGCTGAGGTATTCTAACCGTGGGTTAATTACAAGCCCACTTGTATTCCCATGTAGACATAATATTCCTTACTGGATTTCTAGCGATTTTGCGCAAGATTGTCGCTTATGTGCTTTTATTTGCCAAGTATGCCTGCAAAGTGTACTTTTTGGCCACCTACGCAGTCCCTGGTTGTCGCAGGGTATTACTGGCTTTTTATAGCATTGCTGGATAGCTATTCCTATTTAGAACATTTACCGCTTCGCCACGTTTTACATTATCTTTCTTTTTCTGATATCTGCATGCAAAGCAGAAAACCATTTTTAATGAAAAATGAGAATAGCTTTATTCCTAGACCACCAGTTAATTTCAAATAACTCTCAAACTACTGCACGTATTGTAATGTTTTTACTTTCAGCGTATTCAGCGGATAAAAGCTGTCCAGACCGGTATATTTTTTGCTACTTTACGCAGTATTCTAGCCTTAGAAAAGGTTTTTCTTTTATTTTGCGATTTGCTCAGGTTGAAATTTTGCGCCAGAAAGCAATATCAGGGCAAGAAAAGCTTTGCTGCATTTTTTGGTTATTTGTATTTTTCTAGTGAAGCACGTCGCCATACCATGTCTCTTAAAAAATCCTTTTTATTTTCTTACGCATTTATTGAAACTGTCTTTTAACTTTCCTATCCCATATAATTCCGCCACTCTCATTTCTTCCATGTGCGAGCCAACAATTGTGACGACTGAGCGGGCCAACCAATGTCCAATGAATTCAAGGTGAACTTGTGCTGAATTGGATCCTGTTCAAATGGAACTAGGACTAGGTGTCGTATAACCTAAGGCTGTTACAGGTACAGGAATGTGCAGTACGCAGGATGATTGATACTAAAACAACTGTCTCAGAAGAGTCAAGCGTAGAGAAGGAAATGCCGGCAGATGCAGCTGGAGTCGGCGACTTCCATTGAGCATGAGAATGGAATGGGTGCCACCGGGAAGCAGAAGACATTCAGAATAAAGGCGCGTATGGTAGGGTACTAAAGAAAGTAGGTTTCTAAAGGTCAAATGGATATGCGGTGCGAGAGAGCTCCAGCCAGGCATACGAGTGGGGGCTGTGGCTGACCAAAGGCAGAAGAACGTCTAGGATGTGGTTGAGAGTCTGACTAATTTAACAGCATATTGTCAACAAATCCATTTACCGACGAAGATGAATTTGTGGAAATGTAAAGGTAAGTGGTTGTAAAGGACGGGAAGGGGGCTTAATGTTAATGGGGAAGGTAAAATATCGGAGAGCGATGTCAGGTTAAAAGGATGAATATAGGTGGAAAAACTGCCCATGCATTAAGCCCTTTGCTCAAAAGTGCGGTGCAAGCGTGTCAAAGGTAAGTAGCTGGTGCATACAAGAAAATAAAAGCCTTTGCCTGGGGAATAAGAGGTGGAATAATACTGGCAAAGGCGATAAAGCTAGGTGGAAGGGGCTTGCGTGTTGCTGTTGTGGTCTAATAGGCGAAAAATTATTCGTCGTAACAGTTGATGTCAGGTTGGGGGTGGGATAATGGGGGCCAGCATTTTCTAAACCTATGTCCTTCCCTCATGAATGCGTAGTTTCAAAGAGGAGTTGCGTCGTAGTGTGTCTACGTCGGGAGTAGCTGGTTGGGCAGCAGCCATAACGGCTAGATCAATGTTGGTGCCAGGCGATAAGCTAATCTGCTGAATACGTGACAGCGCATTCGCGACGGGATTGAGAGCACCTGAGACATGTCGTACGTCTGTCGTAAACTGAGAAACGTAGTCTAGGTGTCTAGTTTCTTGCGAAGAGTACTTGCCCGTTGCGCCATAGATTGTGTAGATCAATGGCTTGTGGTCAATAAAGACTGAAAAATGTCGACCTTGGAGATAGTGATGGAAAGGTCGGATACCCAGGTAGAGAGCTAACAGTTCCATACCGAAGGTGCTGGACGCGATTCGGTAGGTTGTAAACGTTTCGAGAAGAAACCTAGAGGTATCCATCGATGGTCCATGAGTTGTTGAAGAACTGCACCGACGGCAGTGTCGGGCGCATCAGTTGTCAGAGAGAGTCGAGCAGATGTGTCTGGAGGGGCGAGAAGCGCTATGTTGGAGATAGCGTCTTTAAGGTTCTCGAAAGACAGTCTAACGTCGTCTGCAAAATGGAAAGATCGTTGTTTACCGTGGAGCAAGTCAGTCATTGGTTGAGCATTGCTCGCACAGTTAGGAATAAAGCGTCGATAATAGTTGACCATGCCAAGTAATCCGCGTAACTGTTTGTAGGAACTGGGAGCAGGATAGTCCGTCATTGCCTGGATTTTGTCTGGCAGAGCTTTAATACCAGAGGCGGATACGCGCTAGCCAAGAAAGTCGATGGAACTTTGGCCAAGCTCGCAGTTAACGGGGTTGACGGTAACCCCATACTCTGTTAAGCATTAAAAGGCAGCGTCGAGGTAATGGAGATGTTCCTCGTCAGAAGTGCTCGCGATGAGAATGTCATCTAGATAGGAATAAACGGTTTCGAGTCCTCGCGTTGACACGTGAATGGAACGCTGGAAAGTTTGGGTAGTGTTGCTGAGACCGAAAGGCATTCTGAGGTACTCTACTAGGCCGAATGGTGTGATGACTGCTGTTTTAGCAATGTCGTCTGGCTTGACAGGTATATGATGGTAGGCGCGAACTAGGTCGACCTTGCTAAAGATAGACTTACCAGCTAAAGCTGAGGTCAAGTCGTGCGTGTGCAGAATAGGGTATTTATCCGGGACGGTAACTTTGTTAAGCGCCCTTTAGTCACCACAGGGGAGCCAGTCACCAGAGTTCTTCGGTACCATGTGTAATGGTGATGCCCATGGACTTTTGGAAGTGCGGATTATTCCCAGTTTAAGCATTTTCTCGAATTTTGCCTTATCAGCTTTGAGCTTGTCCGGGGCTAGTCTGCGAGGGCGGGCCGAAACGGGAGGGCCCTTAGTGCAAATGTGATGCATGAAGTTTGACGTCACAGAAGGCAAGTCGTTCAGGATGTGAGCGAGTTTAGGATGCTCGTTGAAAAGTTCTATAAAAGGCTGTGAAGCTTGAGGTAGGACAAGAATGGGAATGCTCGCAGCCATGTTGGCGCTATTCCCGATAACACTAAGCTGTGCCATAGAGTCGATAAGCCTCTTCCATTTTGCGTCGACGATGCGGTCGAAGCGTTGCAAAAAGTCTATGCCTACGATGGCGAAAGGCAGGCAGCGATTATGAAAGACCAGCGGATGGTTCGCCGGAGGCCTAGATTGAGCGTAAGCAGCTATTCGCCAAAAGTTGCGATTGGTTTGCCATTGGCCGCACGCAGCTTGGTCGCCGATGGTGAGACGACCTCATCTGGGCTACTGGGTATAGCACTAACTTTGGCACCAGTGTCGACTAGAAACTCTGTGCCGGAAGTTAAATCCCTAACGCGGATGAGGTGACTTTGGTGTTGGCCGGTCGCGTCCGTCGCCGTTACGGACTGGCCGAGAATTTGCCTGCTTCTAGGCGAAGTTGCGAGGCTTGCCACATTTATGAGCTGCGGTACCAAAACGCTGATGATGCCAACAGCTAGCCCGCCTGGTGCTAGACTTAGAGCGTTTGCAGGGCGACTTTGATCGGCTATGACAGCGAAGGTTCATGGTATGCTGTTGCATCTGGCGACTAAGTGTCGCAACTTGTGTTTGCAGGGCTTCTGTAGTTGACTTTAAGCTAGTGAGCGAAGTGTCCCGGGACGCGACGGCGCTGATCCTGCTGGCATCGGCTTGTGGCTGTGATCGCTCAACGACTTGATCTGCTAAATCTGCTAGTTGAGTGAGAAAAACTGGGCTCACTGTAGCGAGAATCGCTTGCGTGTTTCCGGTAGCCGCTGTATCCATAGTTCGCGATGTCACGTCTCGTCCATGGTTGAGGAACCATGGAGTTGCTGCATCTCTCGTAGCAGGGTTGAGAGCTGTTTGTCGCCCAGCCGCAAATCTCTGAAAAGCTGCTGCAGGCGAACCTTCTCAGACGGCATGACACGTTTAATCGTGGCCTCCTTGAGGGCCTCATAGCGGTTTTCGGTCCGAGAAAGGATAACGTCACGAGCCTGCATTGATATCTCCTTGGGAAGATAGGACAGGAGCTTGCTGTACTTTGCATAGTCGGAAGTGATTCTGTGGTTATAAAACTCAGCCTCATGAAGAGCGAACCACAAAAGAGGATCCATGTCCCAAGAAGGTGGCACTGAAAGAGACACAACGCTAAGCAGAGACTCTACCTTACGATCTACAGATTCCATGGCTTACAAAATGAAGAAAAATACTGGCTGCCGTATTCAAAAATAAGCAGCAAAATAGGAAAAATAAATGGAACGAGCTCACCGAAGAAAAGTTCGAAATATCCGGCGCTGAGATTGTTCCGGAGTCGGGGTCACCAATTTAGAGGGTCGCCTGTACCGGGAGCCCAGAGAGCGATTCGAGAAGACACATCGAGTTGCAGGGAAACTTTCATTGGTACAGTAAAAGATTCCCTGTTATCTAGCTAGAAAGGAACGACACGGTGGACGCTCTAGCTAGGGGAAGGGAGCAAGCACAGCACACAGGGCAGTCGCGAGTTGCAACCGAAACGAGCGCTAAGCAAATAATGGTGATGAGCAAATCAAGCATTCGAACTCAGCAAGTAGTTCAACAAACCACACCGGTTGTCTAAATGTACAATGAAGTAATTTTAGTTAGAATTTTACACAGGCAAACCGGGGAATCTCCAGACTTCTACAAATACAAACTGGTCCCAGGAGATTGCAACCTGCCTGAGTTAAACTGGTTCCCACCTGCTGCAGCAACGAGATATGCAGGCCTACGTGCATGTATCAATTTTGGCGGTGGACGCAACATGTAGCTGCTCCAACCAAGGCACAGCATGTTCTTGATCTAATAGTTACTCTCCGCATCCCATAAACGCGAGTGTCAGTCGGCCTGTAGTATCCCGATAGTGAGCACAGACTATTGCATTGCTCGGTTTGCTTAAGACGACATAATGATGACCCAACAGAAATAGATACAGTCGTAGTATACCGCTCGATGCACTTCGTTAACTGGACAACCTTTGCTGTACGCGTCCGATCAAGAAATCATGATGAATTCTTTATGTCTGATTCTGCGGATCGCTCTGCTGAACTGCTTTTTGAGGAACTACATCGCTGTCTCGACTCGCTAGCTTCCATGTCACACTAAATAAGGCAATCTTATAAAAGTATGACCAAAACCAGAAGGCACAATAGAATGCGTTAGCATACACGATCCTATAAGAGAACCTTCGATTTTGCCCACATCACGAGAGCGAATGACATTACAAATCAGCTTTCTGCCGGATCTAAGGAGTAGCAAACGAAGCAAGAAATAGCCACACTAAATAGGGAGAACAATGTTAAGAATCTCATCTGGCCGTTGCGCGCTTGGCCCTCTAACTATGGACGACAGATCTCTACCCAAAAGATTAGTCCCAGCGACAATTCCAGTGACACAAGCATTTTATGTAAAGCATCAGCACACAATCTAAAGCGTCGCTGTGTGTAGAAATAGTTTCAGCCTTCCAGGCCTTGTAAGCGCCCGGTAGCCAGCCCATGTCCTCTGTACAGTTTGACCTAAATAGTGTCCGTTCTGCGATTTCAACTATCAAATCGTCATCGAACCCTGGTCAGGACGGAATACCGCCCAGTCTAATAAGGAATGGTGGTGAAGCTATCCCTATTCTTCTTCTATAACGCTTTACTTTATCAATAAGGTAGATCAGTATCCTACCAATTGGAAACATTTCATTACTACGCCACGGCATAAGGGTGGAAGCCTACAGGACGTTAGTAAATAGCGCCTAAATTACCACACTTCTATTTTCTCGCCATTGATGGAGAAGTTGCTAAAAGACGCTCTCATGAGTCAACTTTATGCAGGCGAACACACAAATGGACAACAGCACAGAGTTCTAAGTTCTCGGTCGTGTGCAACCTCTCAGCTGGGCTTCCACAATTTAGTCACCAAGGCCATTGACTCTAGTCTTTCAGTTGTCATTCATTATTTGATATGCAAAATGTCTTTGACAGGATGGCACGCATGCGCCCGCCGCAGTAGGTAAAGGCTAACGGTGTAGACAGTCTTCTGTCAGACTGGTTGAGTTCCTATCTAATAGACGCAAGCAGTCCGGTAAGTTTGAGCAAACTGTATCCAATCCGACCTCCGTTACAAGTGGTGTGGTGCAGGGGAGTGTTCTTGGTCCTATCCTATTTTTGATTTATGTCAATGACCTCCGCAGGTGTTTGCAGCGCGGTCGCTGTTTCATTTTCGTTGACGATGGTAATGAAATATCCGCAATGAATAATATCCGTGCGGATATTAAAGCACTTGAAAAGTGGTTCAAACACTGGCGGATGACGTTCTACGCTCAAAAATCTGACGTCATGACCCACAAGCTTGCTATATTTGCTGGGTCCCTGATCGCTACTAAAGCATAACCCCACAAGATAGCCTCAAGCTTTCTCCCCACCAAGTTTTGGGAGACCCAGTCCCACTTACAGCTTCCCATTAATTAATAGCCTTTCGGCTTACTCTCGTCAACTATTCTTGGCAGCAGTTAGTCTTTGTTAGCTCCATGCATCCCTACGCGAAGCTGTAGCTTTGAAGGAGCCACCCCTTTACTCTCCAACCTTCTTTTTCCTCGAATGTCTGTCTCTCTAATCTTCCCTTGCTTGTTGATTTAATTATTGACACTGTAGGTATCCACTAGTGGCCAAACGTCTTAATCATATGGCTCCACCAGCCACTGATACTACCTTTCCTAGAGCCATATCTCTGTTTAGCAGAAGCCGGTCGCCATAAGCTCCATTCAATTCAACGGATATCTGGAGCTCAGCATGCTCCAATCCTTCGCTACAACGTTTATTCCATTGGACTGTCTGCATCACAGCTCAGCTGGTTTGTTGACCTAATCTGTGCCACCGTAGGATCCACTATTAACAAAAGGCTTCATCCGAATGCCATTACTGGCTAGCGCCATTTCCTCTGTTCAGCAGCAGTTAGTTGCCATGGGCTCCATACAACTCTGCTGATATCCGGAGCTCTCTAGAAGTCACTCCCTCCCTACAAAGTTTATTCCCTTGGACTGTATGCACTACAACTCAGTTGGTTTGCTGACCTATGCAGTGCCAACGTAGGTTCCACTAGTAACTGGAGGCTTGATCTGAATGCAATGGCTGGCCACTGACTTCTCTCCTAGCGCCCTTAACTGCCGTTCGCCTTACTCTCGTCAACTCTCCTTGGCAGCAGTTAGTCTTTGTTGGCTCCATGCATCCCTAGGCGAAGCTGTAGCTTTGAATAAGCCACCCCTTTACTCTCCAACCTTCTTTTTCCTCGAATGTCTGTCTCTCTAATCTTCCCTTGCTTGTTGATTTAACCATTGACACTGTAGGTATCCACTAGTGGCCCAACGTCTTAATCATATATATCTTATATATATATATCTTAATCTTGTCGACAAACGGAGCACTTTAATGTTATAGGCCCAAGAATCAAACATTGTGCTCTCCACTTATTCTCCATTGGCCCCATCTACTTAGCTTTATCTGGTATACGTTAGCATATCACTGTTGGAAACAATAGTAGACAGGCATAATGAAAACCAGATGCACTACTTTAACGGCTGTTGCCATTATAACCTTCGCATTTCCAGATTTAGGAAGGAACCGGTAAAGGGGAATACCTAGTCAGTCAGGTTTACCTCACATATAAAATATCCTGATGCGTCTTTGCGTAGGACGACCGTAGATTGCGAGGTATGGCGAATAACACGTGTACGTAGAGTCCGATCGTGAATCAAGCAGGCAGCAATGGGCACCGGCACAACGATCCAGTAGCAACCAAGCGAAAACCATGGAACACGAGCTGGAAAGCAAGCGTATTATATGTAAAGTTAATTAAAACGGTTGTACAAATGCGGCGAAATAGGTAAGAGTGAAAGTGAAAAATATGTAAATTATTTACAATCGCTACAGATTCCATTTCACTGGCATGAAATTTAACCAACGACAGAGGCCACTGTCACACTGCTTGGCTGAACCAAATGAAACATTCGACCAATACTTATCTTATCTTGGCCGCCCCTGCATTATTTGACTTTTGTCTGGCTCCAGAGCCTGCCATGCGTTATGCGTAATGGTGAGTAAACAACCAGCTCCCGCAGCTTTTGTTGCTATCTTACGCTTGATGTACCTTATTACTCTGTGTTTAAAGTGCAAGAACAGCTCTTGGCAGAAAACCACCAAGGAAATAGCTGATGCAGCAGTACAGTACTAGTCTACATTGCCTCCAGGACACACAAGGTTGGCAGTTGCCTCAGCGCTTAAAAATAGAGAGAAATACCTCAAAATGCTTTAAAGTTGCATAATAGTGTGCATCAACACATGAGGCCTAATAATCCCCCATGTTCGAGCAAGCTCACTCCCCAGTAGTAGCGTTGGAAATGCCCCACAAACGCAGACCAAACTAAATTTCATGCGCCGCAGCTTTTTGCTAAATTTTCCGATACTCATTTCTTTATTATTAGTGACAGGCTCCTCTAGCTTACTGGTGTTGGATACATAGCCTCCTACATATAGAACAGCGGCTCTAAAAGCTAAAACGCGAAATTTATATACGAAATATATGCATTTTCAGGCAAGGGAGTCAAATGATCCAAAAGGTCCCCTGTTTTATTCAGGTTGGCCTAGCTCATGCAGCCTTGATATAAACTACAGAACCACTAAGAGTATTAAAAATACTAAACACTATATTCCTAGTGGGTTATTTGGCTCGGTATCCACGGAAAACTGATACACTGAGACCTACTGACCATGGGTTGAGTATAAGTTTTCCTGCATTCCCTGGCATACATAATATTCCGTACTGGATTTCTAGTGTTTTCGCGCAAATTATAGATTATTTGCCTACATTTGCTATGTATGCCTGAAAAGGTTGCTTTCCGGCCACCTACGAAGTCCCTTGTTGTTGCAAGGTATTACGAGCTAAATGGAGCATTTCTAGATAAATATGTCTAGTAAGAACTTATACCGCTTCGCCGCTGTTGCATTTTCTTTTCTTATTTTTGCTATCTGCTTGCAAAGTAGAAAGCAATTTTTAGCGGAAAAATAATGGCGTTATTTTTAGACTACCATTCACTTGCGAATAACTCGTGAACTACTGCATGTTTTGCATTTTTACTTTTAGCGTCATCAGCGGTTAATACTTGTCCTGAGCAGCTTATTATTGTGCTATATTACGCAATATAACAGTCTTAGAATTGAGTTATCTTCTTCTGAGATTTACTCAGGTTGTAATTTTGCGCCAGAAATCAACTTCAGTGCAAGTAACGATTGGTTATATTTGTTGTTAATATGTAGTTCTCTAGTAAAATACGCCGCCTGCGCATTTCACTTAACATACCCGTTTTATTTTTATCTACATTTCTTGAAATTAGATTTAATTTTTCTGTATTACTTATAATGCCGCCGCCCTTATTGCTTTCATGTGCGCACCAATAATTGTGGCGACTGAGCGGGCCAAAATAGCCCAGAATTTAAAGCGGTGAATTGTTTCCTTTTCTAAAGAAAACCTGCACAAAGACTGCTCTGCGCAGCTTGCAGATCAAAGGAAACCAAGGAACTCAATGTCGCCCGAAGGAGCCAGCAGTATTTCAAGGTGGACGCTTAGGACTCCAGCAGCTGTACACCAACAAATGCCAATGCAGTCCTGATTGCCAACAAGGAACATATACTCATATAATGCCTGCTCCCATGCAAGAGCGTGGGGTTAACGTAAAGCGTGGTCTGATCCCTTAAGGGTGCAGTCTCTAGCCAATATAGAAATATACATATTTATTTATTTATTATTAGTTATTATTTAATAAAGTTGGCTTCCGCTGTGTAGTTACGCTGGCTCTTTTTACCTTGCTGTCTGCGTTCATCTGGCTTTCTTTTGACACCGTAGAATTCCACCTTCGGGTTGTTCACTTAGTCTACTAAAGCGCCGATACGCCACCTTAGTTCACAATATCTAGTTCATGTATTTGATGTTTAAAACCCACTTCCTTGCAGCTACAACCTACCTTCTTTCACTTTGTGCCTCCTTCAATTAAATGACTACTCGGCAGTCCATGGTTCCTTAATTTCTTAGTAAAGTGTAGCTTCTGCTCTGTAGTCAGTCCGCCTCTTATCGTCATCGCTCTCTTGGTCCACCTGCTTTCCTTTATGCCCGGTAAAACGCCACTCTCCCTGGTGTACCCAATCTATTAATGCGCCGACGCTCCGTCTTATTCCACAACTGCTAGATTGAGAGTTTTGCTAGTACTGCAATCCAATCCTCGCTCCAACTGCGATTTTTCTTCAGTATAACCATCAAACACTCAACTGACCGCTTGGTAGTCCAATTTTCCCTCTGCACTTGTTATAGAGCGGCTTCTACAACCTAGTTACTTCGGCTGTTACCCCCACTGTTACGCGCGTCCATCTGGTTTACTGCTGACACGGTCTAATTCCACCGTCGACTGGTTCACCTTATCTACTGAAGCGCCACCCTATTCTACAATGGGGGTTCATGGTATTGAATGTTCCACAACTCAACCACCACTTCAGCTGAGGCCTTTCATCTTTCATTATATCTCACCTCCACTTTACTGCCTTCTCAGCAGCCCAGCTTTCCTTTATCTCTCAGCAACGAGCAGCTTCTGCTATTTATATATTCCGGCTCTTACCTCACTGCTCCATGCTGCTGCCTCGCTTGCTTTTGACCTCGTATCATTCCACCCTTGAATGAGGCACCTAAACTATTGTAGCTCCGATGCGTCAGCTTGTTCTGCAATTACTGGTTCATGGGTTAACTCCCTGCTGTTTATTCACCATCCAATCGCCTTACCTCTGAACCGTCTTCTTTCTGCCCACACATTATGCTTAACCACTTTAACTAATACCTCGTTGACTGCTTACCAGTACCATGCTCTAGACCCTTAAGCGCGGCACAGCTTTTCACCCATGGCACCATGCTTTCAGGTGTATGATCAAAAATCCTTTTCAGCGTAAGCTCTGTTACATATTGTTCCTCATGCTGTCATAAGTCTAATGGTCTTAAGGTAGGTGTTTCACACTACTTGGTTCTATGATTTTCAATTCAGACTTCTTTCAACCTATTCCTACCCAATTTCGCTGAGGTCAAGAGCATTAATAAAAGCCGGGATTGGACTGAGGAACTGCATCCGTCTGAGATGGGACATAATACTTAGCAAGGACTGACCTGGAACATGTCCTTATGCCAAAACCAATTAATTGCACGCAACACCTCAGCTACTAATACCCAGTGATGATAACTGAAGGCAAATTTCTCACATTCCATCAATTATACAAAATCGGAGAAAGAGAGACCCCAGATAACCTGGAAATGTAGCTTACCTGCACAATTATTTATCCTGCTCCACTGCCTTCAAACTCTATGGTGGGACCTGATTGCGCTATTTGCTCAGATACCAGAGGGCTCATTCGACTGTGAATAACAGGGAACAAATGGTTGGTAAGGAGATTTGACAGATATACATGACCGTTCAAATCATTTGACGAAAGTGTTCCAGGACGCGGTTTGTTTTCCCTCGGCAAGCGTTCCCCCTATACAAGCCACAAAAGTAGTTTTAACAACTGCGATTTGGCGGATTGACTCGCCACTGAGTAAAGCCACTGCCCACAACTACATGTTGGTAACTTGACTAGAGAAAATTTTTAAATGTTTTATTGACGTTTACAGAAGAGACATTCTCACGCTTCGCATAATGTCAACACTTTGCCTACTGTGCTTTTCCTGTTTAGTCTACGCACACGTGTACCCAGGTCCTAGTCACCCCACTGACGTTTTTGCTCTTCATGAGTACTTCCGTTTCCGCAACTTGTACACTTGACTAGAGCCAATTACGTGCCATGTAACGTACCTGTTGCGCAACATATTTGCATTTAAATTTTGCTTGTGCCTGGGTTGGCGCGCTTTGATGAATTCGAGAATAAAATATTTATTTATTTACAAGAGTGGAGAAGAGAAAACCTCTGGGAACAAAGTTGTACTGCTTAGTACTGGGCAGCCTGAAGGTCAGTTTCACTGCCTTACTATCACTAAATAGAAGGTCGTCAAGCACATAAACTTTTGCGTGCTTGATGAGTTCGTGCATATTAAATAAACAAACAAATAACATTTTATTCTCGAATTTGTCGGGACACACCAAACTAGGCATGACCAACATTTACACGCAATTATGTTTCGCAACAAACACGTTGCTATGTTTGTAGTCGGCAGTAAACCGAAAGTTGTAAAGGCTGCGAAAATTGTAAAAGTAATCATGAGCAAAAAGGTCGTCAATGAATGACGATACGTCAGGATGTAGCGTGCGTAGTGTAAAGAGTCAGGGCGGTATATGCGCAGTGAGAACGATACATGTAGGCAGGGAGTATCTTATTATGAACTTGTCAGGCAAATATCGAATTATGATTCTAGTCGACTTGCCAGTACGTAGGTATTGCCAGTAACTTTCTTCAGTGTCGAGTCACATCCGCCACGTCGCAGTGTTGTTAAACGGACATTTGTGGCTTTTAATAGTGAGAACGCTTGCCAGGCGAAACCCCACCAATCCTGGAACGCTGTCAGAAATCCGCTTGTACACTAATGTACAACCGGCAGAGCAGCTTGCCGATTGATTTCACGCTCGGTTATCCGCGGTCAAACGCCTTCCAGTTTCCTCTGTTAGTTGATCAGATATTTTGGTCAGGGCAGTTTTAATGGCCGCCATAATTGTCGCCATATTGGGAGATTTACGAAGTGTCGTCCTTGTGAGTATGCAGGTGAGCAAAACGTCAATTTCTTTTGTCTGAATTGTTCAGTTTATGTATACATTTCATGAATATAAAGGCATGGTGTCCAGCTATGATTACTGGACAACGGTCGTCGTAGTAAGTTCAGTTGTATCCATTTGTTGCACAGCCATGTTCTTGCTAGGTCCTTGTGGGTTGTGTCCTGTCCCAGGCAAAACTGTTTCTCGGTCCAATCCCACGTCCCCAAGAAGTTCCGGACCTCGGAGCAAAGGAAGGTGAGGGACCACAACGTACAGGCGTGGAACAAACACTATTACAGTCTCATGTTATAACATTTAGAGCGGGAACAAAATGAGGTACAATGTGCAACATTCATTGGGCTGAAGTGTCTTTTGAAGGTTCTACGAAAGCTGTGGCCCTATAGGTTGACTGCTACCGTCTACATGGGATACAAAACGTTGCTTCATTAAACAAACCATGCAGTATTGGTTTGCTACGATGCAGCTATTGCATAGGAAGACAGAAAGCAGGTTTTAGAGGCCAGCGGCGTTCGCATTGCGGATGAACAGCTCTTAGCCAGCCTACTTCGATAGGGAACGCATAATAAGTAAGTGCAGGTATAAAGGACTTACGGTGAAAGAGGTTATGGCTAACTGGGGATAAAGCAGCGGAAAGATAGGACTCAAGCGAGGAGGATGAATGTTCGGGGATCAGGACAGAAAAACGACACGAGGGAAGTAAGAGAATAGTGCTATGGCCAAGTGAAGTAGGAAACGCCTGTGAGAGAGCTTAGCACCTACGTAAGTAAGTGTCGGAAACTTTGCTGCAAAACGGAAACAAAACATCTACAAAGGATTGGTTAAGAAGCAGATGTCCTGACTAGGTGAGGAAGCATTGATTGCTAGAAGTCAAGTAATAAAGATCAGTTACAGGAAAGCGAACTTGTGAAACAAATGTAAACACACAGTCGCGCGGAGAAACGTGTCACACTTGGGTGCTAATAAAGTGGTACTGGGGTACGCTGATCTTGGAAGAACCAATGATTCCGTTGGACTCATAAATGCGTAAGTGGCGCAAATATAGCAGCGAGTAAGTAATAACCGAACACCTATAAATGAGAAGCTAACAGGCGTCTGTGTGCTGACCATATGGGAGGAGAGATGAACTAAAATGCTAAGCATGGATAATTGACGGAAGTGCAGCGAATAGCCGGAATGCAAGCGTACATTAAGGTTGCTGAGCATATCAGAACATAAGGCCTAACCGCAGCAGCTAGGGTGCTAAGATAAAAGTACCAAGCTGGATAGAGCCAGGGAATGCTAGCCCGAGCCGTGGACGATTACAGGTAAAATGTCGAAGACGTGACAGTGGGAAAGGGATAAATAAGCATCTGGAAATGTGTGGCAAAATAGAGACTTGCGCTGAATGCACGAATGTGCTTGCAGGACAGAAGAAAGTTAAGAGTGGTTTCATGATGGATGGACAGCGAACAGGAAAAGCGCAAGCATACATTGAGGTTGTTAAATAGTTCAGAGCATAAGAGGCGAAGATGCATAGACGCGCAGATAAAAATCATGTTGTGGCGCTAATGAACTGGAACTAGGAAAGCCTGAGCCGGGAGAAGCCATTGAGAGAGAGCTGAACTACAAGTATTTAGATGTTGCAGACGAGTAAATGACAGCTGAGTATCTAGCAAGGAGCAGCTGTGCAATGACCGGATAAAATAATGAAAGGCTCCAGAAGAGAGCTAAAACTTTGAATGAAGAAAGGGCAGCAGACAGAAAGAATGCAAGCATACATTAAGTTTACTGTGGGCGTCACCTCATATAAGGCTGAAGCACGGCGGCGCGTAGGTACACAATTTATGCTAGGGTGCTGGGATAAAACTACTTTGGATAGAGCCAGGGAAAGTTAGTCCGAGAGCAGTACGCTTGCAGGTGAAAAAGTCGAAGCGTTACAACAATTAGGAAATATAAGAACGTCTAGAATATAGAGGCTAAGGAGCAACTGTGTCCGGACCACCTGAGTTATGTTTGCTCAACAGCAGAGAGCTGAGAAAGGTTTCATGAAGGAAGGACATCGAAAGGATGAAACGCAAGCATACGATATGGATTTTACATAGTTCATAGCATAAAAGGATAACACCCAGCGACGCGCAGCTAATCAAGCGAAGCGGGGGTGCTAATGGATTATAACTAAGGAAGCCTGAGCCGGGAGAAGCCAGATAGAGAGCTGAACTACAGTTAATTAGGTGTCACAAACGAGTAAGTAACAGCTGAGCATTTAGCGAGGAGCGAGTAATGGATAATTAAACGTATAGAAAGGAAAGGTTGGGAGCTGCTCTGCAGACACAGCACGAGTTAGGTTTGCTCAGCGGAAGAGAGCTAAGAAAGGTTTCCTGATGAAGGGACAGGGAACGGAAGGAGCGCAAGCATACAATACGAACGTCAAATAATTCAGAGCATAAGAGGATAAGACGCAGCCACGCGCAGATACACAAACCCTTCTGGGGTGCTAATAGAATATAACTAAGGAAGCCTGAGTCGGGAAAAGCCAGTGAGTGAGCTGAACTTTAAGTACTTAGGTGTCTCAACTGGGTAAGTGACAGCTGAGCATCTAGCAAAGATGCCTGTGCCGGGAAAAGCTGGTGCGAGAGCTGGACTACGGTATAAATAGTTGTCATAGACGTATCGAGTGATAGGTACATGAAAGTCTAGAAAAGAGCGGTTGTGCGCGGACTACTTGAGTTACGTTTGCTGGACAAAAGAGAGCTAAGAAAGGTTTTGTGATGGGAGTATACACTCGAACGAACGTGCGGTGCCAGCCCAGCAAGGAAGCCGTTAGGCTGCCGCAAGGAAAGGCGGCAGCTGATAGGACGTTCACACGTTTCTCGCATGCACGCTGATTGGCCAACAGTGGGCGCATTGGAGTGAGTTTGTTTGACTGAATCAAAGGAAAATGTCATGCATTCAAAAAGGTCGTTAATTATGGATCCAACTAGCCGTATATACCGATATGTTTTACCCGCCCTCTGCCTGCGTTTTCGCCTGGTCCTTTTGTTTGCAGAATATACGTTTTGTCCCCGAAGGACCAACTTTTTACATGGTGTCAGAGAAGGCGAAGTACATTGGTACCACCCAGATGATGATTGGAGCTGCACCGGCTATTCAAATGCCTGCCCCGCTGAACATGAATGAACGCAGTTTGGCAGGCAACTGGCGTTTGTGGAGGAGCAAATGGATGGATTTCTGCACTTCATCACGTCTGGACAAACAACCGATGGCGTACCGCTTGGCCATGTTTCGACACGCAGCAGATGATGCGCGCCGCGTGCTAGAGACATTGTGTTGCGACAAGAGCGAAGACGCCAACAATCTGGAGACAGTTCTTGAGAAGCTCAGTGAATACTGTGAAGGCCAAACAAACGAGACATTTCAACGCTACCTCTTCTTCTTGCGGAACAGGCGGCCAGGAGAATCCGTTGACATGTACGTCACTGAGCCAAAGATTTTGGCCCATCCTGCAGTTTATGTAAATGCATGGCAGACAGTCTCATACGGGACCGCATTGTTCTTGGGATCAATGACGAAGGTTCGACGAAGCGACTATTACGAAAGCGCAATCTATCTCTGCAGCAATGTATCGACATCTGTAACAGTGAGTCCTCCACTGCCTATCAGTTCCAGCAGATGACAAGCACAGGTGATTCAGAGTTGTGCGCCGTTTCCAGGTTCAAAACTACGAGGGCCACGACTGCGCGACAGGAGCCCTGCAAATTCTGTGCAACACGGCATCCGAGAAACCGCGAACAGTGTCCGGCGTGGGGCCGCAATTTTGTCAAATGTGGGAAGCGTAATCACTTCGCCCGCTGTTGTCGGTCGACAGATGTCAGTTCACTCGTTCCAGACAAATCAACAGAAGACACCGAACAATCGATTTGTAACGTGTCACGGAAAGCGTTGCAGCAGTGTGTCTATGCAAGTCTTCTGATCGAGGGACGGTCTGTGCGATTCCAGTAAGACGCATGCGCGACGATTAATATTTTGCCCAGAAAGCACTGCCGCGGCATGCAAATTCAATTGGATCAAGATTATTTGCGCATGTGGAATGGTTCCAGACTCAAGCCAAAAGGCTCGGCGACAATTGAAGTGGTTAATCCGAGAGACGGTGTTTCGCATCGTCTGCAGTTCGTGATCGTAGATGAGGATCTCACGCCGATTCTCGGCATTGATTCGATTTTATCTCTTGGCTTTGTCATTTTCAACCATGATCGTTTTGTGTACGCTTGTCAGAGTGAAGCAGACGTTAGTGACCTGTATCCGTCTGTGTTTAGCCCGGGTTTACGGGAATTTGAGGGTACCGCTCACCTGTCGTTAGATCCTTTGGTACGCCCGATTGCGTTACCTGCTAGGAGAGTCCCATTTGCGCTACGTAACCGATTTTCCGCGGAATTGAACGAGCTGGTTATGCAGGGTGTGACTGCAAAGGTTGATGATCCAACGGACTGGGTTAGCCAGGTCGCGATCAATACGAAGAAAAATGGCGACCTACGCGTATGTATAGACCCGAAGCCACTGAATGAGGCCCTGCGTAGAGAACATTATGCGCTACTGACGTTAGAAGATGTTTTACCACGTTTGACAAAAGCTAAGTTTTTCACGAAAGTAGACCTTTCTTCCGCATTCTGGCACGTTGTTCTAGACGACGAATCCAGTTTCCTCACCACATTTGCTACACCGTTCGGACGTTATCGTTGGCTGCGATTACCGTTTGGCCTGAAGGTGTCCAGCGAAATTTTCCAAAAGCGTTTAGAGCAAGTAATAGATGATTCACATGGCGTAACCTGTGTGGCAGATGACGTTCTGATTTACGGTTCTACCGAAGAAGAGCATGACACTAAGCTACACCGGTTCCTGAAGCGTTGTGTGCAAAAGAACATCAAGCTAAAACGCGAGAAAGTAGAGCTGCGGAAAGAGGAGGTGATTTTCCATGGGCATGTGTTAACATCCGACGGAATCGGGGTTAACCCAGGGAAGATTAAGACGATACAAGAGATGCCGTCCCCTAACGATGTGAAGGCAGTCCATCGCCTAAACGGTATGGTGAATTATTTAAGCCGGTTCCTACCAGGACTCGCTGATGTCATGACTCCGATTAGGCAGTTAACTCACAAAGGATTAAATTGGAGCTGGGGGAAGGAACAGGATTTGGCTTTCGCAACCATTAAGAACCCTATCAGTAATGCGCCCGTACTCGGATATTACGAGCCAGCACAACCATTGGAGGTACAGTGTGATAGTAGCCAGAGTGGAATGGGTGCTGTTCCGTTGCAGAACGGAAGACCATTGGATTTCCGCAGTCGAGCACTCACAGAGGCCGAGAAGCGGTACGCACAGATCGAGAAAGAGATGCTGGCAGTGGTCTAGGCCATGGAGCGTTTCAATGATTATACATTTGGAAGAAAGACAACCGTGTACACTGATCATAAGCCGCTGGTGTCGATAGCCAATAAACCACTGAATAACGTTCCTCGCCGTTTGCAGCGTATGCTTGTCCGGCTCCAAAAGTATGACATTGACATTGTGTACACACTTGGCACACAGATGTTCATCGCGGACACCCTGTCGAGAGCAGATCCGCCAGTGGCCGAACATCATCTAGAAGAAGCTGAGAAGAAACCGAGTACAGCTGAGGAGATGTCCGAGGCGACAGCGTGAATCAGGGAGAGAGCCTTATACTGCGTGCCGCAATGAGGCGACATCGGCAGATCCAACAAAGAGGACGCGGAGTGGTAAAGTGTATGGACTATTTAGCAAAGTACAGCAGCAAGAACATGAAAAAGGGAGGATTGATGGGAGTATACACTCGAACGAACGTGTGGTGCCAGCCCAGCAAGGAAGCCGTTAGGTTGCCGCAAGGAAAGGCGGTAGCTGATTGGGACGTTCACACGTTTCTCGCATGAACGCTGATTGGCCAACAGTGGGCGCCTTGGAGTGAGTTTGTTTGACTGAATCAAAGGAAAAATGTCACGCATTCACAAAGGTCGTTAATTATGGATCCAACTAGCTGTATATACCGATATGTTTCACTCGCCCTCTGCCTGCGTTTTCGCCTGGTCCGTTTTTTGCAGAATATACATTTTGTCCCTGAAGGACCGACTTTTAACACAGTGATCGTTGATATAAGGCGTGAGGAAAGTAAAATATGGTCGTTCACTTAGGTCCATTTGATACATAAATCCTGTTGAAAAGCATGCTTGGCGTAATCCACAATAGAGGAGTTTAGGTAGCAAAATGCTGGGAGTTAAGAGCAACATCTAATCGTTTTTTGAAAACGCCCAAGATAGGAGAGGATACAACTGAGTCTGGGAGTGTGTTCCAGGGTTGGCAAACCCGAAGGGAAAAGTAATTCCGCCGACACTCTAGACGGCTATATTGTTCCATTAGTTTTAAGCAGTTACCCCTGAGCCGCGTGTTGTGACTAAGTTTCAGCAAATGGCGGCATACGTGGTTGGGGTCACTCAGTATCTGATACGCTAATATGAGATCACCGCGCAGCCTTCGTTAGCGTCGGCAGAAAATTCCCAGCAACTTCAGCCTTCGGTGGTAAGAGTGATAGTGCAGGCCCTTTACATTCTTTGTTACTCTTCCTTGAGGTGTCTCTAACACATCTAGGTCGCACTTCAACCAAGTTTGCCAAGCATGGATAGCGTATTCAACATGCGGGCGCACGTAGGAATTGTGCGTCATTGGGAAGTTTGATGAGTCAAATCTCCCGAATGCCTTTCGCAGCATGCCGACATGCTGGTGCAAGCAATAGATGGTTTAGCTGGCGTAACCTGTGTGGCAGATGACGTTCTGATTTACGGATGTACCGAAGAAGAGCATGACACTAAGCTACACCGGTTCCTGAGGCTTTGCGTGCAAAAGAACATCAAGCTAAAACGCGAGAAAGTAGAGCTGCGGAAAGAGGAGGTGATTTTCCATGGTCATGTGTTAACATCTGATGGAATCAGGGTTGACCCAGGGTAGATTAAGGCGATACGAGATTCCGTCTCCTAACGATATGAAGGCAGTCCATCGCCTAAACGGTATGGTAAATTATTTTAGCCGGTTCCTACCAGGACTCGCTGATGTCAAGACTCCGATTAGGCAGTTAACTCACAAAGGAGTAAATTGGAGCTGGGGGAAGGAACAGGATTTGGCTTTCGCAACCATTAAGAACCTTATTAGTAATGCGCCCGTATTCGGATATTACGAGCCAGCACAACCATTGGAGGTAAAGTGTGATAGTAGCCAGTGGAATAGGGGCTGTTCTGTTGCAGAACGGAAGACCTTTGGATTTCCGTGGTCGAGCACTCACAGAGGCCGAGAAGCGGTACGCACAGATCGAGAAAGAGATGCTGGCAGTGGTCTAGGCCATGGAGCGTTTCAATGATTATACATTTGGAAGAAAGACAACCGTGTACACTGATCATAAGCCGCTGGTGTCGATAGCCAATAAACCACTGAATAACGTTCCTCGACGTCTGCAGCGTATGCTTATCCGGCTCCAAAAGTATGACGTTGACATTGTGTACACAGCTGGCACACGGATGTTCATCGCGGACACCCTGTCGAGAGCACATCCGCCAGCGGCCGAACATCATCTAGAAGAGAACGAGACAGTTAGCATGGTGCAGCATCTGGCAGTGACAGAAAACCGTTTGAAAGACATAAGGCGTTTCACGGAGGAAGATCAAACTTCTGCAGCTTTTCGAGGCGTTATCCTCAATTGGTGGCCAGAAACAAAGAAGCAGCTCCCGAAGGAATTAACACCTTACTTCAATTTTCGGAACAAACTCACTGTCTGTGACGGTCTGTTGTTCAAGGGAAGTCGAATCCTAATCCCTTCTTCTCTCCGAAAGGAGATGCTGGAGCATGTCCATCGCGCTCACCTGCGTGCAAATTACACCATTAATCGAGCAAGAGAACTGGTGTTCTGGCCAGGAATGACAGGTCAGATCAAGGATCATGTGTCTAACTGTGAGGCGTGCCGTTCACATGACATTCGGCAACCGAAGGAACCGATGATGCTGCATGAGGTTCCGGACCGACCGTGGCAAAAGGTAGCAGTGGATCTATTCTGGGACAACGGAAAGGATTATGTACTCTCGGTGGACTACTATAGTGATTACTTTGAAATCGATTTACTCATCACCACGACCACGGAGGCAGTAATCAACAAACTCAGATGTCAATTCGCACGGCACGAGATACCGGAGGAGCTAGCCTCGGACAACGGTCCCCAGTTCAGCAGCAGGGCATACCAGGCTTTCGCAACCCAATGCGAATTCGCACTCCGGCGAACCATTCCCTATCACAGTCAATCAAATGGGAAGGCAGAGTCCGCAGTGAAGCAAGCCAAGCGACTATTAGCGAAGGCTAGAGATACTCGGGAGGACCCATACCTCATGCTACTGGAGAGTCGCGACAATCCTTCAACGGTTATCGGCCTGAGCCCAGTGCAGCGCCTATACAGTCGAAGGACCAGAACTGTGATGCCTGCATCCGCAACACTGCTGCGCACTGTCACTCCACAACTTGAGAAAGTACAGAACAGTTTGAAAAGGCGAATGGCTACTCAGAAACGGTACTACGACAACGGCGCACGGGAATTACCTGAGCTGACAGTGGGGGAAGAAGTATGGGTTGAACCGATTCCCGATGGACAGGAACGGTGGAGAAAGGGAGTCGTGGCTGCGAAAGTCGGTGAAAGGTCATACGAAGTAAATGTTGGAGGGAAGAAGCTGAGAAGAAACCGAGTACAGCTGAGGAGATGTCCGAGGCGACAGCATGAATCAGGGAGAGAGCGTTATACTGCGTGCGGCAATGAGGCGACATCGGCAGATCCAACAAAGAGGACGCGGAGTGGTAAAGTGTATGGACTATTTAGCAAAGTACAGCAGCAAGAACATGAAAAAAGGGAGGATGTGATGGGAGTATACACTCGAACGAACGTGCGGTGCCAGCCCAGCAAGGAAGCCGTTAGGCTGCCGCAAGGATAGGGGGCAGCTGATAGGACGTTCACACGTTTCTCGCATGCACGCTGATTAACCAACGGTTAGACGCATTGAAGTGAGTTTGTTTGACTGAATCAAAAGAAAATGTCATGCATTCAAAAAGGTCGTTAATTATGGATCCAACTAGCCGTATATACCGATATGTTTCACCCGCCCTCTGCCTGCGTTTTCGCCTGGTCCTTTTGTTTGCAGAATATACGTTTTGTCACTGAAGGACCGACTGTTTACAGTTTCACGCTGAAGGAAGAGCGAACGGAAGAAGCGCTAACATGCAATATGGTTGCTAAATAGTTCAGAGCATAGAAGCTAAGGCGAGGCGACGCGCAGATAATCAAAGTATGCTAGGGTGCTAATGGAATATTACAAATGTAACTGGAGCTGGGAAAAGCCGGTGTGAGAGCTGGACTACAATTGATTAGGTGTTACAGTCAGGTACGTGACAGCTGAGCATCTAACAAGGAGCGGCTGTGCGCTGACCTGAAGAGATAAGGAAGGTCACCAGAAGAGAGTTAAAAAGGTTGCATGAAGAAAGGAAAGCAGACAAGAAGAATGCAAACATACAGTAAGTTGACTGAATGTGTCACATCACCAGAAAAGAGCCAAAAAATGATTGCATGAAGAGTGGACAGAAAACAGGAAAAATGCATACTAAGCTAGACTGAGCCGTAAAAAGCAAATGAGAGAAGTGGACAACAATATAAGCAAGTGTCTTAGACGTTACAGCGAGTAATGGTTAAATGAACTTCCAAATAGGGGCTACGTAGTGGCTGTGCGCAGACATCATAAGATATGAATGATGGCCATAAGAGAGCTAAAAATGTTACATGAAATGATTATGAACGGGCGGAGCCCAAGCGTACATTAAGGTTGTTAGCTACGTCAGAGCATCAGAGGCTAAAGCGAAGCAACGAGCAGATACGCAACTCCTTCTTGTGTGCTAAGGTAGACTGAGGCAGGACTAGCTGGTGAGAGCTGGATTTATACATGGGAAGATGTCACAAATGTTGCAGAGAATAATGAATAAATGTATGTCTAAAATGAGAGACTAAGGAGCAGCTGTGCGCAGACGTGATGAGTCAAGAATGATTGCCAGAAGATAGCTACAAATGTTAGATGAAAGGACATCCAACAGGCGGAGCGTAAGCATACGTTACGTTTGATAACTGCTGAACAGAGACCAGCATTTCCTCAAAATGTTAAAATATCTAGTCAGGATAAGGAATATGACAGGAGAGCTGCTATGAGATGCAGATATGTTACCGTGTGGTCTCCGATGCCTGCTAACAGTCATGAGGTGAGAGGCAGAGCTCCGGGGGGAAAAGTATGGTAACGGCGGTTGAGGACAAGCATTATTTTTCCTTGGAGTTGAGTGAGGTCGGATGGGGAAGGTGCTTATATGTGGTCAGTTTATTTTCCCACAGTTCGCCTTTAAGCCTGTTAATGCTTAACAGAGTAAAAATATGACTGACTGTGAGGTACCTATTAAGTGCTGAACGGAATTGGATTACATTAGCAGATGACCGCACATTATGTGGGAGCCCATTCCATACATAAGCGTATCTGTAGAGATAGAAGTTTCCACGCGTACTACTGTAGGATTTCGGCAGGATAATGCAGTGCGGTCTATTACGAAGAGAATACGAAATGTTGCCCAATGATAGGAAGGGCGTTAGTGAGTTTGCAAGAGGATTATTGATAAGCAGATATAGGAAGATGAGGTTAATTTGCAGCCTGCGCAGCCGTAAAGGCTCTAGCGCGAGTTCGATGCACCGACCGCAATAATTGAGAGTAGAGTGGCCCAGAAGACGTTTGGTAAACGATCGTTGAACCTTCTCAAGGGCTACTCTGTCTCATTTCCTGGAGTTGGTAAACACAATGGAGCAGTATTCTAGCAGAGTTCGGGTCGCAGGTTTTGTATAGAGCAAGCCCAGATTATTGCAGTGCCATGGATTTGAATATGCAGCATATACAGAAGCTTGCTTTTGCGGAGCAATTGCTCACTTGTTCTGCGAAGTTCAAAGAACGGTAATAATATACACCTCGGTCTCGAACTGTGAGGCTATTAACAAGCAGGGTGCCTTGAAGCGCTAACGCTTTAGCCGAAACGATGCATCGGTGTGAGAGGACGTTGAATTTCGCCGGCGAGAATTCCAGATTCTCAGTGTTGCACCAAGCATCCAGGGCCCTTAGGTCGCTTTGAGTTTGGGAAAGACCGGCTTGCATGTTTGATGGATGAATGCAGAACACCATTTTGATGTCATCGGCAAACAGGTAGAACTTGCCATATTGTATTACCTGGAAAACGTCATTGAGATATAGCAAGCATGGTACACTGCCCTGAAAACACCACATGTGACTGGTTTGGGGAGTGATATAGACTCGTCCACCTTTACTGATTGCGTGCGACATGTGAAATAAGATTGGAACCATAATAGCAGTCGGTCTGAGATTCCGTAGGATTCAAGCTTTACTAATAATTCCGCGTGTGGTACTCTGTCAAAAGCTTTTCTCATGTCAAGGAAGATTATGACCAGTGCTTGTTTAGAATCAAGCTATGCAGTCACATTGTTAAGAAACTCAAATTGGCAAGTCTGACAAGCTTTGGACGGTAAAAATCCTTGTTGTTGTCTATTGATAAGGTTGCGACTAAGTAAAAAGTTCAGCGTTTTCCTTAACTATTCATTCCAACACACTCGAGGCAAAAGGCGTGTGACTGATGGGGCGGTAGTTTTCCAGGTTTTGACGGCTACCTTGTTTATGTCTAGGGATAACTATGGAATGCTTCCACGTGTTTGGATACACGCCATTTCATTGAGAGTGTAAAGAAGTTAAGAAGTAGAACAGGAAGGTCCTGGCCGCCGCGTATCAGCAGTGCAGATGGGAGACCATCGGGGCCAGGGTGTAGTGACAGCTTAAGTGATCTAATTACCCGGAGTATAGAACATAGGTCGAAGGTAATTATGTCCAACCAGTCGAGGGTAAGTTTGGGCACAACAGTTGTCAAGGTCAGGTTGATGTCAGTGAAGCAATCGCAGAAGTGGCTATTGAGAATCTGAGATATTTCCTTCGGATCTCTAATTACGGACTCATCAAAGAGTCTTAGAGATGTGATTGATGTTGCTGTACGATTGTTTCTACATTTCAATAGCTGAGTGAGGGACTTGGTTTTATTGTTGCTGTTATAGGCAGCGCGCTCTTCAGCTAGCTTAACCATCACCCGTGAGTGGCTGTTTGACAGGGTTCAGGAGTAAATCTATGTTGTAATTAGACAAAGCGGTTGGAATGATTGGAGATGTTTTCCTTTTTATGGAATTGCGCTGATTCTGCTTATTTGGGTTTCTCCCAGTTGACGTGAGCGCCCTTTGCCATGGCGTCATATCCTGCTTAATCAGTATGGGCCCGAACTTTGCTTGCTGTCTTGTACTTCACTTGTGGTCTAGAAAGCATTTGGCATGAAGTTGGGTGCTGAACTTGAAATCCATGAGGCAGAATCCGCTTATTTTTATTTTTCAGAGGCAGCTGCATAAGCAGCAATCCCGGTTCCTTTTGTTTACACTTAAGTAAGCATGTCACTTTCTCAAGTGATATGTAGTCAGACACACTAAATATGATTGCATTTCGCGTGCGGATGACTCGTCCGTTGACTTCATTGGCAAGTGTGGTGAGCAGTTCTCTTGCTGCGTTAACATATTACACTTTGTCAGAGTTATGTAGATCAGACGACTGCGCCAGCATTGTATTATTTACCAACCATTGCTAAGTATGTTGCAGTTCTGAGTTCCCCGTGTTTAGCTCCTTCTCCATCTCACAATAATACAAGGTCAAGGAAAACTAACTGCATGTCGCACAGGTTCGTGCCGTGAGAAACCTATGCTTAGACTTATGGGGGACTACTTCATTGTATAGCTAACCTAAAAGTATCACTTTACTAGTTTCTCTGTTAAACGGGGTATAATGGATGCGTGGCTTATCGAGTAGAACTTGCAAACAATTTGCATCTATCCGCCTTTCTTACTTAGCTTAATAATAGGGCGGTTTAAAGCATTAGGTTAAGCAGCAAGCAACGTGAATAAGGTACATTTTCAGCAGCATGACAGGAATACCTTCACCAGCATTTATTTTATTAGAATGGGTGACATTCCATATTGACCGGGGTTTAAGTATTCTTGGTTGTTGCTATTAGTAATTGTGTACTTTTGCGGTCAAAATAAACAACGTTCCGTGTTTCCTTAATCATTCTTACCGTCTCGTTGGTCACTGGTTTACTCTCTATACCATGTGACGCCTTGCAATAATCGTTAAACAATGTACACCATATTTGCGAAGCCTCGGTAGTTCTGCCGCTTCCAGTTACTATATTACATAACGTAAGAAGATCCATCAAGGTTCTACGGCGCAACAGACTACTGAGAGCGCGACATTTGTTCCTGCACTCTAGTGATTGACGGATCTGAGTTATCAGAAGTTGTTTGGATTGGTTTAAGGCCAACGCCTTCGCTCTCAGTACGTTGGTGGAAGTTATTACTACAGGATTTTCTCCGCTGTATTGGTATTTACCTAAGTGTTCAACCGTGAAATCTGCACCCTGTGGTCCTCTATTTGCGCACGATACAACAGCAAATAACTCCAGCAGAGATAAAAGCCTGTGCACAATATGTGAGTTGATTCGTCTAGGAGTAAGTAAGAAAGAATTCATTCCCGTTTCTTACTATTAAGAGCATTTAAAATATGGCCCAACTTATAGAGCGTTACGGACGACAACGTACTAGTTTATCATGGTCAATTGTCAGTGTATGTCTGCACTCCAACCATATGGAGCAGTGAACTTCCCTTGATCACTTCTAGGGAACGCATCGGCAACTGCTGCTTTCACTTCCGGGATATTCCAACTGATACCCACATCCAATATAACTTCCTCTCTAGTCGGTGAAGAAAAATGTTGAGTCCGTCCAACCCAATTTATAAGGGCGAGTAGACTTGCATACCATGCTGGTGCGGCCAGTGTAAGCCACTTAACACCCGGCATGTTTAATTCCCCGGCGATCAGATTGCAATCATTAGGGAGATGCAAGACTTGTTCGAATGCCGCCAAGAGCGCATTAACCTTAGCTAATGCACCAACGGGCTCCCTATAGATACAGCCAGGAAACAAATATTGCCCATGCACTTAGGCAGAATCCAAAACTAAATATTCCACTTCAAAAAGGCTTCCAGTCTGAATGGCAACAGCTTAGAAAGCCTCCATTTTATATACATCGCACCCTCCACTTCGCTTGTGTATGCGAAATTTCGAAAAAAGACGGTACCCGTATGGAGAACACTTGTTACAATTATATAGCGCTAACCAAAGATAGCCCTACGTCTGTGGCTGTAAAAATGGTCGGGTCAGAAAGCTTTGCACTCTCTATCTTGAAACTATGCAGTATTGATGGACTGCTGTGGGATGACTGACTATCAAGCCGCCCTGCTTAATGCATACAGACCGTTAATCTGTATTTCCGCAGGTATAATCGCCACCACAGAGCGTCATTATAATTTGCGATTTCAAGCTTTATAGTACTTTGCAACGCATAATATCCACTAGAAGCCGCAAGTTGAGGCTTTTCGACGTAGGACTAATTAAGCCAGGTCGAAGCGTCTTGAGTACCAATAACATTCTTTTAAGGCTTCATGGCGTTTGAGCGCGTTTTTCCTTCAGTCGTTTATTTATTATGGCGTGACACCTAATAAGTACTGGTACTCTTGAGTCACCTGGCTCCTTTTTAGGTGCACCACCTTATTTAGAAGAGATCACGCCAAGGCATACACTTTTGTGTGCTCTTTTAAACTATATTTGCCAGCGAAACAACTGCGTCATTTTTAGTATGGGTAAACCATGACGCTACACGCAGTCACCAAATAACTAGCAAACGACTGCGAATTTTCCCGTTTTCTTTATCATACCAAGCGCTTAATGTTTACCATGACTAGCCTTTTAGCGCTTATCTTATATTCTATAATTAAGTCAAGCACTTTGTTTACCCTTTACCTCAGTTAGCTCAGCGTTTTGGTGCTCAGGGTCACCTATTAATAGGAAACATTAGAGCATATTTTTATTTTACAAAAGGTATTATCCCCACTCGGCTCTATTAAGTCTAGCTTATGTAAAATATTTAACCCATTTATTAACTGTCGCCGAAGATCGTTTTTAACCTGCGCTTACATCTGCTTTCATCGCTATCTTTTCCATGAGCGTGTCACAAATCGGGACGTCTGAGTGTGTGGGAATACGCCGCTGAAAGTGGAAGTAATTACAACAAGCAATTGGCTATAGTACTCTGGCCTGCTCTACAAGGAAATATATATTATAATGCTCTGTGCGTTGGATTCCAAGGAATAACACACAATTGCAAGGAAATATACTGATGAAGTGTGCGCGAATAACAACTGAAGGTCCGACGATGCTATAGGGTTGAAACTATCAAGCTGTAGTAACCCACACTCCGGCATTCAGGAAGTACTAATCCTAATATTGCTTTATTCATGCTAAAGCATGTAAGTATTGTACAACGGGATCTGGTCGCTTGCGGGCACAGCTTCCATCAGATGTCTAGAAATATACGTTTTTTATCTATTTAGTTATGAACGTTGTTCACTGTGCCCATCTATGTCTCTTGGCAGCTGCATAGATGTCACTACTATAAAAGTAGCAGCTGTTGGCTTCACAGGCCTTCTTGACGGGCTTCCTAAGCTTATGAAGGTCCCACCACAGCGGCCCCCAAGCGGCTACCAGCAACGCAGCTACTGCATGCACTGCTCGCTTTTAACAGGAGTATTGATTAAGGGCATAAATTTTCCATGGCGGACGTTGTTATCACTACAGGCGAAGCCACTAACGTGGTTATATTGGTGTTTCAATATGTATGCATGGGATAGCTTTTTCAATGCCATATACTCAACGTATACGCAGGTCACATTGCCTTTCATTTTTGGGTCATTGCATGCCAATGTTTGACATCCCTTTCGCTGAATAACCACTAGCATATGGTAAAGACAACCAAACATGGCATCAACTGCAGCGCGGACATCTTTACCGATTCCAAATAAACCCGTTCACATGGGAAGCCATTTCTGCGCCCTGGAGCCACAACGCGCATGCACTGATGGACGGTTTATTTCCTCCTTGGCTACAAACACACATGAAAACGGTATGCGTAGACGTAACGCAAGGTTGAGGCACATATTCAAGTTGTACCGAGGTTATGCGCATCCAGGTAGTCAAAGTGGATTTAGGAGAGGAGTATCTAGAAACAACAAAAACAGTGGGTTTGACAGGAAACACCTGATTACTTAACATGGTCGTGTCACCTTGCAACCTGTGAGTAGGGTGCGTATGGACGCGTTCGACATAGAGAAGGCCAAGACCAAAGGTGAGGACATTGGGGTTAGACCAGCTCACTTGAAGTAGCTTCCCGAAATGCGATGGCATCTATTGCTGAAACACAGTACTGCTGCTATCCGCTGGCTTGAGGAGAAGCGGAAGATGTACAACACATCAATAGCCGTTGACTGCTTGAAGGCCTGTGCCAGAGGTGAGGCAAGACTTCTGCAATGTTGTATGCATGATGTTAGTCGCCACCCATGTAAGTTAAGTAGAGCAGTATCCAAAATGTATGGTACCTGGTTACATGATAAGAAATGTTTGACGGAATTGGGTAGTGGCAGTATAGGAGCCTGATTCTTTAATGGGTTATGGCGTTTAGACAATGCACAAATAGTCCGGACCTTGCGAGCGAGCGTGTATATCTCTCGTAACCCGAAAAAGCATGAACACTGCGTAATGGTTTGAGCCCCGTAAATAAATGGGCGGCAAGTACTCCGAGACAGGGATGCAATGTGCATACTTGCACTTGATGTGGACCTGCACACTAAGCGACTTGAAAAAGACAACACTTTTCACATTTTCTTTATTGCTATATGCAGGGTGACACTGGCAATGCACAGACACAGCGTGGCATCTACGTTGGCTGACGAAAAGCTATATCACGGGAGGCCAATCACTTACAAGATTTAATATGACGACAAAACCATTAAGTAAGTGGGTAGACTATGGCACTGGGAAGCCACTGACTAAGTCCATGCATGTAGACTTGGCTTCAGAAGACAAGAACAGGAGGTATCGCTTTGCAAGTGCACTTCAGCTACTGAAATATGATCCCAGCACCGAGGTGCCAACCAAGGTCAACATGGTTGGCTTAGACCCAGAAAGAAAGTAAAGCAAAAGAAAGGCTAGAAGGGCATTAACTTCACTACGGCGAAACAGAAATAAACAACTGGATGCCAGCAATGTAACGCAAGTACGCCACTGACTGCTCCACGCCTGATACGGTCCGCAACCATAGATGTAAAACACGTCGAGGCCCAGCGCAATGAAGCAGGCACGCGGCAGACCGATTGTGTCCTGTCAATAGTTTTATGCCTGCATGCCACCTCATGGACTACCAGCCATGTGGTTTTGCCCAAATAGGATCAGCCGCGGTGTATAAGGCCCGCTGAAGAAACCGGTCAAATGATATATGGAGTAGGTGGGCCAGCAAACGTCAGCGAGTCGGAATCAGTAAGCAATCCTGGGAGAAACAAGAAGGCTTGTTGCCAAAATATAATTGGAAGAATGCACAAATGCTCACCGGATGTTCCAACCAGAGTTTAGCAATATTAACCAAGAAATGAATAAAAAAGATAGGTATGGTACAACACTGGCTAGATGCTGCTCCCGTAAGGGAACAGAACAATGTTTATTCCTATGCTCTTGCATAATGGTAGAAAAAGTGTGAGGATATGTTCCACGTTATCAATTACAACTGCGCCGGAATGGTTAGGTGTGTAACTGAGGGGTAGTACGTCCCCAACTTGAACTTCTTCTGGCTCCTACATGCGGTATTAAGCTCCTTGTTTTTACTTCTTGTGAAAACTGCGCAGAGCCGTAGTTATGTTTTCCCTGGAAACAGGATCCAATGCACCACGACTTCACTACAAATATTTGCACTATTTCGGCCCACTCAGTCGTCACATTATTGGTGTGCAACTGGAAAGAAATAAGAGCGGCGGATTTAAAAGGAACATGAAAAAGTTAAAAATATAAGCTCTAGAAATGCAAATACAAATGAAACGCCATTGTTAATAGACAAACTAAGGCGGCGTACTTTACCAGAACAATACAAATTAACAACAAAGTAACTAAAAGCTTTTACGCTTGCAATAATTCTAGGTCAATCACCATTTTACTGGCGGTTAATTCGACCGGATTCCTTGATATTCTTTATGAACTTGGACGCTGGCCAAAGCCGACTTTAGGCGGAACATGACAGGTCGAGACTTAAGGTAACGGTATCGCATGCAATTGGGATCTAGCAGGTTATCCGCCGATCCACATGGTTGTCAAGTCGCATGCAGGAAACAGCGACAGTGAACCTTAAATGACTGCCGGAACTGATTATTCTAGAGAAAGCACCATCCACCATATTAGTTTTGTGGACTGTAGGCACTTTGGGCTTGGTCGGCATATCATGCTTATCCGTAAAACTGCACCTGAGTGGAGGTCCTCCAGTAACCCATTTTTCATCTATAAATAAATGAGTTTTTATTCTCGTGCAATGCGGGACACCCCTATGTGTGCAGGATCAGGTTGAAGGTAAACTAAATGTCGGAGAAGGTATAAAAGCTGGTGCAAGTTAGCCATGAACCTTTAATCTGGGAGTTCATGCTTGTAGGCGGGAGCGCATGTGTTTAGCTGTTATACTAGTTTGCATATGTGCCACTGCAAATGCAATTGCTCGCGTGGATAATGTGAGAAGGGTTAATTGACGTCCGTGGGGGGCGTGTGGTTAGTTGGACAATCTTGGGGCAGTGAATTTAGTTAGAGACACGTCAAATCCGCCTCTTCACAGTGCCGTTAAACAGACATCACTGGCTTTTTATAGGGTGAACGCTTGCCAGGCGAACCCACCATCTCCTGGAGCACTGTCGCCAAACATTTGCTGTAACGGTGTAAACACAAACCACCCAGCTGGTACCAAGAAGAGTTATATTTTCTCTGTCGATTAAGCAACCTGAGATTGCTGCTAAGACGTAACGAGTGATTGGACGCTCGACAGGCGGGATCACACGTTAGTAGTTATGAATTGATTCGAATAGGTTGTGGTAATCAATTGTTTTGGGGTCGTTTTTGCAGGCAGGCCATGGCTGATCCAAACCTCTGCTTAAAGGCATCCAGATCCAGTTGTCCAGTTTTAGTAGGCCAGGAAGAGAGTGAGGGTGTTGATGGTGGTCTGGTAAGACCCACTTTGTCTTCATATGTTCAATAAGTCGCAGTCCCGCATTTCAGGTGGGATATGTGTTAAGTTTCTGTTGATATTTTCAGACCTCGAGAAAGAGAATGGTAAAGAAAAGGAAAGCAGCGGAGACTACCAAGGAGACTTGTGACATCATGTGTTGTGTATGTAAAAGTCATATATATTACAACGTGGTGCAAAGGATACATGAAGAGCAAAGAAAATATTTCGTATTTCGTGTTCTGCAACCATCTAAAGAACCTAGGCGGACGAAGGTTGCTTGCTAACTAGAAGCAGGAATGACAGGATGAGTGAGGACAAAGGGAAAAAGGTGGCACGCGAAAGTAAAAATGGAAAAATTAAACAGGGAAATAGGATAAATTTATATGTACTAGTTGCATTGAAATTAATTTTCAAGGGGGTAGTGTCTATAGCAAGGTTTTTAACACCGGCAAGTTACAACCTCAACGTAGCGGGTAGAGAAAGAAGGTTGCAAACAGTGCTTTGAAACTCAAGATCAGCAACCACATTCTACGGAGGAGCAACAGACAGTATAAAGGTAGATGAGAGGGGTCATATAGCTAGGCACAGAGCGGCGCTTGTAGCTCAATAGTCTTAGAGCAGACAGTAGGGAAGAGCAGCAGGTCCTACTGAGTTAATCCAAGCCGGCATGCATAGATTCATAGGTCAGGGTGAGGCCAGCTCGAGAACAGAGTAATCAGGCAGGTTAACCTAGGTTCAGGATGACAGGGCTTAGTAAGTTAGTGTGAAAATAGGTTAACCTGCTTAAGCTTAAAAAAGAATTAACACGGTGAATCTACTGTAAACCAGGTTTTTATGCTTCAAGTGTCTAAGCGAAGTAAGCAAACAGCAAAGAGAGGTTAGGCAATGCAAGGCGGAACATCAGGCAGACAACAAGCAAGCCAGCAAATAGAAGCGCTTATGCGGCCCATCGGAAGTAAGGGCGACAATTGCGGACACAAGCAGAGATACAGGATACAAAATCGGAGGCAAACTTTATGCAAATCCACATCCGGAGGTCAAGGTGAAGAATGGTGTGATGAACCAGAAGTAACCGAGCCAATTCAAGGCGGCAAGCATGAATTCAAACGGTCAGGGTGAGAAGGGATCAAGAACAGAGTGCTCAGGCGGGTTAGCCTAGGCTGAGGATGATAGGGCTTAGAAAGTTAATGTGAAAGAGCACTAGGCTGATTAAGATTAGCAAACGGACTCCCACGTCTGAATCTACTGTATACCAGACTATTAATCCTCAATTTGCTAAGCAACGAGAGGACACAGCAAAGACAGGTGAGGCAATGAAAGACGAACGCATTAGACATAAAACTAGGAAGCCAGCTGACGTGAGAGTTGGATAGTTGATTCAAACAAATAATCGTAGCGGATAATTTGAGGAGGACCAAACATCATAGCAAGGGAAGATAAAAGGATCAGTGGAAGTGCCAAACATGAGTCAGTATATGTCAGTTGCTTAGCCACCGTGTGTAAACTGGTGAGAGAGTTCAGACGTGACTGGATTAGGTAACTAGAAGTGACTATGAGGTATAGCGAATTGGAGGTGAAATTTGAGGACGCAAGCAGAGATTCAGGATACAAAATCTGAGTCAAAGTTTAGGAAAAGCCACATCCGGAGTTCATTGTGAAGAATGATTTGTTGAATCAGCCGTTACTGGACTAATCCAAGGCGTCATGCATAGGTTCAGAAGGTCAGGGTACGGCAAGATTACGAACAGGGTAATCAAGCTGGTTAGCATAGGCTCAGGATGATAGAGCATAGCAAGGTATTGTGAAAAAGCATTATCCCGGTTAAGGTTAGAAAACAAATTACCCTGTTTGAATCTGCTGCAAACCGGGCTATTAATCCTCAATGGTCTAAGAGGGGTAAGGAAACAGCCAAGACAGGTGAGACAATGCGAGAGGAAGGCATCAGGCGGCGAACAGGCAAGCCAGGTGTGGTAAGCTTTGGATGTTTGTCTTAAACAAATAACCGTGTCATCCCATTGAAATTGATTAGGGGAATTTGGGAAAGACAACAATCAAGGCAGGGGAAGGTAAAAGGATCGGTGGAAGTGCTAATCGTGTGTCAGCATGCCTCAGGCGCCTAGAAGCTAGCAGAAAACTAGCCAGACTGTTCAGCCGAGACTAGATTAGGCGGCAAGCGGAGACTATTCTAAACTGCAAAAGTGGGGTGACATTTAATGATTCGCGCAGAGATACAGGACACAAATTCTGAGGCAAGGTTTAGAAAAAGCCCCATACGGAGTTCAAAAAGACGATGGGTGTGATGAATCAGGTGTTACTGAGCTAATCCAAGGCGGCATGCATAGATTCATGAGGTCGGAGTGAACTATGAAACAATGGTGTATTACGCGCTAACGAGCATTGCTTAACAAGTCGCGGGGGTGGAAATTATTTCGAAAAGTACATCGCATGCTAAAGTGAAAAGCTGTTTATTGAGCCTACTATAGGCTTATGTAGAATAGCGGAGATGTTTGCGTATTATAGGTTTAACTCCACAAATCCATTGGTTGCGAGTTTGGCAAGCCACCGTTTGTCTGCGTTTTATAGCCCCGAGCTAACAAGTCCTAAAAAGTGATGTAAATGAGACAGTGACCATCCACTCGTTTTTAAATATCGCCAGCATGGGAGCAGAGACGAGATAATTAGGGAGAACGTTCCAAGGCTGTCACACGCGAAGGGCAAAGAAAGTTCTAGGGCATTCAAGCCGGCCATACTGAACTGCTCGTTCCCGAAAATGATCACTTTGGTTAGTTTTGTGGTTCAATTCTAGCAGCGGACGGCAAGTGTGGTTTGGGTTCTTCAGAGTTTGGCAAACCATTATGTGATCCTCCCGAAAAAGCCGGTATTGGCTGCTGTACATTCTTAGGGCTTTCAGTCTAAGCTGATAAGGCAGATTAAAGAGCCCCTGACGTTCTTGGTTGCACTTTCTTCCAAAAGCCTCCAGAGCAACAAGATCCTGTTTCTGCCAAGGCTGGCACGCCTGAATAGCATGAGAAGGTGGCTATATATAGTGCGTGTTGCTCCGTTCATGCCACTTATCCATCGGGAATCCATGGTCGGAGTGGACGTTGGGGCGGTAAACAACAGCTGCGTGACATGCGTCGTTGAGCCTCAGTCGCAGACGGCACCAGCGTGAGTCGGTAACGTGTTTCCAAATCATCAACTATGGTACGTTGGAGATCGCTGCGGTAGTAGAGCAGGACCCGACCTCCTCTGCTGGGGCGGTCGTTCTGGCTGCGTGAGGTTCCGGCCATCTCAATCTCAACATCAGTCACCTCTTGGTGTAGCCAAATTTTCGTTAGAGAAATTAGGTCCCAGGCATGCGCCACCTGACGTAGTCGAATTTCGGTAAGTGTACTGAGCAGCCTTTGAGCGTTACTGTACATACATGAAACTTTCTCAGACTTAAGCGACTTTTCGCAGGTTGCACAACTCCTACGTTACCTTTCGCCGACCAGTGAGTGGCCGGCGACGAATCAAGTTTTCGACGTGTACTTGGTGCAGGGTTTAATAGCTTATTCATCTTCCGTGTCGTTAGGCCCGTGTCTAAACTTCGATGTAAAGTGTAAGGTGTCTGGTCAATCTCCTTTTCTACCGGTTTTATAGGCTCATTCGACCCACCGCTGGTGCGTTCATATTTCCTAGGTCCCAACGCGTTTGGTTCTTTGAGTGACATACCATCTCCAGAAGACATATCGCTGATTGTCTTCGGCCGAACCACAGATGATAGCCTGCAACGGAACATGTACCAATATTTTAGCATCCGTGCTACCATACGTTTGGACTGAACGACCACCTTCAAGCCTCTCGGGCCACTTCCTTTACAGCTAAGTGGGGTACGCGGCCGTGACACTGATTTCGATAACACCTCATCCAAGCAGAGTGTTTCACGAATATAACGCCACTGTACTTTGTCATAGGTTGGTACTTCATAAGCATCACATGCTTCGGTTTCAGGAACCCTGTGAAGAACTATGCTTCTGGTTGTAGTTTCCTTCCGGTAGTCCCCTAAGTTGCAGTTAACTTGAGAAGGCCCGCCACAAGGGATGCCTGAAAAGATACGGATTGAGCAGTGTTCATTTCTGAGACTACCTGTCGACAGTAGTACTGATTCTACTTCAGAGATGGAGCTCAGCACAAAGCGCAGAAGTCTTCACTCTCCGAAATGCTTGGAGTTAGGGTGTGGTGTAATACGCACTACGTGTACAGGTTTCAATACAACTCCGATGCGGTTACCAATACTGTCCAACTAGTTGAGGTCATCCAACTGCCTGCCTCTTATTGACGTGCACTCGTATCCTGGGATATTGGAGCAGAGTACGCTCAGTACAGGTAGCTGTTGCTTTACAACTTCCGGAAGGTGATCCACATAGGTATTTGACTGGGGCACACTGGGCGTCGCGCTCGTTGAGCAAACGTTACATACCATTTGCATGACTCACCCCCGATGGTTAAATGTAAATAAACAAATAAATAGTTAATTTCGTCATTACGAGGCACACCATCAAGGGCGTGATCATGGTATTACAGACATGTATGATCGGCAATTGCACAAGTTAGTACATGCTGATCAATAACATAGGAATTTGTGTGTGTTGAGATGCAAAGCTATGGTTAACTGTGTATTTGGAAGGGGACATGTTGTGTGAGTAGGTAAATGTGACTATGTGTGCTTTTGTTCGTTGTGTTCGCCATCAAAAGGGGGAATCAATGGAACGCTTTCAATCGGATGACGTTCGTGATGTGTGAATGATCCTCCGGAAAAGGGAAGAGGCAATGACTTTATTTAGTGTCAAATCACATCCGCCACGTCACAGCGTTGTTAAAAGGATGCCTGTGGTTGTTTATAGGGAGAACGCTTGCCAGGCAAAATCCCACCACATCCTGGTACACTGCTGACGAACCATTTGCTGGAACGGGATTTGCCCAAACCACCCAGCTGGCACCACGAAGAGGTTATTTGGTTGTTCTGGCGTTACTGAGCTAATACAAGTAGGTGTGCAAAGGTCCATAAGGTCAGGTGAGGCAAAATCAAGAGCGGAATAATTGGGCAGGATAGCGAGGCTCGGGACGTTAGGGTTTAGTTAGGGCGAAACATCCTTAGCCTGGTTAAGGTTAGGCACGATACCATGGGTAAATCTGCTATAACCAGGCTTTTAAGCCTCAATAGTCTTGTCGCGGTAAAGAAACTTCAGAGACAAGTTAGGCAATACGAGACGAACGCAACAGGCAAACAACAGGCAATCCAGGTGAGGTGAGACTGGGATAAGCGGCTCAAACTAGTAGGTGTACGATCGCATTGAAAGGGCTTTTGAAGAGCAAGTAAGGAGGAGCAGCAATCAGAGCAGGGAGTAATGACAAGACCAGAGCAAGTGCCAAAGATTTGTCAGTATACCTCAGTCGCCTAGCGGCTGTCAGTAAACAAGCGAGACAACTCAGACGAGGCTGGAGTAGGCGGAAAGCAGAGACCATGCTGCCCAGCAGATGTGGGGTGATATTTGGGAAAGCAAACGGAGATACAGGACACAAAATCTGAGACAACGTTTATGAAATGCCGCACACGGATGCCAAGTAAACGGCAGGCGTGATGAATCAGGTGTTATGGAGCTAATCCAAGGCAGTGTGTGTAGATTCATAGGCCAGGGTGAGGACCGATCACGAACAGTATGGGCAGGCAGGTTAGCAGAGGCTCACAATGAGAGGGCTTGGAAAGTAAGTGGAACAGCGTATTAGCCGGGTTATGGTTAAACGAAACTCACCCCAAGTGACTCTGCGGTAACCAGCCTATTATTCCTCAACGGTCTAAGCAAGGTAAGGAAACTGCAAACAAAGGTGATGCGATGCGCAACTAACACAATAGGCAGACAACAAACCAGCCAACTGAGATGAGAGTTGTATTAGGGTCTCGAACAAATAAACGTATCATCGGATGGAAATAGCTTAATAGAAAAAAGTAGGAAAAAGTAGCAATCAAAGCAAAGGCATATGAAAGTTCACTGTAAGTGCCACACATGACCAAGTATACCACAGTCGCCTAGCAGCTGTCAGAATACAGGTGAGAGAGCTCAGACGATACTGCATTAAGCAGAAAGAATAAACTATCCGGCCCAGCAGGTGTGGGGATGACAGTTGAGGACGCAAGCAGAGATAGGGATATAATCTCTAACATTTTCAGGAAGAGCAATTTACGCAGTTATGGTAGATTGAAGGTACATTGTATCTGCCGAAACTAACGCGCTTTTGTCTAAGTAGTCTGAAAGCAGTCAGATATTATTAGGTGCGTCAGCCTACTCCGGGGCTGGACCAAGGTGGCAAGCAGAGATTCAGGTGTCAGGGTGAGGTGAGATCAAGCAGGGAATACTCAGACAGTTACGCAAATTTACTGGATGGTAAGGCCCGGAGGGGTGACAAAGAAAGAACCGCAAGCCAGGTTAAGGGTAGAAGAAAACATAAATAAGTAAATAAATAATAAAAATAATAAGAATAAATTTTAAATAAAATAAATAAAAATATATAATTAATTAATTAGTTTTTAATAAATAATAATTATAATTTTAAATAATAACAATAAATAATTTTTGCGGCACAATAGCGGAGGTGTTTTCCCACCTCTAGCTGATGTGTATAATGAATGATGAATGAATGAAATAAATAATTTAAGCTCGAAATTTTTGAGGCACGCCGAATCAGAGATGATCAACGTTTACAAGCAATTATGCTTCACTACAAACAAGTTGCGATGTATGTTATCGGCGGTAAACCGAAAGCTGTACAGGCTTTGGAAATTGTAAAAGTAATCATGAGGAATAAAGTGGTCAATGAAAGATGCTACTTTGGGTTCACACGTATGTACTGCAAACTGTCAGGGCACTATAAGTGCAAGGACAACCGTAGATGTAGACAGAGAGTATCATGTGCTTGTACGCGTCAAGAAGCTATGACATTGTGACTCTAGTCGACTTGTCAATAGGTAATTGTGGGCAGTGGCTTTATTCAATGAAAAGTCACAGTCGTCACATTGCAGCGTTGTTAAACGGATGTTTGTGAAATATTATGGGGGAAGGCTTGCCCGTCGAAAACCCACCACGTCCTGGAACATTGTCGTAAATGCTTTTGTACACTAATGTACAACTGGCGAAGCAGCTTGCCGACTGAGTTCACACTCGGTTATTAGCAGTAAAATGACATCCAATTTTCTCTTTTAGCGGATCAGATAGCTTGGTCATGGCCGCCATAATCGCTGAGGCAAATCGAGTATGGGTGAGTAACAAGAGTGGTCTTTTTAAGCGTCAGGATGAGAGAAAACGTCAGTTTCTTGTGTCTGGATTTTTCAGGTCATGTATCCTTTCCGGAATTATGAGGGCATCCTGTCCAGCTATCAGTATTGGGCAACGGCCGTGGTAGTGAGTGCAGTTGTATCCCTTTGGTGCACAGACATGTTCTTTGTAGGTCCTTGTGGGTTATTATGCCCTGCCCCGAGCGTAAACTGTTTCTCAGTCAAATCCCAATTCGCCAAGAATTTCCGAACCTCGGAGAAAAGGGAAAATAAGGGACAAACTAGGATGCAAAGAACAGGCGTTGAACCAAACATTGTTAACGGCCTATATCATAATATTTAGAGTGGAGACAAAATGATGTACAATGTGCAACAATGATTGTGCTGAAAGTATCTTTTGAACGTTCTACGAAATGCAATGGCCGTATAGTTAGATTGCTACCATTTAAATAAAGAACAGCGCGTTGCGCCAGTAAGAAAAATACGTGGCAGCGCTTTACTATGATGAACTTATTGCGGGCAAAGCCAGAAAGTAGAGTGCAAAACCGGCGGCGATTGAACGGTGACTGAACAGCTGGTAGCTAGCGTAACTTGATAGGGAGCGAAGAATAAGTAAGTAGAGCTATGAATAGGTTGTGCCGAGGGAGATTCAAAGCGCGGTTGCTGGCAAAGCAGCGGAAAGATAGAACTCAAGCGCGGAGTGAAAATGTTCTTTGAATATAGACAGAAAGAGGACTAGTCGAGAAAGGCTTGATCGATAAAAGTGCAGTAATAAAGCTCAAGTAAGGGAAAGCAAACCTGCGGAACAAATGTATATGCAGCGTCGCGCGGAGAAATGAGGCATTCTAAGGTGCTAAAGGATTGGTACTTAGGTATGCGAATCTAGGAGACGTCGGTGAGGATGTCGCAGACATAGCAGCGAGTGAGTGATAACTGAACATCTAGAAATCAGGGGCTAATGGGCGTTTGTGTGCTGACCAGATGAGGGGATTGGTGAACTAAAAAGCCAAGAAAGGTTACTTGGCGAAAGGGCAGCGAACAGTCGGAATACAAGTTTACATTAAGGTTGCTAAGGATATCGGAGCATGAGGCCTTAGTGCAGCAGCGCACAGAAAATCAAGTCATGTTAAGGTGTTAAGCTATAGTATTAAGCAGGATAGATCCAGCGAATGCTAGTCCAAGAGCTGGAGTAGTGCAGGCAAAAATATCTAAAACATTACAGCGAGTAAGGAATAGATGAAGATCAAGAAAGGTGAGACAAAATAGCGGCTGTGCGCAGACCACTTGGAGTAAGTTCACTGGACAGAAGTGTGCTAAGTAAGGTTTCATGATGAAAGAACAGCGAACAAAAGGAGCGCAAGTATACAATAAGGTTAAATATATAAATAAAGAGGTATATTTCTAGCTTGGCTAGAGGCTGCACCCTTAAGGGTTTGGATCAAGTTTTACATTAATCCTTTGCTCTTGCACGGTATTGGGTAAAATACGAGTATATGTTCCTAGTTGGCAATTACAAATGCTTTGGCATTGTTTGGTGTACAAGTGATGGAGCCGTAAGCGCTCAAGTTGAAATCCTTCTGGTTCCTTCGGGCGATATTGAGCTCCTTGTTTTTTGTTGTGACAGTTGCGCAGAGCCGTAGTTGTGCCGGTTTTCTTTGGAACATGATCCAATTCACCGCATTTTCACCTCACATTCATTGAACTTATTTGGACCGCTCAGTCGCCACAATTATTGGTGCGCACACTGAAAAAATAAAAGTGGTAAAAGTATAAGGGATACGAAAAGTTAACATCTGACTGAGAAATGCAACTGAAAATAAAATGGATTGGTTAAGAGACATACTAAGACTGCGTGCTTCACTAGAAAAATACAAATTAACAAAAACTATAGTCAAAACTTGCTTGCGCTGATATTCATTTCTGGTGCGGAATTTCAACCTGTGTAAAACTCAGAAAAAGGCGAAACATGCTTTAAGGCTGGAATATTGCTTAAAGTAGCAAAATTGCAGGCTGCTCAGGGCGCCCTAACCGGTGCTTACGGTAAAAGTAAAAACAATGCAATAGATGCGGTAGTTTGCAAGTTATTCGCAATCGAATGGTTGTTTACGCATAACGCCGTTATTTTTCGCTAAAAATGGCTTTCTGCTTTGCAAGCAGGTCAGTCCCCTTCTCTTCGACTTCTGTGACGTTGCCGGCCATTGTTCCGAAGACTGAAGGCTCTGTCAACATTACCTCGAGGGCCACGTAAACTGTCGCATTTCTTATTCCTAAACCTTTACTCTGTAATCTGTCCTCTTCTTATCGCGCTGTCTTTATCTCTTGTTCAACCGGAGAGCGATCTCTCAGTGCCCTGCCCTATTCTCCTCTTTGACTATTGAAATGCAGTTCCAGGCTCTGCATCACCAACACACAAGTTCCCTCATATTGCGAACCTGCCTGACTTGCATGCCTTATATTCATATAACCTCTTCCATCCCAAACCTGTCCAGCTCTGCTGACACTTTATTTATCTTCCCACCTTAACTGTAAGACTCATTCTCAATGTGCCGACTAATCCAGCCTCGGCTGATCGGTCCCTTGCTCTCCGAGTTCTCTCAGACTGCTGTGACGTTACTGGCATTCATTCGGAAGACCGAACGCTCTGTCCCCAATACGTCGTCAGCCTCATGGACTTTTCCACACCTTATAAGTAAACCTTTTTATATCCGGACCGTCTCTACTTCTTATGCTTTTATTTCTTCTTTAATCGGACTGCCAACTTTCAGTAAGCTGTATTAACTTTGTCTCATCTGACTGGTCTGCTCCTCTGACCTTTTCCAGACCAGCAACATTTAAACGGTCTAGGCTCTGTAGACTCAGCGCTACGTCTCGCTTACGTTGACAGCCTGCTAGAGTTGTTCACCCTTTATTAATATAGACACTTCCATCTGTAACCTGTACACTCAATCCTTCTTCAATCGGACTGCCAACTCTCAATGCCCTGCAATAACCTAGCCTCATCTGACCGGTCTGCTTCTTTGACCTTTTCCAGACCAGCAACGTTTAAACGGTCTAGGCTCCGTAGACTCAAAGATATGTCTCGCTTACGTCGACAGCCTGCTAGACTTGTTCACCCTTTTTTATACAGGCACCTCCAGCTCTAACCTGTCCACCTCTCCACCCACTCCATTTGCCCTCCAAAATTAGCTGTTTAGCTCAATCTCGTTTCGCCGACCAATCCTGACTCGTCTGTCTCCTGCTCTCCGACTTCTCTCAGACTGCTGTGACATTCCTGGCCATCGTTTAGATGACTGAGCGCCGTCTGTATTCAATCATTCTTCAATCGGACCGCCAACTCTCAGCGCCCTGCCCTAATTTAGCCTAAGCTCATCAGCCAAATACTCTGGGACTACCAACAAGCTATCAGGATGATAGCGGTCTAAGCTCGGTCGATTCATAGCAGTGGCTCCCTCACCTCAACAGCCTGCTGGACTTGTCCGCCCTATGTTAATATAACCACTTCTAGCTCTAACCAGTCCAATGCTACTGACCTCACTTATCTTCCCAAATGAACTATACCACTCAATCACAATGCGCCGACTAATCCAGTTTCGTCTGATCGGTCTCCTCCTCTCCGACCTCTGTGTCGTTGCCGGTCATGGCTCGGAAGACTGAACGCTCTGTCACCATTGCCTCGTGAGCCACGTTAACTGTTGCATTTCTTATCCGTAAACGCTTTCTCCTGACTCTATCCTTTCCTTATCGCGCTGTCTTTATCTCTTCTTCAACCGGAGAGCGATCCCTCAGTGCCCTGCCTTATTCTCCTCTTTGACTGCTTCCTGACTAGCGAAATGCAGTTTAGGCGCTGCAACACCAACACAACTTCTCTCACATTGCGAGCCTGCGTGACTTGCATACCTTATATTCATGTAACCTCTGGCATCCCAAACCTGTCCATCTCTGCTGACACCTTATTTATCTTCCCACCTTAACTGTACGACTTATTCTCAATGTGCCGACTAACCCAGTCTCGTCTGATCGGTCCCTTGCTCTCTGAGTTCTCTCAGCCTGCTGTGACGTCACCGGAATTTGTTGGGAAGACCGAACGCTCTGTCCCCATTATCTCGTGAGCCCCATGGACTTTTCCCCACTTTATAAGTAAACCTCTTTCTATCCGGACCGTCTCCTCACCTTATGGCGTTCTCTGCTTTCATTTCTTCTTTACTCGGAATGCCAACTCTTAGTACCCTGCAATAACCTAGTCTCACCTGACCAGTCTGCTCCTTTGACCCTTTCCAGACCAGCAAGATTTATCTATCTAGGCTCTGTAGACTCAAGGCTACGTCTCGCTTACGTTGACAGCCTGCTAGAGTTGTTCACCCTTTATTAATATAGACACTTCCATCAGTAACCTGTACACTCAATCCTTCTTCAATCGGACGGCGAGCGCTCAGTGTCCTGCCCTAATTTATCATCATCTGATCAGTCAAATTCTCTGGAACTACTACCAGGCCTCCGAATGTGTCGACTAATCCAGCCTCGTCTGTTCAGGCTCCGACTCTCAGTTCTCTTAGACCACCGGGATATTACCGGTGATCGTTCAGAACTGAACGATTCATACTCCTTCGCAAGAGAGCGTCGTCGGCTTCTCCACACTGTAGCATTAAACCTTTTTCTTCCTGACTGTCATCTAGCTGCGATGTTTGTCTTCAGTCGGGCAGCGAAGTCTCAGTGCTCTTCCTTAACGTAGCCTCATCTGACTAGTCTGCTTCTCTGTGACCTCTTCCAGACCAACGGGAGATTAAAGGTCTAGCCTCTGCAGACCCAACGCAGCTTTTATCCCCTCAAGAATCTGCTGAACTTGCTCCTCCAAAGTCAAAACAGCCTCTTCCCTTTCTCCCCTACCCCTTACTGCTGATCCACTCTATTTTCTTTCCATTTTATCTGTCCGACTCCATCGCAATGCACCGACTAATAAGTGTCATCTGATCGGTCTCCCTCACTTCGTGAAGCTTGCCTGACGTAATCACGCCTGTATAATATAGCCTCTTTGATATTTAACCCGTCAATTTCCATTCCCCCCACAGATGTTCACATCACAAGTGTACGACCCAATCTCCGTTTGCCGACAAAACTATTCTTATCTGAACGGTCTTTTACACGCCAGTTACTTCTAGATGGCAGTGCCATTTCCGACCACGGTCTGACAGCGACTTCGCTCTCTTCCACTTACGTCTAGACTCTTGTTGCCTTTATTTTCCTCTTATCCATGGCCTCCTCTGTCATTGCGCTCCAGTTTTCTTCCCACGGCTTACACTCATTGTGCCAAACCAAGTTATCCCCCGGCGTATGGTCTCCTCCGCTCCGACCTCGCTGCTGATTACTGGCGGCACTCGAACCATTGCTAAGTGTTTCCTGACTATTACTATCATTATTATGCTCACTTACCTCTCTTCATATGCCTCTGCCCTTTATTTCATGTTCGCATCTGCCTATTAGTGTGACCGTACGTGGGATAACGACTCCCAATGCACTGCAGTTTTGGCCCACTGTGACCCTTTTCTCTAGATTCTGACGGCCTTTGGACTACGGAATTGTGAGTGCATTGGCGTAATTCCTCTTCGCACTGCCGTCCGCATTCATCCGCTCCTAGCTGATTCTTTGAATTTCCTTTTCCTCTTGGAACATTGCTTTACCTAGGTTGCTCCCGCATTCGGTCTCACCTAAGATGCCTCTCGCATTCGGATTGCTGTCATCATCATCGGTTTACATGTTTCTCTCCAACAATCGTATTCTTCGCTCAACTTGTGTGAACACGCTTTATTATATCGATCTCTTGATCCTGCGCGTGCAGAACCTTCTTCCTACCTAGTACTTGTAGTCTGAGTCACACCAGGGACGTGATGTAAAGAACGCGCTTGCAAATCATTTATACTAAACAAAATTACATAAGTTGTAATGTATCATAGGCACCGCTACGCGCCACCAGTCTGTGTTAGTGCTTCTTGATTCATTGCCGTCTTTCTGTTTGGCTGCCTCTTGTCCGTTGCCCGTTTTTTCCCGAGATTTCCACAGTTACCTTCGCCAAAACAAGGTTTATCCACTGGGATTGGTCGACCCATCCTCAATAGCCAGCTGGTATAAACGCTTGATCCTTCCTCCGGGAGATGAAGAACCCACACATCGTTCCAAATGGAGCTCTTTCCGCCATTCTGGAGACGATACCTTTACGGGGTCTAAACAACTGGGTTTAGCTCGCCTCGTACTCACAGTAGAACAATTTACTCACCTGGAACAATATATTATCATGGATCCTCTGTTCCACAACCGAAGACAAACAATTCTGGCGTGATTACTTTCATTGCCTCAAACACTCCGATTCTCCAGTCACCTGGAGCTTTTCAGACGTCATTTCCCGGACAGCGTTGCGGTCGTATAAGTGACGTTTCCGATGGCCATCCATGGAGTTTTTACTTGGCCATGGAGACAAGCACACTTACATTTGAAGGAATTCCGAATCCACTTTGTGGAGAATGTCATTTTCGCCTGCTTAGACATATTCAGCCACAAAAACCACTGCACTCACCGTCCGCATGACATGGCCAGCGTAGATAGCTGGACAATGTTTGCGAGCAGGACAAGAATATAATAGAAAAAGCCGGTTTCTATTAACAATGTGTTTACTCACCTGCATCATTATCCTTCGAATCTGCGACCCTTTTACATCACTGACCGGCTTCAAGGACTACTGCCAGACCGTTACTAAGCCATTCGGCCAATCAAGGAAGAATTTTGGCTCTCAACCGACTGCGAATAATGGAGTGCAAAATCGGTCTATATGTTGTATAGATGACTAACACTACTGTTCAACGGAAGCTACGGCAGTGTTTCAGGACGCGGTGGGTTTCCGCCTGGCAAGCGTTCTCCCTATAAAAAGCCACAAATGTCCGCTTAACAACACTGCAACGTGGCGAATGTGACTCGCCACAAACTAAAGTCACAGCTAATCATTTCACACTGACGCAGTCCTCAGCCTTCTACCTCCAACCTGTGCAACTGATTTCACTATGAAGAAAGCTTTGATGGAGCACAGATCATCCCGACTTCGTAATGGTCACTGATTGCACCAAAACCTTGTTTGGGCTCCTGTGCTCATGGAGCACTGCATGGCGAAATTACCCCCAACTTGTACCTTGACACAACAGTTATGACTGATTTTTGCGCGCCACATCGCCATCATGTTCCTTGGTCTGACTATTATCTGACAATATGCTCACTCGTATGGACTACATCTTTTCGTTTATTCCTTTCGTTAAAAGGAAATGTTTTACTATTCCAAAGAAGCTATGCTTGTATGCATATTTGATCACGCCTTTGCAGGTGTGTCTCGTTTTACCGAGAATATACCATTTAGTTATTTACTTATGGAAGCGTTATGCGTTCTAAATGGGCATAGCTATCCAGAAATGTTCTATATAATTCGTAATACTACAACAACAAAGGATTTCGTATGCGGTCGAAAAGCAACATTTTAGCGCATACATAGCAAAGGTAGGCAAATAATATTGCGCGAAAACGCTATAAATCCTGTAAGGAATATTAGGTGTGCATAGGAATACAGTAGAAGGTATAAGTAACTCACGGTCAGAAGGCCTCATTATACCATTTTCAGTGGATAATGAGCCACACAAACCTTTAGGAATATAGTGTTTAGTACTTTAAGCCTCCAAGTGGTTCGGACGTTTATATCAAATCTGTATGAGCCAGGTCTCTCTGAATAACAGAGGAGACCTTTCGGATCATTTGACACATTTTGGCCTGAAAATACACCCTGTCTTTAGGTAATCTTTGCACGTTTTTATCTTTTAGAGCCGCTTTTCTGTATTCAGGGGGCTGTCTCCAACGCCAGTAAGGTAGAGGAGCCTGTCACTAATAGCAATGAAATGAGCATGAAAAAATTTATTAAAATTTAGCAAAACGCTTTGGGGCGTGAAATGCGTTTGGGTCTGCGTTGGTGGGGCAGTAAC
>OX104069.1:69673607-69782614 GCA_944474145.2 Dicrocoelium dendriticum | reverse complement strand
CCCTTTGCTACCGTGGTACTTAGTTTTTAAACCTCTTCGACTAGTCCGGCCTCTCAGTCCCCAAATGCCTATGGGTCTCAAACCAAGGCCTCTCTTCTTTTGAGGATCAGCTGCCACCGATGTAGTTCTCATCGGTATAATTAACTGCCTTGTGTGCTCGCCTCCGTTTGATATACATTATCTGCATGCTTGGTCGTTCTACGGAAATTGCAATCTCAGGTCCTTGGTTGAGGTTTGCCTATCAGCTCCATTCTCATGCTTCTCAGCACACAATTACGTCCCCTCTTGTTTTGCCTCTCTTTTGGTCTATATCGCAACAGTTCAATGGCGGTATATTTATCACTAGCGTCAGCGCAACATCCCAGGTCTCTTTTGGTTACCTTTCCTTCTGGGCGTCTCATTCCAAAACATTTTGGCCAAGTCAGTCCTCTGAGGCTCCAAATGCATATAGGTCTCAAACCAAGGCCTCTCTTATTATAAGCGCCGGCTGCCATCGACTCAAGTTCTTATTGGTATAAGTTACAACCTTATGATACCCTTCTTTGTCTGAATCACTATCTCTATGCTTGGTAACGTCTACCGAAATCCGATTTTCCCGTCTCTGATTGAGTTTGGCTCTCGGCTTCACTATCATGCATCTCAGCTCACATTAACGTCTTCCTCTCTTGTTTGGCGTCTCACTTCGTTCATATCGCAACTATTCATTGGCGATATAGGTACCACTAGCCTCAGCTCATCGGTCACTCCATTGATTTCAGCCGGCACAACTTTACCATAAATTTTATATTTATACAATAACATAGTCCTGTTCAATTTTGTTGGCAGTTTGCTCGGTCCGTTTTTCTTCTCACCCTTGTTCTACGGGGTAACGTACGTGCACCGAACACCGCTGAGGACGTACCTGCGACGCTCCCATGGGCACGGATTCAATAAAGAACAAAGAAAAACCCGCACTTCATAATCATGACACACTAAAGTACCTAGAAAACTGATCAATTCAATACAAGTCACCTGAGTCGTCCGACTTCAACAGCTCCAACCACTTGTACTGGACTCCGAAGGTGACCACACAGTCATAGGAAACAAATTGGCATTACGTGACTGCGAATATCCGCGAGGGTAACGGGTCAGTTACAATCTTGCCAATGTTATATCAACAGCCGGCAGTGTTCCAGGACGTGGGGGGTCTTCGTCTGGCAAGCGTTTTCCCTACAAAATGCCACAAATGTCTGTCTAACAACAATGTGACGTGGCGGATGTGACTCACCACTCAATAATGTCACCGCCCCTAACACATTGGCAAGTTGACCGACACCCCATTTACAAGTTCTGTGCATATATCGGCTCTCGCACGAACACGCCTACATATTTGATGAGTGACATACCACTATTCTTAAGTATTTTTCACACGTTTCCTCATACTTCACTCACTGACCTACATTGCTTACGGGATCTCATCGGATTAGTTCCTCATCAACATACCATTTAAGTAATCTGAGTATTATCTTTAACTCTCGCATTCTGCGTACATAGGCTACATACAACCTTTAGGCTCTATGGGCCCCCACTACTGTCTCCAACTGTACTACTCCCACTGTTGGTGCTGCTTATTCCGCTATCATGTACAATAATGCAATATGCTGATCATGCCCAAAAGGCGTGTCTCGCTTTGTCAAGAATAAAATATTTATTTATTAATTTATTTATTTACAACCGAAAACAAACAATGCTGGCGTGATTACCTTCATTGCCTCAAACATTCCGATTCTCCAGTCACCTGGAACTATTCTGACGTCATCTCACGGACAGCGTTGCGCTAGTAAAGGTGGCTTTCCGATGGCCTTTCATGGAGGTTTCACTTGGCTTTGGGGAAAATCACACGTACATTTGAAGGATTTCCGCATCCACTGCGGAGAATGTCATTTTCGCCTGTTTAGACATATTCAGTCCGTCCCCATGACATGTCCAGCATGGATAGCTGGTTACGGTTTGCGAGCCAGGCAAGAATATAATAGAAAAGGCCGGCCTCTATTAACAATGTGTTTACTCACCCGCATCATTATCATTCGAATCTGCGACCCTTTTACATCATTGACCGGCTTCAACGACTACTGCCGGAACATTACTGAGCCATTCGGCCAACCAAGGAAGAATTTTGGCTGTCAAGCGACTGCGAGTAATAGAGTGTAAAATCGGTCCATATGTTGCATAGTCGGCTAGCACTACTGTTCAAAGGAAGCTACAGCAGTGTTCCAGGACGTGGTGGGTTTTCGCCTGGCAAGCGTTCTCCCTATAAAAAGCCACAAATGTCCGCTTAACAACACTGCACCGTGGCAAATGTGACCCGCCACAAAATAAAGTCACACCTAAGCATTTCACACTGACGCAGTCCTCAGCCTTCTACATCCAACCTGTGCAACTGATTTCACTATGAACAAAGCTTTGATAGAGCACAGATCATCCCGACTTCGTAATGGTCATTGATTGCACTAAAACCTTGTTTGGGCTCCTGTGCTCATGGAGCACTGCATGGCGAAATTACCCAAACTTGTATCTTGACACAACAGTTATGACTGATTTTTGCGCGCCACATCGCCATCATGTTCCTTGGTTTGACTATTATCTGACAATATGCTCACTCGTTTGGACTACATCTTTTCTTTTATTTCTTTCGTTAAAAGGAAATGATTTACTATTCCAAAGAAGCTATGCTTGTATGCATATTTGATCACGCCTTTGCAGGTGTGTCTCATTTTACCGAGAATATACTATTTAGTTATTTACTTATAGAAGCTTTATACGTTCGAAATAGGCATAGATATCCAGAAATGTTCTACATAACCCGTAATGCTACAAAAACAAAGGATTTCCTATGTGGCCGAAAAGCAACATTTTAGCGCATACATAGCAAATGTAGACAAATAATTTTGCACGAAAACGCTATAAATCCAGTAAGGAATATTAGGTGTGCATAGGAATACAGGAGAACTTATAAGGAGCCCACGGTCAGAAGGCCTCATTATACCATTTTCAGTGGATACTGAGCCACACAAACCTTTATGAATATAGTGTTTGGTACTTTAAGCCTCCAAGTGGTTCAGACGTTTATATCAAATCTGTATGAGCCAGGTCTTTCTGAATAACACAGGAGACCATTCGGATCATTTGACACATTTTGGCCTGAAAGTACACCCAGTCCTTGGGTAATCATCGCACGTCTTTATCCTTTAGAGCCGCTTTTCTGTATCCAGGAGGCTGTCTCCAACACCAGTGAGCTAGAGGAGCCTGTCACTAATGATAATGAAATGGGTATGAGAAAATTTAGTAAAATTTAGCAAAACGCTTTGGGGCGTGAAATGCAGTTGGGTCTGCGTTGGTGGGGCAGTAACAACTCTACACCTGGGGATTGAGTTTTCTCGAACATGAGGGATTATTATACCTCAGGCGTTGATGTACACTATTGTGCAGCCCTTGATTAAGTTCGAGCTATTTCTCTCCAATTTTAAGTTCCGAAGCAAGTGCCAGCGGTGTCCATCCAGTGGCAATGTTACCTAGTACGCTACTGTTGCACCAGCTGTTTCCTTTGTGGTGTTTCTGGTAAGAGCTCTTCTAGCACCCTAAGCAAAGGGGGATAAGGTAAACTAAGAGTAGAATAGTAACAACACAACAAGTGGCAGCTGGTTGTTCGCCCATCATTACGCATAATGCATGGTAGGTTTTGGAGCTAGCTAAAAGATAAATAACACACGGGCGGCCATGATAAGACAATGGTGGTCGAAAGTGTCTGGTGGTCCAGCCAGCCGGTGTGATAGGGGTCTCTGTCGTTGGTTAGCTTTCGTGAAGGTGAAATGGAATTTAGAAATGCCGGTATTATTAGCGAAAGCAGTTAAACAGGAGGATGTGGTTTTCTTTATGCCTGTGTACTAGTGTTGCCATTAGTGCTAGGCAAATTTACACTACATATAGCTAAGTAGATGGGGCCAAAAGAAGCTAAGTAGAAAGCACAATGTCTGCTTTTTGAGCCTATAACTTTTAAAGTGCTGTATTTGTCGACAATAAATAAAGAAATGAATAACTGGTATATTCTCGGTAAAGCGAGACATCTTTAAAGACGCGCTCAAATATGCATAAAAGCGTAGCTTCTTCGGAATATTAAAACGATTCGTTTTAATGAAAGGTATAAACGAAAAGATGTGGTCCATACGAGTGTGAATTTTGTCAGGTAATCGTCAGATCAAGGAACATGATGGCGCCGAGACGCGTAAAATGCAAGCATAACTGTTATGTCAAGTTGCAAGTTGGGCGTGATTTCGCCATGTAATAATCCATGAGCACAGCAGCCCAACCAAGGTTTTGGTGAAACCAAGGAACGTTAGGAAATTGCAGTGTTCTGGGTCCCATCCAAGCATTCTTTATAGTACAATCAGTTGCACAGGTTGGATTAGAGGTCTGAGGACTGCGTCAATGGGAAATGTTCTTGCTGTGACTTTATTAGGTGTCGGGTCATAGCCGCCACTTTGCAGTGTTGTTAAGCGGACATTTGTGGCTTTTTATAGGGAGAACGCTTGCCAGGCGAAAACCCACCACGTCCTGGAACACTGCTGTAGCTTCCTTTGAACAGTAGTGCTAGCCGGCTATGCATCATACAGACCGATGTTGCATGCTATTATTTGCAGTCGCTTGACAGCCAAAGTTCCTCCTTGGTTGACCGCTTGGCTTGGTAATGTACAGGCAGTAGTCACTGAAACCGGTCAATGATGCAAAAGGTCACAGGGTGGAATGATAAATGGTGTAGGTGAGTAAAACGCTGTTATTAACCGCTGGCTTTTTCGGTTACATAGTTGTCCGTTTCGCAAACTGTGTCCAGCTATCCACGCTGGACTTGTCATGTGGATGGTGAGTGCAGTTGTTCCTTGTGGCTGAATACATCCATAACAGGCGAAAATACCATACCTTTGTCCAATGCTGGATGGTAGCGCGTTTCTTACTCGGCAAAATGAAATCGGAATTCCTTCAGTTGTAAGTGAGGGTAATTGTCTCCATTGTCAAGTGAAAACGCTGTGAAAAGCCATCGGAAAAGCAACATATACGAGCGCATAGCTGTCAGTGAAATGACATCGGAAAAGCTTTAGGTGCATGGAGAATCGGAATGTTCCTTCGGGAATGTAAGGCACCGAAACCAATTTTTGAACGCCTGTACGCATAAGCAAAGCTAACGGAGGCAGTGAGGGTAATCACGCCAGCCTTGTGTGTCTTTCGTTGTGGAACAGGGGATCCAGGTAAATATATTTTTCCAGGTGCGTACATCGTGATACTGTAAATACTAGGCGAGCTAAACACATTTTTAGACCCCGTGAAATTAGCGTCTCCAGAATGGCGAAAAGGGCTTCAGTTGGAACGATGAGTAGCTTCTTCATCTCTCGGAGAAAGGATCATGTGTTTAAGCTTGCTGGCTATTGAGAATGATTCGGCAAGTCCCGTGTATAACCCTTGTTGTTTCGGCCGATGTACCTGGAAATCTCGGGCAAAACTGGCAGCGGACAAGGGGCAGCCAAAATGACAGATAGCAATGAACCAAGAAGCACTGTCGAAAGACTGGTGGCGCGAAACGGTGTCTGTGATGCACAAAACCTATGTACTTTTGCTTAGTATACATGAGTTGCAAACACGTTCTTTACAACACATTGCTGGTATGGCTCAGACTACGACTACTACGTACGAAGAAGCTTCTGCACGCACAGGGTCAAGAGACCGATATAACAGAGCGTGTTGACAAACGTTGAGCGAATAATACGATTGCTGGCGAGAAACAGGTAAACCGATGAGGAGGACTGCTGTCCGAAGGCGAGAGGCATCTTAGTGAAACTAAGGACAATTAGGTTGAGACCGAATGCGGGAGCAACCTAAGTAAAGCAATGTTCTAAGAGGAAAAGAGAATTCAAAGAAGGAGCTAGGAGCGGATGAATGCGGACGTCAGTGTGAAGAGTAATTACACTAAATCGCTCATAATTCCATAGTTTAAATGCCGTCAGAAGCTAGAGAACAAGTCATAGAGAGCCAAAACTGCCGTGCATTGGGAGTCGTTATTCCACGTACCGTCACAATACTAGGCCAATGCGAGCAAAAGGTAAAGAGCGGAGGCAGGTGAAGAGAAGTAAGGTGAGCATAATAATGGAAGTAATAGTCAAGAAACACCTGACAATTTTTCGAGTGACGCCAGTACGCAGGAGCGAGGTCTGAGCGGAGGAGATCATACGCAGGGGGAAACTAGGTTCGGCGCAATGAGTGTACGCCGTGGGAAGAAAAATGGAGAAGGTCATGGATGAGAGGGAAATAAAAACAACAAGAATCTAGACGTAAGTGAAAGAGAGCGAAGGTGCCGTCAGACTCTGGTCGGAAATGGCGCGGCCAACTGGACGTAGTAGGAGTGCAGAAGACCGTTCAGATAATAATAATAATAATAATAATAATAATATTTTAGTCGGCACACGGTGATTAGGTCTTACAATTGTGGTGAGAACAACGGGGGGACAGTGGAAACTGACGGGTTAAATATCAAAGAGTCTGTATTATACGGGGGTGATAAGGTCCGGCAAGCTTCACTAAGTGAGGGAGACCGATCAGACGACACTTGATTAGTCGGTGCATTGAGATTGAGTCGGACAGATAAAATGGAAAGAAATTAGTGAGGAGCAGCAGGAATGGCTAGGAAAGAGAGGGAAGAGGCTGTTTCGACATTGGATGAGCAAGTTCAGCAGATTCTTGGGGTAATAAAAGCTGCGCTGGGTCTGCCGAGGCTAGGCCGTTAATCTCCCGGTGGTCTGGAAGAAGTCACAGAAAGGCACACTAGTCGGACGGGTCTACGTTAAGCAACAGCTCTGAGATTTGGCTGCTTGATTGAAGCATTGAAAACAAAGAGCGCAGCAGGATGACAGTCAGGATGAAAAAGTTTTACTCCTAAAGTGCGAAGGATTGTGAATCGTTCAATTCTGAACAATCGCCGGTGATATCCCAGTAGTCTGAGAGAATTCGAAAAGCAGGAGCCCGATCAGACGAGACTGGATTAGTCGACACATTGAGATTAAGTCGTACAGTTAATGTGGGAAGACAAATAAAGAGTCAGCAGAGATGGACAGGTTTGGGATGGAAGAGGCTATATGAATATGGGGTATGCCATTGCAAGTCAGGCAGGCTCGCAATGTGAGAGAAGTTGAGTACTGGTTAGGCAGCGCCTGAAACGTTTACGTTTCGTTAGTCTGGAGGCAATCGAAAGGTAAATAGAGCAGGGCACTGACAGCTCGCTTTCAGGTTGAGGAACAAATAAAGTCAGAGAGCGCAATAAGGAGAGGACAGAATCGAGATAGAAAAGGATTACAGCTCACAAATAGGAAGGTTAACGTGGCTCCCGAGGTAATGGGGACAGAACGTTCTGGGTTCAAAGCAATGGCTGACAGCGTCACAAGTGTTGGAGAGAAGGAGACCGATCAGACACAACCAGATTAGTCGGCGCATTTATATTGAGTCGTACGGTTAATTAGAGAAGATAAATGGAAGCAGTAGGATTGGATAGATCAGAGATAGAAGTGGCTATATTAACATAGGGTGAACAAGTCAAGCAGGCTGTCGAGGTGCGGGTACCAGTACATTGAAGCTACAGAGCTTAAACTGTTAACATCCCGGTGATCTGGAAGAAGTCACAGAAGCAGACTGGTCAGATGAGACTAGACTAGGGCAGGGTACTGCGATTCGGCTGTCGGATTGAAGAGGGGTCGAAAACAGAGACCGCAGCATGGAAACGACAGGATCTGGATGAAGAAAGGTTTACTGCTGTGGTGTGAAGCCAACAAGGCTTTCGTGTGAAGGGTTATCGAGCATTTAGCATTCCGAACAGTGGCCGGTAATGGCAAAATAGTCTGAGAAAATTCAGTGGGCAGTAACCGATCAGAGAAGACTGGATTAGTCGACGCAGTGAGCTTGAGTTATACCGCTTATTTTGGAGGACAAATGGCCTGGGTCAAGAGATTGACAGGTTAGAGATGGAAGTGTAAATATTACTTAAGTGCACAAGTCTAGCAAGCTGTCAACATGAGGGAGATTTTACTCTCGGTCTACCGTGTGTATACCCTGTATATCTTGGTAGTTTGGAAGAAGACAAAGAAAATCATACTGGTCAAATAAGGCTAGGTTAGGGTAGGGCACTGAGGGTTGGTTGTCCGATTGAAGAAGGATTGAAGGCAGAGCGTTCAGTCTTCAGTACAATGGCCCGTAATGTCATAGTAGTCAGCCTATCACTGAGTACCACACGCAGAACCACTGGTCAAACTAGCTGCATTTGGAGTCTTTAATGAAGTCCGGTCCTGGTTCCGCTCATACCTCATATTCAGTACCCAAGCAGTGAAGATTAAGCAATCAGGGTCACCTGCGATACTAGTAATCAGCGAGGTCCTTCAAGGTAGTTTACTAGGCCGACTGGTGTTCCTGCTATACATCAACGACATATTCCATGCTATATTTGAACACGGTAAACCATTTCGCTTCGCTGACGACATAAACTCGGTACACCTTTTTTCACCGACGCAACTACACAACGGGCTTGCTAACCTTCTAGGTGACTTCAAGGCCCTTGTGGCTTAGAACATGAAAACTGAAATTCTCGCCTGCCAAATGCAGCGCTTTATCCTGTGGTTGCACCGTGCTGCCCAGTGTCTCTATCATTACCGGCTCATCACCATCTACGTACTAGACCTAGGGATACACTACTACTGCTCGCTAAACGTTGCCGAACAAGCTACTGTTCAGCAAAGACTCGCTCACGGGTTCCATCTTCACAACCATGACGAATACTTAGTCCAGACACGCGCTACCAAAGTTGCGCCCGCCCACTGCCCAGTAGTATACTACAGGTTTGCGAAAGCCATAGCGTCACTCTCGAAAACGTCCAGCGTTCATTTACTAAACGCCTCCTGAACAACCCCCGTCTCAATTACCGCGAGCGCCGTAACTTACTTGCAGTCGAACCAATGTGGCACCAAAGGCTGAACCTTAAGCTCGGTTTCATGCATCAGCTCCCTAGAACACTTGTGTATATGACAGACATTGCCACGCCAACAGACGACAACCCGTATCCCCTCCACAACAGACCACACTCCATTAACCTGCCCGTGGCGCACAGTAATATGCGTGCAAACATCTGCCTAAACAGGTACGCATATATGTAGGATAAAATACCCATAGCTGCCGGGGCATCAATTAATATAGCAAAATTTCGAGCAAAATTTCTCAGACTCCTTATCCCAAATCACATTCCTACCCTACTACAAATTAAGCGCCATGAAGATGCGCTATTGGAACAATGTCCAGAACACCTAAAGAGTTACCATCTTCCTCGTTAGACCTACATTTAAACAACTTCCATTGCAACACCTTAGCGCAGGTACACTTAGTTCCTATCCTGTCTTAGAAATTTTGCTTCTAATGACCTTGCAGCTGAGGCGACGCTGCCCGCGTAACACCCTACTAGCCAAGTTGACGTACCTTACGGCCTTATATCTACTCATACCCATTCGTCCGACAACTGTTCAGCGAAGCTTCTCGTGACTTAAACAGATCACCCTTAAGACACTCACACACGTCTGAATCCCTTCTGGACTCAGATGAGTTTTTGGCTACTGTCGCCTCTGATCCAGTGTCAAAACTCTAGGATAACTTCCTTACCGGCTACTCTTCACCATCAGCACTTTCCCATTTCGTTGCTATTAGCTTTCGCCTGTGCACTTACAGGTTTCAATACTTTAGTCAGTGCACCAGCAAACCGAAACTCATTAGATCGTCTCACTACCCTAGAGCACTCCGCGAGGTCCCAGCGCAATGACGCCGTTGCTTCTGCGCGTCTGACCGCCTGGCTTTTATCCCTAGTATTCCCCACTTTACCATTTTACCGCCACTATTTCACTATTACTGCTCTGTCCACCAGTTTTACTAACCTCATCACTCCACTCTCTTGCCGTTTTCTCACTACTTGTTAGTCAGCCTGTGACTCCTAGCAATATGTACGCTCTGTCTCCTGACAGGTTCCTGCCACTGATGTTCCTGCCTGCTTGCCTCCCTCGTGACGACGTCTCCCATCCTTCCCTTAAGACAGGCTCCTATTCCTTCACTTAATTATCATATTCGTCTCTCCACTCATTCATCATTCTTTAACTATTCCTATTCGTCCGACAACTATTTGGTAGACCTTTGTGCAACGTAGTCCGATCACTCTCAGGATAATCATCCATGCTTGACCTAAGTTCCACAAGCCGTTGGGGTTGTGACCACTGGCGACTCGGTACCAAAGTATCCAATTTCTAGGGTAGCTTCCCTATGTGCCTCTGTTCAACCTCATACTACTCCCATTGCTTATTTTTCCCCAACTCCTTCATACTTACTGGATTCATTGTTTGCTCGATATACCAACAAAACTAAAAGCCTTTGGATTTCTCAGTTATCCTCGAGCCTCCAGAGGAGCGATAGTGCAACGGCGCATTTGCTTCAAGGCGTCTGATCGCCTAGCCTTTATCCTTAGGCCACAAGTGTGGTTCTATCTCCAAACCACTACACTAACACCCAAAGGCATTTCTTAATACTGCTCTAATCACCAGTTCACCGACTCCATCGCTCCGCTCTCTTACCCTTTTCTCACTGTTTGTCATTTAGTTGCTTCATCCTGTCAAGTCTAGGCTGTGCAGATCCAAGAACGTTCCCCACATCTTGAGAGTCTTGCTCGACTTGTTGACCCCATATTCCTTTAGCTACTTTCATCCCGAACTCGTTCATTGCTGCTGACACGCATTACTTTCATTTTACCTTTATTTGCAGCTTGGCCTCGACGCGCTAACTTATCTGATCTCGTCTGAACGGTCCCTGTTTTCTGACCTCTTCCAGACTCTGAGGTGTAACTGATCCAGTCTCTGCCGACCCAACGCACTCTAACTTCGCTCGAGACCATTGCTGGTCACGCTTCAGTCCTGGTATTATATCCTTGTTTCAGCTTGAGAGACCGGCTCGACTCTTTGACCCCGAATTAATATAGCCAAGTTCCCCCGGACTGTTCCATTTCTGGTGACACCAATTCTATTCCCACCTTCATATAGCGAACTATCAACTCGCTGACTCCTCTGGTTTAGTTTTAACGGTCTCATTCATACTGACATACCAAGACCTGAAACGTAAATGATCTGCTCTCTGCCGATCCACCGCTCTCTAACTTTCCTTCTAAGTGCACTACTGGTTATGATTCACCCTTATTAGTATATCCCCTTTCATCCTTAACATGCCTACTTCTGCCGACGCTCTTTGTTAGCCTTCCGGTTGTATTAATATGGCTTAATCTCAATGAGCCGATATGCTAATCTCGTCTCCTGCTTTCAGCCTACGAGACCTAATCGATGAAGCAGCAACAGAGCAAACGGTCTGTTCACATCACCCCGAGAACCTAGTTAGCTTTACCACCTCTCCCCAATAGAGCCCTTTTCTCCACCCTATGCTTTGCTTTTTTGCGCTCTTTGTTTGCATTCTTCTGTTGGATGGATAAAGCATTGCGTTCGACCCTGCTCTAATCTCTTCTAAGCAGTCTACTGCATTCCGACTGCTTCCAGACATCCGAGACGTAAAAGACCTGGGCTCCGCAGACCCCACACCATGCTCCACATCCTGTGAGACTTCCGCGGCTTGTCGATCCAATATTAATATATCCTCTTGCATCCCAAATAGTTCCAGTCCTGATGACACACTACATTCATTCCCACCTTAACTTGGCCGTCTTTCCTCAACGCGCTGACTTTTCTGGTCTAGTCTGAACGGCCTCCGGCCTTCTGACCTCCCCAGTCTCTGAGATGCCGACCCAACGCTGTGTGAGTCACCACAAGAGCCTTGTTGGTCATGATTCTCCCTGATTCGCTCCTAACAACACAATCGGGGCTTCGATTTCAGAGTACCTCAGTTACCACACATAGGGTTCCAACGCTTATTGACGTCTGCCTCACACAGTGCAGTTCTTGCAAGTCCTGTTCATTAACCGGTTCCTTCTACTAATCCTGTAACAGTCTGGTTTGCCTGTGTAAAATTGTAAACTTAGGCGACCAGTGCGAAAGGTTGAATTGGTTGCTGCTTTTGGTTGCTTGAGTTGATCATTGCAACTTTGCTTGGTGCTCGTTTCGGTTACAACAGGCGACTGCCTTGTGCGCTGTGCTTTCTGTGTTCCCGCAGCTAGAGCGTCAATTGTGTCGTCATTTAGAGCTAGGCAACTGGGAACCTTAAGCTGTACAACTAAAGGCTACAGTGCACGGCGTCCTGCTTTCTGGAATCGCTCTGCGTGCTCCAGCTAGAAGCTACTCGCTAAATTGGTGACCCCGAGCTCGGAGAAACCATAACGCTGGGCATTTCAGACCTTTCTCCAAGGATCACATTCCGTTGAAAGGTTTAATTTTTCCGGTTTATTTTTACATACGGTTGCAAATTTTTGGTATACATTTTTTATTATTGTATTCTTTAGACCACTATTTAGCGTCAGGTTAGCGTTGTATTTCTCTCTGTCTCACCTTATTTGGACATGGTCTTCTTTTGTGACTTCCTCATCTAGAGGCAGAGTGCTATGACCGCGGAATCACTACGGCCTACGCAAACTACAGCAAGCTCGTCTTATAACCCCACGGAGATGTCGATGCCGGTTCGAGACGTCAGCATTCCGCAGACGGAAAACCGAGATGAGATCCTCAAGGAAACTACGATTAAGCGCATCACTCCCTCTGAGAACGCCCGTCTGGAGTAGCTTTTCTACGATCTGCAGTTTAACGACAACCTGCCCTCAACTCTGCTTTGAGCGCTGCAACCGCTCCTAGGTTCAGCAACAATGGACAAGGTCCTACTACGTGCACAATAGCTGCAGAGGCTACTGGAAAATACACAAGCCATTCTCGCTATTCGTGCTCGGTTGCGTGCGCTCAACTAGTCTACCTAGCAGCTCGGGTCATCGAACGACCAGAGCCACAATCAGACGCCAGCAATATCAACGCCGTCGCGCTTCCTAGCACTTATTATCATTGGCTTACAGACAATGCAGCCGATCAACGTCACCCTCAAAGCGCTCCAAGTTCAGCAACAGGCATACTTGCTGTTGGTACGACCAACACTTTGGTACCGCAGCTCGTAAGTGGGTAAGGTTTTGCACCTTCGCCGACAATCCGGGAAGCTTTTCCGTGGGCCATTAACAGAGACGGAAGCGACCGGTCAACACCAGCGTCGCCTCAGCCGCGTTAGTGATTTGACTTCAGGTACAGAGTTCCTAGTCTACACTAGAGTTGTAGTTACTTTTATACCCCATAGCCCTCGCCGACCAAGCTGCTTGCCGCCAACAGCACACCAATCGCAACCTCCGGCGCGAAGCTGCTAATGCTCAACCTAGGCCTCCGGCAAGCCTTTCGCTGCCCTTTCGTATTAGCAGCCGTGCCTTACGCTATTCTAGGCAAAGAACTTTGTCAACAATTCGACCTTATCGTTGACTCTAAAAGGAAGAAGTTTATCGACCCTCGGACACAGCTCACTATTATCGGGACTTGCGCCGACGTGGCAGCTACTGCTCCTATTCGTATCCTGCCTCAAGCTTCATAGCTTTTTATCGACCATTTCGACAAGCAAACTAAACTCGTTCACGTCCCGAACAACTTGCCTCCTGTGACGTCAAACATCATGCATCACATCTGCACTTAGGGTCCACCCGTTTTGGCCTAGCCTTTACAGACTAGCCCCCGACAAGCTCAAAGCGGCTAAGGCGGAAGTCGTGAAAATGTTCAAACCGGGAATAATCCGGCCGTTTAAACGTCCATGGGCATCAACCATCACGCATGGTACCTAGTATATCCGACGCCAAGTGCCTCTGCAATGACTATAGAACACTTACCAAACTTACCGTGCAGGATTAATAACTTAGTTCTCACATGCACGGCCTTACATCGTAACTTATTGGTACGTCGGCATTTAGCAACGTCCGCCTAGATCGTGCCTAACATCAGATACCGGTGACGCCAGACGATATTGCTAAAACAGCAGTTATCCCGCCGTTTGGCCATTTCGAGTACCTCAGGGCATCTGTCGGACTCTGTAACGTTGCTCAAAACTTGCAGCTCTGCATTTACGTTGTAACGTACTGACTCGAGGGCGTTCATCCTTAGCTAGAAGACATTTTCATCGCCAGCTCTTCTGACGATGAACACCATCATCTCAGCGTTTTCTTTTAATGTTTGACGATACATGTGGTTACTGTAAACCCCGTTTTCTGTTTCCCCCTTATCTATAAGATATCATTACCTACCTGGAACACCTCCGAGGGCAAACCTACAACGCCCACCAAGGCACGGAATCAACACAGACCAATGAACTCGTTCACGCAGCGCAATTTCGACACAGTAAACGAATTCGGAAAGCTACACGACAGAGTACCAGTTACCTGAGTCATCGGACTACACCAGTTATAAGCAGTTGCGGTCTACTATGAAGAAACCAAGCACACAGAAAACGGAAACCAATTGGTGAAACATGACTGAATAACCGCAAGGACAATCGGGCAAAGGCAACCGTCAATGCCATATCAACGGTCGGCAGTGTTCCAGGACATGGTGGCTTTTCGCCTGACAAACTTCATCACAATATGCCACAAATGTATGTTTAACAACACTGCGACGTGGCAGATGTGACTCGCCACTCAATAGCTTTACTGCACAAAACATGCATTGGCAAGTTCACTGATACCACCCTCTGACGTGCTGGGCATGTAACCGCTCTCGTACGACTAAACCTGCAAGTTTTGTCAGTGACACGTCACGCATGATTCACTCACCCAACCCGCACGGTGTACACAACCTCATCGGACCAGTTCCACCCCAATATACTCCACACCAATGAGCTCTATAATCCTTGTCTTTACACCTTGCACGCTGCGAGGATAAACTTAATTCAATCAATGGGCCATGTGGGCCTACACTGCTGACCACTTCTCTGTTACTCCTGCTCGTGGTCCTGCTCATTAGGCTAGCAAGTACAACATTGCACTATTCTGCTCATGCCCAAAAGGCGTGCCTCGCTTTGTCGAGAATAAATATTTAATTATTTATTTACAATTCAAACCTGGCCGTAGCTCTATTAAGCTTCTTGGCTAAAGAAAATCCGTCTCTAAACTTGAAGCCATGCCAGACAAATTCCAGGCACTAAAAGATTATCCTGCTTCCAGTTCCTTCAAACAGCTACCCACGTTCCTTGAATTAGTCAACTATTATCGGCGAGTTATTCTTAACTGCGTGAGCATTACGCACCCAATGATTAACGTGCACCGCTGTAATAAACGCTCTTTTTCCTATTCCAGACTACACAAGACCGTCTTTCGAGAAGCTTAAAGATGCCATCTTGTCCCGCTCATCCAGAGCAATCCGCACCAATTTCTTTGGCAACGCATGCTTCAGACACCGTCGTCGGTGCAGTTCTTCAACAACTCATCGACCATCGATGGTGTTCTTTAGGTTTCCTACTGAAACGTCTGCACCTTGTGGAATTGCTCTACCGCACCTTCGGTAGGGAACTACTAGCTGTCTACCTAGGTAACGGACCACTCCGTCATTAGTCCGAAGGTTGTGACTTTACCGTCTTCACGGACAACAAACCGTTGATCTACGCAACCACTGGCGCTACGGACAAGCATTATCCGTGGCAAATAGGCAGCTAGGCTACGTTCATCAGTTCACGACAGCCATACGGCAAGTCACAGGTCACTTAACCTCGTCGCGGGCGCCCTGTCACGAATCCAACAGCTCAGGATAGTTCCAGGGTCCAACAGCACCCTCGCCTCCATGGCTGCTGCCCGACAAGCTGTTATCGACCCGGGCAAGCTTAGTCGCAACACCTTTTTGCATCTCCGAAAAAATCCACTAGCTTTAACTGAGGGAACCATTCTTTGAAACCTCTCACAAACTTCTCCCCTACCTGTAGTTCCTGCATCGATGCGCCGACTTGTTTTTAATGCTCTACGCCTCCTGTCTCCTCATGGCATACGTGCTCCGCAGCAACTAGTAACCGAACGCTTTGTATGACCCAAAGTCAACCGCGATGTCCGCTTTTGGGCGTAGGCGTGCTTAGGGGGTCAGCGCGCCAAGGGATACAACAGACCAAAAGCCCACTTGGCGTCTTTCCAGGTCCTGACTCACAATTCGTATAAGTCCACGTCGACCTGGTCGGACCGTTACCGCCATTCAAAGGCTAAGTGTACCTACTCACCTGTGTCGGCTGATTCGCCCGTTTGGCAGAAGCGTTCCCGATAGCCAACTGATCATCTGTGGCAGTTGCGCAAGCTTTCTTAGAACATTGGGTGGCTTAATTTGGTTGCCTAAGCGAAATTCTCACCGACAAAGAGCACACTTCGACGGATCCTTTAGCCAAATACTCAACGTACATGGTAGCCGACACAAGCGAACTATCGCATACAACCCAGCGGCTACTTGGATAGTAGAAATGTTCCACAGGCAAACGCAACACACCAAACTGTGCTCATTTCCTCAAAGCCTGGCATGAAGCACGTCCGCTCGTTCTGTTAGGCACAAGGAACACGAGCAAAGCGGATTTGCTGGCCATTCCCTTTTCGCTGGTTTTGCATGCACACAACGCTTGCCTGGTGAACTCTTTCCACCAAAAGCACCAATAGCGTTCGACAGGAACGAAATAGGCTCTCGCGTAACGCATCAGCCAACCGAAAATGTGACGCACCCTGACTGCGAATAACCAAGCAAATAGACGCTCATAAAGAAGCAAACCCAGTTACAACTTGCCATTCAATGGATCGGCGACGGTGTTTCAGGACGTGGTGGGGTTGCGCCTGGCAAGCGGTCTCCCTATAAAAAGCCACAAATGTCCGTTTAACAACACTGCAACGTGGCGAATGGGACTCGCCACCGAATAAAGTCACAGTCCATAACTTCCCGCCGACAGGTAAACTAGCGTCATAATTCTAGTTATGTTCGTTACACTGGAACTTCTACGTCTGCATAGCGTGTTGTCTTCTCTCTACGATTTCACGCATATACTGTCATCTCTTGATTTTCTACCATAGCGCGGTTGATCTTCGCGTTACGTACGCACGAATTCAGTATATTGGCACACCTCGCTCGACCTTGCTCTTCACTTGGCTTCTTATTCAGCATTCAGGATTCTTATTCTAGTAGTAGTTAAGTATGACTGCAATAAATGGCGGATAGATTATGTCCTTACAAACGGGTCCCGCTCTCACGACATCCCAAGCATTATTTCACATTTCCACCATTGTACAGTTCCAATCCTCGGCGTATGAACACTTTTCTACTCGCGCTGTTACAATTGCCATGAAACATCTGTACAGCTGCACTTACTTGATCATGCCACCCTAGGCTTGCCTCGCATAGTCGAGAATAAAATATTTATTTAGTTATTTACTATGGCGGCTACGCAGCTAGCCTATTACGCCACATGCGATTACTACAGCCTGGACAATCCGGAGCACAGAGCTTGCATACAAACGTAAACGTACGCTTAAACACTTGCACTCACGTGTTCGTTAGCGCCAACGAGGTAAACCAGCCAGTACAACCTCCATATTCTGGCCCCTACCGTGTCGTACACAAAAGCGACAAGACGTTTACCCTTGACTCCCAAGGTAAAATTGGGACGGTCATTATCGACCGACTCAAATCCTCTTTCCTTGACGACTCTGACTTGTTGGTGTAGCAAGCACTTGCACAGCCTGCGCCGGCACGGCCAGCGCCGCAACCATAACTAAGTCACTCCGCTCCAGCGGAATTTACAACCTCAGCCGACAGCACTACAACTCGCCCTATTATCAATCGATGCGGCATGAAGCTCAACCCTTGAGTTCATTTTAGGGACCATGTTAGCGTTTGCTGTTTTACCTAGAACATGCCTATCCCATTTTCTTGCTCTTACCTAAGGTTTTGCAAAACCTATAAAAAGACCAAAATGTTTTGAAACTAGCAAGCAAGAGCAAAACATTTTTGAATCTCGAATGCTACACCGCACCTTTTTTGCATTGCAGGCTTTTTGTAGTGCAATGTATTAACGCTGCTCTTTTCCCTCTTGCTTTCCATATACACCGTGTCGGTTAGTTGCTCTTTGGTTTCACGTTTGTTGGGTCCCCGTACATGACCCGGAAGCACAACGAACTTCTGCTCAAGCAGCTACGTGAACTTTGTTAACTGTTCCCCACAAACACTTTTGCCTTTTTGACTCCGTCGGGAGGACACAAGTGGGAACCCGCCAGGATCCGATTGCATGGTTTTCCCCAGCAGCTGCTACAGGTTTCACAACGTTGTCTCGCTCAAGGCTGGTCCGCGACAAACAGTTCCCTCGCAGATCGAAGTACTGCTTACAAAACCATTCAGGGAGAGGGCTGTGTAGCACACTGGTGGGTCCCTGGTTTTCCTAGGTAAAATCGTCAACAAACACGCTGACAAGCTTAGTAAATTCACTAGCGTCAAATGACCTTAAAAGGTCTTGCGCCGCGCAGCCGAGAAGAAAAATTTATTTATTTATTTGCTATTTCATGGTAAACTTGGGCGACCGGTGCGCTATGTTGGACTGGTTGCTGCGTTTAATTGCTTGAGTTGCTCATTGCCATTTTGTTTGGTGCTCGTTTCAATTACAACAGGCGACTGCTTTGTGCGCTGTGCTTCCTGCGTTCCCGCAGCTAGAGCGTCAATAGTGTCGTTAGTTATAGCTAGACGACTGGGAACCTTTTGCTGTACAACTAAAGGCTACCTTGCACCGCGATCTGTCTTTTGGAATCGCTCGCTTAGCTCTCGCCTTCTAGAACATACCGTACCCAGTAGCGGTCACGTCCTGCTTTATTAGCTCGATGCCCGCTTTATTTCTCTGGCACCCAGTCCTCACCGATTGGTCTGCACAAGCCTTACAAACTTCTTAACTCTTCGTTACAGAATGCTCCTTCGGCCCCGCTTATGGTCCAACTTCTAACCTTTCAATAGCTTTCTATATATTATTAGCACCGGTGCCATACCCCTGTTGCGGCTTGATTCACTCACTATTTTGCCTGCCATTCTTAATTCTCGTGAGCAAGCCCAGCCTTCGAGGCTCCACATGCCTACGTGTTTATAGACAACCTATCTTCTCTCTACGATAATAGGCTGTCAGTTCCTAATACTCGCCTGACGCACTTTCTCACCAGTGGGCTATGGTTATCATGCCTGACTTCACCGGCCACGGAACTAGGCAAAACTTTCCACCAGTTGACCACGGTCCTCGCTTGCGTAAAAACATCAGTCCCAGAATACAAGTCCCCACCTGCTTTATGCACTTTATGCATGGTTCTCCCTATCCTAAGTGAAACCACTGGCCTCTGATTGTGTATTGCCTCTCGGCATCGCAACGAATGTCTTCAGCACACATTAATGTTTGCCTCTCTCAATTTTATCCCGGCCTACTCTATTCAGCATCCATCCCCAAGTTATCATTTGTGCTAGGATACGTCGTATTCTGCAGGTGTCGCACCCTTTCTATCAGACCGATGCCGCCCTCATTCCACCTGCACCAGCTTTTCACTATTTGACCTTCATATGGCTCTTCCATTTTGTTGGTTTACCCTCCGCTACAGTATACACTATTCGGCTCATCATTTGGTCCATCGTTTAGCTTTTCTATAGTGGTCTATATACTCTTAACGCGAGCGCAACACCACAGTCCTCACGTTAGCAGTCTAACTATTGTTCCTGTCCTTCTTTGTCCTCTCGGAGTAATGCAGCAGCTGAGGCTCTACATGCCAGCACTGCTCCAAACAGTATCTTCCGTCTTCACATCGGTTCGAGCTTCACTCACTTCGTGTTCGCTGGACATTATTCTGTTTCATAGCACCAGACGATGAAGTGGTCTCAGCTCTCCTCCTTCGCGTAGATACCAGTAGTCTCTTATTTCCAGTCCGTACTTGATTTGTTAAATGTACGCATGGTCGTTCCTTTCCGACTCTAGTAACGCCAGCCGATTTCCTCTTGTTTCTCGGTTTCCTCACATAGGTTTTCATTGTTTACTGCTATCTGTCTCACACAGTTCAGTCCTCGCATATCCTATGCATCATCTGCTTCACCATCCAATCCCTTCTGGACTATAAGTTACTCTGCAGTGGACATAACCCTCTTTTATTAGACTGACGCCACCTTTATTTCCACAGCACCAGCTTCTCACCATTTGGCTCTTCATGTAGCCTAACTACCAACTTTCAGTAGTGGTATATATAAGCTTATTGCGTGCGCATTAGCCCATTCCTTAAAATTTTCACTTCACTACCTTACCTGCCCTTCTTAATCCTTCTGGACAAGTTCGGCTTCTGAGGCTTCACATGCCCGTGAATTAAAGCCAAATTTTCTCTTCTTCCTGTCATTGAGTCTCGAATCCTAAGTCTCGCCTGCTCCACTACTAGTCTACTAGGCTATCCGCCTCCTACTTCACAACTCCGGCCACTGACGTGATCTTAATCCTCTACTATTTAACCACGTGGGAACTTGTGCGTGAAAGCATTAACATGACACTAGTCCTCGCCTGCTTTATTCGCCGTATGCCTGGTCCTCCCTATCTTTATGGTATCCACCGGCCGTTGCTGGTGCCTTTCCTCTCGGCTTCCCTAACTAGGTTAGTAGTTCACATTACCGTCCGCCTCTCTCACTTTGCTCTTTGCCTATTCTATTCACCATCCGGCTTCATACTTTTATTCTATGTGGACTATGCTGTTCTCTGCAGTGGTCTCCGCCCCCTTCTGTTAGACTGATGCCTTATTTATTGCACCAGCGCTGGCTTTTCATCACTTGCTCCTGACAACACGCATGCACTTAGTTAGGTTAACCCATCTTTACAATGTGTACTACTTCGGTCCCTCGTATGTTCCATCCGCCCTTTTAGTGATTGTCTGTGTATTTTAGCGCTAGCGTAATATCCTGGTTCTAGTTTTGATGCACTTCACTATATGGTCAGCCCTTACTAATGCTCTTGGCCCATGTCCAGTCTGTGATTTCTACTGCCTCTGATACGTGTGGATGACTTTAGTCTGAGAAGTGGTCACTTCTCCCGACTAGTTTACTCTGTCCTCGTTTCCATCATAGTAACAGCTACGCTATTCCACTCCTCGTGCGATCCATTCTGCGTAGGTTTAACACACCCTGTGCTAATTCACCAGTTCAGCCTTTGATTTGGCCTTGTCTCCTGATCTCAAAACCAAGAACCTATAGGATGAGCACTTTTCCATGCGCCACAGCACTGGTACCTCGTCCTGTTCGACGTTATCCTGCTCTTATGCCACGTTTGACAAGGGTACCCGTATTATAAAGGTCAGAAGGCCCACTCCTCCCTTCTATTACTTAAGGCCGCCTCCTTCCTAGCCTACCGGGTCGCCTTAGGTTTTCGCATGCCGCTGTGCTGTAGTTCCATACGCCCTGGCTGCTTTCACTTTGTCACTACTTATGCATACATACCCACCGTTTCTTTCCATCAGTAAGCCACCTTTAGCGCTACCCCAATGTAAGTTGGGACAACCTATGTCCTTTTAGTCGCTAAGCTTTAGAAGGTTTGTCTTGCTTGCTTACCTGTTGTTCTGCCGATGCCTATCCTACAAGCAGACCCTCTTTATCACCCTTCTATCTGCTAGGTACTATATACTACTTGTTACGCCCGTCACTGCGCCATAACTTAGCTGGTAAAGACGTCCATCTAGCACGCACACGTCTCAACTACTCCAACACCTTTCCTTACGTTCTCCCCCAGCTATTACTCCGGCATTTAACTACTGAACTTGTTACAGTATGCTTCTCACGGGATTTTAAGCAAACGCATATGTTCCGTGTGCTACTCTACATTAACCGCTCAAACCGTGGCAACTTTTCGGGCCCATTTATGTATTTGCGCCACCAGCGCCACTACTGGCCATTGAGCACTCAACCTGCATACTGGTGGTATGTTACATTACTTTCTACACCCTTGCGATGCTTCCAACTCACTCACCTGTTAACGAAGCTTGCTGCTTCCGATTCGCACAAATGGCAACTACTGCTTAGTCTAGGCCAATTCGGACATCATTTGTATCTCCCTTCCAAGAATTATGGGGTCTCGGACCTGCACGCCAAATAGTTGAACTGCTATCTAATATCTTTTGGTCCATGCGTCGCTTTCAACCATCAGAAAATTAGCAAATTAGGTTTTATTCCCACATTAACCTTCTGCACAACTTCCTTATCAGCTTGCGCGCTTTCATTTTTCCCTTCTTTAAGAATAGTACGCCCTACGTGGAACACCTCCGAAGCCATACCTGATACGCCCACCTAGCTACGGATTTGACACAGGTCATTGAAATCCTCCCTAACTCGCCCTCACGATACACCAAACCAATTCACGACGCGAATTTAACAATACATGTCACCTGAATCGGCTGACCTCACCAGCTCCCATCGACCGCGGTCGACTACGAAAAAGCCAACCACGCAGGAAAGGAAGACCAATTGGCCACATATGAGTGCGAATAACCACGAAAACTTTTGGTCCAGAGGCGGTCCTGCCATTGTCATACCACCGGTCGGCAGTTTTCCGACATATGGTGTGTTTACGCCTGGCAAACCTACTCTCCACGACAATGGACGAATGCCTGTTTAGCAACGCTGCGATGTAGCGGATGTGGCTCGCCGCGCAATAAAGTCACAGCCAAAACCACGCATTGGCAAGTGGGCCGCTACCTCACTTCACAAGCTATATATTTATATCTACTCGCATACAACTACCTGTACCTGTTTGATCAGTGACATGCCGTTATTCCTAGAACTTATGCACAGAGTTTTCTCATGTTGCACACACCTGACCTGCATTGTGTAGACAACCTCATCGGACCATTTCCTCCCCAACATACTTCACCCTAATTATCCTTGTAATTCTTGCGCTTACACATACTGTGTTACCCCGTTTGCCTGCGCAATGCTGATTATGCCTGCCGGGCGTGCCTTAATACCCGCGAGGATAAGCTTCATTTATTCTTTGGGCTATATGTGCACACGCAACCGACTGCACCTGCTTACTCCTGTGCTTGGACTTGTACAGTATATTATATACACCAATGAATTATTCTGACCATGCCCAAATAGCGTGCTTCCCATAATAAAGAAAAGTCTTATTTAGGTATTTATTTTACTTCCAGGGTAAAACCGAAATCGGTCCAGGCTTCCCCAGCCCAGGCTTGCGTAAGTTCATTGAGAGGCCCTAGAAGGGTGGTACTCGGGATGTTTGGAAGGTAGGTAAAGCAGGCCTGATTATCCAAGTCAGTACGCCGTAGGTCAAGCTAAAGTCAGTGATAGCTAAGATACTGAAAGGAAAACATTCCCAGCATAACTAATCCTTCTGGGTACGGAAGACTGCGTTGCGCAAAAGCAGTTTGGTTCCCATTTCAACACTAGCATTCTGTCGCTGTATTAGCAAGATGGACCCGCCTGGATGCAGTAGCTCAAATGCCGTCTAAGGAAGACTGGAAATCGTCTAACAAGGCTGACTCCCTTAATGCTTTCCAGTTAGCTACTGATCCCCCACGGCATACTGAAAGCTGAGCTCATAAATAAATAAATAAATATTTTATTCTCGACTATGCGAGGCACGCTCGTGGGGGCATGATCAGATATGTACAACGGTACAAACATTTTAATGCAATTGTAACAGTAACGCAGAAAATTGTTCATATATCCATGATTGGCACTGTACAATGGTGAAAATGCGAAACAATAAGTTGGTTGTCGTGAGATGCGGGACCTCAGCTAATAAGAGATTGAGAATCCTGAATGATCCATTGAAAGGTAATGGAAGAGCCCGCACACAAGGAAGGAAATGGGCAACGTGTCGTGGGATATAAAACGACAACAGTATATACAAATGTAGAAGTCCCAGTGTAACGATCCTATGTAGAATTGTGACGCTAGTTGACCTGCCAGTGTAAAGTTATGGGCTGTGACTTTATTCGGTGGCGAGTCACATACGCCACGTTGCAGTGTTGTTAAACGGACATTTGTGGCTTTTCGTAGGGAGAACGCTTGCCAGGCGAAAACCCACCACGTCCTGGAACACTGCCACCCATCCATTGAATGGCAAATTGTAACTGGCTATGTTTCTTGTTGAAAGTCTGTTTGCTCGGTTATTCGCAGTCAGGTTGCGTCCCATTTTTTTCCGCTGGTTGATGCAATAACTGGTTGCCTATTGCGTTCCTGGGTCCTGTCCATTGGTAGGTCGGGTACTAAACATTTTTATTGAATATGATGTGTTGATCCTTCGCAGAACCACATGAAGTCTTCTCTGATTATGTATATTTGCCGGGGAGCGAAGAATTCGTGTCCAGCTACCCTCATTGGACATCGGTAGTTGGGTGCAAATAGTTAGAGTGGAAGTGAGGCCATGGTCCAGGTAAGTACTTGTTGGTTAATTCGTCCCATCCCAGGCGGAGGCAGTTCCTCAGTTCGATCCCGAAGCTCTCCGATGTTCACGACCTCAGAGAAAAGGGAGAGAGGAACAAGCCGAGAGAAGACCGAAAAGGAACAGTCAATGTACCTAGCGTTTGATCAAAATCCTACCTTAAGACATTTATTTGAGACAACTAGTGTACAAGGTGTAACAGATATTGTGCTAAAGATGTTTTTACTTATGCGGAAGGCATGGCCTGATGGGTAGAATACTTTCATGTGCATAGGGATGAAGAGCAGGATTCCGGTAAGATTTTCATGAGGTGTAAGCTGACAATGTTCGAATTCTTCCTGAGACTAGAACGTGGGTGTGTGGTCATGATTGGTTGTTATCGGAAACCAAAAGACAGTGACGATGTGGCCGTATTTGTATATGCTCCACAGGATAAGGATTACCTAAGACACCATAACTACAATGTACATAAGTATATGAAGATGGGAAGCTGAACATATTAGAAGCAGGCTAGGATTAAATGGATATCAAAGGAAGACTAAGCATTGAAGGTAAGAAGATCAGAAGATATCGATAATAGACCGGGTTTCAGTGGCCAAAGGTGCCTGTTGGGTTAATCATTCGAGGTGCTAATGAATAACTACCGTGTCAGAGGGTCGGACAGCAAACCAGCTGAGCTGTGAAAAAACTATACCAGGAGACTAAACATTCTACAGAAGGACTGACGCCTAGCGAGCTAAGGGGTATTCTCAAAGTTAAATGGAGCCTACAGCGAACAGCTGCCGCAGAGCAGAGATAGTGGCTAAAGGAAAGGATGTATCAGTGGTTGATTCAACCATATAATTAAGACTTTTGACCACATGTCAAGTAAAAGCGGGTAAGGCAGACGACGGATAACGGCGCGCTAGGAGAGATGAATGGCTAGCAATAGAGTTCGGAATAGGGCTTCAGCTACTAGCGGATCCTACGGTGGCACAGAATAAGTCAACAAACAGCTAAGCTGTGACGCAAACAATCAAAGAGATGAACATGGTAAGAACGGAGCGAGCTCCGGGTATCCGCAAAGTTAAATGGAAGCTATTGCGACTAGCTAGTTAGTGGTTCTAGAAAAGTATGTATCAGAGGCTGGTTTAGCCATATGATTAAGAAGTTTGACCACTACTGGATGCCTACAGTTTCAGTGAATAAAGCAACAGACGAGCGCCGATTAAAAAGACAGACGTCAGAGGAAAATGAAGGCTGGAGTGTCAAGTAGTGGATCTTTGCATGGGTTTCATCCAGTTCTAAATGGTATCTACCATGGTGGCAGCATGATCCCCAGGTAACATAGTTGTGAAACCTTCCGTTGCTTATTCCCACCAAATAAGTACTACAGTTTACTTATGAATGGAAGGATTTTGGTGAGTATATTTGTTCGTCGCAATCAGCCGACAATTCAGCTATGTCGACCAGCTATCCGGAAAAGCATCAGACGGCCGTTTCGCCCTATTGGGGCTCATCAGTGGTGCGCATCCTTCAATCCTTTGCGGAGGATCGAACCAATAACTGCTAATGGCTCTTGCCAACTGCCCCGCGGCTTCTGCAACTGCGCCATGGAGGACGGTATCTGACTATCATGGATTGTTAACGAAATGCGATATAGCCCGACGCATCCTCCACTGCTATGCAGGCACCTGCCATGCAGATGACAGCGGTCGGCCTTTCAGCGTCAGTACTTCCCTGTTACGGCAGCTATGAACCGACATAGCATTTTGTGGAATCCGTACGGGCGAATTGGTATTACTTATGAATGGAAGGATTTTGGTGAGTATTTTTGTTCGTCGCAATCAGCCGACAATTCAGTATGTCGACCAGCTATCCGGAAAAGCACCAGACGGCCGTTTCGCCCTATTGGGGCTCATCAGTGGTGCGCATCCTTCGGTCCTCTGCGGAGGATCGAACCCATGCGTCGGGCTATATCGCATTTAGCTAACAATTCATGATAGTCAGATACCGTTCTCCATGGCGCAGTTGCATAAGCTGCGGGCTAGTTGGCAAGAACCACTAGCAGTCATGGGTTCGAGCCTCCGCAGAGGACCGAAGGATGTGCGCCACTGATGAGCCCCAATAGGGCGAAACGGCCGTCTGGTGCTTTTCCGGATAGCTGATCGACATATCTGAATTGTCGGCTGATTGCGACGAACAGATATAGGTACTACAGTTGTTTGCCTATTGCTCCTAGGCGTATGACTGTGCACTTAAGATGGCGGCCTAGCTTCATCTTGCTGGCTTATCCGGACTCGTCTGAATGGTTTTTGCATTCTGACCCACCTCGGACTTCTGAAATCTAAATGACCTAGGCTCTGCAGACGTAACGTCCAGTGACCCTCAATTAAAATGCATTGTTGGCCACGAGTCATCCTTATTACTATGTCCCCTTCCTTCCTGTACATGTATATTGTGCCGGTGCCCTCCTTTAGTACTTAGACCTAAATTCTACGGATTTCATTCTTTGAGCTGCTGTTCTCAGCTCGTCTCAGTGGTCTCTTTGTTTCCGACTGCTAAGACCCAACTGATCAGAGATGGGCAGACTTAACAGTCTGCGCACATCACCTCGAGAATATGCTTGACTTTTCCACTTCTCTTCAATAGAACATTTTCATTTCGCACTCCGTTTGCATTAGTTTTTCTATTGGACGGATATCTCTTCGGGCCGGGCGCTAATCTACCTTCGGCTGACTAGTCTCCTGTTTCTGACGGTTCCCCGACATTCAGGACATTATCGCTCTAGGCTCTACATACCAAACACTCTGTTTCCCTCATCCTGAGACCTTTCCTTGGCATGCTAACTGGCTTTTCACATAGTCACTTTCGTCCCGAAAGCTTCTTTTCTTATGACAAGCATTACTGTTATTCCCACCTTAAGTTGGCGGCCTAGCTTCATCTTGCTGGCTTATCCGGACGCGTCTGAACTTTCTCCTGCTTTCTGACCCACCTCGAACTTCTGAGACCTAAATGACCTAGGCTGTGCCTACGTACCGCCATGTAACCTTTACTTCAAAAGCATTGTTGGTCATGATCCGTCATTATTAATATATTCCCCTTGCAGCCTTAACATTTTTCTTTATGCCGATGCTCTCCTTCAGTATTTAGATCTAAATTATACAGCTTTCTTTCTATGCACTGACATTCTATTCTCGTCTTAATGGTCTCCTTTCTTTGGACTACTATGTCCCTAATGATAAGGATTTAACAGACCCAACGGCTCGTTCACATCATCCCGAGGCTAACTGCCGTTTCGTTTAGCCACTTTCGTCCTAAACGGCTCCCTTTATGATGACCCTCATTACCATATACTTAGCTATATTTTGCGGCCTAGCTTCAGCTTGCTGACTTACCTGGTTTTGTCCGAACGGTCTCATGTTTTCTGACCTCTCTCAGACTTCTGAGATATAACTGATCTAGTCACAGCGGAGGCAACACGCTGTTACCCTCACCTCAATTACATCACCGGGCATTATTCATCCTACTTTTATTAACAAGGGTGAATCCTCAACTGAAGAAGGTCGGCGGTTTCTCCACTTCTCCTTAATAGAACTTGTTTTACCGACCCTTTCTTTAATTCTTGTGCTTTCCATTGCATTCCTTCTTCATTCGACGCTAACTTACATGCGTCTGTCCTCTCCGACTTCTTATATTCCTACCAAGTTATGACTGAGGCAACGCGTCTCTGTCGCTCCTTCTGAGTGATATTATTTTCCCACAATCTGCTCACCTCGTCCTCCTCTCTCTGGTTCCAACCGATTGTGCATATGCACGATAGGACCCCATAAACTTTCTTTTTTCTTCATCTTCACTCCTATTTTGGAACAATCTTTCATTCTCTACTGATCCGTGTTCTGCTTGCTTCTCGTCGTATTTCACCACTTATGATACACATGTATATGCAATAGTTAAATAACAATTACATGTATAGGGGTGCAATAGTTTAGTCATCGCCGCAATTGATGGACTGCATTCCAGACGCATCCCTTTCTTCTGTCTTTGTGACTGTTCCTGTTCGTTTCCTTTTTCCCGAGTTTGTCACAGGTACGGCGACACGCACCCAAGGAATAATCCATCGTCGCGACAACAATACAAGCCACACAGGTCCCTTAGCTGGACATGAGCGGAAGATTATCAACCCTTTTACAACTTACTAACCGGACCAATCATTCGTTATTATGCACGGACACAACTTTTCCTAGGCTTGAAACTCTGGGTTCAGATTGCCTAACGCTATCCCTTCCACATTACTCTTGCCTAGAGAACTACATCTGACTTCGGAAGGCACATTCTTCTGGGATACAAAGCCAGAACAATTGGTCATCGTGAGCTCTTCAAGCCGCGTTGACCGCTCAACTGACCGTGGTTTCCTATATTTCTAATCAATTTTACTACATACACCGGGCGACCTGCGATTCTTTCTTCGGAACCATATTCTATCCTTCAAGACTTCAACAACAATCCAACATAGTTCAATGTATATCCCAAGTAAACTTCACGTGGTTCTGCAGAGGAGCAACGCATCATATACAAAAAGCATATTTGGTTTCCGACCTACCAATCGGGCACAGGACAGGAGCCAGGAACGAAATAGGCACCCGGCTAACGCATCAGCCGACAGAAACATGGGACGCAACCTGACTGCGAATAACCGAGCAAACAAACGTTCAACCAGAAACATACCCAGTTACAACTTGGCATTCAATGGATTGGCGGCAGTGTTTCAGGACGTGGTGGGTTTGCGCCTGGCAAGCGCTCTCCCTATAAAAAGCCACAACTGTCCGTTTAACAACACTGCAACCTGGCGAATGGGACTCGACACCGAATAAAGCCACAGCCCATAACTTCACACTGGCACGTCAACTAGCGTCGCCATTCTAGTTTTGTTCGTTACACTGGGACTTCCGCATATGCATATACTGTCGTCTTTTTGCTTTCTACGATATCACCGTTGATCTTTTCGTTACTTGTGCACGAACTCACTGTATTGCCATATCTCTCTTGAGTGTGCTCTTCAATTATCTTCTAATGGATCATTCAGGATTCCCAATCTATTATTAGCCGAGGTCCCTGTCTCAAGCCAGCCAAGTTATTGTTTCGCATTTTCACCATTGTACAGTGCCAATCATGGATATGCGAACAATTTTCTACTGTCACTTACAGTTGCCATAAAATATCTGTACAGTTGTACATATCTGATAATGCCTTCATGAGCTTGCCTCGCATAGTCGAGAGTAACATATTTATTTATTTATAGTGCATTTTATTGACATGTGCTACAGCTAAGTCGAGCCCCAAATTTCAACAGAAGTTCGTTGCGAACCATATGGGCCCGAAGTAGTTAATTCACAAGCATGGGAAGCAGGAGTGTTCCAGGCACCGAACTTTGCTGAACCCGCTAGGAACTGACGGATGGATGGATAGATCATAACCCACTTGAACATACAGCGCTCTCCTTACCAGCAACGTGGTGATGCATTAAAGACAAAATCTGATATGTCATAGGATCAGAACATAAAAGAGAAGCGAGCATGTGCTACGGTGGCGAACGCTATGGAGAAGTAATGAACAGCAAGTTTGCTGCGGAGAACTGACCCACAGCATCCGCCCAGCATACGCGTGTACCCAACAAATTGATCCTGCAAGAACAACCACTGTGAAAGCCTTATTCAAGTGTAATGAGCAGGCCAAAAGTCTGTACGTGGTATTCAAGCGTAGACTAATCCAACTTCAATAACTTTACCGGTACGCCTTAGGAACCAACTGGTCTGTAATTGTCATTGAGGTGTTTGGTGTCCTTTTAAAGACGTAACAAACAGTAGCATACCTACATACAGGGAGCAACCGTAAAGCGATATCTGGAGAAGACAAGTGAGGGCCACATGGTTGTCTTGTCATTGCTTACCGAAGCCCAGAGTTTACGTCATCCAGCCCAGCAATCCCAGTTGTAGTTGGCTTCTGAAAAGGCTGCAGAACTTGTACGGCCAAAACGGAAACTTAGGGAAACGAGGGTCCGCTTGGACCCTTACAACTAAATAAACATAGTATAACTGATCACCCGAACAATAGTTTCAGCATACTATACACAGAGTAGACATGCATGTTATTTACCATTGGGCGTAGTAGCGTAGTCAATACCAACAAGCACTGGGATAGCTGGGCTCCCGTTACTACAACTTTTCAAAGCAGACCAAGTATCAGCTGCGGTTCATAGCGGCTAAATAAGTCAACTCCATCTCCTAGAGGAGGCAAACAGCTCTTAGCTGATTCTTGTAAGCATTGTGCGCTCCTCGGTCACGTAGAAAATTGTAACACAAGGTAGCTGACGGGTGGTCTGTCAAAACTCTGTCGGTCTGTTCAGCGGCTGGTGTCCAACTGAATCCATCCATTATGTATTTATTTATTTACTTTATGGAGTTGCACTTACCACCTGACTGCAAGAAGGTATGTAGGTGCCGACGGGGTATATTAAAGAATGAGTTAACTATCCAGCATACGTCGGGATATCATCATTTGGCAAAACCATGCAAGGAGTGTTTACAGCCTTGGCTCAAATAGACTGAAAACCAGCAGGTCATAGCTTAGGAACTTCGAATGCTGGGTGACTTGAGCTCTGATGAGAGTACAGTAGTATATGAATGGTCACTGGCTCCCAGGGGGAACATACCTACGCTATCTATATGGGCAACTGACTGTGAATAGCAGATCCAAGCGAGACGGTGCGCTACCATCCAGGAACCTTGTGGATCGGTTGACCGACTAATGTAGGAATGCTTGCTGCGTGAAATAGACAACCATAGCAGCCAACGCTCTTGTCTGCAGTGTTCCAGGACATGATGGATTTTCGCCTGACAAACTTCATCACAATATGCCACAAATGTATGTGTAACAACACTGCGACGTGGCAGAAGTGACTCGCCACTCAATAGCTTTACTGCACAAAACATGCATTGGCAAGTTCACTGATACTACCCTCTGACGTGCTGGGCATGTAACCGGTCTCGTACTACTAAACCTGCAAGTTTGGTCAGTGACACGTCACGCATGATTCACTCACCCAACCGGCACGGTGTACACAACCTCATCGGACCAGTTCCACCCCAACATACTCCTCACCGATGAGCTTTATAATCCTTATCTTTACACCTTGCACGCTGCGAGGATAAACTTAATTCAATCAATGGGCCATGTGGGCCTACACTACTGACTACTTCTCTATTACTCCTGCTCGTGGTCCTGCTCATTAGGTTAGCAAGCACAACATTGCACTATTCTGATCATGCCCAAAGGCGTGCCTCCATTTGTCGAGAATAGTTATTTATTTGTTTACTTGTCGTGCGTATTGCCGACGTACTTGATAAATATTTAACTACCCTATAACCAAGCTTCTGTTCTCCGTATTGGTGCGGACGAAATCAAGGAAACTACTAGGAGTATGAACGGGGCTACTAAACATCAACTAATTGTTCGTTTGCGTTGACGCAGTTTATCCAAATAACAGTGATATCAGCATCATATTCGGCGGTCATATGGGTAGGATAAACTGGGTAAGGGCTAGTCCGCAAGATAAAAAGAAAGCGACCCAGGTGTATAAAGCACAGAACCCAGGGGCCATTATTAGGACTAAATGCAAACCTTCAGCACAATATCAGCATGCTTCCCACGAGCCACGGCAGGAACTCTCCCAACTCAGTGGACCATATGTACCACTAGATCGGAGGTATTTCTCCCCTTATATAAAGCGATGGTACATTGCGATGGACCTTGGGCCCATGCTTGGATGCCGTATCCCTGGATGGATATTGTTTGTATAGAGAAGGTACATAAGCTGACGACTGGAATGATTGAGGACCAACAAAATTAGCCGGATGATGAACATCTAAAGAGCTTGGGATTGTTTTCCATAGCAGGGCGTATGTTGAGAGTTGACCTAATAGAGCTGTTTCGGATCATATAGGGCCACATTGGCAGCAAGCCTACCGACCTGTTTGAGCCAGCTACATCAGGGCATATGAGTGGTCAGCGTCCTAAGCTCAGGAATCGAAGGTCTCGCCTAAATATAAGGTAAAACCTTCGAGAACCTTGTTGTCGGCTGCTGAAAAAACCTTTCACTTTGTTGCTAAACGGTACAACGGTTAGCACCTTCCAGCGAGGTCTAGGCAGGTGCTGGTTAGAACCTTATCTAGAAATATTGTAAACGTATTGATGCGCGTTGCAGAGAACTTATGAATGATGAATGTAGAAGATTACTAATTTTTGCTGTTTTTTTTCAAAAGCAAGAAACTCAATTGGAAGTCCAAGTACCGGGGTCGCTTGGTTATTTGTGAGTGCAAGAATCAGGACGCACGTTGGGCGGATGGCTATACAGTTCTGCGAACCTGACCTGACCTGTTCTGTCCACGGCGTCGTACAACTGCCATGTATCAACGAATGCACGAACAGCAGGATGGGAGTTGTGTACTAGCTCATGAAGTTGACGTATTTTGTATCGCACGCTTTGCACATTACGGAGATCTACGTGAATACGACTGGTATGTGGTTTCAGTAGGGCCAACGCGGACTGACAGCCCCTACTCGAAAATCCAGCAAAGCTGGAATGCTTTTCCACGCTTCAACGCGTGCTTTAAATTTTATGGCTTCCTTTATCCTTACCTATCCGCCATAGGTAGATCCGGCTGTAGTCTCACTGCGGAACCCCTTAATCTAGATGCGAGATGCAAAATAACTTGGTGCTCATCCGCTGTAAAGTGATCTATATGCAGTAAATGGCGAGTACTGTTCTTACTCTCATCCTGTATGTTCCAAAGCTAAGTAAGCTTCTGAACGGTAACCCGAGGAAACGCGTGGGAACTTAGTTTAGAAAATTGCTAAACGGTGGAGGTCATCAAGCGTGCGATCGATATGCAGAAGCCAGAATGCTCAGTGATACTTCTGAAGAGGCTTTTGGTGTCCAGTAACGCATCACTATGAAGAAAGGTGTTCACATGCCCGTACTTGCAACTGTGTCCGGCGTTACACGGGGCATTATACCCAAGTGTGAATGAAGGACAGCTTTATGTATTAGGATTTTGGCTGTATGGTACTCGAACCTTCTGCCGCCGGTCTCGCAGTAGGAGTATCAATCGAACACACTGCTTTACATTTTGTAAGCGCGTGATTAAACTAGCCATTTCCTTTTTATTAAACTGCTTTTATTGGCGGGCACAATAGCATGTAGTACTTCTCCATACCCGGTTGCATCAAATGTACAGCCAAAACTCTCACTAGCTGGATGGCTACACCGTCGCGCGTTATGGAAGCTTTCCTAGACGTAGTAGTCTTGGAGATACTGGGTCGCTCGCTTGTTCAAAGAAAGCGTGCGGGTACAAATGTTACGATGACAATCTACCGCATTTATGAATAGAAAACCGATGGAGCGGTGATTATCCTCTCCACCTTGGTTTTATATTCGGCATCAGGTTGTAAACCAAGTTGTCTTACCCGCTTACAAGTGTCTGTGAAGCTATAGAGTAAACTAACGCTGTTGACCAGGAGTTTATACTGTTGTCTTTTCAAGCGTCCACAGCAGATATCACGTTGTATTCCACATGAAGTCAGTAACTGGTTCCGAGCGGCTCGCTTGCCCACGTAGAGCTGTTGAATCTGTTAAACTGGCCAATAATGGCTTGAAACTGAGTGGCTTAATGGCACGAACGTGGGCAAGGTGAAGCGTTCGATGAGCGGTAGGATAGGTGCTTACCGGTGTGCGATAGCATAAAAGACATTAGACAAATGCGATATTCAGATACAACTCCTAGCGACCTGTTTAAACATACGATGGGCCTTCAAAGAGAAACCAAAATTTTGTAAAATCAGGCCAAGTGGCAAATGGTGCCCACTGCGTCAACTGAGCGCAGGTGGAGGCTAGGTTAGACAACTAAACATCACATGCCGCATTTCGCTCCGACTGTTAGTTGGCGAGCTAAAGGCGCTGAAGTGAGCACGCGCACAAGCTGTTCGTCGGATGAGCGCAAAAGTATTAATGAAACGTACTGAAGCACAATACGCGGGTGCGGAATTTTGCTATTAACGACAAAACTTTTACAAAGGCAATACAGTTGCTTAGCCAAGCATATGTGGAGACTGTATGCGTCACGTGCAGTGACCTGAGTGCTGTACGTGTTTTGACCTTTGGTCGATAACGGTCCCAAGCCTGGACGACTTCCACATAAAAGCGAGATGACCATTTGGAGAGTTCCTGCTATGACCCTTTGCCAGTTCGAGAAGTGTGCAGCAGAGTTGGAACATAGCAACAAATTTTAGCATGTATGGGGATGCTGCGTGCAGAAACTGGCCTGCAATGTGTGAACACCTGAACTAGATGTCGCAGCACGACAGTGCACCGGCACAGATATCGCTATTTGTCCGCGGCTACCTGGCGAAACATTACACTCCCGTTGTGCCCGATTCACCATATGCTCCGGACGTAGCCCACACGGACCATTCCCGTTTCCCAAAATTGCACCCACTTTTCTAGGACCGTAATTCCAAACCATGGCGGTAATTCAGGACAACGCGACAAGAGAGCAGCGCGTCATCCCAGAAACTGCGTTGCAGGATGCTTTCCAAAAGTGGAAGCACCGTTGGGCACGGTGCACTTCCAGGATGGTGAACTACTTTGAGGAAAGTTCTTTAAAGGTAGTGCAATGAGAACTAAACCCTTATACTAAAAGCGCGGGTTCGTTTTGATGGCCCCTCGTACTTGGACTTAGCAACCGTGAAAACTAAAGCTGGTCTCATCGAATAACAATACAAAGTTATCTCCGTTTGTGCCTCTTGAGACTGGGCGGTCACAAAGCGAGTTTCAGCTTTACGCGGTTAAAGCTAAGCAAAAATAGCACCCATTTGATAAAACTTCGGTACAATCAGAATTAGTAGTCAGCGTCGTCTTCAAACACAGTTGTCAAGCTTTAGTTCGACAATATACTACACGTAGGTGGCAGCGCAGCAGACAGCGCGACACCAACAGATGAGGAAATTCGAGTAAGGTCGGACTTTCAAATCATTTTTCATCATGTTATACATTGAGTTGTAGAGAGCAGGAGGGAAATCATTTGTACGCACTAGCGATTCCGTATCATACTGGGTTTGATGTGCGTCGTTGCGGTACGAAGTTCTTCGAGGGTACGTCCCAATTGCAATGACAGCCCCAAGGTTCCAGTATTCTCAGCTAATGTTTGTCTAGCAGCTGCTTGAGACTTTCATCGGATAGAACGTCTGCAATTTCTTCCGGTAGGCCGTTCCAATGATTTACCACGATAGTGGGTACGGTGACATCCATGCAAATTCTGTGTCTTCTTTATCTGAATAGTTTCCACGTGTGGTACAGTCGTGTGGTCCAGTCAGTGTTGGCCCGGAAAAATTGTTGTAACTCACTCCCAAGTTCCCCTCGGAGGAGACGCCTGGTGTAGATGAGATCAACCCGGCGACGGCGGAGCTCGCGGGGGAACAGATATAGCTGTTGGAGTCGAATGCGATAAGTGAGATCAAGAAGCCCCAGAACAGCTTTTGATACACGTCTAAACCTTTACCACCAGAGCGCATTCAAACATTAAAAGAGTATGGATACCTGGTAGGACGTATCCTAAGAATGGACAAGTTCAAGTTCAAGCGGGACTGGAACGATAGGATAGATCCCGTGAGTGTTCCTTCTTCGGCGGGTCGTTGAACCAGGAGTTGGCGAACTTTGAAATACTGATGGACCTAAAACAAAGACCGCATCACACCCTGTCCAACCAATTAATGCCCACGTATCCTGCCCTAGCAGTCCCTGCTGGGTCGGTTACGTGAAGTAAGAAAGAGGAAAAAGTAAACGCAGGAGGCAAAAGAGAAAGTGGTAAGAGCTAAGCAAATGGAATACCAAGATATTTGAGTCAATAAAAAAAGAACTGAAAAATGAAGGTGAGTCAGCTAGGAAAAAGGAAAGGTTTGCTGTTGCCACCCAAGAGCATCGAGCTGGCGCGCAAAACCCTTAACTGTAGGTTCCCTAACCACGTGATCTGGAAGCGAATTCCAGCGATCTAGAACTCGGCGCGATAGACGAGTTTCCGTCCTAATCCTATCAGACCGTGGTTTATGCAGTTTCAGTGGGTGACCGCGGAGACTAGGTAACGTAGCGGGACTAAAAAGCCCTGACAAGTCCGGGCCAATCTTACCCGTCAAAATACGATAAGTGAGAATCAGGTCCCCTCTTATCCTTCGGTAGTGCATTGAGTACATCCCCAAACTGAGCAAGCGTTCAGGACACGTCTGTCCCCGTAGACCCTGCACTAACCGAGTGCCCACTCGTAACACCATCTCCAAGTCCATTTTGTCTCGGTTAAGACATGGTGGACAAGCCTGAATACAATATTCCAGGTGGGGTCGGACGAATGTTGAAAATAGCTTCACAAACAACTTGGCCGTTAAGATTCCGAAAGAGCGGCGGATAAACCACATCATACGAAACCCTCGACAAGCAGCCTTCTTCCAGTTGTCTCCAGAATGAAGTGCTGATGCGTGTACGACTCCTAAATCAACCTGCTGAGTGACAACAGGGAGTTCACCACCGCCGAGAACTTATCGGGTGGGAGGATTAGCAGCTCCGATTCGGAGAACAGAGCACTTGGCCCTATTTATGGGCATCAACCATAAGATAGACCATTCCCAGTGTCTATCCAAGGCACGCTGAATTGCCTCAGGACCCCCCGGGATATCCACAATATTCCAGAGCTTAAGGTCGTCAGCAAACATTAATGATGACACCCCTAAATCTCCCGGCAAGTCATTTACATAGATCGCGAACAACAATGGCCCCAATACCGAGCCCTGCGGAACGCCACTAAGGACAGCTTGCCTGAGCGAAAGGCTACGCCCCACCCGTACGCACTGTTCCCTCCCCTCAAGGAAGGCAGACACCCATTGAAGGGCGCGACCAGATATCCCGTAGGATCTCAACTTTAGTGAGAGCCGAAGATGTGGAACAGTGTCAAAAGCTTTCGAGAAATCTACGAATAGCACGTCTACAGCGTGGCCACTGTCTACCGCTTCGGCCCAGCTTTCACGAGCTACAAGTAAATTAGTCTGACATGAAAATCCTTTGCGGAATCCATGTTGTGCAACACTGAGAAGGTTGAATCGATTCAGGTGGTTCTCCACTGAATCTCTTATCAGCTTCTCGAACAATTTGACTACTACGCTTGTCAAACTGACAGGCCAGTAGTTCGCGGGTAGAGCGCTGTCACCGCCCTTAAAAATCGGACAGATGATTGCCTCCTTCCATTCCGAAGGTAGGCTGCAGCTGTCCAGCGATATTGAAAATACGCACGTGAGCGGACCACTCAGCTCAGTGGCCAGTTCATGCAACAGCTTCGGATGAATTGAATCAGGACCGGAAGCTTTAGAGGGATTAATGCCTTGCAGTAGCTCGAAGACCTGAGTCTCCGTTATGCTAAATTCAGCTAAGCAAGAATCCTCTGGAACTTTTGAAACCAATTCAACCTGCGGTAAAGAGGTCTCCCGAGCAAAGACCGCAGTATACTGATCACTCAGTATACAAGCCTTGCCATAGTCAGTTTGCGCAGGGGTCCCGTCTGCTCGCAATAAAGCTGGTATAGACAACTTTGCCCGCTGCGTCTTTTAACGTAAGCAAAAAACTTCTTGGGATTAGCTGCGGCCGAGTCCGCTAAACCCTGCTCGTATTGGAGACGAGCAGTTCTGAGATGTTGCTTACATTTATTCCTATTCTCTCGATAACTATCATAGGTACTGGCTGATGGAGCTGCTTGGTAGGTTCGCCAGCATCTAGACCGTTTCTTGAGTAGGTACTTGCCTGTGGTATCTATCCATGGAGGCTGTGCCCTTAACCCTCTTTTCCTAATGAGTGGAATATAGGGTTCGGAAACCTCCGTAAGGTATGCCTTAAATTTATCCCAGGCTAACTGGGCAGAGTCAGCCATCGAAATCTCACAGTTAAGAACTGAAGCCTTAGTTCGCATTGCACTAAAGTCCGCCCGCCAAATATTCGGAAGTAATTCAACAGCGGTCTCTTGGTGCCTTGAAAGAGCACATCGAAAGGATATGCATACGTGCTCGCTGGACCCTAGAGGTGCACCGCATGAAACGTCAGTCACGAAGTCCAGGGACTTAGCGAAAACCAAATCCAAAGTAGATGGCATTTGGTTGTCCATATACCTAGTGGGAAAGTCAACGAACTGGTGCAAAGGCACTTGAAGAGTCAGTTCAAGGAAGTCTGCACCGAATGTTCCTAATGCCGAATTGCAAGAAAGATCGGCCCAACAGACTTCCGGGAGGTTGAAATCCCCTAGAACTAAACACTTATTCGCAGACTGAGTGCGAATAAAGTCAAGTATACCCCTGGAGGAACTTCCAGGACTTCTGTATACCACTATAACTGTAAACTGGGTAGAGGAAGTGCACAAAACAGCCGATAGGGCTTCAACAGTCTGATCCGACGACTGGAATGTGCAAGTCCTAAACACATCTAAGTTACAGCTCACATACAGTACAACGCCTCCGCCTTGGCGACCAACGGAGCGATCAGTTCTAAGCAGCGCGTAGCCAGGTAAATATACCTCACCGTCCGTGATATCCGGGGACAACCACGTCTCAGTGAAAGCAAGTATGTCGGGACGAGATTTGCCTACAAGTAGACCCAACTCGTGCACCTTGTTCCTTAGGCTACGCACGTTGCTAAGTACCACCTCAAGGAAGTCGGCACGACCATCCCTGGGTCGTGCGCCATCAGGATTGGTTCTGATAGGGCGGAAAGTACTTTCCGGCTGACCACCTGAAAACCCACCAGACGGAGGCCTTGCTCACCAGCCGCCCGTCTAGTTTTGAGATCTTTGATAGCCTCCTTTAACTTCAACCTATCTGCCAGTGGGAGGTCCGGCTGAACGCTGACACCACTACCCTTAAGTTTGAATGCAAATCGCAGTAACGATTTGCGTTCCTCCGGGGTAGAAAGGACTACGCGAAGTAGTCGGGGTCGTGGATTTGGCGTAGCGATAGGAACGTTCCCCAATCTGATCAGCTTTCTGACAGTGACACCAGGGAAACCAGGTGGAAGCAGCTTGCTGACACACAGTTTCAGCCACTTGATGTCATCCAAGATGCGTTCCCTTGGGAGAACGGCCTCAGATTCAGTAACGTTACGGAATATAACGCTACTATCAGTGAAAGAGTCGGCACGACGGGGAGTGTTTACCCCACGTGCCTTGGAGTCGACACCTATACCAGCTGTTTTCACCACTGGCGGTGGGACTGTCGCTGGCTTCCCAAACGACGCCGAAGCAACGGTAGCGTAGGTTTTCCGCTCTATTGCCGGCGTCTTACTGGTTCCAGGGTCTTCAAGCCCCTTCGAAGTTTTACGAGCAGATCTTGTCCGCTTCTTCTTTTGGCTCACTGGAGCAGGGGCCGTTGACTTTGTATCGCATTGGGCAGTTACCAGCATTTCGTCAGAGCAGGCTGGTTCACTGGCGGCCGAGACAGTCAGCGTCTGTGGAAGGTTCTGTGTGCAATCTTCAGACGACTTTACGACTGTCAAAGACGGCATCTCGTTCGATGCCGTGGCAACTATTTCTCTGGGTTTAGCAGAGGGCTTTTGGTATTTCCGCACCCTATTTTTCTTCACTTTGATCGGATCATGAGGACCGCCAGCAATGCTACCTGGATTGGCCGGTAGGATGTGCGACTTTATGATCGAGTGACAGACTCCAGTGGATGGATCGTCAGCAATGTTGCCGGCTATTGCTGTGTCTTCAAACGAAATATTTAGGGATTTTAAAATTAAATCCATTTTCGTATCTAGCGACGCAATAGAGGCGAGTTTAGCTATCGCCAACTCAACATCTGCCAACCTTGAAGCCAACGCTGAAAGTTTAGCACTGGTGACAGCCGGGCGCGTCGATCTTTTAGCGCAGCATTCAGCGCAGCTGAAAAGAAAGTGGACGCTTGATGATAGCATTTGGTACTGGTCAGCTTGTAGGCCGGTACAGCTTTCGTGATACCAGCGGCAGCAGACGTCACACTGCATACCACCAGATGCATCTGTTACTGGCTCTGAACAGTTAACCTGTCCGCAAGCTGCAGTAGACTCATCAAACGAGGACCCCATAGGTCCATCCGTCTCGGCGTTTAGCGAGACAGCCATGTTCATGTGGAAAACAGATTAGAATAACAACACGTATACAATAGGAAAACGACCGCAATAAAAAGGCAAAAACAGGGTGTAAAACGGGATTAAAACTGGAAACAACCGGAAAAATTACCAGTAAGCGTCAAAGACGCTTGGGCCAGTACCAATTTAATCGATCCAAGATTTCTTGGATCAGAGGAAATTTGACAATAGTCAAATTTCGTTTTAAGTGTTTATTCAAACACTGTTTTCCACGTTATTTCAGCTGAAAATCTCGATCAGTATGGCACGCCAAAAAATCGAGTTACCGTGTAGTACTCACGTAGGAAGTGAACCATGGTCGAGTAATCTCACCAACCATTCGAGCAAATGCGCTTCGTAAGGCACCCACCAGCCTCCTTCCAGTTGCCAACTTCTTCAAGGCGTCCTGCGTCGTTCTAGGGTCACAAGTCACGATAACCCTGAGATCTCTCTCGTGAGTGGTATTCCTGAGGAGAGTTCACCAATGCGCTGTGCACCGTACGGTTCAGTGCTACCCATTGGAAGAACAGTGCATTTATCTGGGTTTACTGGCCATTCCTACTTGATGGACAATTCGTGTAAGCTGTCCTAGAGTCGCTTGTAGTCTTTTTGGACACAAGAAAATTCGCCGTTATTAAATTAGCTGACCCCATTCAAAAGCAGATGTAATAAGCACAAAAAATTAAACAGAGAATTACGCCGTGCATCTAAATATAACGGTGCTGTTTGTTGAACACTTTGTTTAAGTGTGTTGGGTTGACCTCCATCTAGCTGGCCAGACGCCATTCTTCAGAGCCCTGGCGGTCGTCAGGTACTTGTCCTGAATTGAGATGTTTGCTTATATGTGTTTCCCTTTTGTAATTCAGTGAGGGTATGCTATATTTTTAAGTCTCTCTCGTTACCACTCAGTCTAGATGTCACAGTGTGATGATAACGTGCCTTTTAACGCGTGGTATAACTACGAGTTTTGGAACCTGAATGATTGTGATCGAGCGGACTTATGGAGTTTCGACTGTAAGGCTGCTACTTCCAATACCTTATCAAAACTGAATGGCTTTGGTAAGTTTTGCATCTTGAATATTTATCCGCCCAGTACCTACCGTTTCAAGTGGATATGGAGAATGTTCCGACGATCCGTCGCTTGATTCGCTCTCAAAGCGTAAGATGCCATTCTCACTCTATTCCCTGCTAGTGCCGTCTTGGGCTCCAATCGGCTCTGTGCTTCACGATGTTGATGCTCCCTCTATATGGGCGACGTCTGAACTTCACACTTTAAACCATCATGACCTAAGTCTTTCGGGCCCCTCAATTTCCTGGCAATCTATTATTTCTGATGACGCTATTTGTCCTAACTCTCGTACCAAGGTAATTTTATGACCAGTTCTGATTTGTCCCTTTTAGGTATGGGACGGTGCTCTTGAATCCGTCTCTACGGCTGCAGTCATTAATGTTCGGCCGAACTCGTATAGTGATGAACAGCTGCCGAGGCAACGCGAGCCACCGAGCTCTTCGGGTAACATTATACCACTCTCTATCCATTCATGTCCATTCACGGACTCCGGCGTGTCCTCGCTTGTCAGCACCAAGTCACATGTAACGCCTTGTCTGGCTTCTACTTCCTCCAGTTCTTCGTTAGCAGGAATCGGTGAGCTTTTACATTGCATTTGTTGATCCTGTAGTGTTTATTATTTCACTTATTCTTAAGTCCCTTACGCCCTTAATGCCATTTCGGTTATGATACAGGATAGTGCACCCGCTATGGATTTATACAGCCGGCGACATGCTGTTCCGCGCTTGTTTACCAAAACTACTTACAAAGTTAACTCGACCGACTGCAAAATGAACCTATGCTAAGCTATTTTTACCCTGCTCCCATATTCCTTGTTTTTAGTATCGTTTGTATATGGTCCGTAGCTTCCCAGTTCGGCGGTTTTAATCTCAACTCAATTTATCACGGTTATTATCACTACACTTACCAATTTCATTTTGGTGACAAATAATAGCAGCTGGACCCACCGCATTCCCCAATATTCCTAGTTGGTAAACTGGATTCAAACCGCGTGCCGTTTGCCGATGACACGTATGACGCCATACAAAATAGTCCAAGAACTACACCAACCGGTTCATTTGTTACTTCCATCAGTACAAACTGGCATACCTCTACGGAATGCCTGTCTTGATTGACCGGACATTGTAGACGTTCCTGGGAATATACCCGGATCGATGTCTCAATGGACACTTTTTAGTTCCTCTTACATTACATACTCAATTTTTCCAAGATTCCGCGTTGACTGAGAGATTTAACCTGTCTTTGCGCCTATTCCCCTATTGAGCTCTTTTCTTTGCCCGAGAAATATCGGCCCAAATAGTTGTCACGAACGGCTTATCTTCAACTGTGGAAAATCAGTCGAACCCATCGCTGTGAACTAGCCTACAGCCAACCTGCGCTCTAGCTTCCAGTCATCTACTCACACTTATATCGATTTACACGGATTGTCTTACAAGCGCTTGAAGTCAACCTGCCTTTGCGTTCTGTGGTGGATGTGATCGCTCTCATCGCGGAATAATACTTCCACCATAGATTATACTGTATCCCAGTTGTGCTATCTGAGTGTTTTAATGCTCTGGCCGCGACAGATGATAACCAACGGCGCCCTATCTGCTGCATCATGCAAGGTGGATAGGGGTTTGAATGCTATTGCTCAAGCCTTCCTGTCATCTTTTTCTCCCCCTTTCGCCTTTTCTCCCTTATCGTTCTGTTCAAACCTCACTTTTACCCCCTCGTTTTCAGCCCCACTTCTTGACCATCCCCCACCATGCTTGTTGAACGTTTTTCTAGTTTCACTCCGCATACAAATGCGGAGCATCACTCTTGCCCTATCAACGAGCTTATGTCTAACCAAGCAGTGAAGCCCAATCCCCCGGATTCTATTTGAAGCCCGCGATCCTCCCTCAGATTGACATGCCTCAACATGCGTACATGGTTACAGCTCGATCAATAGGCATTACTTGCCCGAACCTTAGGGACCCTCTCGATGGATATCTGCTGCCTATCGAGAACCCGCCTACAAGACTCGACCTCTTCTCACTCCGCGATCCCATTTAGGTGACACTGCTAGTGCTTTCTCATTGCGCCTATCCGGAGACGATGCAACTTGGAGTACCGGCCAAGCCGGCGTTGGTATTATCCTGAGCCCCGTGGTTGAAGCTGCTCTGGTTGTTTGGATGCCAGTCAGTAGTCGTATGTGTGCGGCCCGACTAGCTGGCTTGTAGACAACCACCAGTCATAAAGGTCTCATCTCAGTGCAGGATAGTTTCTCGATTTGAAGAACTCGTTTCAATAATGACCATGCTCTAGTGTGTGCTCTCCCAACGCTCACGCGTCGGTCACGTGCTCAACTCATTTGAATTCTGCTTGACCGCATTCGCAATCCGTCATGCTGATATATCAGCTCGAGCTGCTACATCAACCGCTACTGAGGAACACGGTTTGGAATCGCATCCACTACTCAAGGGAACTAGCACTCAGAGCTGCATGTCCCCGTTAATTGTATGTTGAGTATCTGACTTCCACTGACTTAATTGATGTACGAATAATTATTCCATGGGTATTTTACTTCCAAGGTGTCCTCAACAGGCGTCATCTTACAGATAGTCAAAAGAATCGGCTAGAAGCCTTGATGGCGGACGGCGGCCCGTTAGATTTCAAAGACCACAGCCATTTAGACCGCCAGTATGCTGTTCCGACTTATCCGCTACACAGGTCCAAAGAAGGTTCCTGTTACCTGAGAAAGATGAACAACTCCTTTCTGAGCGACATCGACCAAAACGTCAGCCCTAACAACTAATCTCGTCTGATTTGGAACTGCTTCCGACTCGTCGCTTCATCACAAGGATCCATTCCTTGAACTGTATTGGTATTAATAGTGCGCTTAAATCTCGTACCGATTCCGCAACAAGAAAACTGTCAGCGCTCCAATGCCAACTGGGCTCCTGTGCCGTTCTTCATGCCTGCACAGTTTCGAACTGGCGGCCCGTGGATCATGGACCGGAATACCTGATCCACCCGTCAATCGTTCAATTTAATTAGACAGACTAGCTATAATCAGTAGTCTGTGTAATGAGCTCCCAACCACCTGCATCCCATTGTCATTCCGGCGGCTACTTAAGGCTCACTATGTGCTTTGGTGGCCACCTTAATGCTGCGAAGTGGTTTTCTACAGTTTTTCTACAGTAGAACGCTTTCAACTTGCGTTGTTTACCTGTGCAATGTGCATCTCATTGCATTGACCATCTGAGGTGCATTCATTGTGTGTGAATGCCGATAGCGCGCGTTCTTTGTCCGGCCATATGACGTGCGACAGGCTCAACGGTATTTAAGACTGTAGTCCAGTCATTGTTCCGCTCGAAAACGACTACTCCACAGTCGGGCGACTGAATTCGTCATCATCAATACGTGTTCCTTAAGGATAAGAAGCACACTTCGGCTATTGTGCCGAAATACAAAAAAGATAAGTTGCTAAACATTACAGAATTCAAAAACGAAAAGAAACGTCATATAATGCTAGACTTCCTACTATGCGTGAGGTGTGAGATCATTGTTGAAAGGGTAATATAAGCGGGAGGAGGATGGACAAATAAACTCACAACACACGCCATTGAGGTTGTCTCTTCGCCATATCAATAAATGCATCCAGCCAGACATGTTCCTCATCATTCGGACCCTAACCCGCCAGTCGGGAGACACCAAGTTCTAATTGAAGGTTTTCATTCCTCTTGATTAAATCATCGTTTGACATCCCCTCCTCTTCCAACCTCACGTCGGGTGCACAAACAACGCACCTCCCGGGAGTCGGTGTGCTGGCCTGTGCAACACGTCCCCCGGCCATCGGAGCCAAATGCGTGAAATAAGTGCTGAGTGGCTCACTCTCCCTGCACCAAATACACGACACCGACACGCCCATTGCTCACATAGTGTTCCCACCAGATGAGCTAAACTGTCTACCCGGGGAGCCAGGTTTCACAACCGTGCATGAGGGTTGAACGGACGGTTGCGTTGTAAACTCCGCCTTTCAAAGTGAGAGTAATTTCGCACCGGCACTACAGATAGCGGAGATCGACAAAAATGCCTCGAGCTTTTGCTATACGGCTCCTGATCTTATCTTCCATTCCACAGGCGCTAATCTAATTGCGTAAGTACTTAAATTCCTGAATAACATCTAGCTGATCACCACAAAAGATCAGCGCAGGTGTGGGTCCTTGTCAATCTTGGCAAAGGACTTTGCGTTTCGATTGTTCAAAGCAAAGATTGTAGCAACCAGTGCTAATCTGTTTTGTGCTGCTTGGCACTTTAAGGATCTGGCAGGACTAAGAGTAACATCGTCGGTCTACTCCAAGTCACGTAGTCACTCACCAGGAAGATCGTGTCCAGTGCCCACCGTTTCTATGACTTCGTCAATGGCGAAGTTAAAGAGGAAAGCTGACAGCAAGCGGCATAGTCTTACACGGTTGGAGATATTAAATGGTGGCGACAGTTTGCCAGCCTAATTTAAGACAATTCATGCCACATTCTTGGCCACACGCAATTCGCCATTGTGTACTTGCTCACTGTCGCAACATTGACAACCTGTTTGCTGCTCTTGACTTTCCCAGTTCAATCTTCCCCATGATTCATGTCTCTTGTAGGCTCTTCTAAGGTCACTGGTCGCCCCGCAGATGGTCCGATGACTTCTGCTGCGTTCTCCACTGAACAACTTTGTGATCACCTCATTAACTCCAATGAAGGTTGGGGCAGACGGCCTATTGATCAAATTACTTCCTGGGAGGCAACAGATCCATCCAAATCTGCCGACAGTTTACGGCATAGTGGGTTCGCCACACCTACACCGGGCTCGCGTGCGACTTCTGGTTCCACTATCGTTTACCGCTCTCTTCAATCTCAACAAATGGAATCCAACATATGGACCACCGAGCCTCCCACCGGTACCGGAATTTGGGAGTTGCACTGCGAGAGTTTCAATGTACGCGAGACGACATGGAACCCTACGTTAACTTCGCTTCCAGCCAATACATCAGTTTGTGATTTACCTTCAAGAGGCAGTGGCCCCTTAACACTGCTGAATAGCATTGATTCAATTGTTGCTGATAGGGGTTCTTCTCATCTTCATCCACCACCTAATCGGTCGACCGGAACAAATCGGCTTTGGGACTCCAACGATAGTGAGTTATCTTTTTGCTCAACAATTTTCTACGACTCGTCCTTAACATTCCCAGCATATAATTTATTCATTGTGCCTCATTTCTGCGAGCTAACGGCAAAAGTACCCAGGTTTTGGAGTTGTGCACATGCCAACTTTTTGTTTTCATCTATTACTCGCTTTTCTGGTAACTTGTTTCGAATAATCTGCCCAAATAGTTTAGATTCAAATCCAATAACCCCGTTTTTATGCTTTAAGAATCCTGGACCATCCGCGCTCACAAGTGTTAACTACATGATGACTAGCACCGCATTGCTTTGCTTTTCCATTTTATCACACCTTTCTTGGGCTGACCACCAGTGCACTAGATAGGTTCACTTCGGCTCAAAATGCTTCTCGTTTTTGTTGGCTTTTAATGGTTTTAGTTTGCATTGGGGCTTGTTCCACGAAAACCGGACGCTACTATGCCATGTCTGCTTTACCTGTCCAACTAAAGTAATCACCTATCTGACATGGTAGACTGTCGCAACGCGACTGAGCCTTTGTGCGATTCGACGACGTTTGCATTTCCAATACACTAAGGGATGTTGTTTGCCTCTCTGGTCCTATGGGAGCCACCTCTACTAGATTTCATAATGGTTAAACACCATTTAAACTCTCCTGGTTGCATATTATGCCGAGTGGCGTTCGTCTGTAAAACCGAGTACTACCTTCCCACACAGCACCCACCGGAGGGTGACAGGACGCCCGCCAGCCATAGACGCAGATCGATCACATCGCGATCAGTTACCACAGAAGAGCTTGCGTCCAAAACTGTCGCTCGATTTGGGGCACATGTGTGGACATTGATCATGCACTTGTATTTGCTGATATGCGGGTGCCCTCGACGATCCTATGAGCCCATAGACACCCGTAAATTGGCTAAGCCAGATGTTCTGTATACGTATCGAAGTATACTGGCATCCGGGTTGAATAAGAGCTCACCGAATACAGTTGAACATTGCTGATCGCATATTCACAATATCTTATTAGCAGCAGGTAAATCCTCATGTAGTGAATTTTCTAGTCAGCTTGGGCATTAGGTTCCTACACAATCTGTGGAACTTCTCGATTCTCGCTGACACATTCCGGCTAGAACCGAACACTAGGAGACTAGCAAAGACAACTGGGCAAAACTACGTGCTAGCCTGAAGAGAGACCTCGAATCCTGGTCTCGTCATGCATCGGGGATGAAGTGACTGCTGCCCTTGGTAACCATCGGAACTTATTCCGGTGTTAGTGAAGCTATTTATGGCGAGAGTAAATAGTCTATCCACAATATATCAAAACGCTTGTGCGTTGGGATGAGCACTTTGGAAGGCAATTTAATCGACAGGAAATGTCAGATTTCTCGCCGGCCAATGATCGCTCTGCTCCTTGGGCTATCCTTTAGAATCCGCGCTCGCTCAAAAGTGGAATATGAGGTTGGACTGTTGAAGTTGAACAAGACCGTTCTACCAAATGACCTTCCTCCAGTCCTGTTCGAATTCGGGAGGGGGGCTGCTCTTGTGCATGATTTACAAGTTATTAGTGAACTGTTAGAGCCGAGCATTCTTCCAGCCGACTAGAGCCACTCCGTTATTGTCCAGCTGTTCAAAGGAGGCTGACGTTCGGAATGCAGCAGTCACACAGAAATCAGTCTGATCTACATCGCCTCCAAATTAATTGCCTCTACTCCTTCACCCATTGACTGGCACCCGTGAAAGCCAGTTTCATGAGGAGCAAGCCGAGTTTCTTCCAGGTCGGGGCTGCATCGTTTACACTTTCGCCTTACGTCAATTGTTGGAGCATCATCACATATATTGGCGACCCACCGTTGTTGTGTTCCTCGATATCAAAGGTGCCTTCGATTCTTTGGATCGATGTGCCCTTTAGGACTGTCTGCCGATTAAAGCTGTGTCCGAGAAATACGTGAATATTCTCCTAGCGCCTTACGCGCGTAGCTCGAGCAGAATGAGGGCTTACGGCAATCTGTCGCAGCCCCTCAATACCTCCAACGGTGTAAGGCAACTTCAACCTCGCTTTTGACGACGTCATGGAAAGTCTACTCACTGGACACGACTTTGAATTTGTGGAGTTGCTTCCAAGGGAATGACTTCTTGACTTGGAGTATGCTGACGACTATGCCCTTAGCTTTGACAGCTCCCAAACGGATCAAGCAACACTGGACAAGTTACCACTTATGTCAGTCACTTTGGGCTCTGCTTTGCACCCTCACAGGGCAATGCTTCCAAGATTGGTAGAAACCGCCTCCTACGCTGACTCTTGGTGGCGATCAGCTAGAAGTCGTTCAGAAATTTAACTGTCTAGGCGTTTGTATCAGCGGCTGTGGAATTTAAGACGAGGTTACGCACCGTATAGCAAAAGCTGGAGGTACTTTTGTTAACCATCGCCACCTATGGCGACGGCGCGACATCACTTTATCCATGACTTTGATAGCAGTGTCACTACTTGGTCACATCACTGAGGAAGTTACTTCGCTTATCAACTACACCCGTGTGGCTTTCCAGAGACTCAACTATCTATGCAGACGGTGGGATATCAGCCTGTCAGGGAAAGGTAGGGTGTACAACGCTGCTGTAAGGTCGGTCTTACTTTTCGCGGCGGAGACCTTGAACGCATGACGTGTTTGACTACTGGTGTTTGCAGTTTGTTGCGCACGTTTGGTGGAAGCACCGGGTGAGCAATGCTGAGGTCTGCCAGTTGATTTTTGGCAAGAAACCTTCTGGTGCCTCACTCGAGTGCTTGTCGAATCTCAGTCGCTTACGTTGGCTAGACCTTGTCCTCCGTATGCCTGTTGATTGGCTCGCTCGGCGTGCATTATACGTCTTGGCTGCATCAAGTTGGGTGAAACCGCGGGGTGGCCAATTCATGACGTGGCATATAAGCATGTAGAAATTGTCTGAGTGACTTGCTCAGGCGGATGTAGGCCTCAGGATCGTCTACAGCGATGGTTGAAAACCGTATCAAATGTGGCACAGTCACGCAGTCAGTGGCGTTCCTGCATCTGGTGGTTACTTTTCGTTCCATTCTGATTTTTTTAACACACTTCTTTTATTTTCACATTCCCTTTGTCTTAACCCCACTGCCGTTGTTATTTATTTGCCATTTTTGCAATGTGAGTTGGAGCAACTAGATCCATTGCACTTCGGTGCTCGGATCGTAGTTGTTCAACTGAACTGTACGCTATCCCTGAAGGATAATGTGTGCATGGTTGTGAAACCTGGTCCGTGTGATTGGCAGCCGCAGAGGCTAGTTCGTTCGACCATCGCTGCCTTCGCACTTTGACTCATATCTGGTGGGAACACCACATGAGCAATGAGTGTTTTCGGCGCCTTGTTTATGGTACAGGAAGAGGAAGTGAACCGCTCAGCAACGTTATTTTGCGAACCAGGCTCCGATGGCTGGGCCACTTGTTTCGTATTCCGGCACCCCGACTCACGCGACGCGTTTTTTGCGACCGGGGTGTAAATGTAAGAAGAGAAAAGAGACCAAGCGATGACTTGTTCAAGAAGAATGGAAGCCATTACTTCTGAGTTGGCCTTGGTTGCTTTCTCTCGGCTCCCTCGTTGGGTCCGAAAGACAGTAAACACGAATAGGGTTATTCGGATGCTCTTTCAAGCAAGTTATGTTCGAGGTGCCCCGCCTCATAATGCGAGTGGCTTCAGTGACTCCACCTGTGATCTTTGACCCGATTGCCTTGACTACAAGGTGGCGAGGGAGCAGGCCCAGCTCGACAGCGTGATCGCGGGGTTCCGTTGCCATCTTGAAAACTGTCACGCGCAGCTTCGGATCTAACAGCGTGCGCACCTGCAACTACAGCCAAGCGCAGTTGATCTAGGGCGAGTTTGCACTCTATTAACCAGGGCCTCCCGAACATTATACGCGCGTACCTCGGGCAGAATGAGGGTTTACGGCAAGGTGTCGTCGCCCTTTAACATCTCCAACAGTGTGAGACAAGGATCCCCGCTGTCCCCTTTCCTATTCAACTTCGCTGTTGTTGAAGTCATGGAAATCGCGTTTACAAGACACGACTTAGGTGTGGATCTGCTCACAGGAGAACGGCTTATTAACTTAGAATATGCCGATGATATTGCCCTAATCTGTGACAGCTCACAAACTTGCCAGGCGACACTGGACAGATTAGCACTGGCTGTCCGTCACTTCGAGCTTTGCTTCGCACCCTCGAAGTGCAAAGCGTTCCTACAAGATTGGCCTGGACCGCCTACGCTTACCCTTGGTGGAGATCAGCTAGAAGTCGTTCAAAAATTCCACTACCTGGGAAGTTGTATCAGCGCCCTTGGGATTGAAGATGGGAGCACGAACCATATAGCAAAAGCTCTAGGCGCTTTTGCTAACCTTGGCCACTTATGGCGCCGGCGCGGCATCACTCTCGCCCTGAAGGGTAGAGTGTACAATGCAGCGGTACCTTCGACCCTACTATACGGTTATGAAACTTGGCCCCTTAGATCAACGGACATAAAGAGGCTAGTTACGTTCGACCACCGGTGCTTCGTAATTTAGCTCACATCTGGTGGGAACACCGAGTAAGCAATGAGCGTGTTCGACGCCTTGTTTACGGCACAAGAAAAGGAAATGAACCGCTCAGCACCGTTTTTTCACGCACCAGGCTCCGATAGCTCGGCCACGTGTTGCCCATGCCAGTCCACCTATTCCCGCGACGTGCGTTTGCGCGCCGGGGTGTGAATGGGAGAAGAGGGGGTGGCCAGGCGATGACTTGGTCGAGAGGAATGAAGGCCCTCACTTCGAAGCTGGCCTCGGTTGAAACGTCTCGGCTCCCTGGTTTAAGTCCTAAAGACGATGAACACGTTTGGTCGGATACACTTGCTGATATGGCTGGAAGCCGACCTCATTGGCGTTCGTGCTGTAAGTTTCTTTGTTCCACCCCATCCCTCTTAGTCTCCCCCTACTAATCACGATCTCACTATTTGGCCTTATATAATTTTGCATAGTAATTTTTTGCTGCATAGTAGTCGGCTGGTAGCTTACCGGAACCATGCCCATCCGTTACCGGTAGCTCAGCTGACTTGCACCTGTTGCTTATTTTTCTTCTGTCTTGCGGCACATTATAACTAGCTAACGTGTATAATGGTGATGATGAACCAGGGCCTCCTGTCTTGATCCAACTGATAGAAAATCAGGGAATAACCCGTGGCGCTCGTTTTCTGTGCGGATCAAACTGAGCTTGCATTTCCATACACTTGCTTTCCACTGCTCTGTTTTGAAGGAGGCGGACCATCAAGCTCTTCCTAACTTCCACAAAAGCCGATGCTTACTGAGACTCGTTTTTCTGGCGACCTGTGTTGTGCAAGTGGATCTTAGGATTATAATAAGTGCTACCCGGTGAATCACAGGTGCGCATGCTACTGCACTACGTTTTGCCGACCGTGCCACTTACCGTTGGCCCAAATCCTTCACCACGTAAAGTCCAGCTGATTTCAGCCACATTTTTCTCATGGTTTTTCGACGATGTTGCGGCGGCACCATCAACCCTGAATAGCCTATCTAGAGTGGCCCCATTATTTGGTATGCGCTTCGCACCTTCAAAATGCAAAGTGTTGCTTCAAGACCACCAGCCACTTGATGACTCCTTGACCCTCGCTAACGAGGAACTCGAGGTGATTGATCAATTCATTTATCTTGGCAGCTGCATCAGCAATTATGGGCGCATAGAAACTGACGTCAGTTCACGCATTGCAAAGACCAGAGTTGCCTTCTTGAGCCTGCGGCATCTGTGGGGACAGAACGGAATTTCTCTCCGTCTGAGTTCGTGTATACAAGTCCACAGTGAGACTTGGCCCCTTCGGTCTGAAGATCTGAGGCGCCTTCATGTCTTTGATCATCGTTGTCTGTGAAGCATTGCTGGTGTCGGATGACACCAGCGTGTCCACAACGATGATGTGCGTAGGCGAGTACTGGGTGGTGACAATCATGCTAGCTCCCTAGAACAACAGATAGCACTGAATAAGTTGCGTTGGCTCGGGCACGTGCTACGTATGCCTGGTCACCGCTTACCTAGGAGGGCCTTGTTTAGTCTGCCAGGTGCAGGGTGGCGCAAAGTTCAAGGTGGACAGAAGTTGACTTGGCAGCGGGAAATGAAGTCACTGACGATCAAACTGGGTGCCGTTGGTCCGTCTCGCCTTCCCGGTTGGAGTCCAAGTGACTCACCTTGTACTTGGCTCGAGACTTTACAGAACATGGCTCGCAACCGACACCAGTGGCGCGTCTGCTGCCGTCTCCTAATCGGTTTGTCTGTTTAAAGTGTGTTTGGTGCTGAGTTATCTACGGGGTAATGGCTGATTATGACGCGTGGCAGTGAAAGCCGCAGGGAAGATGTCTCGCCGATGCCGCCTTATCTTTGCACGATAGCCAGCTGTTTGTGACGGTATGTTGTCTACACAAGGTGTAGGCGTCTTGACCCTGAATGTTTGCTTAGGGCATTAAGATTTTCAGGTAAGTCCCCCTTCTCTTCCTCTTATTCTTTATTTCATAGGTCATCATGGTTGTATGTCAACGAAGCATCAGTTCAAATGGCTGATGTACTGTTGTTGTTGTTGTTGTTTTTCTCATGGTTAGTGTGTCAGATGTCTGGACGATCGGCTGAGCCTGTTCATCCACTCAACGGGTTTTTTCTGAATCCGTACCAAGAAGTGGCTAACTGACTAATGCGAGTCAGTAGCAGTCAAAACGTCATTACGGGCTCCTGTTGTGTGTTGTGATCACGAAGACACATGCTTACACCCGATGTTTGCTAAGCATCTAGTAAAACATTCAACAAATTGATTCCTCATTGACTCATCCGGGTTTTGTGACAAGCGCTGATACAGGGGTACAACTTTCGGCCTGTACTCTCTGCATCGCAATTATGCCGTCTCAACCTGAAGGGTACATACGAGCACAAAGCCTGTCGTGGAATGCAGTCTTGCCTGCATGCAACCCGTTAATTCATTTCTGTTAGTGTTTCTTACTTTAGTAGGGGGTCCTCATATGCGAAAGCAGTTACCGCTGCTGCTTTTTCTCTTCCAAGCCGATTTATTCGCTCGATCGTCTACACTACTGCACAAAACGCAGTCTTTATGTCGCAAACAGATTTCCTATAAGCACGTTTTTAACCAATATCAACCACTTGATTCATCAATGTACATGTTATATGGAAGTGAAGATTAACTCAGCTATTGTGTTGCAATACAATGCACTGTGGTATTCAGGAGAGAAAAAGAATTACTACAAAGCACAAAATAGAAGCAGGTAGTGTTATGCTTCTTTATCATTGCACGTCGACTTTGTTTGGGGGAGGAGGCTCGGCGGGATAGGGAGGGACAAAACAACTCAACACAAACGGCTCAGAGGTCTACTCTTCACCATGTCAACAAGGATTTTCACCTAATCACGTTCGTCTTTCGAACCCAAACCCGATAGTCGAAACGATCTAACCTAGACCGAATTGGAAGTAAGGGTTTTCATTCCTCTTGACCAGGACCTCAGTTGGCCTCTTTCCCCTCGGTCATGCAAACAATGCACGTCGCGCGACTCAGTGTGCTTACATGCCATCTGACCCTGGTACGTGAAGTAACGGTGCTGATCGGTTCACTCGATCTTCCTGCGCCATAAACAAGACGTTGCATGTGCTTATTGCTCATGTGGTGCTCTCACTGAACATGAGCTAAACTGTGAAGACATCGGGGGTCTGGTGCAAATAGCTTCTTTGTGTCTACCACTTTGATTGGCTAGTCTTCACAATCGTACAGTAGGACTGAATGAACGGCTGTGCTGTAAACTCCATCCTTCGGGGTGAGCGATGTCGTGCAGTTGCTACAACTCGCTAACTTTTGCAAAATAGTCTTAAGCTTCCGCTATGCAACTTTTAACTTCATCTGCTATACTACAAGTGCTTATACTTGGTAATCCCAACCAAGTCTTTGCAGGGGGTGGTTCCTGATAGTCTTGGAGGAACGCTTTGCATCTAGATGTTGCAAAGCAAGACCCGAAACAGCTGACAGCCATCATCATCATTACACATTAGCTGAAGGTGAGAAACACACTTCAACTATTTTGCCGCAACACATACAGATAAGATCTATGAAAGATCAATATACTAAACCTTATGGAATTCAAAAAAACAAGTAGCACGCTGTTTAGTAACTTATTATGCTTCAAGAGGGTGATCATGGCTGTAAGTGGAAGGTAAGCTGGATGGGGAGGGACAAGGAAACTCACAACACAAGCGCGATTGAGGTTGGCTTTTCGCCATGTCGTGTCCGGTGACCGCTGTTTCCATAACTTCATTAACGGCGAAGTTAGAGAGGAACGGTGACAGCTAGCATTAATTCATTATTCACGTTAGCTACAAGAGGGAAACACTTCAACTATTGTGCCGCAATACAGAGCAACAAACAACCGAGGCACGCTGGCTGACTCGCCAGTAACGGATGGGCATCGTTCCGTAGAGCTAACAGCCTACTATTGTGCCGCAGAAAAGATTATACTATGCCTATGAATGAGATCGTGGTTGGGGGAGTGTGCTATGCATGTGGGGAGGTACAAATAAACTCACAGCACAAACGTTATTGTGGTTGGCTCCTAGCCATGTCAAGAAGTGTATCCAGCCAAATGTGTTCATCGTCCTTCAGTCAGCAACCAGGGAGGCGAGAGGCTCTAACCGAGGCCATGTTCATAGTAAGGGCCCCATTCCTCTTGACCGGGTTATCGCTGGCCACTCCCTCTTCTCCCATCCGCACCTCCAGCGCGCAAACAACGCATATCGCGGGAGTCAGTGGGTTGGCATGCGCAACACGTGGTCCAGTCATCAGAGCCTGGTGCGTGAAATAACAATGCTGAGCGATTCGCTTTTTCTGCATTATAAACCAGGGGTCGGACACCCTCATTGCTCACAGAGTTTCCGCCAGACAGGAGACAAACTGCGAAGGCATCGGTGATCGAACGTAACTAGGCTCTTCATGTCCGCTTATCTAAGGGGCCAGGTTTCACAGCCGTACAACAGGGTCGAACGTACGATTGCATTGTACACCACCCTTCAAGGAAAGTGTGATGTCATGCCGGCGCCAGAAGTGGCGAAGGTTAGCAATAGCGCCTCGTACTTTTGTCATACGGTTTGTGACTTCGTTCTCAATTCCAACGGCGCTGACACAACTGCCTAGGTAGTTGAACTTTTGAACAACATCTAGCTGATTCCCACCAAGGGTCAGCGCAGGAAGTGGTCCATGCCAATCTTAGAGGAACGCTTTGCACTTCGAGGGTACAAAGCACAGCTCGAAGCGGTTGACAGGCAGTGCTAACCTGTCTAGTGTAGATTGGCACGTTTCTGAGCTGTCACAGATAAAAGCAATGTCGTCACCACAAACCAAGTCAAGGATTCGTTCAGCTGGGAGCAGCTCCACACTTAACTCGCGTCTTGTGAACGCGATCTCCATGACTTCGTGAATAGCGAAGTTGTAAAGGCAAGTTGATAGCAGGCATCCTTGTCTTACACCGCTGGAGATTTCGAACTGTTGTGACAGCTTGCCGTAAGCTCTCACCCTGCCCAAGTTACGCGCTTAAAGCGCTTACATTATCTTTACATACTTTCGGACACACCTGTCCTTAGCAGGCAGTCCAAAAGAGCACATCGACCTACCGAATTGAAGACACCTTTGATGTCGAGGAACACGAAAACGGTGGGCCGCCAATATATGTGACGGCGCTCCAACTGACGCAAAGTGAATGTGTGGTCGATGCATCCCCGACCTCAACGAAATCCGGCTTGCTCCTCACGAATCTGCTTTTCATGATTGCCAGTCTGAAGGATTACGGAGGCAGGCAATTTGGAGAAAATCAAGATCAGATTGCTTCTCCTATTTTTGCCACGTTTAGAACACGAGCCTCCTTTGAAGATCGGAACGATAACGGAGCGGCCCTAGTTGCTTGGGACAGTCTCCCACACTTTACCAGTACTTCGTGTAACTAATTCAAAAGAACAGGGCCCCCGAATTTGAGCAGGACTGGATGAAGATCATCTGGTTCAGCGGCTTTTTCCAACTTCGACACTTCGATCTCACGTTTAACTTGAGTGCGAGGGTGGATTCAAACGGACAGTCCAGGGAGCAGGGCGATCACTAGCCGGTGAGGAATCTGATAATTTCGGCCGATTATACTGCTTTTCAAAAGGCTCAGCCCAACGCTCTAAACGTTTTGACAAATGGATAGACTGTCCACACGTCATAAATAGTTTCACTGACGCCAGGTCCCCTGCTGCCCGTTTCCCGTGTCGGGCGGAATAACTTCCGATGGTTACCAAGGGCGGCGGCCACTTCCATCTGATGCACGATGAGACCAGGATTCGCGGTCTCTCTTCAGGCTAGCACCTAGTTTTGCTCTGTGGTCCTTGCGAGTCTCATAGTGCTCAGTTTCAGCCGGAATGTGCCAGCGAGCATCGATACGTTCTGGAGACGGCGAAGGGGCCGGGTGTCCATGTTGTCTATTAGACTTATCACGTGAGTATTTGGCTGCTGCTAATAAGGTCTGGTGAGCATGCGACTAGTTACCTTCAACTGTATTCTGTGAGCATTTACTTTGGTACACATTCAGCACATCTGGCTTAGCCAATTGGTGGGTGTCTATGCACTCACAGCATCGTCGAGGGCGTCCGAAAAAACGCACCTGCATATCAGCACATACAAGTGCATAATAATAATAATAATAATAATAATAATAATAATAATAATAATAATGGGTCAGCTGTACGCCGTAACGGCGCTTCGCTACCGTGCGACCACCACCTGTCGCACGTGGGCTGAGTATACCTCGAGGATGCCCACACCTAAGCGGATTCGAACCAGCGCTGCAAGATTACGAGACGTGCCCGTTACCTCTAGGCTACGAGCCGGTATACAAGTGCATATTCAGCGTCTACATCGAACGACAGTTTTGGTCGCACATCTCCAGTGATAACTGATTGCGATGTGATCGATTTGCGTCCATTGCTGGTTTGTGGCTGATGGGCGCCATGTCACCTTTCGACGGGTGCTGTGTCGGAAGTTAATGCTCGCAAGAAATAAACGAGTACCTTCACACAAATGACGTAACCGCTAATGTTATCACTACAGAAGCCTACACCATGTTGGCCTCCCAGATGAAGCTCATAAGTGGACAATTTCTCAACCTGAGCGTTCATCTCCTTGGCCAGCAATACAGTGTCCGTGCTTCTTCTGTGCCGAAGGAGCTCGTTCAGTTGGTGATAGAAGTCATCTTTTACCGAGTCGCCACATTTTGTATAGGCTTAGGCAGCGATGACAACGAGACGCCTATTAACACCGTGCGACCTCAGAGCTTTAAACTAGCCAGTCAGTCTTGCGCACATCCAACTACTGATTGTGATCCACTCAACCAGTGCCGCTTCAGCCCGGTGACCCAGGGCAATACCAATGCCGGCTTGGTCGGTATTCGAAGTTGCATCGTCTCCGGATAGGCGCAACGAGAAAGCACTGCTAGTGTCATCTGATGGACCTCGCAGGGTGAGCACAGAGATCAAGTCTTTTGTAAGCGGGTTTTCGATAGGCAGCAGATATCGATAGAGTGGTTTTCTACTATTCGGGCAAGTGCTGTCTGTTGACCTATCTGTAACGATGTGCGTACGTTGAGGCATGCCAATTTGATGGAGACTCGAAGGCTCTAGTTAAAAGCCGATGAACGGGGTTCGGCCACTTTTATTAGTCATATGCTTGTCGATAGGATAAAAGCGACGCTCCTCGTTTTCATGCGAGTTGCTACTAGAATACAACCGCCTATTAGAGCATGGTGGGGGTTGAAAACAAGGGGTATACACGTGAAGTTGGAACGGGACGATAATGGTGACAAAGAGTGAGAGAGGGAATAAGAGGACGGGAAGGCTTGAGCAGTAGCATCCCAACCCCTATACACCCTGCACGATGCAGCAGATAGGGCACCATTAATTATCCTCTGCGACGGCCAGAACACCAAGAATTTGCTTGGAGAAAGATTCATCGTATTGCGCTTGCAGGATACTGTAAGTTTGCCCAAGCCTAGACAGGAGAACGATTAGGGTTCACAACCAAAGCCTTTGGTCTAAAATCCTGGTCGTAAGGCAGTGGGTTTGACAGTGGACTACAATGAGCCCGTTCTAAGGAATATGGATCCACCGTCACTCCATCCCCCAACCTGGAGGACCAGGAGGCTGTCTTTGTCTGGCGTCTAACCATTTACCAATCTGGTAGGAGTAGCTCTGAAGGTGCTAAAATATCATCACTCACCAAAGCTCAGTGGATCAGAGGCACGCAAACCATCGCACCACGGTAAGGTGGCGACAGCTTATCATTAGCCGCCACTCTGCCCGAACTTTGCGGATAAATCGCTCAGTTGATGCTTGCGTATTCCTCGGACACACCGTACATGATCTACCAGTTTCAAAGGGCATTTCGGTCTACCAAAATAAAGATATTTTTCATGTCTATGAACTCAGTTGTGGCGCGTTTTCGGTATAGGTGTGGATACTACAATGAATGACGGAAAGTAAAACTATGATCAGTGCAGCTTCAGTTCTGTCACCCACATTTATGAGGCAGTTATTTGCGTGTGTTTAAACATCCGCAACTCTCCACTTTCTCACTCGTTTCTACATTCAGACCGTGGTATTTAACCGTTTGCTCATCGAACTTTTTCATTCGAGCTATCACTTGCTACTCAGCCAACCATTTTTTGTATCAGCCTGTAGGAACTGGCAGATGTCATCTTCGATTTCATCTTGTTATTCAGCTTCCTTTGTTTGTCTTGCCACCTCACACATTATGCCCAACCCGTGGCCTTAGGGATCACAAGCCTGCCTTGTAATCTGAGAGCGCAAGTTTGAGCCTGTGTAGGGACCGGGTGACCCTCGTGAGTAGCCTTAGCCCACTCGCGACTGGTGGTGGTTTCGCGGCAGCGAAGCGTCGGTACTGCGTACCGGCTTGCTGCTGATGCCTTTCTTTTCTTTCTTTTTCTTTGTCACCCGTTACAGTACAAGTATCTCTTTCAGGATTTTGGTCTGGTTCTAATGGTACCTCTGCCATTGGGCGACCTTTACTTGGAGGCACTCGTTCCGGTTCAACCATCACTCCACTGAATGAAATGCCTGGGTGGTGTCAAGATTCCCCGGCTTTGAGCATGGGACCAATCGGCGGAGAAGGGAACTTTTCTCCCTGGGAAAACCTTGAGGCTGATACCACCACATTGCAGTGGAGCTCCTCCACCTCGACAGGTGCACCACTTCTCCCTTCGATCATCTTGAATGGTACTGATACCCTCTCCCAGCAACAGACATCATCGAATTCAAACACTTCTCAATCCTCCCGAGTAAGTTTTAACTGAGCGGCTAATTTCTTCAATGCAAACTATTTTGCTCTTGACTTTTAGGAACTGGATGCTATAACTCCTTCATCATCGGGCTTGTTTACACTGCGTTCCCGGTCTGCGCATGCCATTTCGCGTGTACGTGTTGCATGTGCGTCAGCTTCTATCACAATGTGTGTGATTCGCTTGACCCTTCCTCCTGTTCCCTTAGGCATCTTTGTTCGATTTCAAATGTCCGCGTCTCTTCTACTCGGGCATGCTTGCTATTGTCTTTGTTTCTGTTGCCTACCGGTCATATTACTTGCACATGTTTATTACGTAACGACACAGCTAGGCTAAATCTAGTCAGGACGCACAAACTGTATCTTTATAAGACTACTGTTGGCTGTATGTTCCTATTTTGGCAGAAAATAGTGAATCGATTTTTTGGAAAGCAGTATAATGCGCAAAGCGAGACACACAACTAGCTTTTTACACTTGCAAGCGAGGAGTAAAAACGACAAAGCATAACAGTATCCTAAACTACTGAATACTTAGCATAGAGAGCGAGATGATAAAAAAGCTGTTGCTCCCTTGTAGGTGGATCGGGCACATGCGCGGTGTCACGTCGCTGATCCTGTGCGGTGGCAGCATATTGCAGCTGCGCCACATCTTATCTGGGTGCGATACGTCCCCTGGACCCGTTCCAGTCTCTGCACCTCACCTACTGCGATCGGGCAATAGGCGGGTGGGTAGCACTCAAGCACCTGTTAAGATCGGTGATGGCAATCTCTTCACTAAGTGCAAAAGCTTCGTCTAAGTGCCCAAAGCAGGCGTAGTCCGTTTGCGTACAGGCTATTCGTGTTGTTACAGACTTTAGGTCATGGTGTGAGAGTACACCTAGATCCTTTACGGAACTGTTCAGATGCAACAAGTGGCCGGGCAGGGTGTACCCACGCCCATTGCCATCCCTCCCCAGGTTCATAGACGAGGGCTTGGCCGGGTTGATCGGTAGGTCAACTTCTGCAGGCCACCAGGATAGGCAGTCCAGGTCCTGATGAAGGAGGTCACAGTCGCCTGGAGAATCAATAATCCTCCAAATCTTCAGATCGTCCGCAAATAATACGCAGGGCGACCGAAGAAGCTGAGGTACTTCCTTGACGTGGATTAGGAACAAAATGGGCCCCAGTACTGTGCCTTGGGGTACACCTCTTACTGGACGAGTACCAATCCGTTAGGTGGTCATCCACCTGAACCCGCCGTCTTTTCCCAATAACAATCAGTGGTCCACTGATGCAGTGCGCTGCCAACACCACACATCCTCAGCTTGTGGAGCAAGACCTCATGCTCCACTTTCTCGATAGCTATACTGAAATCAATCTAGATAACATCCACTGACTTCCCCGGTTCAACGCTTGCAACCATCTCTGCCTCGACAACTGCAGATTGGTGAAGCACGACCGACCCCTTCATGAAACCGTTCTATGCCGGCCTTAGGAGATATTTCGACTTCAGCAGCTGGAGTAGACCCATTTTCACAATCTTCTCGAGCATCTTCGCTAAAACAGAAATGATACAAATCGGCCGCTAATTATCCACCTTGCGTGGGTCACCGCATTTTGGAATCGGCTTCATTACCAAGCACTTCCAGTCGCTCGGTAATGCACCCTCGGACAGCGATCTGTTGAACAGATCCATCACGGCGGGCGAGATGATGACCGAGTAGAAATATAAAATTAGCGAATGAAGTCCATCGGGTTCGGCAGGTTTCGTGCCGAGTAGACACCGCAACTCAGGCCCTCGAGTTCAGTAGGGGCCGCACACATCTAGCTCGCCATAGGCCCATGCCCACTGATTGATGAAGATAGTGCTGGACACTCGAAAAGTGGGGTTGTTAGTTTAAGCTTGTGTGTATATAAGGCACAACGCGTGTTATTAGTTGCGGATGATGGAATTTGGTGGAAATGTGAGTACTGACCCTTTAAGAGGAATACGGCTAGTAAAAGAAATTAAAGTTATTATAGTATTTACGTAAGTTGTACATGTGCACCCATGTTCAATCTCCGATTGACAATATTTTGGCCATTTCCAGCAGATAATTTTGATGGTATCCCGCGACAAATTTTATCACATCAAGTTGATCGAATCTGCTCGAAACCTTTGTGCCCAATTCTTCTTTTGATACTATCTAGAGTTCATTCAGTCTTATTTGACATCTCTTTTCAGGAAAGAATGTTGGTGCATCCTTTCAGCAACACTTATCGTGCAGATTTAGTGAGGTATCTGATGAGTCAAGGTTTCAGGAAGGAGGATGTGCACGCTGCTCTCATCGACTGCAATATGGAGCCTGAACGTGCTCTCCACGAACTTCGTGAACGATGCCACCTGGATGGCTGCCAATACCCTGGTGGAAACGGGACTTCGCAGTTTCAACCCCCCAACAGTTTTACTGCACTCGGATCCCAGATACCGTCCAACTGTGTCAACTCAACCGCTGGTCCCGGCTTGGTCACTTCCATTCGAGGCACATTCCCTGTAGCACCTGGCACCACCAGTTCCACTAACCAACTGATGTCACTGGGACCTCAACCAAATCAACAATTGATACGTCAACAGATTACACAGCAGGTGAGGAACATCCGCATTCCTTAGTAGTATAGTCAGCAGTCCATCAAAAAGACAGCCAAACATAACCATGGAAATCACTAAAAGAAGACATGTTGAACATCATATCAGCATCATGGCACATTAACTAAAAGTGGGCAACACACTTCAGCTATTGTGCCGCAGTATAAAAAACAGAAGTATTTTTTGGTTTTTTTGCACACACCATTTTTTAATATTTTTGGCGTTTTTAATCATTAAGCATCAAGTATCCAACTCTAAGCAGTTATATATACAGATCCTCCACTGCTTTCGATTACGAGCCATATCCTGAATTGTTTCCAGCCATCGGCACTCCTCGACCTTTGATCCCTAACCGGGCAGACGTATGCATCCAATGGTGGCAAGACGTGAAGTCAACGGTTTCATTTGCTGTTGCCAGGTGGATAGTGGACCACCACGTGATCTCTTCCATTTGAGTCCTGCACGAGCAAACAGAGCGCGATAGGGCAAACACTCAGCTGACCTACGCAGGACATGACCGAGTCATCTTAACTGGCGCAACAAAATCAGCTTGTTGAGGGGAATACTTGCATTCCCTAAGACACGTCTGACTATACTGTCACCAATGTTTTCTTGACACCACACACAAGCAATTCTCCTCAAGCACCCGTTGTCGAAGACAGAGAGCCGGCTCATGTCGTCTACGCCAATCGCCTATGACTCATTTTCATATAGCAACACCGCCCGAACAGTGTAAACACGACTCTACCAAGAGGGAGGTATCCCGGCGATGCCACAAGTGCTACAGGTTGACAAATGCCGACCGAGCTTTGGCGATGCGAAGAGAAACTTTCCTTCTAATGGTACCACTAGTAGACACAGTTGCCAAGGTAGACAAAGCTATCCACATGTTCAAACTGTGTACCTTCAGTATTGGGCACGGAAACAGTTTAGTACCAATCCTGAAGCAGAACTTTGCACTTTGACGGGGCAAAGCACATTGCGTACCTAGATGCCTCAATTGCCAAGCGGTCTAGAATGATTTGCATGCTTGTGAGTCCTCACCAAGTAGGGCGATATCATCGGCGTAATCTAAGTCGGTTGCTCGCTTGCCCGGTAAAAGCTGTATACCAAAATTTTGGCAACCGTCTAGAGCTCTCGGCAGGATGTCTTCAATCGCAAAATTGAAGCGGAACTGGGACATGGGGCAGCTTTTCGTACACCGCTATTGACAGCGAAGAACGACGAAATCTTGCCATACACCCTCACTCTGGCAGAGATGTGGAACTACAGTGCGCGTAGGATGACATTGTACTTTTCTGGGACACCGTTGCTTAGCAAACAACGCCATAGTGCGGGTCGATCAACCGAGTCAAATGCGGCACCGATGTCCAGGAATGCAACGATGGTAGGCGTTTGGTAAAGGTGGCAGTGTTGCATGATTTGACGGAGTGTGAATATCTAATCCACACACCCGCGGCCAGGTCGGAAGCCAGCGTGTTCTTCCTGGTACTGGGATTCGCGAATGGGAGTTAGTCTACGGAATAGAGTAGATGCCAATAGCTTAGCAACCGAATTGAGACTAAACTCCCGGTGATTGGTACACGAAGTGCGAGCACCCTTCTTAAAAACCGAGACAGTAACTGACTCGCCCCAGGAAACAGAAACCTTTTCTTCATGCCAGCTTTTGGAAAACAATGAGGTTAGCTGGTTAATGATAACTGAACCTCCATATTTGAACAGCTCCGGAGGAACTCCATCTGAGCCGGCAACCTTGAATCGCCTTAGGTATCGAATCGCGATACAAAGCCGCTTTGCTGGGTGGATCAAGTGTGACAACCCAGGGCGGGCCATTAGGTTCGCAGGGGATATAAGTGGAGGGTGAAGGCCAATTGAACTGAGAATGAAAATGTTCGGCCCATCAGCCCAAGCGTCTCTGTAAGTTGGCAATCGGCGAACCATACGCCTCGCATATAGTCTCGCTGACACCAGACTTTCTGTGATCAGTGGATCGAATGCGCTGGAAAAGTTTGCGAGTATTGCCAGAGGGCAGCGGCCTCCATTTCCGAAGCACGCTGGGACCACTAGTCTTCACGGTCACTGCTTAGGCTTTGTTTGAGCTGCCGACTGGTTAGACTCCGCTGGGATATTCCTGCGGCGGTCAAATAAATCCAAAGCGCGCATGGAGACCCAGGCCTTCATAAAGTGCTAAATAAGACCACAGACTTTCTGTCCGGAAGAGATCGTAGTCCTCTGCATGCACGTCCAGTGTTCATCAATATCTTGTGGTTGGTCGCAGTCCTCATTCCTTACAAGGGGCAGTATGATTACGCCGTCCATGTTGCTGTGTCTATCAAAAAACAAATGTTTGCTACGTATCACTTCGTATGCCTCAAGTGCGGTGTTTTCCTCGAATTTTGCGTTTAGCAAGGCTCTTTTGAATCATGAGTATGGGATGCGCATGGCTTTTGTGATTACTGGCATCTACGACGCATATCTGCTATGGTTGGCTCACCACTTGAAGTGTGTAATTTTCTACCACTTGGGTTTTCACCACTCGTGCTAGATGTGACAGCTACGAACTTAGCTACACCGTTGCATTCTGTCTATCGCTTCCCCTTGTTATTCTCCCAATCCGACAGTTTCCGGAGCCCTACTCTATCTTTAATTCTTATTACTGGTGCATACTTCCTAGCCGTTGCATCCACGAAAGTTTGGTATTCGAGTTACTTGATTGCCTCGGGGTTGAGGCTGGTAAATCTCGCTCACTACTTCTCGTAAATGTTTAATCCACAGGAACTACGACTCCTGCTAGTGTGTGGCCTTCGCATTGAATAACATTAGCGGTCGTTGAATGACACGTTTCTCCTAGCCTTATACGCCATAATCCCTGCTTTGATCGGTGTGTACGGTGTACTCACATGAGCCCAATTATCCCAAAATTATTTTTTTTAACTTTTGCCGCCGATGACGAACCCCAAGATCTTTCTGTTTCCATCGATGCATTTGGATTTCGAACGTCGTGACTAATAGATTTCGTCTTATTGTTCTCTTCCTCACAATTGTTTACTTGGGTGTCACTGTACATTTTCAGTTACGATCCGCTTTGAATCTTTCACTGCCCAACTCTTTGGCCAGCAACATCGCTAGCAACCAGTCATCATCTGTGACTTCCGGGAATTCGCTTTTGGGACAGCCACCGCCGCCCTTGCTCTGTAGCAATAGTATGTCGCCAAACACTGGGCTCAATTTAAACATGCCTGGCTCCACCTACTTACCTCATTCCAAGAATACGGCTAACTCCACTCCACGGTTTTCTTCTAACTTTATACCTCTACCAAAACGGTCGGATCGCCAAATGTCAATCATTGCTTCCATTCAGGAATTACACAGAAAGCACCAGGTGAGTGCCGCGCCCTTTTTGACTATTCTGTTACACTCAACTTCTTTGCCGGCCGTAGCCTTAGTGATCACAAGCCTGCCTTGTAATCCGAGGGTGCGGGTTCGAGTCTGCGTAGGGACCGGGCGACCCTCGTACGTATCCTTAGCCCACGTGCGACTGATCGTGGTTGCGCGGCAGCGAAGCTCCAGGACTGCGTGCCGGCGTATCGTTGATGCTTATTTTCTTTCCTCCCTGCCTTGTTCGCGATAGCGATTATTCTCGTCATATAACCTCTGCCCTTCCTCCTTCCTTGCGTGCGAGAAATCGTTTTCCTTCTTTTCGACCGAAGATTTAAGTTTCTGTCTATTTGTTCTCTGTCTCTCTTCCGTCTGATTATTCTTTTCTTCCAACCCTCTATGTTACATACCACCATTGTCTCCATGGTGACGCTCGTCATGGCACCTAAATCTATATTTTAACGCTCCGCTCATATTGTATTAGCTAAACATGCACGCTTGCTCTTTAGGACACAATAATTCTTCAAGACCCTTCTCGTTCTTGTTGACGTTTCAACGCGGTCTTTCGGCTCATCCATTTGGACACTCCCCAAACGATGGTTACTATCAGTTTTGGATTTAACCGACCCATTCTGAACTTTCCGTTGCTTGTTGCCTTGTTCCTGTTATCGGTCACTAAAGTTGCAGTCCTGGGCTCCCATCAATTCCGACGGTCTTTAACCTCTCCGGCTTCCTCTGGACGTTGATTCTACACCTTCCTACACTAGCGTAAACTGTGACTGTGATTTAACATTTCTGTATGTTCCTATTCGGATCCGTATATTTTCTTGTCCTCGGTATCCCCGCCTCCTCGTTAGCTTTTTGGGGATTCCTTTTGCATCTCTTGGTCATTTGAGCACCTATTTGAATCTGAACTGCAGCAGCCATCGTACATCAAAATCCACTCATCTTGCTCCTGTGCCCTAATGTGCAACAACCGAAAGTCACTTAGTTTCGTTCTTTCTGTATTCTCATCGCAAGTGGTGTTTATTGCGATGCATCTTAATCAGATGTCTAAGGGAGATCACTTGTAAAACAACCTCATCAACAATGTGCATTCAACTTTACACTTACAGATATTCCTCAGGAAGATTACGCTTTGTGATGTTTATCCCTTAATCCACTTTCGATAGTGCGGTGTCGTGTACCACCCTACCTAAGTGATTAGCAATTTCATTTACTTCGGAGGGCTGTCTTCGGGTTGGTGGTTCAACGGATGAAATTCTTTTGCGCATTTCTAAATCTCACAAAGCTATTACTCCTGACACCAATGTGACCCCGGCCTCCGTAAGGCCGTTTGTAATGCTGCGGTACTGTTGTATATCCCTCATGAATCAAAACATTGTCTGTGCAACTTTACTATCCATAACATTAATGAACTTTTTAGGCGCTGCTTATTTGCGACGACCTCCCATTGGTCGTTTTTCATTGTCGCGTCTTATGCCATCTTCCTCTGCTCATTTTCCCGCACACGTTTTCTTTGTTCCTCTGTATAGGACCATCTCGCATTTGAGTCACATTTGACTACTCCAATTCTCCGCCCGAGTTCTTAACTACCCGATAATTGTCGGCTAGACTTGTTTGCACCTGATTCACTTTCCGCTCACAAGATACTCTTCGCAACTGTTCGAGCCAGCTAGCCTCACCTTAGTCTTTAATCTAACTACGCTTCGTTCACTCTAAGCTGAGCCGAGCTACTTTGTCTCCGTCTCGTATTTAATTTGCGTGCGCGACGATCATTTGGTCTGTCTACTTGTGTCTTGTCAATCGCGTTCATGTAAACGACCAGCTACCAACACAGGTACCGGCCTTTCTGCTGTATGACTTCGCAAAAGAATATCTTCGGAGCCTTCCTGGTGCATGCTGATATCATATCACTTAAGTAACGACGTCATTCGACAACGAATTTTCAAATTGGACTACTGCCCACAGAGAGTTTTACAGTCTGGTCGTTTGTTTACGCAGCGGTTATTCCACTATGCTCTCTTATGGATGGACTACGCACAACTCTGGCTTGGTGTCAATGCACTGACCTCAAGGTTCTCGGTAGAACGCATTCGTTTGCTGCTCATGCTCGCAAAACTTTCTGCTTTGTGAGGAAAAGTCATTCTGTCAACCGCAAATGATTCTCGTCCTTTTAGGTTATCTGTTGGTCTGTAGCAGCCTAAATCACATTCTTTTATATGCCGAACAACCTTTTTGTTGTGCCAGCTGGGTGGTTCGGGATTATTCCGTTCCGGCGAATCGTTCGGCGGCAGTGTTCCAGGACGTTGTGGGTTTTCTCCTGGCAAGCGTTCTCCCTATAAAAAGCCACATGTCCGTTTAACAACATTGTGACGTGGCGGATGCGACTCGCCACTAAATAAATTCACTGTCCCTTGGCTCTCTGAGTGGCATTGTAATTTAAGGGTATGTTGGGCCCCTGTTCTATGCGGTTCTAAAGGCGTATGAACCATTTGTTTGGTCACCGGCTCCCAACAGGTTGCGAAACCCTTATCTCGCCCTGCTGCCTTGTAGGTTAGATCTTGCATCAAAGGCTCGGGGTGGGGCCCCCTAAAACAACCCTCTACTTCGGCCTGGTCAGCGGGGTAGTATCTCGCTCACTGACGAATCATGGATCGATCGTCCCCTTCTCTCCCCCAATAAACATCAAAACCTGCGAGTAGAAAAATAGACAAAAGATTTGTTTGTTCTCTTCATTTAATCTAACCCTGTTTTTCTATTCCGCACAATGTCTGTACACAGATTAGGTATATAAATATATATATATATATATATATATATATATATATATATATATATATATATATATATATATATATATATATATATATATATATATATATATATATATATATATATATATATATATATATATATATATATATATATATAATGCCCCATGCTGAGGCTGATGTTGCATTCTTGATGCTTTACCGCAGTTGGGCTAAACCAACTTACACTTAAACTAGGTCTTTTAAGCTGAATAAATTTTATTCCACTTTATTTGGTTTGTTCTGCCTACCTGAATAATCTTCTATAAACTGGCCCCGTTGCTTACGCTAATTGCGCTTATCCTCGGTAACTTGGTTACGTTTGTAACATTTTTAAGTAACTTGTGGACATATTTTCCTTACTGCAGATTCGTTGCCAACCAACTTATTTCATATGCTAATTTAGCGAAGAGTTATCCCACCGTATGTGTATGCACTATTCGATTTATTTCATTTCATCTTGTCGTTTCAAGTGATTGTCTGTTGCTTGATATCCCCGGTGTGGCTGCGCTTGATGTGCATGTTGACAAGGTGCCTACCTGTCTATTACCCACTACTTCGTCCATACTGGATCCAGCAGACATTTGGTCGTTGCTGGAGGGGATGGGGTGCATGATCCTTGTGGCCGTGTTAAGATCAGTGGTTCCATGCACTCAGTGTGAAGCGGAATACGGTCCAGCCACCGCCTTGTATGCGCTTGATTCCTCAAATGCAGCGTGCTTGTATTTGCCTATGAAGGAGTGTGGGCTGGCTCCGTTGATGAAACGTGGCTCCCATCCACATGCCTCCCGGTCTTATTCCTTCGGGTTTACACTGGATATGGGTTGTGTGGTTGTAGCTGTGGGTGGTGCAGCGCAAGCCACCCACGGTTCCCTCTGTAGGTTGTCCATTTGCCCTCCGTTAGGTGCTCATCTCTGGTTACAGAGGTATGTGGTCAGTGACCCTTCGGCCTTGATACGCGCCGTGCAGTATTTGATGGCTAACTAAGTGACAAGCCCAGAACTCCCCGCGCTCTGAGACGCCAAATGAGGAAATTCCTGGCTTACACGTAGTGTCCAGAAAGCATGTGACTCGCGGTGGAGACACTGTCTACTGGCCATGTCATGGAGTAAACACTAAAAAATAGCTACACACCCATAGCCCAGTTGTGGCATGGTGTCCCGAGGTGGAGGTGTACGCTATCAGGAGCGTACCTAGGTTGCGAATTGGGAGATGCCTTCTTTGTGGAGGCAACATACTGATTGTCAGCGAATGCTTATTCATCTCGCTTACAAAACGAGTGGAACTTATTCGCTATTGCCTCCACAAAGAAGGCATCTCCCAATCCGCAACCTAGGTACGCGCCTGATAGCGTACACCTCCATCATGGGACACCATGCCACAACTGGGCTATGGGTGCACAGTGTGTAGCTATTTTTTATTGTTTACTCCATGACGTGGCCAGTAGACAGTGTCTTCACCGCGAGTCACATGCTCTCTGGACACTTCGTGTAAGTCAGGAATTTCTTCATTTAGTCGGCGTTTTGCACTTCAGTTATCTTCAGCATGCGAATACCTGTGGATGAATGTGCCTTGCAGTTGCCTCCAGTTCGACTCTATCATGCAACAACAAGCTAAACAAATTGGGCTGGTTACGGTGTTTCCTTCAACTGTTAGGTAGCAAATATCTACTTCACTCTATTTGTGGTCGTTTGGCGTAGTCGCTGGATTGATATGAGGACCATATACTATTGGCTGTTAGGAATCTAATCCTGGCTTTGTAACGCCGGCCGACTAGCGCTTAGCTCAAGTATGCCTTTGGTCCTCAATTGTTCTCTATATTTTGGGATAAATCTCATTTTACTAGTGATCGGTTAGTTATGTTCTTCACCACACACAATGTACACTTAGCCTAACCCGTAGTCAACGCATTACTTTTTCCAATCCCTCAATACTATGCCCATCTTCATTCATCCTGTATGCTAACCAGAGCTGATTAACATCTCAGCTATTGTACCATGACACATTTCAATCAGACAGTGATAAACAGCGGACAATAGCATCCCTTATTTTGTTGTACTTCAGGAATATGATCATGGTTAGATGTGCCCGTTAGCAACAGAAGTAGAGGCGAAAAACTCTTAGTGCAGATGCCACTGAGCTCGCCGTTTCAACAAGTATCTTTAACCAAACACGCCCATCTTCTCGGGTATTCAAGGGACACCAACCGAAGCTAAGTTTGTAGCGGGAGCATTCCTCTTAACCCAATCATCATTTAGCCTCTTCTCTTTTTTCCAGACCCCGATTGCACAAACAGTGCATGCCGCTGGACTCGATGTACTCCCATGCGTTACACATGGCCCAGGCATCGGAACCTTGTTCTTGTATTGACGGCACAGTGGTTCACCTGACCTTTGTGCACCGCAAACAAGCTGCTGCTTTCATGCAGTCTTCTTGCTTGTCATGTTCAATCGTATCTCCACTTGCCTCTGGTCTGTGGAACGGCTTTGTGTCGGCCTGCATATGTTTGTCACATTGTTTTACGATGGGCACTCGCGGTTTCATAATCACAATTTTTTGTATGCATACATTCGCTTGCCTACCTCTTCAATATGAGGTTCGGACTGCAGATTGGGTACTTATCAGTAACACTATTTCCTACAAAACTATTTTCCAACTCTTTTGCTTATTGCTTGGTTACCAGATGATTTTTGCCACCAGGCTACTGTCCGTTTTTCATATTCATACACATATGTTTGTGCTACAGTGCACTGACTGCAGAGCTAGGATACCAAACCCCATACACTTCTGCAGTTTTACTACTCACAACTGTTCATCTAGATGTACACTTTATACGCACAGACAGTAGCTGTTTGTGTTTCTGTCGTAAATTTACCCGTGCTGCCATTATTTAAACCAACATTTCGCCCTTCTCTAGAGTATCCAGCAACAAGTGAACGTGTACAGAAACAACCCCGCTATGTGCTCTCAGCCGCAGTATGCCGATGTTTTCGCTGAATTACAAGGTCAGATTCAACAAATTGAGGCACAGTTGAGAGCCAAGCAAGTCCAGTTAAACATGGCTTACGCACAAGACTATGTGATTTCTGCCCGCGGACAGCCATTGGCCAACATCACAGATCGCTCGCAAACCGGTGGGAATGGCACCTCTTCGATTGGCTCAGCTCCACACTGCAGGGCGGTGAATCAGGATCAGCTAGTGCAACAGTTCATGGATCTACGCGTACGATCGGGAACCTCAACCTGTACGTTATACTGATTACTTCGTCTGTTGCGTAGTTTCGTTGTCCTTTTTTATTCTCGAACTGTGATATTGGTTGACATTGTGCTTTTGTCCATATTGGCCGGCTTGCTGTGGCCTCAGCTTCAAAATGCCACCTTCTTGCTGTTGTTTAGCTGGCAGGTACGAGACCCCGACCAAATGTCTCAGTCTCGATGCTGTTGAAAAGCGGGTTGAATTAGCCTCGTCATGTTAAATGGACTTCCACTATATGGGTTGTCGATCTGGATAGCTGACACGGCAGCAAAGTCCAGCCTTTCAGTCACTTACGTCATGAGTTATTTGCTGTGAGTTTTCATCTATCGAGGTGCAACCTCGGCTAGCTGTACCCACAATTAAGGGAGCGATGGGCCCCAAGATGTGACCCAGTTAGCACAAACGGTTCAAGTTTACTTTGGCTTTGAACATGGTGCTTAAGTGTGTGTCTCCGAGCTCTCGCTAACGACCGGTAGCTCAAGCGCTGTGTACGCTCGCCTAGGCTGGATCACAGCTTTTACACTCAGAGTCCCAGTACTCATTTCTTCGCAGATTTGACCACCTCAGTTACATTCGAGTGTTAGCGAAGCATCAGTAGAATAGTTGTGTACCTCACAAATCTTTGAATTTCTGTTTCCTTCGATTGCATAATATGGGTTGCGGCTCCCGAGGTACTGTCTATGGGATTATAATTCAATACGATATAAAAACCGCACATAGGCACTTGTTTGTTGGTTTCGATTAAACTTTGCACTTGTACCAAGCATTCTTTTCAGTTGTACGATCTCAAATTCCTTGTTCGATGTATGTGGAGAACTTAACGCGAGTTCACTGTGACAGTATAGGTCCGTATCTGCTTCATCTCTCCTCTTCTCTTTAACTTCTGCTTCGGACAAATCCTGGTTTACTCAGAATCGGCTGGTGGCCGAATGGCTTACACGCCTGCCAGTCAACGGTTCAAGTAGGCACGGACTACCTCGTTGTATTCACAGCGCACGCACGACCGGTGGTGGTCACATGGCAGCTAATCGTCGATACGATATGCCGGTGTACTGCTGATGGATTTTTAAACTTTATTCGGTTGACTCAAGATTTATATTCTTCATCTAACAGATTGTGAAATCTGCCTCTATACGGTTCCGGTTGAATCGATCTCGTCCTCGGCTCACTTCGAATCCCAGACAAAAGCAAAGATCAACGCCTGGAGGCAAAGCATGCTACAGAAGCAGATGCCGAAATAGGTGCAAAATTAATGAGCATTTATTGGTCGACCCAGAAATGTTCATGTTTCAGAACAGCTGAGTCAGTTGCCCTGAATGTTACTTCAGTTCCTCTAGCCAGTAGGGAAGTAGGTACGCGCGTCTTGCCGTGGACGCGAATGTTCCTAAAACTACTTGGTGCTTCGGGTGTACACTATCGGACTTAGGTAAACATGCGCATGGTGTAGCCGGATCCGGTTATCATTCGATAGTTTCTGATACGGTTCATTGTGAGCACTAAGTGCCTCTACACCTGTCTCTTACTTTCAGAGTACAATGTGCTAATATTCCTCGTCATCACTGAATCATTTACTTAAGTGGTACTATCAACTCCAGTATTCAACTCACCCACAGACGCTATGCAAATCAGTAAGACCTCTGTCACGGTTCAATGACCTGTAGTTGGGTGTACCATGCCACCGGTAATACCGGTGCCGCTTTATGAGTAAAGGATACGGCCACTGCTCGTCGAACGCTGATGGTTCTGGTCCACCGGTAGCCCGATATGGGTACCAGTTGAGTAGTATTGAGATCCACCAGCTGTCGCTTGGCCAGACCCTCTGTCCTGTGGTTGTATGATTCTAGCCAGTCTTATTTATTTAAGTCTTTTAACTCTGGCTAGTGGTTTTTTTTGATAGGTCCAGAGATGATGATATCTACCATTCACCTTACACGCACCGTCGAACGTCATCGGCCTTCGGCAATCCGCACGTTACCAGCACACCCATCGTTTTGGTTAGTTTGGGACCGACTTCGTTTTAACTTTCGGTGTTTTGCTACATTTAGATCATCCATTTTTTGGTACATTAGTCTACATGTGGATTGCTGGTTTGTGTTGCTCTTCATTTTTTCTCTTGCGTCATCTTTTGTGCTCCAATCGCCATCGTAATCCGAATTCACGTGCTCTGTTTACATCACTCTTTCATCTCCTTTTTATAATCACCTATAAGATGACTTGGTCGCCTTTTTAACTGTGCCCTGGATACCCGTTTTGTATATCTGGAAAGGGAAATGTGTTCGCACTTTATGTGCATGTTTCGAGGGATGGAGTTCGCGACGTGACCGAGAGTCAGGTACGACACCATACCGCCTACAACTTTATTCATCGGGACTACGATATCTGAGAGCTCGTGCCGCTGCGAAGGGTACCAACTAGACTTTCCTATAAGGTTGATTACGGAGTGGTTCACTGAAAGCCAGGAGAAGCCGATCACCCCGTTACTATTCACCCTTCGCACAACAGTCCGTCATATGTCACTACGCTGTCTTCAAGGTGTGACACCTTGTTCGCGGGGTCTAACGCTACTTTAGATCTTTTTCATATTCGTCTATATAGACCTGTGATTGTGTAACTGCGAAGCACCAGATTAGGGTATTTGCACACCTGTTGCATTCAATTGCACGCACAAGTCAGTGGCTACATAAAAAAGCGATACCGTCAAGTCGGTCATGCATATCCGTGCTTCTGCTGGTAGTCTTGCCAAATTTCGATGACAATTTGTTTTATGACCTTGTCTCGAACCTTATTAAAGTCCCGTTATCTAGCTTCATTTGTACCGTACCGCTGCTTCGGACTGTCCTGCGTCCTGTTTTGTTTTGATTTCTTTGAGTATGAACACTGCTATTGTGTTTTTGAGCGGCTTAAAACGGCATCAGCTGTACCCCGGTACGCCACATCGACACTTCGCTGCCACGCAACCACCACCAGTCGTGTGAGGGCTAAGGATACTGCGAGGGTCGCCCGGTTCCCTTGCACGCTCGAACCGACGATCTCCGGCTGGCTTACCTTAGCTTGCTTCCGATCCTTATTATGGGTTCTCTGCTTTTATCTCATCGACCTTTTATATTCCTCATATACTAACCGTTTTAACTGGGATTTCGACCGAAATTACTTTCCAGATACCGACACCACCGACAGCGACTTCCCCGTCGTCGGCACGTGGACGCCTTACACGAAAAACAATTATGAGAGTTCAGATAAACCGTTCGACGGAACTGGTGAGAGCATCGTCAGTGTTATACTAATATTTTCCGTCACGTGCCAATCTAGTTTGTTCTTAGAATTTGCATTCTGTTGCCTTTTCCTCATCATTTATGGCACCTACTCCTTGCACACTTAAGGTAAGTTGGGTTTCACCATGAGCACAAATTTCTCCCACTACCCTCTATTTCACGGGTGAACTTATACGGTTTAAATCCAGACAATTTACCTGCATCCCTTGCTGGCGTTTGCTTTTCGCACCTGCGACTAAGTTACGAGTCCCCGAGTTGTTGATTTTCATACGAACCTCCGCAGTGACATCCTGTCCTTGTCTACCAGATTGATGTTTATTTAAGCGATTACTTTTTTACTCATTAATAGGAGATTTTGTGATTCTAGTGTATTCGTACTAGCAGCTCATAAGCTGCACAGCAAAATCCCCAACTGGAAAAGCACCAGACGCGCGTTTCGTCTTATTGGCGCTCGTCAGTGCTGCGCATCCGGTCCCCTACTGGGGATCGAACCCATGACCGCTAGGCGCTGACGCCAATCAGCCAGCAGCTTAAGCCACTGAGCCATGGGGGACGGTGGTTAGGTTAGATAATTTGCAAGCTAACTGGGATATACCATGACCTATCTTCCACTACCACACAGGTGCCTACCAGTGCAGGTGACAGTGGCTAGCCTCCGAGATCATAACATCCTCTCACTAGACGCTATGTCCATAGCATTTGAAACTTTGAAGGCTACCTATATCCCAGTTAGCTTAAAAATTATCTTGCGCAACCACCATCCCCCATGGCTCAGTGGCTGATTGGCGTCAGCGCCTAGCGGTCATGGGTTCGATCCCCAGTAGGGGACTGAAGGATGCGCCGCACTGACGAACGCCAATAAGACGAAACGCGCGTCTGGTGCTTTTCCAGTTGGAGATTGTGCTGTGTAGCTTGTGAGCTGCTAGGACGAACGTTTTTAGCTTCGTTTCACCATACTCTCTGCTTCAGAATTATCACAATTAGCTGCGTTTCGTTTTTCATGTCTCTATGTATCCTTTTAGTTTGTCCACGTATAAGATATGCAATTGAGTTGTGAAACCCGGGCTTCCTTCTTATACTTTGACTTTTACTTCCCTACATCGTTTGTCTTCCCCATTGCATTGTGGGTCGGGCACAAACAAAACCCCTTTCTCGAAATGGACGCTCGAGGAGTATCATCTGCCCTCTTGATCCCGCCGGCGATATCACTTCTGGCTTTTCTCTTTTGCCACTTTTCCTCATTTAGTAAGCGACTGCAACTGATGTCGATGCTGATGCGATTAATACATGTAAATCCTCCTTCAGACGAAGGTTGTCATTTCACATGGGATCGTTCAACATTTGCACTGTAGATCGGATCAGCCAACAGACAGAACTCTCACCCTTTACTCTCTTGATACTGATCTGTGCTATGTGTCATACCAAATAACATCGTTGTGATGAATCTTCGACTCCCTGATTCTGAATCTGCCCACAATGACTGTACTTCACATCTCTGACGATACTGATGATGCTGAAAGCTATCTACTCGGCGGAACACCAGAGAACACTCGTATGACTGTGTTTCGACTTTGAACCTCCTGAAGACAAGTTAACTTCCTCGCTTCCATTTATGCACGCGTCAGCTGGGAGTATGTAGGACGATTTCTGTCCTCATCTCTTGTCAGTATTGTTGTGTCCCAAAACCCCCCACACTAGGCTTCTGCATAAGCAGGATCTTGGATCACTACAAGCGGAACCCACTAACGAAAACAACACGGGGCGGACACGCTCTGGACATTATTCACATAAGTGAGACAGGTAAGGTACAGGCATAGTGACTTTGCCAATGATCCACAGATGACGCTCATCCAATCGTTTGCAGGCTGCGGTGCGTGTTAGACATGACTGATAGGCGCTACATCACCCCCTCCCTAAATGAGCGCATCAGCATGAATGACACTTGAGCTGCTAGGTCTCCTGCTTTGGATCTCGTTTTTGGACATTGACTCTGTGTTCGGTTGTAGTGCTGAGTAAAACTGTCTGGCGCCAACATGGCGGCCGTCTTCAAGCTTGTACATTCCTGGCCCTAACGTCCGAGTAATTCTGATGGGGCGCGATAATGCTGGGTGTCCTTTACATGTCTACCTTTCTTTTAGCCAGACTAATGTCCTGGGACGCAACGGTATGGATTGCCTTTCGGAAGAGGAATGATAACCTCGGCGACGCTCCCAATGGTGAGGATTACTGTTTTCCGTAGTCGAAATAGCTGCGTTTGACTTCGTGCGTAGCTTCCTGCCGAACATTAGCTCCCCTGGCGTGCGATCGGTCGCTCTGTGGTGCGACGTTCTGTGGGTAAACAGAGCCTCGACTACGGCACCTTCCTAATACATGCCGGACGAACGTGCTGTCTGTATACTTTCCTTTAGCGAGCGATTTGTACGCTCAATCATTCCGTTGGCAACTGGATTGTACGGGACAGTTCGTACGTGTTTCACATCGTGAAGCTGTAAGAAATGTCGGAACTCGTAGTTTGTGAATTGCGGTCCGTTGTCCTTCACAATTACTTCGGGAAGCCCAAATCTTGCAAACAGATGCTTCAACCACCTTGTAACGGTTGAAGTGTTCACATCGCCACAAAGGTGAATTTCAGGCCACTTACTGTAAAAGCACGTTGCCACTAAACAGTTTCTCTGGTGCTTCGGCGCAGAATAGAATTGTCCCATGATGTCATTCGCCACCTTCGACCAAGGTTTCATTGAATAGACGATAGGTTGGATGAGTAAATCGATCGGCTTAGAGCTCTTGTCGGCGTTCTGACACGCATCGCAAGACCGGACACACGCCTCTGCCGTTTTAGTCATTTTCGGCCACCAAAAGTGTTCTTACAGCCGGCGCTTCGTTCGTACGATACCTGAATGTCCTTCGTGTGCACATTGGATAATTTTTGGCGTTAGTCTCTGTGAAGCCACAAATCTAGATCCTCGCATAAGGCAACCATCAATGACCGCTAACACAGGTCATACAACATGAAACGCCCGTAGTTCCCTACTGAGCTTCGTGTAGCGAGGCCAGGCTTGAAAGTGGTAGCGGAAACTGCTGGTACATTTGGGTCAATTTGGTTAGCTTCTTGAAGCTCTTACTTAGTTACGGCGAAAAGCTCATTTGAATGTAAAGCGGAAACCATGACTTTTTCTTCGTCGTCCTCCATCTTGTCGGAATTGCCCAATGGAAGAAGTGATAAGCTATCTGCCATATAGTTTTCAGAGCTGTCGAAATGTGATTTGAAATCCTAATTCATTAAACGCGCATATCAACGGTTAATACGCAGTGGTTTATAACCATTGCTTCCTCAACTGAGGAAGATAGAGCAGCGTGATCAGTACGCAATGTAAAACTTCGACCGAACAGGAATAGGTGCCATTTTTCACAGGTCTAGACATAGACAAGAACTTCCCTTTCACCGGCGAATTATGAAACCTTTGTAGCGGACAATTTTCTAGAGGCATGTGCAGTCACTTTTTCCTCTCCGTACTGCATCCGCGACAGGGCCGCTCATAAACCGATGTTTGACGCATCCGTCAAGATGAACGTAGGACAGTTTTCATCGAAAATGGTCAGCATTGGTGAAGAGGCGTCTTTTAATTTCTTCAAAGGCAGACTGCTGTTCAGAGCCCCAGCCGAAGGTGGTATTTTCTTTTGTCAGCATTCTCAAGAGCTCCGCTAGAGTAGCCAGATCGGGCAAATAGCGTATGTTGTACGAGCATAGGCCAAGAAAATGCTTAACCTCAGATGCATTCTTCGGTATAGGGGCTTCTGTGATAGCCCGAGTATTAGCGGTGCATGGTCGGATTCCACCGGATTGTAAGATGTACCCAAGGAATTCGACTTTAGTAGCACAAAATGCACACTTTTCAAGATTAAGCCGAACATCTAGGCTTTCCAACCAGTGTAATGCAGCGGCTAGTCTTGAGTCGTGCTCTTCTCTTGAAGTCCCGAAGACGCAAATATCATCCATGTAAGTGACTTATCCCAGTAGATCTGCTAATGAGTGATTCATGAACTTCTGCCAAGCTGCAGCAGCAGAGCTGAGTCCCATTGGCAAAACTTCGTACTGGAACGGGCCGCTCGATGTCAGAAAAGCCTTTAATAGTCTCGATTCTGGTGTCAAAGGCATGTGGAAAAAAGCCTTCTTCAGGTCCAATTTTGAGAAAAATCGTGCACCAGTTATATTGACTAGCAACTCATCAACTGTGGGAAGAGCGAACTTTTCGACGACGATCTGACTATTCAACGCCCACAAGTCATTGCATTTGCGCACAGTACCGTCCTTCTTTAAGACCGTGACCATGGGATGCACACACTCGGAACAGTTAATTGGCTCTACCAGATCGTTGGATCCCACCTCCTGTATGGCTTTCTCTACCATCGCACGTTTCGCTAACGGAATAGGACGTGGCTGCGATATAGAAAACAGCTTGGCGTCCTGTTTAAAACATATGCAATGAGCGACAGATGGAATCCCGCCAATCGTCTCGGTAAATAATTTGGGATATAAACCTTCAACCTCAGATGCATTGTGCCATGATGCGCATTCGATCGTTACGTGGCGTTATCTTAAGAGCGACTATAGTATTTCGCCCAAGCAAGGCTGCGCTGTTTTCAGATGCCACCTACACGTCAACGTCGGATGCGACCGACTGTAGACTAAGTCACTATATATCCACGGATGCACACAGGGGCATTGTTGTAAGAGTCAAATTTGTACGAAGTGGGATGCAATGGAATGTCATGTAAGTTTTTGTCATAAAAGCTAGATGGAATAATTGTTATTGGCGATGCAGGATCTAATTTTATCGCAACTGGCACAGTGGTGTGGGGGCCATGGAGCATATCTACGAATGTCAGGGGAAGGGAGCCTGGGCTCCATCAAGAATGTTTACCGGTCGTCTGTCTGATGAAACTTACTAACCGCAAAAAATTTTCCGTAGCAGACGCAGAAGGAGACTCAGTCGATGCTTGTTCCACTGGTGCTACGCGGCGGGAGCGACAACATCGGGCGAAATGGCCCCGCTTACCACTGTTTTTGCAATCTACCGTACGGACCGGACATGTTTGAAAATCTGCTTTGTGTCGAGGACTTCCACATCGAAAGCACAAAAATCACATTCTGAGATGGCGTACAATTCGTGCTCCGAAGCTTGCTGATATCGCGTGATTCTTTGGTGGTGAACAGACGTGACTGTTCAAGAGCAGTTGTTTTGAGTCTAGCGATCCCTGTGACTCTATCCCAGGAAAGCCTCGAGGGGTCTTCCGAAAGTAGCGTTTCTTGTATTCACTGAGCAGTGATGCCGGCTGTTAATTGTTGTGTCAGCATAACCCCTTCTATTCATTAGAATGCTGGGGTAATGGCATGTTTTTACTGCATGGATCAAACGGGAAACAGTGTTACAGGGGCTCTGAGTCCTCTTGTCTCAAACGGCAGAATTTGCAACTTTCAGCAAAGGCATTAGGTCTGGTGCCCTAAGATCCATCTAGTACATCTTACGCCTTTCTGAGCGTGTCCACATTTTGTAGTTTCAGTGCATCAAAATAACGTTGGCCCTTATTTCCTAATGGGTTGACGGTGAAGTTTCAACTTTTGAGCCTCATTGTAACTAGCAGTTGACGGTAGTAAGTCCAAGTACTTCGTAAAAGATACTTTCCATTGAGCCTAGTCGCTCTTAGTAGTTTTGACGCTTGAATGACACCAGAATGCGCCCGGAGATGGAAGATGGGATGCCATGGTAGCAATTCACAGCCGCGACGCCAATGCTGTGTCCCCATACGCACACTAGGCCCCTGCGCAAGTAAGGTCTTGAATCACTACAGGCAGGACCCACTAACGAAAACAGAACACGGGATAGACACGCTCTGGACATTTTATTCACAAAAGCGCGTCAGGTAAGGTACAAGCGTAATGACCTTAATACTGATCCATCGATGACACTTATCTACTCACAGGCTGCGGTGCGTGATAGACATGGCTGGAACTTGCGGTAGGGGTTACGACATGTATGCCGATAAGTACTACTATCGTGGTCTTTGCTGATGACTAGTACGTCGTTTTTTGAGCTATGTAGTACACCTGGGAGGCCGTTTTAAGGTCGATGTGCGTCGAACCGATAATAGCGATCGGGTCATACAACTATGCGCTGATTACAGTATTTATGTTCGCTGCACTGCTTTTAGTATGAGCGTTTACATTTTGTGAATACCTACTGCTGATAATGGTGAGCTAGAAGGTAAACATCCCTTTTGCCCTATTGAAACTTGATCGGGTGCGTGCGTGGAACTGTCACTCATTTCTGCGCATTTTCAAAATGTTACAGTTATGCTACGCACTCTAGATATCTATAATCTGTTGTTAGCGTCTATCAGTTTCTTGAATTTCGGCACCGTTTTCCCCCGACTATTGTCCCGAGCAAGCTGTTTCATATGTTCACTACTCGAAGCCTAGAGGATGTGTTTTACGCTACGAGCCTGTATCGGTGCTTACGAATGCTATTTAGTGCGCGAATGTGCAAAAGCGGCCTCAGCTTATGGAATTCACTTACATGTATTACCCGCTTGTAACCTGGATTCAGTCATTTATTCGGCAATATCATCACGAACTGGCTCACCAGTTGTCAATGACGAATACGCTTGACGATCTGAATGCTAGCGGAACTCGTCTTAAATGTATCGGTAGGAAAGCCTTTGGTACCTGCTATACGCCCAACTTTAGACATCCGTAGTGCAAATAACTGTAGTGTCGATCAGTTTGATCGAAGCACTTATCCGTGATACTTTGGATCAACATCGGACTAGGAGTCTTAGAAATACCAATAATGTTGGTGACAAGGACTCGTAGGATGGAAACAGCCTAGGGCTGTTCCGACTCATCCCGTGCGTGGAAAACCCTCAATGAGACAATGGCTGAGATAGACTTATAGTTGATCCATTCCCAGCCGCGTCGCCTAACTCGTTAGGCAGTTCAGATCTGCTGCTTGCCGAATCATTTGAGCCAGCGGGAGGAGTTGACGTTGCCCCCTCACTCTACGTTTCTTATCCAGCTAATGTGTAGTGATGATGATGACTTTGAACGAGATTCGACAGGTTTGTCTTATTTAAACGACCCGGCGACCTTCCTCCAGCTTTGCTTAAGGATGGGCTTGACTCTTCTGACCGGACTTACTGCTCTGTTCAACGATATCTAGTAGTCCCGAGGGGGCGATACCGAAGTCCATATGTTTACATTTGGTAAACAATTCCTCTGGTGTCCCACTGGAGTGTCTGTTGATGCCTAACCGCTTATGTTGCTAGGTCATGTCCTCCGTATGCTCGTTGACTACCTTTCTCGGCATATTGTATCATATGGCGTTGTTGCACCAAGTTGGGCGAAACCGAATGGTGACCAGTCGATGACGTGGCATAAAGGCACGAAGAAATCGGCCGATACTTTACCAGACTGTTACGTCTTCGTGGATTGAAGTCTGAGGATCGTTTGAGAACCTATCAAATCTGGTGCAATCGTGCAATCAGTGGAGCTCATGCATTCGGTTTATTATATCCAGCTGGCTCGGCGGGCAACCTCCTCGTAGTATCAGCTGGGCGATTCAGGTTTCTCCACCGCAACAAATGGTTTGGCAGCAATGTTTCAAGACTTGGTGAGTTTTTGCCTGGCAATCATTCTCCCTATTAGAAGCCACAAATGTATGTTCAACAACGCCGCGATGCAGCGGATGTGACTCGTCACTAGATATGGTCAATTGCTTCACTCTGATGGAGTATTATTTTCTCGCATCCTCGCTGGTAATCTTGGAGATGATTGGGCCCCACTTTGATAACCGACCAAACGAAATGTATATGTCCTAGGTAGTCATCATTTTCCAATGGTTGCGATTCCCCGAATTCTCCCAACTGATTTGCGCTAGCCCACTTAACCAACGACTCGGAAGTCTGTCCCTTCAGTCAATTCCTTACTTCGGCAACTCGGTATTATCACGCCCATCTGACTGAAAACCATAGGCTGTTCTACACCGCGCTCGTCTGTTGTCCTTCCTTCTTCTATTCCTCCAAACTCGTTCAACTCGTTATTTATGAGCTGGTCAACCGTTGCACCCCACGGCGGTGTACTCCCGCGCTGCCACCTAGTCTGTGGACAACACGAATAAGCTTTACCAAAACAGACTTCCTATGTCTTGGTCGCTCAAGCGCAGCTTCAACACTTGCTTCGAAGAGATCGCCACTCGGCTCTTCGTTTCAATCATCCGATCAGTGCCAGAATACAACACCTGCTTACTGTCCCATCACCCGGGGCGATGTACAAAGGATAAAGCGGGCACTGCATTTGATTACTAGACTCATCCCCACTGCGCGGTGTGCCGTATGAAGACCAGTGCGAGAGGCTAGGACTTACCGTCGAGCGCGATGACCTCATCATGACGCACCAGATATCTTAGTGATTACCCCATGTAGAGGACGCTGCTCCATATACACACACCAGGCCGCACACGGGGATACCGGTACACGATTGTAATACCGAATTTGAAACAGGTCATCCAACTCTGATTCGAACGGAAAGTTGTGCGCCTCACGTAGTCGAAGCAAAGTCGGTGTCGGAATTCAAAAAATTCCTTGACCAACATTTTGCCGATATGAAATATCGGGAATGCTCACCAACATAATTGATCAGTATACCTGGGGGATTTTAAATACGACTACAAAGAGATATTTCTTCTTACTGCTTCCATTCAGTAATCAGTAGTCATCACACGCCAACTGTTCATTTGTTAATAATCCCTGTTATCGTCTACTTGATTCCTGTTCAACCAGTGGGCATCCGATCCGATCTTTGTTCTTTCTGGTGTGCTTCAACTTACGGACACTCATGTAGACTGGGCAGTATGCCTGTCTGTCGCGTACCCTAGAGTCCATCGATATTGATGTCTGATGCTTTGCCGAAACCGTTTGCAGGACCTCGCCACATTTACCTCCACCGTTATCCATGGAGCCAGATTTTTACTGCCCCTTTCAGGTGACCCGCATGCAGCCTCAGCGGGTTTGGCTGGTGTAGGTATAGCACTGCTGAACTGGTTGCGATTAAAATCCGACTGTACAGATCATCTTCTGGGTTCGTCTAGAATCATGAGGAGAAACACATCATCCTCATCATCATCAGCAGTATATCAGTCATTTGAACTGATGCTGCCATACAACCATAACGACCTACCGAACGCAGACTAATAAGAGAGTGTGAGAGAATGGGTATTTACCGATGGATATTCTAAATCGGCAATGGCTCAGCCTGCATCACCTGAGTTGGAAGAGGTACAGTAGCAGGAGGTCAACTGAACTTATCTTGAAAGTGCTCCGCTCAACGAGTTACACGATGCTCCTTATTGTCAATCAGAGCACCTGTGCTGTCTCTGATTGCCTGGCTGACGCCTGGTTTTCTGTGTCCAGTGTTGCGGATCAGTTAGAAGAGCTTGCGAGTATTGTCTACTTCTCCCGCCTTCTCCGTTTCCCGTGCCCGACCGGTCCACCAGACTTCCTTGCCAACGCGCAGGCTACGCTTTAGTTCGCTCCACATTCACATTGTATTCAAAGCCAGTCGGTAGGTTTCTTCTGGATTCCTACAGGTTCACCGACCTCACGGATATCCAGTGGCTGATGCGTTGACGATTGATAAGACCACAAGCAGTGGCTCCTACGTCTTGCATGGCGACCAAAATCTTATTTCACTCAGTGTTATTAGGACATGTGAAAGAATTTCGGTACACAGTGCAGCTTGGTAGACTTGCCAGACCGAGGGCTGGGATACTTTTTCAGTTACCAATATGAGGAGACGCTTGGTGCGCCTCCCGGTAAACTTATTGGAAAAGCGACAATATACCAAGGCATGATCAGAGTAGATGCAACTGTTCGAAAATCGGGCAGCAATCCAGGATGAAACCCCGTCACTTATAACTTAAGTGAATGTGATCAGTTTTTGTCCATCGCTGGTCAGCTACAGGAGGACGCCAAGTGGCACTTCGGCGCCCACTGTCTTTGAAAGCTGGTGCTCCGCACACAGTTGCAGAAGGCACCCGTCGTTATCCGTACAGTCGGAGTTAAGCCCATAATTACCACTAGCTGAACTTCTGAAGAGTCCAGGCGACCTACTTGTGCATTCATATCCCCCCCAAAAGGCATCAGCAGTACGCCGGTACGCAGTACCGACACTTCGCTGCCGCGCAGCCACCACCGGCCACACGTGTGCTTATAATACTGCGAGCCTCGCCCTGCCCCTCCGCAGGCTCGAACTTGCGCTGCAAGATTACGAGACAAGTACGTTACCTCTAGGCTACGGGCCGGCTTCAAGTACTTTGATATTTGAACTGGTAGCACTGCGTAGTGGCGTGTTCAGTTCGTAGTAGAATGTGTCCTTCGCAGCATCAAAACTGCAGTCGGTGGAATTGTAAGCGTAAACCACCAACAGGTTGCAGACAAATGGCTCTTCACAAGAATCTAGACATCCAACGATGATTAAGCCTTGTGGCTGAGAACGATGCCCACTCCTGCTTGACCAGAGGCTGCCACATCAGCGTCTCCGGATGCGTGTAACTAATATCAAGAGGACAAGCCCGATGTAGTTAGTTCAACAACCACGTGAGGGTCATTGATCCTACTTTCCGATACACAACACGCGTGCGTGCTAGTGCAGCCTGTTGAGGTATTTGTCTTGGAGTGCAAACGTTGATCGCCGCCAACGAAACACAAAGGCATGGTTTTACAAGGGACTGTTGCCGATAGGCGTCTAGTGGGTAGTCCGGGAAGGTAGCTTCAGATGGTTCGACTCCAGTGACATCACGGCTGCTGTCGATTAAGCTGGGAAGCATAGAAGAAAGATTAGTACTGAGGGTTGGGAGGGGAGTAAGAGAGACAGGTAGAAAAGAATGCAGACGCCAGCTGTAGCATGTTTTCGTTTATCCTTCCTGCTGTATGCAGCAAATGAGGCGACCTTTGATAATCCGCGCTACGACCGATGCAAGATGTAGTTAACGTTTGTGAAAATTGTCATGGTTGTATGTGGGCTGAGGTGCCGCCAGAGCGCCTTGACCTAGACAGGAGGACGATTAGGGTTCTCAGCCAAAGTCTTCGATTCCAAAGTCTGTTTGTAAAGCAGCGGCGAGGTGGCAATGATTTAGTTTTACAGAAATTGGCACCATCCCATTTCAAACCCCCAACCTGGAGTACCAGGAGACAATTTGTCTGACCTCTAACCAGCTGTTTCTCTTGAGCATCAACTTCAGACATACGAAGGAACCTTCCGCAACTTTGCGTCCCCCTTCCCCAATATTAAATTGGTCACATTGCAATCAGCTTTAAATGTCCGAGGGGTATCGTGGACTGCAGGTGACTGACTCGAAGCACGGGCTCGTTTGTGCGAAAATTCGCATGTTTTGGAGTGTTCCCAGGAACGAAGCACTGCAGCATTGATGCCAACAAACTAGCTGATTCCTCGGTCCAAGCGAGCTATCGGTATTCACTGCCAGACGCACTCGGTTACAATCGACCGCAAGACATTGAGCAACATTGGACTTGTATAGCGAAAGAAATAATCACTTACAAACAAACAAGCTGCGACTTAGCCTCAACGCCCCTTAAAGGCTTGTATTTCTGCTTGCTTTCTGGAGCTGTTCGACCTCCGCAGAGACATTCCGGCGGAGGCGCGCCGCTCTGCTAACCAGTAGCTCAATCAAAGCCGACGCAAGGATCGTAAGGCTGGGTAGTCTGTGCATACTTTGGGGATAGAGACTGCTACTCACTCTGGAAATACTGGTGGGCCATTTCAACTCATTCGGCCCGTTGGCTTCAGGAAGCCTGGTGTCAATGTGGTTATTTGCAATGCGGATGGGTTTTTGATTACTAATCAGCAGAGACGTTTGGACCTCTAGGCTGTTCGTTTTCATCCGCAGTTCAAGTGCCCTCTACGCTGGATCCACCCAGTGAATTGGAAGTCGGCCTCGAGATCCTACACTCAATCCATTCAACGCTTCCGGCTCGGACGGAAATTTTCTGAAACTGTTTGTGTGCGGTGACCTAGCAATCATTAACCAGCTAACCTCAGTTCTTTACAATCTGTCATGAAGGAAAAGTGCATTCGTCTCGTGGCGAATCAGTTATTCTCCCTGCAGAGGGTCGACAGCAAGCTTTCTTCGCTGTGTAGCGATATGCGACAGGGCTGTCTTGTCCCCCCGTTCCGTTTCAATTCAGAACTCAATTATGGCCTGTCGAAAGCCCTAAATGTTCCTAAAACCCTAGTTTATAGCTTTTACCGGATGAGCGCGTGACTGACAGATCATGCTAATGATGTCTTACTTAGTGATGATCCACAGAGTATGCAATTCACATTGGACCGTTTAGCGATTGAAGCATCTAGGTGTGGCATGAGCGTCCCCCCAGTGGAAACTGCTTCTCTAGGATTGGTCCATATCCGTTCCTGTGTTCACACCTGAACAGGTGGATACTTTCGTCTACCTTGGGAACTGTGTTGCTACTGGCGGCATCATCAACAAGCAAGTTTCTCTCCGCATCGTTAGAGCCCGATCATCGTTTCTTAATCGTGGGCACTTGTAGCGTCGTCGAGACATCTCCATCTCTATACATGGTCGCATCTAAGCTGCCTCTGTTTATACAGTCTTATTATATAAGAGCGAGTCTTGGCCAATTCGTTTATATGACTTGCGCCGTCTTTCCTCCTTTGGCGGCGGTTGTTCGAGGAGGATCGCTGGTGTGTGGTAGCATTGCAATGAACTTGGACATTAATGCCTGCAGCAGTTTGCGTGTCTCATCGATCCATTAAACTATGCTGCGTGGTGCTTTTTGAACCTTCAGAGCCACTCATACCAGATTGGTCAATTGTTAGAGGCCAGCAAACTCAGTCTCTTGGTCCTCCAGGTTGAGAGTTGCAGTGAGGGTATCTCCTTACACTATAAAACGAACTCTGAAACCCAGTGTCACAACCCGCTGTCTTGAGGTCAGATTTTGGCACCATGGGCTTTGGTTGTGAACCATAATCTTTCTCCTGTCTAGTCGCGGGTAGTCTGACAGCGAATTGCCCACGCAATACGAGTTTCTCATCAAAACATTTCCTGATTCTGTCGGCGCAGAGGATAATTTACGGCGCTCCTTTTGCTTCATGGAGCCAGGTGGACATGGGTTAAGATGCTGCTGCTCAGGCCTTCCCGTTTTCTTATTCCCTCTTGTGCATTTTCATTCACATTTGTCCCGCTCCAATTTCTTTTTAACTTCCCTGTTTTCAGTCCCCTAATTCTTGGCTCTCCCCCATCTTGCCTCAATAAGCATTTGTCGTGTGGTTTCTACTCATATGCAGTTGCAGGGCGCCGCTCCAGTCCATTTGATAAATCCATGTTCAACCAAGCGGACAATGTAACTTCATCCGTTTTTTAGCCTTCTATCCTAGCTAAGACTGCTGTACCTCAACGTGCGCACGTTACAGCTTAGTCAAAAGACAGCTCTTGCCTGCACACTAGAGACCCTGTCAATCGATATCTGCTGCTCATCAGAAACCCGCCCTCAAGATTCGGGATCTGTGCTTACCCTGCGATCCCTCACATGCGACACTGGCGGCATTTTCTCATCACGTTTGTACGGAGATAACGCTGCCTCAAATACTGGTCAAGCTGGGTTGGTGACCGAACTGAAGCTGCCATGATCGATTGAATTCCGATCAACAGCCAGATGTGCGCTGTCAGACTGGCTGGATCGTTCAAAGCCTCGAAGTAGCTAGAGGACAAACGGCATCTGTTTCTCATTACTGCGTACGCCTCCACAAACCGTAGCACTGACTCGATGAAAGATGAATTTGTTACGGGAATAGTACGCATACTGTGATGCTGGCTGGTGCTTTGAGCGCCTAAGTTGGAGAATTGCTCACTATTGACTGTCAGCCCGTACAGGCCAGACTACAAGCGACCATCTTCCACTTTGCGCCGGCACATGTAATCGCTGACGTCACGTTTGGTCGCAGTTGGATCCGTACGTATTCTTCAATGAGATGTGTCAGTGGCTTGGCACTTGTAGACATGCCTCGCAACCGGAATACTATGTGCGAAATTGTTTTGATTCTCATGTTCAATGCTTTAAACATTGAGAGCGACAAAATAGAGAAACATCGGCTTGCGAAAACATCCTAATATGTATCCCTTCGATAACTCCATGTCTATTCCTTAGGCTGTTTTCGCTCCATCTCATTTTTCACTGTCGTTATCGTAGCGACGCGATTCTTGCTAACCGGATCTACAGCACTTTGTTGTCCTAGTCATGATTATCTTGCTGTACTGCACTGAACCTAATTGTGCTGCCCATCTTCGCAGGTTAAGACCTGTGTCACCTTTGAACCAATGCTTCGGAGCTTTCTATACTCATTTCCCACTGGAAACCTAGTTAACTGATCATATCTTCGCCCTCATTTTAACCACCAGTTCACGTTACCACCAATGATCAGTGTCTGCTCTCACTTCGCCTTCTGTTACTCGTGTAGCTAGTGGTCACTGCCTAGCACTTGAGGCCCTAAAGTCTCTTCGTTATTACAATTCAGCATCTGGCGCTTACTGAGATCACTTGGTACGAGTTTAGCATTCCGCTGCGCTCGCATATCGTAGCTGTATCACCGCCAGATGACGATTCATTGTATTTTTTGTCTGTGCAGGCAGCTAGTTAGCCACCGTGTAGTCATTATCCACGGTTGACACTGACCTCAGTTTAACTTGGAAATGGCTAACAAAGACCTGCCTGATCAAAAGCGCATCAATCCAGTTGTTGTGGCAGCCGTATCAACGTGGTCAGCATAGTTACCGGTGATTTGAACCCACGTTCCGTCCACGTGGCTCATGTACTTGCGGACGATGTGTTCCAGTGTTTGTTCGCTTCATCTGCCCTTTCTTTCTCGCGGCATACCGACGCTTTGTTTACTAACCGTTACACCTACTATTTTGGATTTAGCCACCAACAATTGTGCTTATTTGAAAGCAATTAAAGAAGTAGGATTAGGCGTGAGATATGAGATTTTCCCACGATTTTAGCTACATGATTGTATTGAAGTTGCCTCCGTATAATGTACATCCGTTAACGAAGACCGGTGTCCGACTGTTGTAGCGTTAAGGTTTCGTTTGCTCATAACCAACGCATTAATGCAAGCTCTTGACGATTATTGTTTTATTTCACTTGACTACTTCCTGTATCACACTTCACATCCTATCTAGCGCCCAGACCCCACACTGCTGCTCGACCGGTTGTGTCTAAAGTTAACCAGCTCAGCAACCTCTGCGGAACTTGGCAGCCTAACGGTTCGCGTGTGACACAATATTCGAACTCACACAACTGGCGGACTAATGGCCCAAGCCGTCCACTAGATGGTGGTGTTCTCTCCAACAATCTCGAAACTTGTCCGGTCTCTAATGGTGTTGATCCGCAACTATGTAAATCAACTGGTCAGTGGCTACTTATCCAACCCCTAAACGTCAGCAGTCTCCCTCTCAATTTTACTATCCTGCATCACATTCTGTCACAATTTGGGCTAACTCATTTTCGTGTTTTGAATGCCACAACTGGATGCGTTTTGATTCACCTGCAGTCCAATGAGTTCGCCATTCAGCTTATCCGATCTCTTGGTGACCGCTTTTCGATCGAAGCAATCTCAGATCCCGACCTACTCGCCCAGGTACAGCAACGGGTAAGTGAAGATCTGAAGGCAGTACAGCTCTAGTCAACTTGCGATTCCGCTGTTGATCCCATTTTCTTGGCATTTTAGACCCAGAACTTTACTAGTCACTTTAACGTGACCGGCGATTCAGGGACCGCACTTCTTGGCAATGGCTTCGGAGCTCATTGGATTGATCCTGATCACCGCTCATCAAACAAGACTATATATGGACCGAAGAAGCCAAATGCTCACACCGGCCACCTCGGGGTTATGGTATCCGGAATCCAGTGAACCCTACTCATTGGATATTGTTATCGATCCTCTTGAACGCACCATCTTGTTTTGGCTGCTCATCCTTTCACCTTGTGATCCAGTTGCCAACGGCTTCCATTCTCAGCGCCTGCACTGCCATTGTGTGCATTGCTCGCTTGCCTTTCGCATTTGGTCAGTTGTGCCAACTCATTAAGGCACTGTGCGTCTCCCCACGGGCTTTTCTTCCTCCAAGTTTGCTGTTTCTGCAACTATCATCCGGCAAATCTCAACTCTTTCGTCCTACCCGTGCTCAACGACGTACCTTCACTTTTCACTCTCCTCACAATTCTTCACTCGGCCTAAACCTACCAAAAATTAACAGTCTGATCGAGATTTCAGCCTACTCATTTTGTGCTCAAATCATCATGGTGTTAACCTCAGTCCCACATCTTTCATTGAGCCTAGTCAATTCCGCTTCAATCGTGCTGCCATATCGCTACAACCGATCTTATCACCACTACTGCCCTGCCTTTTGCTCAGTGTCAATGTGCCTAGCAGTTATTTAAACTCCTTTCCTCTCTACTTCATTTTCAAGCTTGTACGCGCGTGTGTCGTCTTTCATTAGTTTCCTAGTTTTTCTCGTATCTGTTCCATGTGCACTAAGCAGCGACACTTCCATGACGTCCATGGTGTACTCTGAAAGTAGAACTGCGTATTCGACCTGTTATTCTAACCCGATTTCATCATTGTGCGCGTTTAAGCATCCGGTTCCGTCTCTTTCCTTGCTTATTTTATTACTTGGAATCACGATTTATTCTCAACCGCGCTACATGCTGTTAACGATGTATCTCTAATTCGTTAGTTTCTTCATCGATGCTTTCTCTGCTGTATTCGTAAATTCCATACCACAGCTGTTTCTTTTTCGCATGGCAATTCCCTTTTAAGGTCCTTCATGACCCGTACCAATCTGTGATCCTTTTGTGCCCTCCTGATTTCATCACTACACCATTTGCTAACCGGTGCAATGAGTCATCTCTACCGTCACTCTTTCTGTCTACCTCGTTTCTTCTGTACAAGCTCTACGTGTTCCCTAAATTTTGGCATCTTCCCTTTACCGTGCTTCCTATGCGCTGATTTCCCACAACCTACTTAATGTAGGTGGATATTCCGCACCATAGCTTTTTTCTAATTACTGATTCGTTTCACTCACCGTTCTTTCGTAGCGCATTTTCAATCATGTTCACAAATTAGCACCGACCTAATATCTGAACACACGCCACATTTTGTTTATAGCACCATACGTCTGTTCAGCAGTGCCATTGTGCGTGCCTACGGGGCTTCTTTCTGTGACACGCCGTTTAGTCTTTCTTGTGCTGATATCCTATTCTGGAATTCAGTACCTTGTTCAACTGTCATCAACTCGAATTTGTTGCATTTTTGGCCTTTGAATCAGGTGCTCCTTTTTGGCAGCCTCTCCTGTTCGCAAACAGATCGGTTCCGTGGATAATCACTGTTCTTTCGTCTTACGCACATGCTGCGCCTTCACTGTCATCAATGAACATCCATTCCGGTGTCCAGTGTATTTGTCATTTCATACACCCTATCAGTCCAAGTCTAATCGTCTATTACCTACACATCCGTCTGACGGGATTTTTTTTTACTGATCCGTTATACTTTGTCATCATTATGCACTACTTTTCTCACCACTCTTCACTTAGATGCCTTCATTGGCCACGTTCCCTATTTTTCACTATCCACTTTTGCGTGGTTTCTCTGTATTCCCAATCTTTCTTATTCTTCACACCTGTGATTTCCATGCATGCCCACTCGCGCCGCTGGTTCCTGTGCTCTAGCTTCCCGTCATTCCTCCTGTTGGTTCTGTTCAAACGAATCGGCTCCTCTACGTTTATGAAGGCTATCCCTTATTTCCTTGCTTGTGTTCTAACGTGATCATGCAAATGTGCTTCCGGCGACAGTCTCTTGCCAATACAACTAAATCTGGTTGTACATTTTTATTTCACCCCCTTCTGTATTCTGCTTTGAAAACGCCTGCTAGAGAGCACCTGGATGGCAGTCTCCATTTCTGGTGTCGGCTGTGTTGCGGCTTCACCGAGTGCTTATCCACATACACATGCAAAAACATATCCTCCCATCCTTAAACAATTGTGTTGTGTCAACCTCCCAGTGTGGTCCTCACGTTCTTCTATTCCCCCATCTCGCTATTCAGATTTTATGAAATCGAAAGTATTTCCACCCTCAGAACCTCTTTCTTAACTTATGCTTTTCTGTTACGTTTCTTATCATGGTTCAGTACTCGCCCCACGTGTCTTGCGTTATTCTCTTCGCTTGCACCCTGTTTCTGGTCTCCCATGCTTTGCGTAATTCTATTCGGGTTCCAAATTGGGCTTGTTACCTCATCTGCCTTGCATGCTTCCGTGTGATTTTCTTCCAATAAGTAGTAATCTCATTTTGAGTTATCCTAATCAAGCTGCCTGCTTTGTTACCTGTTTGCTCAGCCTTCTTTGCTGTATGTCAGTCAGCATGCAGTTTTTCCGCGGAGTCCCGTTTCCTTTTCTAGATTCTCTTAGAACTGTTTGCTCTTCTGCATACGACTTCCACCAAAGGTGGACTTTGCCACGTATTTTACGGAGCTTCTTAATTTGAGCTAACTATTTCCTCTGCGTCCCACAGCCCCACTTCTTGCTGATGACGTGTACGCAGCTCGTCCACTTTTCCATAGTCCGCGCCTTGTAACAATACTAGTTTCACAGCCAGTATTTGTTCTAATTCCGTCGGTCTGGTGGCAGTATTCACTGTTTGTCAGCCGCTTTCCTTTCGGTCACTTGACCTGTCACCGTCTGGTTTTTATTTGGATGACTACGTCTGTCGGTGCCGTTGCTACTATTTCACTCATCATTGTGACTCCGACGCATCGCCAAACTCACTTAAGTCATGGTCTCGTCGAAGTTTGTTGTAACCATAAACCTGTTCTTGCCATTCTTGACTTTCTGCGCATTAATCACCACAGGATTAAATCACTGGTATTCACAAGCGCGTTGAATCAGTTTCCTTCAAAACTTTGTAGTTTATTAATTAGTTTGGGGTCAACTGGTGCAACACTACACAGTTTTTAATCTCCGCTCGATTAACTGCGCACTTTTCGTTTTCTTGCCATCCTTTACGGCAGCCACAGGACCAAGCGTATAAATGTAATGAAGTTTGTACACATTTCCGCCGTTCGCTCTTTTCCGCGTTATCAACTATTCCGGGATACGTACAAAACCATCGACAACAAACCGAAGTGTCACGATATAAGCCTGACCGCCGCGCAGGCTCTGATGCAACAGTGCAACTATCCGGCAGACTTTTGTCCCATGTATTTCGGGCGGGACCGAGCATACTCCATGGTACAAAATGATATGCTTACGGGAATTCGTATGTCGATGCTGCAGGTACTAACTTGCTCAGGACCACTTGTGGCGCCTGGAAGTAATGGGCACGCAAGTGGCTGCTGCCCGGATACTCTTAGTTGCTGTGCTTCAAATTGGGAGCTTTCGGACACTCCCCACCATCCAACATTTGCGAAGCACAGCAATGGTGAGAAGTTATAGAAATTTCCCGTGTGTCCTTATCCAGTTTTAGGCAAGGGTTCGGCTTTCACAAGCTTAGTCAACAGCGCATAATACAACCTGGATATACTGTAATTTGGGGCGATAAATGGGAGTGTACACTGTTTGGCGGAGAGAGAGCATCGCTACCTACGCAGGATTTTCGGTTGTTGGTCTACATCTATTGGGTCACGAGGAATGTCTTTGATCGCGAACGTTGATACTACGGCCGCATCTATTGATCAGGCACTCTGTTCTTGTCGGGTCTATTATCTAGCTTTGTGGACCCACCAATTCACATTCGAGTGACGCCGCATAGTCTAAGCCAAGGCAGGTAGCCTAGCACGATATGTGCTTCCAGATTGCTTCCTATCCACTCGAAGCTCCTATCAATATGCTTGAGTTGGCGAAGAAGTATGCACGGATTTGCTGCCCGAAGTTAGCGTTTAAAGGAAACATTTTGTACTCTGGGGTTCATCTCTTGTTATTTGACTGTCTGTCGTTTTATGCATGTTCACTCCTATCGCTACCTTTCTGTGATAACGCGTTATATTCGTGCTTTCGGATCTGTGCTAAGGACCAAGATATCCCCATAGACGGGGACAGTCATCGAGCAACGTCTGTTTTCTCTAACACAGTTCCTTTTGCACGGATCCTTAGCCGAACTGAATGTTGTCTACTGTGATTATGTTTTGTTTCTGCAGCACTATTTCACTTTGCAACTCTCATCTATAATGATGTCTTCCTAACTGCCTATGTTTCATCAGCCGAATACTACTACCGTTTTGCTGCAACCTGGCAACGAAAATTGGGAAAAAGTGGTCAAGGGTGCTCGCTTGACTAGCGTGTTTCCGACGTTGCATACACGTTACCAATCGGAGTAGAGGTCGGCTCCTAGTGATTCCCTGTAAGATTACCGGGTCAGCTATTACTCATTAGGAGTGCATAGCTTGAACTTGGATCGGAATGCTGGAGTATTAAATTGCGGTGTAGTTGAGGCCAGTGTGATATCCATAGGTTCTACTCAGTGAGCACAATTGTTGGCAGCGAGCGATGCCAAAGAGTAGCATCCGCTGGAGGCTGACGGGCGGTAACCCGATCCCTCTTTCCTTCTCGAGTCAGGTTGCAGCTCGTGGTGACTATTGGAATTGCGGACCGCGCTTTACGTGTCTACTTTTCTGACTTTACCACCGGGCCAGTTTTTCATGTGGATTGTTCCGTGAAATGTTCCCGTCGTATTTTTAGTCTAATTCAATTCCCGTACCGATTCTGAATTTCTTTCTCGTTAATAAGTCGGGTCTATATTTTGTCGGCATAACTCATCTCCTGCTTTATCTCACTACTCTTGACAAAATTAAGTAGACATATGCATAATGTCTGATAATATGAAAGTCAACTGTTTTTGGTGACCACCGAAGCGTTGATTTGCGTACCGAAATCATTTTTGCAATCCTTATTTTAATATACGCTTTCGTGGGGATTCGACATGATGGGTTCACCATTCTTGCACGCGCCGTGTATGCTGCGCATGCCATAGTCCCTACGAAACTACTTACGACCGTCACTGAAGCGACTGTCGCTTGCATTAACTCTGCCTTGACGAGCCAATGGACAGTGTTCGAAGTATCACTAAAAGCGAATTTTGATCCATAGCAGTTTCCGATAAAGATTGCTGCATTTCAACGACAGTCCTGCACTTTATTCTACGTTCACATTGCAGAGCCTACTTACGGATGCCTTCGAAACCGCTACATTGTGCTTCCGGGAAGAATCCTGTGTTTATATGTAGAATATGGTTGCTTCCACAGACACAGGAATGGTCATCATAGCCGTCAGCAACCATATTATTATGTCCAAAGTTTCCTACCCATTTAATTACTTAAGCTACAACTGTGCTGCGCAAATTACCACCCCATTCCTCGATAAGAAGTATAAGCTAGCCGCCTTTTCTATGATCCATAGCCACAATTTGCGTGTTGGTTAGCTGTGGCTATACGTCGGTAATCGTAAGCTGTCCACGGTACAGGAAGTATCTGGCCTGATAGCATGTTTTAAGAGTACATGGGAAATAGATTTCGCATTTACCACGTGCCACAGACCCAGGAACGTACAGACGTGCAGATCGGTGATTAAAAGTCACGCTAACAAGAATCGTAAGAAAAAACAATTCGAGTTGGGCAGCTACTATATTCAGGTGGCAGATACTGTAGTAACCTGGAGGTTACCTCTGTAAAATATTGTGAAACTGATTTTATTGTGTAACTAGGGAATTAAGTGGCTCCGAGCCAACCACTACCTATTGCTGGTATTACCAGTGATTCGGAAATAGCGCAAGAACTTGCCGCTCAGTCTGCTTTCCATTCGCCTGGTGTAGAAAAACGGGCCGGCCATCCCGTATGAGCGACGGACGTAGCTGGTCGCCGACCCAGCAATGGGGCATCGCTATCTCATCAATGCTAGCGCGGAAAACAGCATTCTCCCTTGCAGCCCGAACGACACGACAGATAAATCGACTATATCACTGCGCGCAGTCAGCAGACCAATTATCCCTGTCTACGGCCGACCTTCTTGCATACACAACTTCGGATCATATCGGTCGTTTAAGTGGATCTTCGTCGGTGTAGTTCAGACTCATAATCGGGTAAGAATTTTTTCGACACTTCGATCTGCTCGCTAATGGCTTATCGAACAACCTGTGAAACTTTCCGTTGCTGGAATGTCCAGTGATGTCGCGTGGTGTACGCAGGCCATTGCTCAAAATTTCCCGCAGGTTTTCCTACCGTTTTCGCCCTTCCCAACGGTGTCACACCGCATCGTGTGACTACCAAGTTCCCGCCCGTCTTCACGAATCCTTAGTCTGACCCTGGACAAGCTCAAAATTACTCGCGCGGAATTGGAGCACATGCTGGCGCTTGGAATGTTCCGACTGTCAAACGGCCTTTGATCTTCAACCGTCCGCATGATGCCGAAAAGGTCAGGAAACTGGCGACCATTTGGAAATTATTACTCGCTCAACGATGAGACTGCCTGACCGATATCCCATCCCAGATATCTAGCATATCACAGCTGGTCTTCCTGGTTCCCGCCTTTTCTCAAAGATCGATCTGTTACATACCAATCGTCGGATTGCGGTCGCCAAAGAGGATATTCCCAAGACTGCTTTTATTACGCCTTTTGGACTTCCAGTTTCTGCCAAGGCCATCCTATATGCGCAACACTGTGCAGACGTTATAAAACTTCAATGACTGCGTCGTACATGAACTTGACTTTGTCCACCCGTACTTGAATGATATCTTGGTAATCAATTCCTCGAAAGCGGAATATGGAATGCACCTTGCGACTCTTGTTCGAACGGCGTAAGACGCATATCACTCTTTATCCCGACAATGGCATTTCATGCAGCCGCGCATAGAGTTTCTCGGACATTAACTGAATTTCGAGTACATCAGACTGTAGGCCAGATTTCAAGCTGTCATTCGACGTTACAACAGCGTGATCAACTACTGTGGCCAGTTCTTACCACGCTGCACAGAGCTAATGCTAGCGCTCAAGGAACTTCTGTTTGGACACAACAGCAGCTAATTCGATATTACGCCTGAGCTATGAAGAGTCATTGAGGCCGTCGTGCTGCATGGCCTTGATGCCAAGTTCCCCATCAGTTTATCTGTCCTGCGACAGTTTTCTAAACGTAACTGTCAATCGCTGTCGTTTTTCTTTCGACGGCTGACACGAAATAAAACACATTTAGCCGCGAGCTGCTCATTCTATACGTTGCCGGTCATCACTTTCGGTACCTTGATGGTAACCATTTTACATTTTCACAGACTACAAACCGTTTACCTCTTCCGCAACTGGTCACCACGACTAAGTGAATTTTGTCATCTGGATTTCGTTTTCTTTGAACCAACATGTGTCTGACAAGGGCAACGTTGTGGCGGACACGTTCTCTGTGGTATGAGCATTGTAATGGCAGTTGTTGATATTCATCTACGCCTTCGAAACGAACAGACAAGAGGTGGCTCCATCGATTGTCCGCCACCAGTCGAGCAGCAATGCCTACGCGCGTAAGCGAGAATCACTTTGTAAACTCACACCACCAACTGGCTCAATCGGTGAATCTGCTAAATCGCCAGCTGCAGCCAATCAACGGAGAGCAAATGGCAATCGCTCAACGGAGCGTAGGTTACCCTGTACATAACATGTTGCCTTCTGATCCAAGTAGATTCTTATCGCAGCTCAGTCTTCATTTTTGATTCTCGGAGGGCGTAACACGACACTCACCAGAGTAAACGCTTTACCTACGGCAGCTCAACCAATCGATCTATCAGCTATGGTCATCACGCAACAGACTGAAGGGGAATTACTGGCATCATGTGAAAAGTCATCGTTGAAGTTGTTTCCCGAACCCCTCGTTGTCTACTGACAATACTTTGCGACATTTCCACTGGGCACCCGCCTCCACTCGAACAGTTTTCACTACGATGCACAACGTCACGCATTCTGACATTCAGTGCTCAGTTAAGCTGATTCACGAAAACTACTCCTGGCCCAATAGGCAGCTCGACGTCAGACTGGACACGCAGCTGCCTGGCTTGCCAGAAAACAAATGTTCATCGACACGCTGCTGCTCCAGTTGGACACTTCCCTATCAGTGTCGACTCGGTCTGTACACATTGACATCGCCGTCTAAAAGCATGGCCTGCGTACAGATCATAATGAATCGTGCAACTGATTGGTCTGAGGCTGTCCTCATTCCCGATGTATCTGCGGACACTCACGCGCGCATTCGTCGAGCGCGGGGTCGCTTCACACGGCTGTCCAGCCATGGCGACTGCCGGTCGCAGTTCGGACCTTATACTTCCAACGACCTGCCCAAGGTTCTCAATTGTCAACGCAACCAGACCACTGCCCACCCCCTCCCGCCTAGTGGGACGCTTCTACCGACAGTTAAAAGCAGTGGCATAGCATAGGGGGCGGGGCGGCATTTTTAGCACCGTTGATTGTCCGATACCAAATATAAAGGACAAAATTTCTTGATAAGCTGAGGATTGAACAATTTAATATCACTCTGTATAACGGACAACGCATTTACGCCATGTGTCACCTGTGTAAACATACTTCCCAGCGGTCCCCTTACTTGTCCTATTGTGGTCACTTACACCACATTTACTTCATTGTCCCAAAGGATCGTCCATTTCTTCGAAATTAATGTGCACTTTACCCTGAGCCGTTTTTGATGGTTTACCGATTTACTATTGCTAAGGGAGGGTGCGAAGATTTTACCACCGCTCCGGGCGGCAAAAGTACATGCTACGCCACTGGTTAAAAATTTCGCTGAGTGCCGCCAATGCACTCTATTGGTCAAAAGTTCCTTAGCACTCGATCAGCGCCGAAAGTTGATTTGCAAACGTCCAACGCCGAATTGGTTTCTGAACAACTGCGTATACCAGGCGACTTCTGAGAACCGAGACGATCCTCGCTGCGCTCGGCAGATAACCGCGGGCATGCGCCGCAACAATCCAATCGATGTCTGGGAAAAGCATCGTTAGTCTTTTGTTTCCCAAGATCTCCATCGTTGCCCATTTGTTTTTTGTATGCATCGATGGTCTGCGTAGACCACTCCAACGATCTTATGAAGACCCATTCAAGGTCCTGCAAAGTAAGGATTGCTAGTTCCTTATCAAACACAACGGCAAGCGCAAGACAGTCGCAATCGATTGCCCCAGAGTCGCTTACGTCGGACCAGAGCTGGACGACGACTGCTTCTCTCCGTCCTCTGATTAATCCTCCCAACCTCTAGTGGAAGACGCGCCTAATACAACTACGATTGATTTAGCTGGGAACTCGCCAACCAGTCCACCCGCTCTAGTAAAGTTACTAGGTCTAGTTGTCGGGTCTAATGGCCGAAACGTTTCTTAGAACGTTTACTTTTCCTCATCGACTGTGCTCTCGGGTGTTTCGCTACAGTAGTACTGGCAAACTGCTTCGAAACACAGAAACGTTGACGACTCAAATAATTGAAGGACGTACAGAAAATGCCGCTCTTTCTTGCACCCCGCTTCGGCATTCGATAAATGCTGCCATCGCACTCACCTACGCTTCTGTTTGTTTTTTATCTACTTATTAACGGATAACGAACTCGAATCGGACAGTGACACCAGCAAACGTTTCCTCCCGTTTTGTGCCTTTGACTCCGAAGAGAGGAGATGGTAGGAGTCCAATCGCATGTCTACTTCTCCAGCAGCTGCAACAGGTTTCACCACCTGGTTTCGCAGAAGGCTGACCGGTGACGGACAATCTTCACTTAGATGGAAGGGTCACCCGCGATTCCCTTTTAGGAAAGGGGTCGTGTAACGACCTGGCGATCTCCCCGTTTGGTTACGGAATGATGCGGAAGGTATTCCAGATCCATGGTTTTCTTACGTAAGTTGTGAATTAAGCGATTCGCTTGTTTGCACGTTGCTTGCTTTTGTACGAGTCAACACACACACGCCTTTCCGGCACGAACTACCACTGGTTGCCACCTATGGACTGCACACGCTTGGATCTTCCCTAGCTAACTCTCGCCTTGGTGCCACATTTTTAACTTTAGCTAGTCCAATACCTTTTTAAATAGATTTTTGCTTAGCTTTTTTGCGTTCTTACTCGTATATAATCGGTCGCGCGTTCTATACTTCGTTCGCTCATCCGAGGTTGGCACATCAACCATTCACACCACAATAAGCTATTGTCGAAAGTGATGGCGTCGTAGGGCACCTCTTCTTTATACCATGCAGCATTATACAGCTGTGCCAGAGGTTCTCTGACGCCATCCTATCGGCCACCCCGTCAGCACAATCGGGGCCGTCATATTCTGTGACATGCAATACTTGATGATATAACGCATTGCCCAAAACTTTTTCATGCCTTATTACCTAACGAAAACAGTACACGTTGCCTGCAGACCGTACGGTACAAGCCGAATTACAAAGGGCAATGAATATGTTCCCTTTTCTGCTACAAGAATCTTTTGAAACGGATTCTGAATGGACTTTTAACACTGATTCCAAATTTAAACTTTTTTCTGTATGCTCTGGTTTTGCGCGTTTTAATATTTCACATAAAAGAGATTTGTATACAAGTCAACTTTCGTTTTAACTATGACCATAGCTCACTCAGCTGTGCAAATGAACATTATGCATTTTCCTATACATATGTGGCCCTTTACACTAGTTCGCCAAAGAGGAATTGTCAGTAGGTTTATAAAATATGTCTAAAGCAAAGTCGGAGTTGGAGAATCCGCTGTGTGCTTGCGTTGCTACAAGCAACCTCTATTGAGACCTCGGTTCACTTGAGGTGGACCTCGGTCATTCCGATCACAAGGACCGTATATAAAATGGAAATATGTTGGTGTTGCTCATCCCAACACTGACCTACTTTGAAATACGCCTTTGTGCGTAGGACATTTTCTGCCTGATATTGTGCGCGTGTATCATAATGAAATCCCACTTGACTGGACAATACCCAAGCGCATGGACCTGTCCTTCCCATTTCTATTGCTCAACGAGAACCTAGAAACCACATAGCGGACTGCTATTTTTGCATGGTTAGTACAAAATGTGTCTAAAGGCAAAATTGGCATAATATCACTTATCCCACGCTTTCCTCTGCAGTTGGACCCATTCTGCTATGAAGCGCTTGCAGTTCCATAAGTTAAAGGTTTTGCTTCATCATTTTACTGAATAAGTGAGCGTGCAGATGGGGCCCAGTTACGTGAATTGAACTCAACTTATGAGTACTCTGGAGTTGATACTGGACTTTCATCGTCCACCCAGCCATTCAATCAACAAGAATTGAATGACTTAGTGCGCGGTCTAGAGGTCTCCAAGGGAGCAAATGAGTTGTCAGCTTCTATCCTACTTAAAGAAATCTACATAACTGCACAGCAAAAGTACAAATCAAGTCGAGAATATGCTTTAGGCGTCCATAAAGGGTTAATATTCAGCTCTAACAACACGGCACAGACAGGGATAAATTGATTACAGTCCAACCTGCTATGGTGACCAACCAGAGACATCCCCAAACTTTTCTCCTATGAGTAACGTCCAGGGTGACCACTTTTTGTCGGCCCCTTGTGTGATCGCCCTAGACAGGTTTGACTGTACCGAGTGGTCTGCACGCCTATCTTGAAACCATAAGATCACCGGTTCGAATCCGCGTAGGGGCGGGCGTCCTTGCGGTATACTCAGCCAAAGCGCGACTGGTGGTGGTCGCGCGATGACGACGAAGCGCCGTTACGGCGTACTGTTGACACATTATTATTTATTTGACTGTACCACATTCGTCGAAGGAAACTATATGGACGGAGCTAACATCATTGAAGTAATTTACTAACCAGTTATTGAATGGCCGCCTTTTTATTCTAAAGAGGTGACACGCGAGGAACTACTGATGTACCATAGACTCTTATGCGGGCGTATGTAGTTTTGTATCTCTGTCTGGTCTGAGGTTTATACACAATTGGACAACGCTCTGTGAAACGGGTGGCTAACATCAGTGACTATCTTAGTGTAAGCTTGTTACAGGATACAATGATGTTAACAAGTTCCGCCTTTGAAATGTCACAACACTGGGATAGCAATTACTTTGAGGTCCTTACTCAAGAGACTAGGAAAGATCACGGGAGAACAGTAGGTCCAGTAAGTTAATACACATGCAGTGGCAAAACACCGTATCAAAAAAACATGGTACGAGAGAAGACCTGAGACGTGCAACAGTGTGAGCCTCCTAACTTTGGTGAATGTTTCCTTCACAAGAAAAGACCAGGTAAGTCTAATGGTCTGTGTCACTGCCAGGTATTTTACGGACATGCAATAGGCCAAATCTTCACCATCGATGGCAATTTACGAGCACTACGTTAGTATTTACTGGTAGCGATTACCTTTGAACATCGATTAACGAATGTCCTTGCATTTTGCGGTGTTCAACGACAAGCAACGATTTGGATCAATTTGTGCGGTTGTTTAGTAAGGTTTGTGGTTTGGCTGACGACTTTATGCTTGGATAATGGGCGCCAAGGATTACGTCGTCCGAATACTTCAGCAAGATGGCTTCTTCAGGGACGGGGATTGAGGTGCATTGAGTGGAAAATCGGAATGGGGATAAAATAGATCCCTGAAACCCCCCAGAATTCATGGTGAATAAAGAATAGGTTTTCTCCAAAAACTGGTAGACTGGGTACGCCCTGTAATCTCTCAACAGAAGAACTACCGAAGTTTGAACTCCAAAACTCGATAGATCGAGTAACAGCAGTTCACAGTCCCCACAACCGAGAGCTTTGCTACAATCCAGGAACTAGATGCGGATGAATTTGTTTTTATCATCCAGCGACAAAAGCACGGTATGTACCAGACATACTACTACATGAAAGGTGAATTTTTAGCTGAAATCTGATGAGGGTCATCCAAATACGTTTGGGCTGAAATTCTTTTGAGAATAATCCTCATAGGTCTTCAAAGCGATCGGCCGATATTTGCGGGTTTCTTTCTTTAGCACTGGTGTGATACATGCACTTCGCCAACCGTCAGCTATTTTGTGTTGCTTGAAGCGCATTGTGTACGAATCGGTGATAGGCTATCAAATAATCTGTACACTACTTGTGACCAACAAGAAACAGCTTATCCGAACAAGGTGCTTTATTCGGTTGCAACCCAATTGATTCCCCGTGCTTTTCTAGGTTTTTCACAGAAAGTATCTGAAATTAGTTGTACTCAGCAGAGGATATATCGAAGACTGGAGTATCCTGGTCAAAAATTGTGCTTTAGTTCTTCCGCATCCGGAGTTGAATGCGTGACTCCGCTTAGCTGCTTCAGCAAATTTCCTATTTCTCGATAATTATTCTTTTCAAGTATGGTTTGGACGTAGATATGCTATTGGCGGCGCAAGCCGATTTTATAGCAGTGGCTAGAGACTTTACTGATGAAATATCTTTGCTTTTTCTTTAATGCTGCGCAGTTGTTTGGGACGAGAACCTATCGGCACGGAAGAAAATTGTTTCAATTGGACAGCAACCATCAAAGCAAAGTTTAAATAATTAGTTTAGTGGTCACGGTACTTCGATAAATCCACATCATAAAATAAACTAAAATCTATGGAGGCAGTGGTTTCACGCAGTCACTGAATGTTCTGGGAAAGGCATCGTCTCGGCTTGAACTTTCGATTTTTGCAATAGATTCATCTTGCCATAGATAACAGAACTACGATGGCATGATCATAGCTCCTAAGCGGCGCATGATTACAAGCAGAAGACACTGGTAGTTGACGTTTACCATATTAATGATTGTATCTAACCTGGTTACAGATCGCGCGGTTCTTTAGCACAAGATTCGCAATGAACCGGGTGTCAGATCTTTTAATACCGCCGACAATTATACACAAGGAGGGTTCTAGGTATTGAAAGACTGTAGTTGTAAGTCCGTCGTAAACTTATTCGACTTCGGAGCTGGAACAGCCAGGTGAAGTATAGATCTTTGTTAATAAAATCGAACGATAACAGCTTAGGAGTCTTCTTTCATATTTAGCGAATAAACAGCTGATGCGTTGCGAGACGTAGCGAAAATGCTTTTAATGGACTTGCGCCATGAATAATTAATGTAGATGAAAGCTCTATCACTGCGGTTCTTCTGAGTACACTGGCAGCAACAGGAGCGAAATCCTTCATTTCACGACTGCATCTTGTAGGACTAGTTAATACTAGTCCGAGACGGTGCGCGAAATTAAGCGCGGATATCAGAAGGCAATTGGAGTCGGACACAGCGGACTGTATTCGATGGACTACAAGAGGACGCGGACGGATGAAGCCTGACAAGAGCGAACACGTGAGCGCGGGAACTTACAAGGCGGTAGTGTCGAGCCGATTGTAAGGAAGAGTAAAACAAGAAGGAAAATGTACAAGGGGTCAACAATTAAATTGAACATGAAGGATAGCACTTCTTTTTGGGCGCTACAATCTTCAACATCGACGTGAACCCAGATTTCCTGCAGCATCATGATGCCTACGCGAGAATCTTCACCACATTCTATCACATTTTTGAGGTCTTCTAATTTTCCAAATAGTGATCATATATGGGCACAGAATAAAATAGGTGGGCTCATACTTCTGAGATTTTCCCATCGCAGTGCAACCCCCACCCTTGCGTTGTTTTTGTTAGAGTTCCCTTACTTCTTCTTATTTTGATTAAATAGCTTGACCACGGAAACTGCCCAATTCATATGCGTGAAAACACGCAAAAATTTCAAAGTATAAATAAACGAGTTATTCCTCGACAGTGCGGGGCACAGTCTCACTGAGTGGGCTGATCAATCTCTACATCGAGATTGCATAAACTATTTAATTGTTCCTGTTTTGTATAACGGATCCCAAGTGGGCTTTGTAGGTGATTGGCAGTTTGATGGTATCAGAGTGATTAAGAAACTTGGAACAATAACATATGCAAAATTAGGTAAAGTTCAATTAAAGTAATAAGGCCATCCATGGAACCATCCTCAGGGGACCTGCATCCATGCGGGGTATTCCATCAATGGGTTTCTCCCGCACTTCCATGATATAACTGGCTGTGTGCCAGTAAGGCAAAATAGCATGTAAGCCATCACCTGTTTCACATATCTTTTTACAAGGGCTGTTTTATGCACTCATTATTGCGATGCAGCCTCAGCCCGTTCCGACATGCGGATTATTCAAGTATTGCACCTCTTTGTTATACGCCAGTGAGTCAGTGGCAATATGCTTTACATGGGTATAATTTTTTTAGTTTGGGAGCTGTAATCCGTCACCTCAAATGATCAGCCCGGTCATGGCCAACATTGAAACAAGGAAGAATATAAATTATGAGGAATTAAAGTGTACTACTAAAGACTACCTTTTGTAGATAGGCCAATCACAAGTTCATGGGAAGTTTTGGTGTATAACGACGATGCTACAGAAATCTCGAGAGAAAAAAACGTTGCATCTCTGCCAGGGTTTTGTAAGGAACAGAGAGCAGTAACGATGATTAAAATACAGTTGATAGTGTCTCTGCAGTTGTGGGTGCTTTATCCGAAAAGGCGCACTATTGTAACCAAGAAAGTTGGAAGAGGATCCGTTCATTAATTTCAGACAGTTGATCGCAAAGAAAATATCTTTCCTCGTCGCTCAGTGGAGACATGAAAAAAATATGAGATTTGCGCATGAGTATAGAATGTTAAAATAGACCTGGTTTCTATTGATATTGGGAGTAAAACGTAGACTAATCATCTTCAACAAATGGTTGCCGTGGTCTTTCTGTTTTAAATATGACCCGGTCCTTCCTCAAACAATCTATCCTCGTTCATTCACAAAGGTAAGATCTGTTTTTGCCGGGGTCAGTAAAATCCTTATCATTTTGTTGCATACGCTCAAGCTTTTGGTACATCGTATACAAGTAGGTAACTTATTCCATCTCAGATTAAACCTTATAAAATTTCTGTCTGACGGTGGTCTTGAATGGAGGTACTACAGTCATACATTCAGTGTCGCGTATTTCATCTCTGGTTTCCAACCGAAATTGCATAGTGCGATGTTTACAATGCGCGTTACGCCACACCACTTTATGAAGGAAACCATGATGTAAATGTAATCTACGTAGCCATGATGGCTCGTTTTAATGTAGTACATCTATCTTTATAAGAAACAAGTCTAGAGTAACCAAAGATGCGTTTACTGAGGACGCGTTGAACCATTTTTATGGTCTTCAAGTCACATGTACGTAAATTGATAAAGGTAACGCTACAGTATTCTAACAAGGGTCTTATTTGAGCTATGAGCCTTGTCTCTTTCAACTTTAGTAACTGACTAATATGTCGCGAACTATATTGTTTCTACGGTAATGCAAGTATTGAATGTTGCCTGAAATTTAAAGAGCTGGAATACCTCAGTCCTAAATCTCTGACATAAGAGCACACTGGGATGAGATCGCCATGATGTAGAAACAATCCTGCCTCAATCTGGCATCTTCAAACCATGATATTGCATTTTGATGTGTAGAAATGCATCTGCTACGTCGCAGACCAACCCACTATATCTTGTAGATCACATTTAATATCTGCTATCTCAGTTTTTTGTTGGGATGAATAGATTGAATATACTACCTTCAAATCATCTGCAAATAGGTATGAGCTTCCGAAGCGTACGACAGGTATAAGATCATTTATGTACGATAAGAAAAGAAAAGGACCTAAAAGACTGCTTTGAACGACGGCACTAGTAGCTTGTTGGGGCGTTGACATGAACTCATTTACGTCGACTGTCTAAGAGCGTCAGATAGGAGTTAAAGCAAGAAAAAGGCGGATTTGATATGCCAAAACCACAGTTTCGATAATTACCTCTTGTGCGGTACTCGATTGAACTCTTTATGCATGTCAAGATATAGGGCAATGTATTGACGACCAGAGTCCATCGCTCCGGTGAGATTATTTAAAAATCAATTTGGTATGTTATACACTAACGATACTTAAAAAAGCCATGCTACGAAGGTGAAAGAAGACTGTGTGATAATAGGAAAGAAGTGCGTTGTTTATTTACAATCCTCTCCATCAGTCGTGATAAGATGGGGGTGTGACTAATGGGGCACTAATTACGAATATCTGTTGTATGCCCAGACTTATATCGCGGTATGTCAACAGATTCCTTCCATCTCTTAAGAGCGAAACGATAAATAAAAAGTTCATGTCCGAAAACGACGAGTGACGCAGCTACACAGAGCAACCTCTACTCGCTGCTTCGCACCAGTTCTC
>OX104069.1:69652039-69673111 GCA_944474145.2 Dicrocoelium dendriticum | reverse complement strand
TTTCTTGCCAAACGCCCAACCATTGGATTTATGGATTTATACGTTTAATATGCGAACATCACCGCTATTTCACACACACATAAGTCTATGGTGAGTGCACCACAACGCTTTTCACTTTATTATGCCATTAGTTTTCGCAATAATTTCCATCCCACGGGACTCGTTAAGCGATGCCTTTTTTACCCGTAATAAACCATTGTCCATTGTTCATTGAGGGTGCAAAGCAAAGCCCGAAGCGGCTGACAGCCATTGCCAATCTGTCCAGTGGTGCTTGGCATATCTGGGAGCTGTCACAGATTGGGGCAATATCATCAGTATATTATAAGTCAAGAAGCCGTTCTCCTGGGAGCAGATCCACACCTTCTAAGTCGTGTCCTGTAAATGCAACCTCCGTGACTTCGTCAATGGTACAGTTGAAGAGGAAAGGTGACAACGGGCATCTTTGAATCACACCGCTGGAGATAGTGAAGGACGGCGATAGCTTGCCGTGAGCCCTCACTCTGCCTGAGCTACGCGCATATAATGCTCGAATACTATTTAACTATTTCTCAGTTACACCTTTCCTGAGTAGACAGTCCCAAAGTGAATGTCTATCCACCGAATCGAATGCGTCTTTGATATCGAGAACACGACAACGGTGGGCCGCCAATATGTGTGACGCTGATACAACAACTGACGCAAAGTGAAGATGTGGTCAATGCAGCCACGACCTTGACGAAACCCGGCTTGCTCTTCACGAATATGGCTTTCGCAAGTGCCAGTCAGTCTGTGAAGGAGGACAGAGACAAGTAATTTGGAGGCGATGGAGATCAGACTGATTCTTCTATGGTTGCCGCATTCCGATCATGAGCCTCCCTTGAAAATTGGAACTATGATGGAGCGGCTCCAGTCGGTTGGGACAGTTTCCTGCTCCCACAGTTTCACTAGTAACTCATATAAATCATACACTAGAGCAGGACCCCCGAATGTGAAGAGGGCTAGAGGTAGATCATCTGGTCTCGCGGCTTTAGTTAACCTCAACAGTCCGATCTGACGTTCGACTTCTGAGCGATAGGGTGGATCCAAAGGGACAGCCCGGGGAGCAGGGCGGTCAGTGGCCGGCAAGAAACCTAACAATTCCGACCGATTAAATTGCTTTTCAAAGTTCCCAGGTGAACGCTCCAAGTGTTTTGACAAGTTGGGGATAGGCTGTCCACTCTCGTCACATATAGTTTCATTAACACCAGGTCCCCTGTTGCCCGTTTCCCGTATCAGACGGAATAACTTACGATGGTTACCAACGGCAGCTCTCATTTCCATCTCTGATGCACGATGAAACCACCAGGATTCGCGGCCTCTCTTCATGCTAGCACGGAGTTTGGCCCGGAGCTCTTTGCAAGTTTCATTATGTTCGCTTCCACCCGGAATATGCCGGCGAGCATCTATAAGTTCCAGAGACTGTGAAGAGACCCAATGTTCATGTTGGCGATTAGACATACCACATGAGGATTTTCCCGCTACTAGTAAGGACAGGTGAATATGAGACCAGTGAGCTTCAACTGCATCCAGTGAGCGTTTACTCTAATCGCATGACAGAGTACTTTGATAGGCATTCAGAACAGCTGGCTTCGCCAGTTGGCTGGTGTCAATGCGGTCACAACGTCGTCGTAGGCGTGCGTCAAACTGCATCCTCAGGTCAGCACATATAAGTACATGATTGGTGTCCACACCTGTGCTTCAAATCGAGCGACTGTTCTGGATGCACCCTCTCCATCGGCAACTTGTTGCAATGTGATTTTTTGCGTCCATATTTGGTTAGAGGCTGGTGGGCGCCAAGTCACCCTCCGGCGGATGCTGTGTCGGAAGTTAATGCTCGCAAGAAATAAGCGAGCATCTTCACACAAATGAAGTAACCGCTCACCGTTATCATTACGGGAGCCTACACCATGTTGGTCGCCCAAATGCAGTTCATCAATGGATAATTTTCCAACTTGGGCTTTCATATCTCCAGCCAGCACAACAATGTCCGAGCTATTTCTGTGGCAAAGAAGCTCTTTCAGTTGGCGGTAGAAGTCGTCTTTTACCGAATCCTCGCTAGAGTTTGTGGGTGCATAGACAACAATGACGAATAAACACCTGTTAATCCCGCGCGACTTCGAAGTTTTGAACGAGCCAGCCATTCGGACTGCACACATCCGGCTACTGATTGGAATCCAGTCAACCAGAGAAGCTTCAGCCCGGGAATTCAGGGCGATACCACCACCGGCTTGGCCTGTGCTCGAAGCTGCATCGTCACCGGATAGGCGCTATGAAAAAGTACTGCTGGTGTCACCTGAAGGGGATCGCAAAGTGAGCACAAAGCTCGAGTCTTGCAGGCTGGTCTCCGATAAGCAGCAGATATCAATTGCGAGGGTCTCTAATGATCGGCAAGTGCTGCGTGTTGATCGATCTGTAGCAATGTGCGAACATTGAGGCATGCCAATCTGAAGGATGATCGAGGGTTCCAAATGGAAGTCGATGAACCGGGCTTGGTTGCTTGGTTGGACATGGGTTTGTCGACAGGAGAGGAGTGACGCTCCGCGTTCACATGTGAGTTGAAACTAAAAGGTAAAAGCAAAGCAGGTTGGGGGTGAGCCAAGAATTGGGGGTTGAAAACGACGGGGATAAAAGTGAAGTTGGAACGTTACGGTAATAGAAAAAAGCGTAAGAGGAGGAATAAGAAGATGGGAAGGCTTGAGCAGTAGCATCCAAACCCCTATCCACCCTGCAGCAGTTAGGGTACAGTTGATTATTTTCTGCGGTGCCCAGAGCATCAAGAAACTGTTAGAAGAGAAATTCATTGTATTGCGTGGGCAGGACACTGTCAGGTTTTCCAGACCCAGACAGGAAGAGTTTGGCACAGGAGTTGATATAGTCCTTCTCGTCTTCTCAAAAAGCGTTCTACCAGTTATACCATACCATTCTGCTCTTCAAACTCCAGATCTTTGGTATTGGGGATCGTCTTCTAGGATGGATTAGCAGCTCTCTGCTGCAACGGCTGGAAGTACGTGTACGTGAATCCCCGTCAGATCCCGTCGGAGTTGAATGCGGAGTACCACAAGGATCGGTAGTAGGACCGCGGTTATTTTGACGCATGTTAACGATATTACATGCATCATAAGCTCGTACTGCCTTATGTATGCCGGTGAAATCAAGGTGTGGATGGCGATAAATACACCAGATGATACCACAGTGCTTCAAGCTGATCTGGATAGAGTATACGCATCGCCAATCTAAAAGCTACTACGATTCAATGTGGACAAATGTAGAGTGCTGCACCTACGGCACAAGTTGGTGCACTCCTACAAACTCAGCAACCAGGAGCTTCAAACGTTTTCTGGTGAGAAGGATCTCGGAGTTTTGGTCCAGGTCAAGCTTGGATATTCTAAGCAGGCTGAAAGGGCGTCTAGGAGGGACATCCAACCTGTGGGTCTCCTGAAATGTGCATTTGGACGATTCCACCCTTCGGTTTCTTCACAACTTCTCGGCTCAGCCACATGTGGAATACGTAGTACAGGTCCGGCAGCCATGGCTGAGGAGAGATCTCACCGCATTGGAGACACCCCAACGCCGGGCAAAAAAGAATGCCAAAGGTCTGTATAATTTGTCGTATGAACGAAGGCACCATGTGCTCGGGGTCTTCAACGGACAGTAACGGCGATTGCGCGGGGACCTAACTTTGACTTACTAGAGTATGAGTGATCCCAACTACATGTGCCTCTTCTTACTAGAGCTCAGTCCCAACAGCAATTTGAGGGGCCACCACCCAAAACTGGCAAAGCAGCACAGTCCTTGGAATGCCGTCGGAATTTCTTTTCCGTACACGTTTGCCGTTCGTGGAATGCCCTACCGGAATCTGTCATTTGTGCTTCTACGCTTGCAGAGTTCAAAGCCCGAATTGACCGTACACTTATTTCGTTGCAGCATCTTACATGACCTATTGCCCATGGATAAACCCAAGTGTCCGTAAGTGATTTCACTGGCGGTCAAATCACGGATTTTGTTCTACTTTTTTCATGTCCACTATGTGTACACAGAATGAGACACGATTTTTTCCAACATCTCATTTGTCGTCATTTCTTATAGATTTACAGCCTATACTAGGTATACTTCAGTGAGTTCAATGGTGTAAACCCAATTTTGCTAACATTTTTTTTACTTTGTAGTTGCACCATAACCATCCTACGGGAGCTGTTAAGCATTAGCTTTTACCCGTATAAAATGATTGTTCCATTGTTCCTCGCATGTCAGTCCCCCGCTGCGACTGCGCAACCCCTGGTGGCGGTGTTGTATTGTACTATGACACCTCCATCAATAGCAATATTAGAGCAGACACTGCTTTGCAGTCTCCCGACACCATGTGGGGCAAAATCGTACTAACCGACAAACTTTACTGCTGTCTTGGTATTTTTATCGCTCCCTAACAACTCATCCGAGAAGGACGCACAACTCTTGCACAACGTCCACCTTACTCTATCCCACAAACACACACACCATCTTGTCACGCGGGTCTTCAATCAACCCTCGGTTCCGACGACTGACCCATTTGCGTCAAGCCTCATCGATCTTTTTCACACGGCTCCGTTGTACAACCGAACTTAACAGTCGACCAGTTTCCGAAACAACAACCAACCTTCCCCGTTGAATCTCATCCTCACCAAGGAAGAATTGATGGTTGAGCACATCAAATATGATGCGCTTCTGGGGCCCAACGAGCACTGCAACTTGCGTTTCAACTTCCTAGGCTTTGCCCGTCAACATGCCAACCTATACCAAACGGTGGAATGAGTACGAAAATTTGAACACTCATTTTCGCTAACAACTGATCACCCGAACCTCACTTGAACGCCGACAGCGAGTGGCCAACCTGTTGCTTTACCCTGCGTGAATTGTGCTCCACAATAAAGATCTGCAAACAGGTTTCCATAGGGAAGCTACGCTTCACACCCGTTCAACATGATACCCCGAAAGTGGATTGCCCACAGGGACACGGCATGAACATATCGTTGCCGTTCAACAGCCAGTCACTGGGAAACCTACCGACTTCTACGTAACCAATTCGTGCATCTTATAAGCGTGTACAAATTCTCAACCAATCCCAAATCTATGTAGTCACCTCTACTTCCTTTGACATGTCAAACACGGTGTCACTGCGCTGACCAGCCCCACAGGGCACACAAAATCAGCGAACGAGGCCGCAGAAGTCTTGTGTCAGCAGTAAGCATCTGCATTAGCTATTCCATCAGTCCCTACAACGACGGCGCCTTCTCTGATCATACTCTCAACATCTCTGACAACGGTTCAGTTATCTCTGGAGAAGGTCCTGACAAAACTCAAATCCCTGCGGTCAACGACCTTCCCATGCGCAGACGGTTCCCACCCAAGGCTCCTGTGAACACGTGCTGTAGCTCTAGCTTTAAGTCTAGAGGAACTGTCCACCCATTCCTTCTTGAATTGTGAAGTTCCCAACGATTGGCAATGCAGTACCATTACGCCAATCTATAAAGGCGGAGCGCATAAAGACCTCGTCAATTACCGACCAATAACTCTTCTCTCTACGATCTCCAAAGGGATGGAATCAATCATCGCAGATGTTTTGTTGGACCGTAGTGAGTCTCAGAAACTGCTTTCCGATTGCTAATGCGGCTTCCGGCGACAACGGTCATACCTGAATAATCTGCTACTCGCCCGGGATAGCTGTACGACTGCTGCTGACACCGGTCTAGAAACGCACGTTTTCTTCTTGGATTTCGCCAAAGTGTTTGACAAAGTCGACCACACCATCCTAAGGTGCATGCAACTGTCTTACGGTATATCTGGGGCCTTGATGGAATGGATCCGGAACCACCTCCACCACCCTACCGTCCCAATAAGCGTCGACGGAGCGCTGTCCTCCCGTATTCTTGACACAAGCAGAGTTCGACGTGGCTCTGTTCTCGGACCGGACTTCTTCCTATTTTTCATTGACCATGTCACAACACAAGTTGAGTCCTCGTTGCTGCTATATGCCGACGACGCTAAGACGTGGCGCGGAATTAATGCTCAGGACAACACCCGCGCACTTCAGATGGACCTCAACCGTCTGCACCAGTGGTCCCTGGAAAACGACCTCCAGTGTAACGCTTCGAAATGTCACGTCTTTCCCACCCGAACTTCCGCTTCTTCAATATACTCCCTGCAGAAGTCTGTTCTCCAAGTCTCCTCAGCCGAAAAGAGTTGAGCATCATCACTCAAACCAGTCTTACAGGATCTGTTTACTGCCGAAAAGCAGCCTCTTTTGCTAACCGCATGCTGGCGTTGCTAAAACGCGCCTTCGGCCAAATTGACCTGGAAAATTTCCGCCTCCTCTGAAACGTCTTAAAGCTTTTTATCCAGACTTGGATCTCCTGGTTGCTCAAAGAGCAGCGTATACTTGAAGCCTCACAACTTCGGACGATGAAATTAGTACGAGGTCTCAGACACAGATTGTCCACAACGGCTTCAGCGCCTCGGTCCCTTCTCGTTGAAATATCGATGTCTTCGAGACGACTTGATCCTTGTATTTATAAACCTATCTATCCCTGGATACCCCTTCCGCGATTTACTCAAACTGCATCCCTTCTGCTCTCATCTTCGTGAGCACCCATTCCGACTCACACCTCAACACAATCGGCTGAATTGTAGGTGACACTACTTCGCCCTGCAAGTATGCGAGACTGTGCTACATCCTGCCTATCAAATTAGTCTCGGCATCTACCATAGCCGACTTCAGGACTCGCATAGACCGTCATCTTGGCGAACTGCATCGCGAACTACCCTAAGACAACTACTTTCTATTCTGTATCTTATACCCCAGACTAGCCTCAGTCAGCTCCCGGCCGCTTCTCACCTGACGCAGCAACCTGTTCAATATACAAATTTATTTATTTATTTATTTATCTACTCTCAGCGCTCCTTTTTCGACGCTACCTAACTCCTTAGCTGTACCAGAGGGTTTGGTGGGGTGTCACGCTTTCAGCCGGCGTACCTTCTGTTTAAATGCCACAGACACGACGAAGATGCGGCTAGCATACTAGTACAATTTGCTATAAGGTTGCTTGGTCTTTTCATAAGACCCGACCCTACCTCTTTACACCCTATGAACCATGTAAAGCTCGAGCTTTTATTCACATTAAATACAATGTTCCACTATCGTGTGATATGTGAGGCCACTTTTAATGGTATGAAGCTCATTGTTTATACCACTCCGCAGTTGTATGGGTTACCGAAAGCACTCAAGAGCGAGTGTCACTCAGGCCGATTATCACAATGGTAAATGCGCCTCGGCATAAACTGGCCCGTTGGCTGTTGAAGGTGCTTTCTTCGTTAAAACAACTGGACGAAATCCATCTGGACCCCGGTAACAAGTGATTTTTAAAGGGTTAATCTGAGAGTTGATAGAAACAATGTCGAAGTATAGGTTAGAGATACATGGCCCAGAGTATTGAGTGGGGTGACCCCATAGTGTATTGTTCATAGTGGTGAAAGAATCGGCGAAATAAGCGCTGAACACTTCAGCTGCTGCTTTAGAAGTATCGACACGAAACCCTCAGACGTTATAACATATAGCGGTGGGCCTTGATGTTTGCGGCTCCGTTTTCTTGCGTCGTGTTATTTCAAGCAGTAGATTTGCGCTATTTAGGATATCCATCCCTTGTTTCCTAAGGCGAAGGGTTCTGAGAGTTTTATTTCTTAATAACAGTCTGTAAACCCTAAATATCCCAGTAAAGTCGTTTATTTGTTCAACAAGTTTAAAAGGAACTCTTTTCTAGCATTAGTGTTGTTTTTCCTGGAGCCTCGAATTTCTTCGAGTGTAAGTTAGGACAGGCGGCAGCGTTTTGATGCCTTGATTTCAATTTTTATTAAATGTTTAAGAATACAATTTTGAGTTGGAAGACAGGAGGAAATCGTTGTAGTCAGAAGTATGCAAATAAGTAGCACATTTTCTGCAGTTTATTCTACATAATCGCAAAAAAGCTTTAACTGGCTATCAGGATAAGTGAACTTTTCATTCTACAACTGATAATATTATGGTCCCTATCAAGAAGGTAGTCGAGTAGATCGGTAACAGTAACTATTGAATCAATAGTGTATATGCATGTTACATGCTGTGTCCAGTCTCTATCATACAAACTAGTCAAGAGTATAGCATGTACTCCTGTACTTTTTGCTCGATCCATGAAGTGTTCAGTAAGCTGAACTCCCCCTCCAATTGCCTCAAAGCGAAATGAAAATGCAGGGGCATGTGTCGTTGCATTTTGAAGCAATCCGTTTTCAAGTACAAGAGCTCAGCGGTAGACAGGCATAACCATCCAGCATTCTACTGTTATCAAAATAGAACTGATCGAAAGATGAAAGCTACTCGTCACTACATTGTGAAGCAACTACGTTGTTCATGATAGGGTCGATGATTACATCATCAAGCCTAGCATTGTAACGACCTGTTTCTAAGAAATAACAACCATGAACAGCAATACCACGGTCCGCATTCTCACTCGGGCGCCACGATGCGGTAATATGAACGGCATGAGGCTGATGAAGCGCGATGAAGCATAGGAGTGAGTTCATTTTATGGACTAAAGAACGGGCATTCATAATCACAGGCTTGATTGCTGCATCATAAAAGTGATGAGTCCTGCAGTTTATAATGCATTATTTAAGCCGCACTCTATGCCTCTGATAAGTGAGCCAATACTTCTGGGATGGTCACTTGTTAAATAGCTGGCAGTGGTGGAGAATGGCACGTGGTGTTATAAAACCGTGACTCGGTGCGGTAAATGTGGAAATTTGTGTTATTCACTAGAGCACTTGGAGGTAAATTGTCGATGGCTTGATATGGTTGATGTATCCTTGTGGAATTTACACCCACCATGTTGAATCCGTGGACAGAGAATGGTCTCTCAGAGTATGGTGTTACCTTCCACAAACCAAACACAGTTTCAAAAACTAAGGTGCCATGAGATGTACTATATCTAAAAATGGCGCAATGTTCTTGACGGGAGCTTGTTGAGGATTTGCAGTAATTGATAAGCATTTGTTTGGTAAGGATCTGAATTCGGAGTAAACGTTGATCGTCCACTAATGGTGGGCACACTTTCAGTGGCAATTCGTCTAAAAGTACGCCGTCGGCGTACTTTATTGGGAAAACGCTGCGGATCTGGGTATAGTAGCGCGAGGCGCTGGATGAACCGGATGCTAGAAGCGAAATCCACTGACAATAGAAAGACTGTTAACGGGCTGCGCCGTTTCTAGAAAGGATATAAGGAAGCGTTTCACTTACGTTAGACCAATTATTTTTGCTACTGGTATATTGAGTAACATCTCAGTTCCACGGAATTACCAGTCTGGTGCGGTATTTTAAGAAATAGGATGAATCGGAATTGACTTAGCTCTGACTAGTCGGGATTGGAATAGACTTGACTCGGACCCAGAGCTTGAGTCAAAGAGGAAGTGATAACGCACTGTGACCACAAGTAGAAATCGCATTAGCGAAATCACGACTGTACGAACTATAACAGTACAGCAAATCAAGTGCAATAAGAAATCGTTCAGGAACAATCACCATGTCCGCCAATAGTTTAAAGCAAGTTCTGGGTTGGTGGAGTTGTGGTGTTCGCTGTTCTTCAGGCGCTCAGATTTTCGTGCATGTGCCCGTAACAAATATCCAGCCCTTCTTTGCACGCAATGTGCTTTTTTGGAAGTAACTCAGACAAATAATGCTTAGGTTTTCTCAAGTACTCTGGTGTAGTAGCCGTTTTACATACAAAAGTTATAATGTCTACTATCTACAGACCCATCAGAAGATAAATACTCGACACTTTCAGGAACTGAAATAGCTGAGGACGGGATGGCCGGAAATCATTATCACTCTGATTTGAACGTCAGCAGATCCCAAGTGCGACAGCCATTGGTTCCGCCCTCCTACCAAACTTAGGATTGCTGAGTACGCTCATACGAGTAGTATTATTCGGATATATTTATTTAGTGCAATTTTTTGATCTAACCTTCCAGGTTTCAACGCTTCCCGCCAGTACCCAGTTTTCACGCGTTCATTGTGGGAACCAATAGGCAAGATATTATTTATTCTGCCTGCATAAAATCGATTGTGGTCTAATTTTGAGGACAACGCTCAGGAGCATTTAACGAATAGAAGATTACACCTGACGATTCCGTACAGGACAGCTACAGCCCAAATTGTTCCAACTCGGCTTTCTGTTCATCTAATTGTAATCCAGTGTAACCACCCTCGGCTGGTTTGCAGGCGATCGCGCGCGTCCGCAGAATCGGTGACTTGAGCGATAATCCTGCGACGTTCTCTGCCTATCTCTGACAGTAAGGCCGAGACCTGGATTGACCCACTTTCCCTATTCGCTATTCGCCACTTCGACGCGACTGGAATATGGCGACCGTGCGTCATCAGCGGCTGGAAGAGTCTGCGTTTGCATGCGTGCGCACACCAACACGACCTGCGTCGCTGACCTGTCCAGTGTCCCACATCGCAGTAAACGTGCACCAACGATCGCACACGGATTGGTTGAACCACAGACAAAATCTGCCCATCAATCAGGATAACGGTTGATCTTCAACCTACGGCGCGGAATCAAAATCGGTTACTTGCGTCGTCTGGCCTAAACCGTTCACCTGCAAGCTTTCTGCTACTCGGACGGCTGGTAGTTCTATTGACTCAACTGACCGCTAGAGCCAATGGATCTTAGGAGCAAAACCATAAAACGTCTTCCCCTGACCAGACAGCAAACCTGACTGTAGATATTAAGGTGAATAAAAGTAGGCAGCGACCTCCAAAAACCGCCAAAAATAAACGTCCTGCTCCGCCACTAAATCCGACACGATGTTATCTACAAAGTCATTAACCTAGAAAATGAGGTACTTATATTGAACGAAATACTCGAGGAGATCAGAAGGAAAACTGCGAATAAATTTCTTTTCGATAAATCTCCTCAGGAAATTACAATTTTTAGGCTCATGCTTATTTGTATAGAAGCTATCACTAACGATGCGGCACTGTTGTGAATGCTGCGACCGGTTGAACCGTGGCAATCAGTGCCCACTGACAACCATGCCTGAAGTCAACTGACCAGGCTAGGGTCACGGCGCTGTGAAGCGAATATATTCCTTAAGATGTGCACAATGGTCGACCCAGTCATGGATGTGGTTGCCGGAGCTTCGATCCATTTGAAATGGGCGTCCACTACAACTAGAACCATGAAGCCGTCGATGGGTCCATAGAAGTCAATGTGTATTCTGTCCCATGGGCGCCAGGGCCATTGCCATGGAGACGATGATTAATTTTCTTGACAGGCAGCACACTATTGTACGAGTTGTTCTATCACTTGATGGACTCCCGGCAACCAGATGTAGTTAGGTGCTAGTGTCCATATCTTTGAATTTCCTTGATGACCCATATGAAGTTCCCGCAGGATTGTTTGACGATACCGTTTGGGGACGATGACTCGATAGCCCCAAAGTATGCAATCGTTCTCGAGGCTTAATTCAGCTCTTCGAGTGTACACCTCATCTATACTGGTTCGTTGCTGGATGGGACGGGGTGCACGGTCCTCGTGAACATGTTAGACACAAAAAGCGGTTTTGTACACACGGTTTTGTGTGGAGCGAACTACGGTCCAGCCACCGCATTGTGTGAGTTGGATTCCCCAAATACAGCGTGCTTATGCTTGTCTGTGTAGGAGCGTGGGCCGGCTCTGTTGATGAAACGTGGCTCCCATGCACATGCCTCTCGGTCTCATTCCTTCGAGTTTACATCGGATATGGAGTGTGTGGATGGACCCGTGGGTGGTGCAGCGCAAGCCACCCATGGTCCCTCTGTAGGCGCTGTCGTCCTGTGATTGTCCTCGTGGAGGCCGCAGTGACAGGCAAAGCAGAAACCGGATGTCGCCAACCATGTGTGGAGTTAAGTGCAGTCGTGGTTGGCAATGGATCACGCGGTCTGAACTACTGTACACAATAACTGATATTGTGTTGGTAAACTTTATGCATTTGGCACGAAATGAATCGGTTTGCCGAACAACCTTCATGTCATACCAGCTGAGTGATTCGAATTTATTCCTTTCCAGTAATTGGTCCGGAATCAGTGTTTCAGCACATGGTGAATTCTCGTCTCGCAAGCGTTCTTCCAACAGGATGCCACAAATTCCTGTTTAACATCGCTGTGACTGGCAACTGAATAGGATCACTGCCCGTTGATTCACTCTGGTGAAACGTTTTACTTCAGAAGAAGGGGACCGGGCCCCGTTTGGAACCTCGTCAAATGAAAATAGTATGGACTGGAAACTCGGTCACCGTCTATAAAGCGGCGCGATTTTCCGAATTCGCACCGCTCCCTTACGAGTAGGCTATTCAGCCGAAGACTCGGGGTGGAGTTCCTACTTCGACTTGGACAACCGGATAGCATCTCGCTCTCTGAAGAAGCCATGGACTACTTTGTTTGGTTTGATTTTCTTTTGAATAATGCCGTAAGAAGACGAACACTGGCAGATGTCAACATTTCGTATGTGTCACGCCTGCCCCTCTACCCTGTTCTAACTTGTCCCGGTCTCACCCTATCTGTCGTCTTATATATTTTCATGTTATTGTGTTGGCACTGAAGAGACAATGCGAAATGTTGACATCTGCCAGTGTTCGTCTTCTTACGGCATTATTCAAATAACTAAAGGGATCTAATTGGTTTTCTTTTCACGAATACTGTACCTTCCTTTGTTTTCCATGGTTTCCTAAGGTTTGGCATTTCAGACAAAACAGCTTTGCGGGAGGAGAGGGCAGGGAGAAAAACGGTCAAAGCTATCGGCGGTTCACAACGGGCCATTTCGTCAAGGGTTGTGACTATGTAATACCTAGGCTAGAACATAGCAAATGGTAGTGATATTTACCGTAATCTCATTAACTAGTACGGCGTGCATGTGTACTTGATGCGTACCGACCCCCATGACAACCGCGCTGCACAAGCCCGCAGTTTGTAAGCTGCCCAGTCAGTTAATTTCCCGCCTCTGCAATAGCGTACAGACCAGACCGATGCTACCTCATTAGCGCGCTTCCCGTGTGGTGCAATGCCGAATTTGCCACAGTACGGCGGTTACTTACGCTGCACATGACGCTTGTGGGCTCTGACAAAGTGGCTAATCGGGTGTCACACTGCCGTGTTAGCCGCCCCCCGCATGCATGTACGTACATCGTGGTGCACTTACCCCCTTCAACCCAGTTGCACCACCTGAGTTTGGACAACTTCCTGCCCCTAACCCGCCTGGAACTATCTTCATTGTAGCCAATCGTTGTTGAGTAGAGGTTGACACGCCCATGCGTCTCCACCGCACACCATTACCCCCCTACTACAGTCATTGGCTGAGTTGGCTACCACTCCCACAATGTGGACGCAGACACTGGGTGCAATTCAAATGGGTGACGACAAAATTCAATTGGCTTGCCGATGCAGGTCAGATACTCAACGGAAAATTCAGTTGGACTATGGACTCAAGCAATCGGAAACTGGTGTAGACCCGAAGTAAGAACGTTGAGAAGAGCTGCGACAAGACGTTTAAAAATGTACGGCTCGCTCACAATGCTCTCGGATGCATTAGGCTTATTCGTGTTGTTGACTTGGCTATGGGTTGGGCAGGGTAGCCAAACATATAAAATTCCTCCATTCCGGGATTCTAAGTTCTTCCGTAGTGGACACATAGGGTAGGTCGCGACAGACCTGCAACTGAAGATAAAGGGAACGTAGATGGGAACTGAGTGTTGCCGGTCCGGAAACATGAAAAGCTAACGTAAATGGCTGTGCGTCAAAGCCAAACTACCTAGTCAGTACAAATGCCAACGAACCACGTATCGGGTTCCTACTGACCAACCGAGATCAGGTAGTGGTCGATTAGGTGTGAGTAAGCACGTGAATACTGAAGCGTCCGCAGTTTAGTTCACGCCGGAAAGGAAAGCGGGGTGTCCGCGGGACGGTAAAACAACATGAGACCTATGTTACATATCTGTCCTTTTAACTTTCTGTGGTATCTCGTAACTAGGTTTCACCCTGCCGTTGGTGTTGCAAAAAAAGTGTAGGTACTTCACTCACGGCTGATTTCACATTTTGATACTGGACACAGACTGCTTTACTAGGTTGCATTGTAGGTTCAAGTAGAATTAGTAACTTTGGCTGCAAGTTAGGCAAGTCTATTCCAACAATCAAACGGTCACGAAGTTGAGTCTGCAATCGGGCACCAAAACTGCACCCTGTAGGTCGCTTTTGGATTTGAAGGAGAAAAGCATATATTTCCTGATCACTTTGCGCACAAGGCTTCTGCTGCTTCGAAGTGTGCTTGTTGAATGTATTTAGGCAATATTGATTTTCGTGTGTTATATGGTAATGAAATCGGCGTGCCAGGAAAAGCCAAATTCTTCACAATACGGTAAGCTTCTTGCCCGTGAAGAGCTCGTACGACTGCCAAAAAGATAGCAGGGCTCACCATTGAGCCGGATGTCACCTCACATTTTACGAATGTACCCACAGAGGAAGCGCTGACGTCGGCAATACACTGGGTGGAAGAAAAAAGCTTAGGGGTGATCAGATCGTGTAGGATATGGTATTGCCCCTTAACTAATCCTATTTCGTTTTCCAATCGAAGCTGTACACCCAGGAAAAAGTGTCTGGGCATTGGGCGTACCCCTATCCCCTGTACTGACAAACCTGTGCACTAAAAATTTCGCGAAGACGCCAGTAAATTCCGGTAGCTCACTGGAAGTTTGGTAGCGCTACGTCGACGACACTTGTATGATAGTAAAAGAGGATAGGAAGGCGAACTTGCTAACCTATCTAAATTCCATTGACGGAGAATAAACTCCACTGTGGACTCGGAGTTGAGCAATGGTACCGTATCATTCCTTGACTGTCTAGTTCATAGAACCGGGAACAAGTTGAGAGTAACACTCTGTCACAAGCCAAGGGATACCGATGGGAAACTCCATCTTACTTCAGGTCCTCCAAAACACATTTTTGCGGAAATTCTCTCATCGCAGATCCACAAGGCATAGACCCTGTGCACGACGGAAAAAAAGGAAGACCTGCATACAGAGTGGTAATGAGTAAACCACTAGAGTGTGGTTAGCCACAAGGTCTAGTGAGACGTCAGTTACAAAATGTATCAAACCCACAGGCAAGACCCACAACTCAGTTGATATGGAAGGTGGAAATTCCGTATTTGGAAGGAATCTTGGAAGCAATTCGGAGGGTATAGAACAAGTAGGGTTTAAGTGTGATCTTCCAACTTGACCAAACCTTACGTTCAACGCTGATGCGCCTGAAGGACCCCTCTCGTTCAGATAAGACTACTAGCTGTGTGTACAAAACCAACTGCAAATACTGTTCAAATATATACCTTAATCAACCAAGGAGAGCTACAGACACGGATCTTAGAACATAAAAGTCTCATTTTACGGCCGCCGAGGAATGAGCTTAAATACGGAGTTCTCTCAAGATATGCTGCCTTAGTTGAGAATGCGTTGGACTCCGGGCATCTGATCAATTCGAATAATGTCGAGAACAAAAGGAAGAATTACGTGCGCAGCCACAGAGGCCAAGTGACGAGGCGATCGAAATCGCTGAAACAATACTAATTCGCCCAGTCTGACGGAGATCGATAAGCGAAGAAGGTTAATGACAAAAACTGACATCAGCATTATCATCGTTGATACATATTAGTCACAGTAAGTAAGTGTACGAGAGCGTATACTCTATATGGCTCAAAGCCCACGGTATCGAGAACAAGTCTGGACAGGACACTGTGTAATTTCCAACTGACAGAAGGTCTGGCATGCATTAAGTGAGGTCCGATAAGCTTGGTGTGTGTATGTGCGTGCATGCGTTTATGTGTGTTATTTATCCAATTGAGTGGGTTAGGGCCTGACCTTCAGTGCACATGTGACAATCGTCACCAAAGCGCTCAATGACAACGTGACAGACAGTAAACCCTATAATAGCCTGTAGTGTACCGGAAAATACGCTCTTTCAGTATTTTGCAACATTAGATTTTGCGGTTGTTTTAGCCTTGAAAACACTTGTTTTACTAACGGTACATCCTTTGAAACAAATCGTTTTGGTGAATACCTTGCTACACCGTTCCTCGTTCTGGTTGATTCGCTTCCTATGTTTGTAGCCTGCACAATATACGTTGGGTTCAGTCTCCTGCAACTTCTATACCTTTCCCTATCTGACACGTCTCTTACTTGTCATTGATTAGCGACTATTATCCCAGGCTCCACCCAACAAGCCCGACTCCGAAAGATCACTTGAGAGAACATTCCCACTGTCTGGAAGAGCTTCTTGACTCGTATCTCAGTTGTCAAGATTGTCTCCCTCATCCGCTATAAAATGCCACACCAACAATGTACTAATTCACCTGGCTTTTTGTCCCGAGGGCGAAATGTTGCTGACTCCATAAACCAACTGGTTGTTCACAAATCTCTCTGAAAAATGAGCCGTTTTCTTGTCTCCTTTCCGATAAATTTCCGGATAATGCACCAACGGTCAAAAAGTTTCAAGTAGTCTTCGCTAACACAAGAGCTGGAATGAATATTGAGATTACTCATATTACACAAATCCACATTAAATTCTGATGGCGAGATGCCAATTGCGGTATTTTATGAAGTAGTAGAAATCAGAATCGACTCTGCTATGACTGGTCGGAGTCGGAATAGGCTGGTCCCGGACCTGGAGCTAGATTCAACGCGGAAGTGACAACGCACCTTGAGCGCGCATAGAAATCGTAGTATTCAAATCACAATACCGTAACTATAACGTTAGAACAAAGCAAGTAAAATAAGGTATCGATCAAGAACAATCACCACATCGGGTTTCTACCGGTTACCTGTTGACTCTGCAGGGATTTAGCCGTGTTCCAGTAAAATGACTCTAACTTTGTTTTGGTTTCGACTTATTCTCAATTTGTATTTTATGCAAAAGTCATTTCGCTATTAGAGATCTTAGTTTGATTGCGGAGCCTTCAAATTCAGCCGTGCTTTACGATTCCTCTCTTTAGAGTTTATTAACACACACGTTCTCATCTCTTATATATTACACTATCGGTTCTTGTTTTAATTTCTCTCTAGTCCCGCGATGCAAATCTACTTACGCGATATTTTAAAATCGCGACGTTTTTCTACGCTGGTAACCCGTGTAGCGGCGTCGCACTCACGGTAACCACAGTCTATTCATTCTCACTTTTTCTCTTATTTTCCAGATGCATATTGTGAGACCTCCAGCGCTAACAAAGCCACGAACAGACAGTCGTGAACTAAAAACTGTTTATCTCTTTTATCTCTTCGATTGTATATTCTATATTGAACCTGTTTTACTGTGTTGTACAACCTCACGTCCGTTCTGCTAATACACGCTACTCGCCACCCACTGTATTCTTCCGTCCGGGGCTCTCGCCCATCGTGTTGACCTGTGGCTTGCGTGATTAATCGCGGTGTTGTGCTTGTTGTCCTTCAGCTCGCGGATATATCTGGCTTGCCCCCGACTATTGCACACTACACCCGTGCAGTTTCGAACGGTTGTGTCATCAGAAACAAACAGAAACGAACTCGTAAGCAGTGTAACAATTCTGTTAGAAAACACCGTTCTGTATGGAGAGTTACTCTTCGAAAGAAAAGATTGAGACATCTGAGCGTCCCAGTATTGCTTAGCACCAACATCCGCTCGCTCATGGGGAAATTAAATGAAATATCAAACATTGTTTTCTTAAGAGAGTTTTACTTATGAGTAGAAGGATTTTAGTGAGTATTTTTGTTCGTAGCAATCAGCCGACAATTCAGATAAGCTTTTTGCAGCTTGGAATCATTAGGTTGCAAGAAACCTGACTCCATGAAGAAGTGGATGATGCAGTCGTATCCGTTGGTTGATTGCCTATGCAAGTAACGAAACCAAGGTGGTGGAGTACTTATTTACACCCATACGTCTTGGTGTATTGCAACAAAATGTGTTCTCCGCTTCTCCTCAGACGTTATCAATTGTTTAGTCATACAATGTAAGCTGAGGTGTTTGAATAGCTACCGCACAACATTGTTGGCTAACATATACAAATCTCCCACCTGTCCCAAACCTGAAGCTGAGAATTTCTATGAGGAATTTACTGAAGCTGTCATAGAACGCATCGATCTTTCTCTGTGCATCTTCGGCGGAGAGTTCGATAGATGTGACACTACTTTCCTCACCGCTCTCGGGTTGCGAAACCTTGTTACTTTGCCCACCAGGTCAAACGCAACCTTGGATCTGGTGTTTGGTAATAATGTGAAGTGGTTCTCCCTATGCACTCGTGCTTCAATCAGTAATTCTGATCACTCAACCATCAAGATTTCACCTGTCATCTATAGCCAGAACAACCACCAACAAATCACACGCCGCAATGATCGAACGGTCAGGTGGAGACAGTGCTCTCCACCAAAGCTTGACAGACTTTGGGAAATGATCGCATCGACGGAATTTACTTTGTTCTTTGACCCTGATGTAGCCAGGTATTGTGATACTCTGACAAGCTATTTAAACTTGGTTGATATCTGTTGTTCTTTGGAAATTATTTACGTCCGCGCTGACAGTTTTTCATCTCCCACCTGAAGCAGCTACGCCGCCTTAAGAAGAGTATTTAAAGAAAAGGCGGTACCTCAGTAAGATTTCTCAAAGGTCGTATCAAGGAAGAAATACATTGTCTTAACAAAGTGCATGTCCAGTCTGTTCTTGGGAACGGCAGTTGTTGTGAACTCCGTGGGATGCTGCAAACGCTTAGCGGTTACTCGACGTTCGCCCTATTTTGATGTAGACTTACAGCAACTAAATCAGGAATTCTGCATGTGTAATACTACTACAGATCCAAAGTCTTCCTGTGCCAAAGTGCTGGGGTCTGCTGAACCACTGCCTCCCGTTGATAGTGCAACTGTAAATAATCTACTGCAATATCTACGTTGAGGTAAAGCTAGTGGGCCGGACATTTTATCTCCTGTCTTACTCAAAGAATGTGCCTATTGTTTGGCAACACCTCCTGCGAGTATATCCACACTGTGTATGCAGGAATACAAAATAGCCGACTGTTGGCGAAGTGCCAACATTACGTCAGTACCGAAAAAAGGATCCAATAAATATCGACCTAACGCGTGCACTTCCGTTGCTTTGAATGTTCTGGAGAAAGTCATTCTCGAAATGATGCCGTCCAGAACATGCACTAAGAACCCCCTCCAGTTCGCCTATTGTGGTTCGAGGTCTACCCCAGATGCTCTGGCCTACCCCTTACATTCTGTACTGTCATCGCTTGACAATAGCAATAAAGCATCTCGGAGGTGTTTTCTTGACTATAGCAATGCATTTGGCTGTGTAAACTGCGAATTACTGCTAGAAGATCTACTAAGTCAAGGATTACATCCCTCCATTATCCATTTATTGAGTGATTATTTTGTTGAACGCACTCGGATCACCCGACTCAGTGGCAGATGTTCCTCCCCACTACTCACCAACGCAGGTATCCTTCAGGGAGAAATTCTATCGCCCTTTCTTTTTTCTACTTATGTCAGCTCTATGTCAGCTTCAACTGAAGCAACTCTGATAAAATATGCGAACGATATCGTCCTGGGTATCAATCACCAAAGCGATGACTGTTCATTCAGACTAAAAGCGCTTCTGAAGGATCTTAATGATTGGTCCAAGTCCCATGATCTGGCTGTTAATGTTTCAAAGTGCCATGACATTCATCTTTCCTTACACAAAGGAGTCAGGTCCGAGGAGCTTCTTACACTGCGCAACTAGCGTCACATCTTGATGGCGACGAATCACAGTCCTCCACATCAGTAAAATATCTGGGTGTGACGTTGAGTTACGATTTATCATGGACACTTCAAGTAACTGAGGCTTTCACAAAAGTCAGAAGGCTGTCATTCTATGCCTCTCGGCTCAGAGCCTCCTGCGTTCCTCGTGAGTTGGTCGTTCGCTTTGTCAATGCCTGTGTTCTTCCCCATTGGACGTACTGTTCCCCTGTGATCTTTCCCGGTATTTTGGGTAAGCATTTTAAGTTAATTGTCAGATCATTAATGTACATAGCCCGATACAGCGGTGTTCCGATATCTCTTTTTCCAACACATTGCTACACACATAAGTTCTTGTAAGAGGCTGGCCTCTAAGTTACTGGCCGATAGAAGTCATCCCCTACATATTGCCTTATCTGAGTGTTTATCAACTTCCGCCACCAGGTTGAAGTACAAGCTAATCTATGCCCTCACACAAGCTTACCGCTCAACAGTCATGCCATACTTCTCACGTCTTTTGCGAGACTCCAACTCTGTCATCCTTGACTTAACCAGTCGACTTTCAACTTGATTGTGTTGTTTGTCCTTAGCTATCCGTTCTGTGTCCTATTGCTTTGCCATTGCTATGTTTTTTGTACACTGTCGAGATCGTGTATGTTGTGGCTGAATATTCACCCATGCAGGGTGCATAAAGCAATTTCTTGATTTGACTTGCAGTTTCTGGACACTCGTCGGACCCACGGAAATCGAAATGCTGACGGGCCCGGAGGAGAAATTGTCATATAGCGTTTTTCTGGTTGCGCGCTGCCTTCATGGCTGAATCCAGCTGTACTGAAACAATTTGCAGTCTAGATGTCGCATGTTCAGGCTGATTCCAGCAGTAAAGAGTCGGCCGGTCAGCGCACACAGATGTCGCGTAGCCGTGTTGGTATAAGTCTGGAAGCATTAGAATGACTCTTTATTTCACCCAGCGTAATAGAGGTGTTTGTTCGACTAGTCACAAAACCCCGAAGATCATCCGCGTTATCCTGCGCTCCTGAAATTCCCATTACAGGTCGCAAATTGGTGTCAGTTAATCTAAATTGACCTCATATAAAAATGGGTCATGATCTTGGACTCCAAAATACACAATCTTGTACATTTATTAGTGGTGCGCCATACACTGTGGAGCTCCACAGAGAAGGACAAAAGGTACTGATGGAGATAGATATGCGAGCATTGATGACA
>OX104069.1:69621958-69651546 GCA_944474145.2 Dicrocoelium dendriticum | reverse complement strand
GGACCATGGAGAAACGACAGCGCACCAAGGCATGATCAGAGTCAACACAGGTACTCCAGTACGAGCGGCAATCCAGGATGGAACCACGCCATCTATAACCTATGGCTATGTGGTCAATTTGGGTTCATCGTTGGCCAGCTACAGGAGGGGCTGGCTTGCCGAACTACCTCCCCGTGGTGCCAGCTGGGTGGTTCGGGTGTACCCCGTTCCAGCAAAGTGTTCGGCGACAATGTTCCACCTCCGTGGAGCAATTGTGCTGACTTCATGGGGAGTATTGGGCCCCTGTTTGGTAATCTACCAAACAAAGGCGCATGAGCTGATCATTCAGTCAACGCCTCCCAATGGGCGCGATTCCCTAAATTCGCCCCGCTGCCTTGCGGGTAGGTTATTTAGCCAAAGGCTCGGGGTGGAGTCCCTTAAGTCAACTCCCTACTTCGGCTTGGGCAACCGGGTAGTATCACGCCCTCTCACAAAACCATGGACTGTACCACAACGCGCTCATCAGCTACTATTCCTGCTACTCACTTTCACGCTACTCCATCACACGCCAATTGTTTGTTTGCTAACAATCCTCACTTTCGGTTACCCGATTCATCTGTTCAACAATCTGGCTGCGATTCCGGTTGCTCCGCAGATCAAGGAATTCAACCTATGGCTCTCCTTCGTCCCCAATCCTCGTTTCGTCTAGCGTGCTTCAACGTCCGGACACTCATGCAGATTGGACAGCAAGCCGGTCTGGCGCGCACCCTAGATTCCCTAGACATTGATGTCTGCTGTCTTTCAGAAACCCGATTGCAAGATTCCAGCACTGTGCTTACATTGACATCCCCCACTGACCACGAAGCCAGATAACACCTGCGTCTTTCTGGAGATCCAGAAGCAAGCTCAGCGGGTTTGGCTGGTGTAGGTATAGCACTGAGTGGCAAGGCCGAGGCGGCACTACTGGACTGGTTCCCGATTAACAGCCGACTATGTGCAGTTCGGCTTCGGGGTTCATGTAGAATCAACAGGCAACGCGAAGAGAGACGCAACTTGTTTGTGATCTCTGTATACGCTCCAACTGACTGCAGTAGCGACTCGGTCAAGGACGATTTCTACCGAGATCTACAACAGCTCTTGACTAATGCTAAAAAGTCGGATGTCGTTATCCTTGCTGGGGATTTTAATGCACGGGTTGGCCGCCTGTTACCATACGAACGCCACCTTGGTGGTCATCACGCGCTCGATGAGAACCGCTCTGATAACGGAGAGAGACTTCTCACATTGTGCGAGGACAACCGTCTGTTTCTCTCGAGCACTAGCTTCAGGCGTACGAAGAAACGTTCCGCAACTTGGCGTCCCCCTTCGCCAACACAACGTTGGTCTCAAATTGATCACATTGCGATTAGCTTCAGATGGCGCGGCAGCGTACTGGACTGCAGGTCCATTTGGTCCACTTTCGCTGATTCAGATCACGCTCTGGTCTGCGCGAAAATCTGTATGTGTTTTGGAGGATCCCGAAACACGAAGCACCGCAAGATTGATGTAAACAGTTATTTCGGTTGCCTCTAAGCTGTTGGCATCCATTCTACTTCGTAGACTATCCCCAGTACGTGAATCGTACTACCGTGAAGAACAAGCTGGTTTCCGTCCTGGCCGCGGATGCGTGGATCAAATCTTCACGCTCCGCCAACTCCTTGAACATCGCCACATTTATCACAGGCCCACTATCGTTGCATTCCTAGACATACGTGCCGCTTTTGACTCCGTTTATCGACCTGCTTTATGGCGTTGCTTACTAAAGAACGGGGTGCCAGAGAAATATATCGCCATCTTACGAGCACTTTACCTTCACACATCCGGCAGAGTGAGGGTCTATGGCAAGCTTTCCTCGCAATTCACTGTCAATAGCGGTGTGCGACAGGGCTGCCCTATGTCCCCATTCCTCTTCAACTTCGCAATCGAAGACGTTTTGTCGAATGCCCTAGAAGGTTTCCAACATTTTGGCCTAGAGCTTCTACCGGGTGAGCGCGCGACCGACTTAGATTATGCTGATGATATCGCCTTACTTGGTGACGATCCTCAGGGTATGCAACTCATTCTGGATCGTTTGGCGGTTGAAGCATCTAAGTATGGCATGAGCTTCGCCCCATCGAAGTGTAAAGTACTGCTCAAGGATTGGCTTTCACCTGCACCCGTGCTCACTCTCCAAGGTGCACAACTTGAACAGGTAGATAGTTTCGTCTACCTTGGGAGCTGTGTTTCCGCTGACGGCACAATCAACAAAGAAGTTTCGCTTCGTATCGCTAAAGCTCGATCAGCATTTGTCAATCTGAGGCACTTGTGGCGTCGTCGCGACGTCTCATTCTCACTAAAGGGCCGAGTTTACAGCGCGTCCGTTCGCTCAGTATTGTTGTACGGGAGCGAGTCCTGGCCGATTCGCGTGGAAGACATGCGTCGTCTTTCTGCGTTCGATAACGGTTGCTTAAGGAGGATCGCTCGTGTTTGGTGGCAACATCGAGTTACCAGTAATGACGTTCGACGTCGCGTCTTGGGGAATGCAAGTATTTCCTTCAACAAACTGGTTTTGTTGCGCCAGTTAAGATGGCTCGGTCATGTCCTACGCATGGCACCTGAGCGTCTACCGCGTCGCGCTTTATTCGCTCGTCAAGGACCTGGCTGGAAGCGACCGCGTGGTGGTCAGCCTTCCACTTGGCGGCAGCACATGAAATCGCTGACGTCGTGTCTAGCCGCTGTTGGACCCGTACGTCTTCCAGGATGGGGACCCAAAGATGGCGAGTGCCAATGGCTTAGGACACTTGAAGACATGGCCCGCAACCGGAATCAATGGAAGAATTGTGTACAGTGTTGTGTTGATTCACATGTTTAATTCTACAAAAATTGAAAATGACAAAAAAAGAGAAAAACCGGCGTGTGACAAACAAACTAAAAATGTTTTGTTCTGTATTTTTGTCAAAATATTCCATTTTCTTGCGGCATATTAGCTGAAGTGTGTTGCCCACCTTCAGCTAGCATGCCATGACGATTATGACGCAATGACTGTCTCTTATACACTGATTCCCATGGTTTTCTTGGCTCTATGTCTAGTTACTAGACTGTTGAGATTACATACATACATACATACAGCTACAGGAGGACGCCAAGTGGCACTTCGGCGCCCACTGTGTCTAAAAGCAGTGCTACTAAGAAACAACTGGTGCTCCGCACACAGTTGTAGCAGACGCTCACCGTTGTCAGTCCGTTTGGAGTTAAGACCATAATTACCACCCAACTGAGCTACTGAAGAGCTCAGACGCCCTACTTGTGCGCTCATATTCCCTGCAAGTACTAGAATATCTGAACTAGTAGCACTGCGTAGTAGCGCGTCCAGTTCGTGATAGAATGTGTCCTTGAGAACATCTGAACTGCAGTCGGTGGGAGCATAAGCGGAAATCACAAACAAACGGCGTTTTGTACTACTTCGTGAATCAACCTTGGATGATGTCGTCAAACGGGCTGCACATAAACGGCTGTTCACCGGAATCCAATCAACTAACGATGGTTCAGCCTTGGAGCTTAGAATGATACCTACACCAGCTTGACCCGTGAGTGCTGCATCCGCGTCTCCGGATGCGTGCAACCAATAACGAGAGGATAAGCCGGGTGCAGTTAATTCAATAACCCCGTTAGGGTCATTGATCCTAGTTTCGGACACACAACACACATCAATACCCAGTGTGTCCAAGTTGCGTACGAGTGCAGCCTGTTGACCTGTTTGTCTTAGAGTGCGAACGTTGAATGTCGCCATGGAAACGGGATAGCGTGGCCTTAGAAGGGACTTTTGCCGATAGGCGTCCGCTGTCTGACGCGAGGCGGTGGCTGCAGATGGTTCTACTCCAGTGGCACTTCGGTTGCTATCAATTAAGCTGGGAATTATTGAAGGAAGGTTAGTAAGGGGGGGTCGGGATGGGAGTAAGAGAGACAGGTGGAAAAGAAAGAAGGGAGGCGCCAGCAGTAGCATGTTTTCGCTTATCCGCCCTACTGTATGCAGCAGATAAGGCGACCCTTGATAATCTGCGCGACGGCCGATGCAGGATGTAGTTTATGTTTGAAGAAAATATCATGGTTGTATGTGGGCTGAGATACTGCCAGGGCGCCCGGACCTAGACAGGAGGACGATTAGGGTCCTCATCCAAAGCCTTTGGCTCAAAATCCTGTCCGCAAGGCAACGGGGAGGTGGCAATGATTTAGTTTTACAGAAATGGACGCCATCCCATTTCAAACCCCCAAACTGGAGGACCAGGAGACTGAGTTTGTCTGACCTCTCACCACTGACCAACCTGGTAGGAGTAGCTCTCAAGGTGCCCGGAGGCACCACTCAGTATAGCTCAATGGGTCAATGAGGTACGCAAACCGTCGCACCACGTTAAGGTCCAGTCTCGTTGCGACGGTGGGGAAGGATACATATCCCCTGACACTTCCATAATGAAAGCGCACACGAAATTACGGACACCCATAAGAGCACAGACATAAAAGCGGAAAGGAAGATTGCGCACACTAAAAGTGAACATACATTCTCAATCTGGTCTCATTGTCACAAGTGTCCATATGATCTATTTGTGGCACTTACGACATCCGATTTTTGACCTATGCTTTCAGAAGTAGCAATTTGTGACAATTATGGCATTGATAACCAAGGTGCTCGTTTGTCCGACCGCTCGGAACATACCGAGCGAACATACCGTCGGACTGTAAGCGAAGAAGGTTGCATGACAAAAACCGACATCAGCATTATCATCGTTGATACGTATTAGTCACAGTAAGTAAATGTACGAGAGCGTATGCTCTATATGGCTCAAAGCCCACGGTATCGAGAACAAATCTGGACAGGACACTGTGTAATTTCCAACTGACAGAAGGTCTGGCATGCATTAAGTGAGGTACGATAAGCTTGGTGTGTGTGTGTGTGTGTGTGTGTGTGCATGCGTTTATGTGTGTTATTCATCCAATTGAGTGGGTTAGGGCCTGATCTTCAGTGCACATGTGACATCCCTCACCCCCGTAGATGTCATCACATTCCAGGCTGAAAACAATCCACTGGTTTACAAATGCGCGTCGATCGCCTCGGCAACGTTTCACTAGCCTGTGTACGATTCGCCCTATGTGGCTACTTCTTTGTTTGCTCACAATCCGGCCCGCATCTCCTTTGGTGTATCTAAACACTGCAACCGAACGTGGTCGGAGTGCCGACAAATTAACTGGCCGTCTGGAAGTTGAACATCGTTTTGGCTTCCCGAAGAACGAATTACGGTAGCCGGTTGCCAGTGTGTTGCTTGTGGCGATTCCGTGTAGACTGTCATTGTCCTCAACAGTCGCATCCTTCTTCACCTCATCTGAAGACACTGACCTCTTCTGTCGCCCTTCTATCCCCCAGCCGTGGATTACGAAACAGTAGATCCCAACTTGTCCTGGGTTTCTGTCAAGCATCAGCTCTGCAGGAGAATTACCCGTACCCTTAGTGGGTGTGGAACGATAAGCAAATAAGAAACGGTCCAGCGTTGTTTGTAGTGTCCCTACATGCTGTTCCAACACTCCTTGTTTCACTGTCTGTACCGCCCGCTCTGCTAACCCGTTTGATGCTGGATGATAAGCGCCGATTTTATATGCTGAGTCCCGTTGCTAGTGACGAATCGGTTGAACTTCGTGCTAACAAAAGAGGACCCGTTATCCGCGCATAGGGAATACCGAATGTGGCGAATGATGAACGAAACTTAACAATTGTGGTTTCGGACGTCGTTTGCGTAACGGGATACACTTCAAGCCACTTGGAGTGGGCGTCGATGAGTAACAGAAACATGCTTCCATTAATCGAGCAGAAGTAGTCGGCGTGGATCCGTTGCCACGGCTTGTCGTGCCAACGCCACTGATGTACTGGACCAGGAGGTTTACTGCGTTGGTGCTTGACAGGTATCACAATTCCTCAGCATGTTCTCGATATCTGAATCTATTCTCGGTCACCAGCAGTATCCCCTCACTAACGCTTCCACTCTTGAGACACTTGGATGTGCGTCGTGGAGCTGATGAAGGATCTGTGCCTAGCCTTGCTAGGAGGGACTAACCGGGAACCCCAGAACACACAAACATTGAATAAGCTCAGTTCATTTCTGCGTGCTGTAAATGGTTGCAAATCAGTGGTTCCTTCGGCAGGTCATCCGTCTGTTAAGAATCGTTTGCTTGTTGCAAGAACTGGATCTCGATCTGTACATTGACGGATTGTGGAGCTTCATAGAGGCCTTGTATCTAGATGTTACATAAGGTGACGTAATTCACAGGGAGAGTCGGGCACATGTGACGTCCCTGCAACTAGTAAACGTCTAAGGGCATCAGCTGTGCGATTACTGGTACCAGGAATGTAAGTAATTTTGTAATTATCTGCGCTCAACGTCAGAGCCCACCTCTGCATTCTTGTTGAGGACGTTTGTTGTATAACTTTTGTCTCTCCTAACAATGAGATCAATGGCTTGTGGTCTGTATGATGTTCAAAATAACTCCCCCACAGGTACTGATGGAACCTCCTCACACCGAAGATTATGGAGAGGGCTTCCTTGTCTAACTGTGAATAGTTTCTTTTCGCTGGTTGCAGTGTGTGGTGCAAACTCTATGGGATGCAGGGTTTGTTCATTCATGCGGTGGCACAGGACCGCACCCACATCGCATGGAGAGATGCGGTACATTGGTGAACTAGGGGCTTCCCAGGATCATAATAAACTTACATTGGTGAGGAGGTGAGGGTTTGTTTGGCTTTGGTTAACGCGCTGCTTTGACAAGGACCCCAACACCACTGTAAGTTTTTATGGAGTAACTCATTCAGAGCAGATAACATAGGGGATGCACCAGGTAAGAAACGGCGGTAACGAGATAGCATTCCTAGAAACGAAGGGAGCTCATCAATATTTCTAGGTTCAAGACATTCTAAAATGCGTTTTATCTTGTGATATAGAACATGTAACCCGACTGTATCAAGCCTATATTCAAGATAACACACAGATGAAGAAAGGAACTTACACTTAGACCTTTGCAATTTAAGTCCATTTCATTCCGACTTTTCAGGCACAACGGCGAGTGTTCGTAGGTGTTCTGCGTCGGAGCGTCCGGAGATGAGACTATCATCCAACTCTTCCGGTGTCTTCGCAATTTAGCTCACATCTGGTGGGAACACCGAGTGAGTAACGAGCGTGTTCGACGCCTTGTTTACGGCACAGGAAAAGGAAATGAACCGCTCAGCACCGTCATTTCACACACCAGATTTCGATGGTTCGGCCACGTGTTACGCACGCCAGCCCACCGACTCCCGCGAAGTGCGCCGTTTGCGCGCCGGGAGTGTGGATGGAAGAAGAGGAGGGGTGGCCAAGCGATGACTTGGTCCAGAGGAATGAAGGCCCTCACTTCTGAGCTAGCCTCGGTTGGAGCGTCTCGGCTCCCTGGTTGGGGTCCGAAAGACGATGAACACGTTTGGTTAGACACACTTGCTGACATAGCAAGAAGCTGACCTCAGTGGCGTTCGTGCTGTGAGTTTCTTTGTCCCACCCCATCCCTCTTAGCCTCCCCCTCCAACCACGATCTCATTATGTAGCCTTATATAATTTTGCATAGTAATTTTTTTAAATGCACAGTAGCCGACTGGTAGCTTACCGGAACGATGCTCATCTGTTAACGGTAGCCCAGCCGGCTTGCACCAGTTGCATTCGTTTTCTTCTACTTTTTTCTGTGTATTGCGGCACAGTAGCTGTGGTGTTTCCCACCTCTAGCTAACGTGCATGATGATGATGATACTAAATCATCGATAATCCTTTGAATTATTCCAGGGGCAGAATTGATGCCAAAATGTAACCGGGTGTATTGGTAAAGTCTTGTGCGTGTAGTGATAGTATTAGCTTCTCGGGAAAGTCCATCGAGCTCTATTTGTAAATATGCATGACTGAGCTCAAGTTTGGTGAATTTTTCACCACCTGCCAATGTAGCATGCAAGTCTTCACTGCGAGGTAATGGATATCTGACTATCACATAAGACTGGTTGGCAGTCATTTTGTAGTTGCCGCAAATTCGCACTGAGCCATCCGATTTGGCCACCGGTACGTTTGGCATTCCCCAGTTGGAAAATTGTACAGGTAATATAATTCCCAGAGTTTGTAAGCGGTTTAATCCTTCTTCAACCTTAGGCCTTACAGCATGCGGTAGTGTTCTTGATTTTATAAATTTAGGCTAGGCACTTTCCTTCAATCGTATTGCAGCTTGAAAGGTTTCAGCTTCCCCAACTTCTCCGAAAAGCTTCTGTGTTTTGGTTCAGAATTTCTTCTAGTCCAACTACTTCAATAACTGTTTTCAGAACATCTAACGTATTAGGGAATGCGTCTACCCAGTCTCTCCTGAGTAGATTCGGTGGTTTTTCCGATACAACCTACAGTAAAACAATGGTGTATTATGGGTAAAAGAGTCATGCTTAACAAGTCAAGTGGGATGGAAACTATTGCGAAAAGTAAATGGCGTAATCAAGTGAAAAGCGTTTTGGTGGACGCACTGTAGACTTATGTAGAATAGTGGAGATGCTCGCGTATTACAAGTATAAATGCATAAACCCATTGGTTGGGAGTTTGGTAAGACACCGTTTGATTGCGTTTTGTAGCCCCATGCTTAACAAGTTATAAAATGAAATGCAGACGAGACAACGCATCGTCAAATCGTTTTTTAAATATCGCCAGATTGGGAGCAGAGACGATACAATTCGGGAGGGCGTTCCAAGACTGGCACACGCGGAGGGAAAAGAAAGTTCTATGGCATTCAAGCCATCTATATGGTATTTTTAGTTGCAGAGGATGAACTCTTAGGTTAGTGCTGTGGTTCAATTCCAGCAGCAGACGGCAAATGTGGCTTGGGTTCTTCAGAATCTGGTAAATCATTATGAGATCCCCCAGCAAAAGCCCAGGTCGACTGCTGTACGCTCTTGGAGATTTCAGTCTAATCTGATAGGGCAGATGAAAGAGGCCACTGACGTTCTTGGTTGCCCTTCTTTGAGGAGTCTCGAGAGCAAAGAGATCCTGTTTCCGTCACGGCTGCCACGCCTGGATAGCATATTTCACGTATGGTCGCAGGTAGACGTTAAGCGTTTGGGAAAAGATTGAGGGTTCAAACGGACCGAATGCTCTGCGAAGCAGGCCGAAGTGTTTATTGTGGGTTCTCGTCACTTTCTCTGCTTGTTTTGAACATCCGAGATCTTCCTCTCCCAGTACACCCAGGTCACGCTCATGTGAAGCATACTGCAAGGTGTGGTCTCCAAGCTTGTAAGCGCTCACCGGCTGGGGACGCAGATGGTTCATCTTGCACTTAACTATGTTCGACGGAAGCAGGTTCCTCGTCGACCATTCATAAATACAATCTAGGTCATGTTGGAGTAGATCGTGATCTTCATTGTTACTACTGGTCCGCCATATCTTGACATCATTGGCGAAAAGCAGGAAATTTCAGGAGATAACTCTTGCCAGGTTATTGATGAACACCAGAAATAATCGCCGTCCAAGCACCGAACCCTGTGGTACACCGCGTCCCACCTCAATCGGGTTTTAGAGTGATCCCATAACGCGTACTTGTAGCTTCCGTTGATGAAGAAAGAGGTCAATACAACCAAGAACAGGATCTCCGGTTCTGTAGCTCTGTAGCCGTTGAAGTAGGATACAGTGATCGAGGCGGTCGAAATCTTTGGAGAAGTCCAGATAGATGACGTCAACTCCGACCCAATCATTAGCCACTTCCGTCCAACGACCTCGTGCAATCAGAAGGTTGGTGGTGAATGACCGGTGTTGACGGACGCCATGCTGCTCCGGTGCCAAGATGTTGCGTAGACATGAAGTTTGCGTGTCTCAGTGTCATATTGTGCCGGAACAAGGCTTTTACCGAGAACACGAATCGGTTCTCCCGTGTACGTCCGAAAGTCTGTAGTACATGATGACAGGTGGTAGGTGCTTCACAGCGTTCGCCCTAATTATTGTCACCAATGCTCGCATATATATCTCCATCAGTACATTTTGACCTTCGCTGTGGAGCTCCGCAGTGTATGGCGCGGAACGTAGATTGGGCACAGTATTTGGCCATGCCGAATGTAATTCGGGTTCATTCTCATCATCAAAATCAACCGCTTTGATTGCTTTTGCTCATAGTTTATGCGGTTCCGGATGTGGCTTGACTGACTTGCGTACTCGTGCCAAGTGACCCAGCACTTCGGCACCCTGTTTTCTGGTGTCGACATGAAGATGCGCATCCTTGTTGATTACCACATCGGTAACGTATAAACGGTTTTACGTCCACGGAGGTCCTTGTTGGTTGTGAGGTTCTTTTCACCAACTGTATGCTGGCGGAGTAAATGTAGACAGGTGTTGCTTTAGATTCTCTCTTTGACGGGCTATTGAACAAGCCGCCTCCCAATTAAGCGTACCGTCATCCTGTGAGAGTCTTCCCCGGGTATTCTGATCTGATATGCCAGCTATCAGACATCGAAGTAACATTGTTTCTTGGAATTTTGTCGGATCAACTTCATTGTATCTGCAATCAGGGGTAGCCCGGTGTATATGAGCGATGAACTCATTTATACTTTCTGCCGGGTTCTGGCAGAGTCCGAAAAAGTAGTACCTGGCTGTAAACACGTTTTGTCTAATACCCCAATGGGTACTGAACGTACCCAAGGTATTGGTTGAGGTTACACAGATGCCGTCAATCCGGAGAGCGTCGAAGTATCGCTGGCCTTCAGCACCCAGGAACTGTCGCAATAGTTTGATCATATGCTTCTCTGCAAGCGGGACTAATGGATTCAGGATTGCAGGTAAGTCCAGGTAGTCAAGGAAGGTTTTCCGTCATCTATTCTAACTGGCCATAGATGGTTCTTCTGTAGCACATAAGTAGAACTGCGTGGGTGCATTCACGATTTATGTGCTAATAGCCGTCACCAAATGATACGTATTAGTCACAGTTAGTAAATGTACGAGAGCGTATGCTCTATATGGCTCAAAGCCCAGGGTATCGAGAACAAGTCTGGACAGGACACTGTGTAACTTCCAACTGACAGAAGGTCTGGCATGCATTAAGTGAGATCCGATAAGCTTGGTGTGCGTTTGTGCGTGCATACCTTTATGTGTGTTACTCATCCAATTGAGTGGGTTAGAGCCTGACCTTCAGTGCACATGTGACAATCGTCACCAAGACGCTCAATGACAACGCGACAGACAGTAAACCTTATAATAGTCTGTAGTGTACCGGAAAACTCGCTCTTTCCGTATTTTGTAATATGGGATTTTTCGGTTGTTTTAACCTTGAAAACCTCTACTTGTTTTACTAACGGCAGGTCCTTTGAAACAAATCGTTTTGGTGAGTACCTCGCTGCACGTTCCTCGCTTTGTCTGATTCGCTTCCTATTCTTGTAGCCTGTACAATATACGTTGGGTTCAGTCGCCTCCGACTTCTATACTGTCGTATTTGACATGTCTTGTGTCATTGCTTACCGACTAGTATCCCAGGCTCCGCCCAACAATTGGTGATCCGACGTGACCCGAACATGCAACAGCGGACTCTCTACCTGCACTCACGTCTTTCTCCGCACCGACGCCGTGCGGCGGCCTCTTCAGCCTCCCTACCCTGGCCCTTTCAGAGTTCTGCAACGGACTCCGAAACATTTTACTTTAGACCAGAATAGTCACCGAACAACGGTGTCCATCGACCGCCTCAAAGTGGCTTTCTTTGACGAACCACTTGCAACCCATCCTGATGCTATCACACAAGCAGCCGCACCTCCGGTGACTTCTCGAGCACTGGATAGCCCGAAATCTACTGTACCCCTTGCCCCTCAACCTACCCCGCCTCAACCCTAGACAAGTGACGGACGCGGTAGACAGGTCAAACGTCCGGTCCGTTTTTCAGATGTTGTAAACGTTTACTATTTCCATTGACACGCTATTTTCGTCTTTAGTGGCTATCGTGCGTCTTGTTCACAAACGTTTTGCAAAATCGACAAAAAACCCAAAACATTTTAAAAACCTAAAAAGCGTATTTGCTTTTATCATGCACGCCATGCTCCCCCTCCGGCGTCAGACCACTTCCCCGACCCTTGCCCACCCCCTGTGAGTTCTACCTTCCAGAAACGCAACCGCCGGAACTGCCCAGGCAACCCTCGAGTGACTCGTCAACCGGCTCAACACAACCCCGGAGTGACTCGCCGGCCGACCCAAGACCCCCTTCCTCACCCAAGGTACAGACAGTCGCCCTCGACGCAGACACCCACAAATGGACTGTTCCCCAAAAGCCGCCTAGGCATTGCCGACAAGGACGCCGGATTTCTTCGTGGGACGAGGACCGTGGACTAAAGTGCGGTGGAGGGAGTGACGCCTCCCAAGCGCACCGTCGGGTCTGCAGCAAAGGGAAGGTCCTGTCAGCCTTTTTTCTGGACTAGCCAGTTTTTTTGAAGTCCGACCAGCCCGCCCCGACGGCCCACCGACGATGCACTCTGGTCCACACGATCGTCATAAATGATAACTAACAGAAGCTTGGACCCAACGAAATCTTCTACACACCCCACTTTATAAGCCCTTACTCAAGCCCATGCAAACATTGGCATTCACCCTCACCTTCCGTTTTCCCATAATAACAGTTCCACCGAAGGCTTCCATCCTTCAGCCTTCTAGGGAGAGGCCCTTGTAGTGTACCGGAAAACAAGCTCTTTCAGTATTTTGTAATATTGGATTTTTCGGTTGTTTTAACCTTCGAAACGTCCACTTGTTTTACTGACTGCACACTCGTTGACACAAACCGTTTTGGTGAGTACCTTGCTGCACCGTTCCTCTCTCTGTCTGATTCGCTTCCTATTCTTGTAGCCTGCACAATATACGTTGAGTTCAGTCGCCTCCGACCTCTATACTGTCGTATTTGACACGTCTTATGTGTCATTGCTTACCGACTAGTATCCCACGCTCTGCCCAACAACTGCGCAGTGTTGTAAAACCATCTACAGAACTACACAGACTAAGCATCGCTCGCCTACTGCAGGTAGTGGAGGTCTCAACGAATCAGCGGCTGAAACCCATTGTGTCAACAGGCCGAGTTAATGTTCTGCCTTCCCTTGCTGAAATCGAAGTCGGCTGTATTCACCTGTGCCAAAGCCTCATAAGAAATGTCAGTAACGTGGACCTAAAGACTTCTTTGGAAATCGAAGTCAACCGAAAACCCTAACTCAAGCCTCTGACTGCACTGATCATTGTCACAGTCGTTGATATAAGTGCAGTGTTTGATGGCTTTTGCGCTACATTTTCAAATGAATAGTCATATAATAAGATGCTCACATACCTCTGCAAGTACGGTTGCGAAACAATCCAAGGCAACTTATTTACTTTATTTAATATTGACATTGGAAATTAACGTCGCAAACAAATGCGAGCTGCTGGACAGTCTTTCTGGTAGTGACAATGAGACCCGAAGACTTCTCTGCGTTACCGGAATGAACGTCACCCCACAGCCGCTCATACAACATTGCATCCGGAGAGAATAATTGGGCACATCTCCAACACTTGGGCCGGTCCTCTGATGGGGCTGCATTTTTTCGTTCTACCACCTTGGTTACCAAAACACGATGCATGGAAGTGCTTCGATCAAGCTAGACATAAGCGCGGTTGTCAGAACTCTGGTATGCACTTCGTACTTTTTGAGCTCTGGCTCAAGGTAGCGTCTTCCAAGCAACCAACAGACACGACAAACTGAGTCGCACCACGTAAGGGGAACAATTCAGATGGTATCACTCAGCCAGCCTGCAAAATTCACGATCACACCCCATTCCTTAAGCACGAGCTTGTTAAGGACACAAACTGTCGCCAGCGTAAGATGGAAAAACTAGTAACCGATCTCTCAGCTGTCGGCGCAACCGCGCATCCAATTCACACGTCCCCCGACTCACTACTGTTATCAGAGGTATCGTACGCATGGGACCTCAACTTTAGGACTGAAACCTTGTTCCGCGCACAAATTACCAAAGATAAAGTCGCGATGAAATGGTTGCCCCTTATTCAAAATATGGGAAACGGAAATGGACTACTTATAAGTAAATTTGCACCTGCTAATCCGTAGGTGGCGATTTTGTTTGCGACCGCCTTGGTGACGATGTCGTCCGTTCATCTGATTCTGTGACGAAAAACTCTGACAAGCAACCAGTTTACTTGGTAACTGGCAAATACCCAGGTAAGGGCGCAACAAGTTATCCCGTAACACCATAGCTTTAATTTGAATCATAAATGAGGAAGACCATCGAAATGCTTACGATCTCTCGTGCAGCCGCGACTCACTCTGATACTCCCACAACTCTAGTACGCACGAATCACCAGTGCCGTTGGAGTGTCATCACTTATGTACACAAAATGTACAAGGGAGTATTCACGCGGTGATCTGAACTGCGTTTTCACCAATAAAATGCGCACGACGAAACCTCGCCCACTTAAGCAATTCGAGAACGGGCTACTCACTCGTAAAAAAGATTGCAAATTGAAAGAGACGTAGGTTGAAATATAATGGTGCAGGAATTTTTCCTATGAGTACACTTTTCCGTTGGACGCAGCTAGTTTTAACACCGGCAAGAACAACAAGGGTAATTATTGCAAATTAGCTAGTCTTCGCAAGTATTTAAGCCGGTCTCTCGTTGATTCATAGTCTCAAACACAAGAAGCAACGGCAGCTTTCGACGCATCATATCTTTTCTTTCTCACCTCAAAGCGACCTACACGCGCGTTGGCTTGTGTAAGTCTGTGGCATGCGAAGTCCCTCTGTAGTCCATCGAACAAATACCATAACGCTTGGATGACTGCAGTGGAATAAGGAATTCAAAGCAATGTGAATTCCTCCGCAGCAACTGGTGGGTTCCGGTGACCTAACAAGAGCGGCATCCTGATGGTTCCACATTTGCAATGGATACTGTGGTTTTCGGCTTGCTGCCCCTTCAATGTAATTAGAGAAGAAAGAATTGAGCACCGAATTATATGATACTTCATTTGGAAATGTGCTAGCTAGCTCATCAAAACTCATCTCACTTCAGCGACTGGGACTAAGGAAAATAGAGCCAGAGACTTCAGCTGTAGTTGAAGTTTGACATCCCTTTCAAGAGCACTCCTTAGGCCGACTTTGCAGACTTTGTGGTGATAGTTTGGCGCAGGTGGAACTAGCATCCTCTAATCCCTGCGCCGGGAAATGCGAATCTTGCAGCGTCTTCTCAAAATCGACTAACCCCTTTGTTGACAAATATCCGGTAACAGTATTTTTCATTATTGCAAGGATTCTTGTACAGGTCTGAAACAGGATGTAAAAGTACGCGAGACAACTCTTGCCCACGTTGGTGTGCCACATATACAGCAGATAAAACGCGTTGGGAACTTTATTAAAACTGCCTTTCCCGTATATGGTATCTGTGCACAATTCACGTAAAGTTCTTTATCAACTAACACAAGCATCCTTTCTGGATCATCCATACCTGAATTATGTAGAATTAGTTCGGAGTACTGCTGAGGAATAGCAAGATTTGTGCCTGTTGGACAAGGTAACTGACCGCTTTTTCGGTGGCTCAGAAGAGTTGTTGCAAAGGATGCTTGTTTGGGAAAGTGGGCCAAAGCATCAGTACTCAGTGCAGATAACACATTTCCTATCACGTTGCGAGGTGTACCACTGACTGCCCTCATGTCCAGTTTCCTTTGGCTTCGTGCAGCATTTGCTTCCACTTTTTGAAGAAATGAGTCATAAGAGTGCGCAGTCAGCTGTTGCGAGATGGTACCGTTTCGTTTCGTCATCAGTAGGTGACACTTCACACCTCAATTTGCCTGCATCTCCACGTTACCGCCTCGTCGATGGTGTGGAAAGCAAGGTGTTCAAACCTCAAGTATGGAGTACACCATAGGTAACAGTGTAACAATCCTAGTCCATCTCTTATTAAACGCAGGCATCGTGTGGTTGTCCACATTCAGAACACAAAGACAAGCTGAACCGAGAACGGACACTGTCAGTCGTGATTCACCCTCGTTTAAACATGCATGCGCGGTCATAATTGTTCATTTGTGCGGCTGTACTATTATTGTGGGGCATACAATTTTGTGGAACTTGTTAATAACGTTTACACCGTCAATATGAGTCAACGTTTGTCCGGATTATTAAAGCCATTGGTAACATTTCTATGTTAAGGGTAGGGTGCGGGTATGCGGGTATTCTCCGAGCTGGCTGATTTAGCTGCAAACGTTTCATCGTCAGGCTGGACGACATCATCAATGCGATTTATGCGGGCCACTTGCAGATCCAAATGATTATTGATCACTTGATTCGAACGTCAGGAGGCCATTGGTCCACGTGAGCTGACTGTGTAGTCAGGGCAAAAAGTCGAAAAGCACGCGAGTTCATCGAGGCTTGGTACTCGGGGAAGAACTCAATCAACAAGCACCTAGATCTAGACACTGCCTATGAAACACTGAGGGTCAAAAGAATAGTCCGCCCCAGATCAACAGGATGAAGGAACTTCATTGAGGCGGACTCTAGCCGACAATACGAGACAGCTGACTACACGGTCAGCTCACGTGGATCACTCGAATCCTGACGTTCTAATCAAGTGATCAATAATCACTTGGATCTGTAAGTGGCCCGCATAAATCCCACTGATGATGTCGTCTAGCCTGACGATGAAACGTTTGCAGCTAAATCAGCCAGCTCGGAGAACACCCGCATACCCTCATCCGCATCCCGAGCTACAAATATTCTCACGGATTTCTATGGGTAGGGTGGGTTATCCTGTGATGGTGGAAATTGTTAAACTGCTAAGCTGGCATTCGTGAAAAGTAAAAACCCAGCTCCATTTTAAGATTGCACCAAGCGTTGGAGATGTGTCCAGTAATCCCCCAGATGCAAGGTTATATAAGCGGCTGTGATGTGACGGATATTCTGGTACCGAAGATAAGTCTTATTATCTCGTATTCACTACTAGCAACATGTCCAGTAGATCATTCTATGTGACGTGAAATCCTAATGTGAGTATTAAGCAAAGTACATAAAGTATATGGTCATATGTGACCATGTTAACAGCTTGCAGAAATGTGTTTATCTTTAATGTGTGCAATCTCCCGTGTGCGCAACCTTCCGTGTCCTTAATCGTCGTGTCCGATTTTATGTTTGTACGCCTTTTGCTGTCCCCAATTTTGTGTGTGGTTCCTTCGTGTGTGCTTTCCTCTGGTCACGATCCCCTGACACACCAAAATCAGAGCTGGAAATTTTGCAGATGATCCATCCTCGGCATTACTGTCGAAATGTAAACGCTCAGTCTGTATTATCGTCAATGACTTCCAGAAAAGTGATACCGGATTCATCCATACAGTTGTATGGACTAACATAGTGACCTTTCCGACCAGACTAGAAACGCTACCCCATTTCGTCTTCCTAAACCATGAGCAGCTGTTATTTTTCTCAGAAAAGTGCTCCACTCAACGACTCCGACCATTGTATCATAAAGGTTGGCCCCGTTATTTATGGCAAGGCACGCTGCAGTTCATTTGCTTATAAACCCTGCAAAACTATGAGGCGCCGAGATTGTTCGGCGTCCAATATTGCGAGACTACAGGAAACGCTGACTTCCACGGATTTTACCGTTTTCAACAACGATGGTCTGTCTGTGTACTTATTTCACTGACTATCTTAACTTTTGCTTCGATCTGGGCTGCCCAGTTGAAACCTTCTACTTACGACTAGCTTGATTCTCCCCACCGTCGCTCAAACAAACTCGAAAGAAAAAAGAATGAGCTTACAAATGTAAAATGATTGCTCTTGTCAAACAACTACTCTTAGCAATAAAAGCGGGGATTTCACAACTGGATGCTTTCTACATCGAAGTCATGTAACCATAACTGCCGAGACATGTGAACTTTTACAGCAGCTATGCGATAAAAGCTCCAGTATGCAGCTTGGATCCGTGAATGAAGAGAAACTTAATGCCTAATTTCGTTCTTCTCTACATGAAGCATCCTCCTCCCTTCATTTCCTTTGCCTGTGTTTTCTGGCTCTGGACCAAAAATTACATACAAACACTTTGAAGTCCACCGTGAACTCAGTAATTCGTATTCAAGGAGGATTGGAGCGCCCGATGCCCTTTCACTAGTTGTTTTGAAAGTGTGTCGATAACCTCAACATGCCCTTGACATAAACGTTTACTCGTTGCCAACAAGATGGAATTATTTCCGACAGTTGGAGACCTATCAAGATAACTCTCGTGCCAAGTGTGTGTTCCGTGCAATTCCGTCCGACCGCGTGTACGTCCGTCATGCTGACAGTCTTGGAGATATAGTTTGTGCCTTGGATCTCAACAAACAGTCCGTATAGTACTTCAGTTTGCGTACAGATCCTGACATTTGTGGGACTAATGAATATTAGTCCGAGACGGTGCGCGAAATTAAGCGCGGATATCAGAAGGCAGCTGGAGTCGGACACAGCGGACTGCATTCGATGGGCTACAAGAAGACGCGGACGGATAAAGCGAGATCAGAGCAAACACGTTAGCACGGGAACTTCCGAGACCGTCAAGTGTCGAGCCGAATGTAGGTCAACATGGATGTAATGGAGATAAAAACAAGAAGGAATAGTGTACAGTCGGTCAGCAATGAAACTGTACACAAAGGATAATAGTTATCTTTTGGGGCGCTACAGAGCTTCTCCTTAGAAGGCTGAACAAAAGCCTTCGATGTCGAAAATGAGGGGTGAATCGAAGTTGATTGGGCAAAATCGTGCAGATGAGTGCGTGGGCGTTCGGGCCAAAAGGAGGTTCACCAGACGTCGGAGTCCGCTGTACCGTTTGTGATTTATTATTTATTGACTGCAGGGCAGGGTGCATTTCGGGATGGGCTTGTCGGACTACAAAAAACCGGCAAGCCCAGAAAAAGGCCGACAGGACCTCAGCCTACGCTGCTGCCAAACCTTGCACTTGGGAGTGGTCTCTCCCCCAGCCGCACCCCACCACGCGCCAAAAGGACCCTCGTCCCACAGAGAATTGACCATGGTCCCACGAAGAAGTGACCCACATCCCGCGGAGAAACGACCAGCGCTGGCGTCAGGATCTTAGTTGAGTGCGCTGATCCTCGAAAATATTGCTCGTGTAGGCCAGTCGATCGAAGGGGAGGGTTGGGGCACGTGGAGACGAGAAAATAGGAAAACACTCGCAGTAAACGCCAGAAAGAACGAACGAATAATTCGCGTGCTCAGATCTTTTGGTTTTTGAATATTTTTTAAGAAAAAGGTTTATCGGAGGCTTTTGCTTTTTTATTTGCTTTCGAAAAGTTAATCGCCCAAAAGCGAGGCAAATATATACAATATCTACAAACCTAAATGTATTTACACTGTACATAGTCGGGAAAACGAACCGGCTTACGAACCACGTAGGAGGCAGCGGGCTAGATTCGGGAGACGTCGGGAAGTCTGATACTTGTAGACCGGGATCGTGGTCTGCTTGAACCACACTAGGATGCTGCAAGTTGGTGCGGTGAGTTGTGACGTCGCACGAAGCACCACTAGACGAAGCAGGTGAGGCGGTTTCTTCCATAAAGAAATGCTTCAGACACTTGATGGTGACGACTTCGCTTCGGCCACCGCGGTCAAAAGTGTACGTTGTATTCTCACGGTGTAGCACTTTGAAAGGTCTTATGTACGGCGACTGAAGAGGCTGTCGCACACCGTCTGCTCGAAGAAGTACTTGTGAACACGTAGACAGCTTCTCGGACACGTACACCGATGTCTTCTGTGATCGAAGAGCGGGTGGACGTAGCTCACGCAGCTGGTGAATTACTCGATCTGTGTAACTTCCGTAGTCAGAAGAGGAAGTAGAAGGGGCTCGTGCTACCAGCTGTCCGGGCAACCGCAGCATGTAGCCGTTGGCTGGCTGCGCTGGCGTTGCGTCGAAGTCGGTTTTGACAGTGTTTCTTAAGCCTAGGAGGACGAGAGGAAGTGTTGCAGACAATAAAGGATCTGCATGCGCACGTAGCGCGGCCTTCAATTGGCGGTGAAAACGTTCCAACATGCTGTTAGGGGCGGGTTGATACGCCGTCGTCTGAACGTGGCGACTGGTTAAATTCTTAAGCAAGTTGGCAAAAGTCGACGAGAAATGTGACCCTCTATCGGTGGTCACGATGGCTGGACAGCCGTATTGAGCTACCCAGCGCTCCAGAAAAGCTTTCGATACCGTTTCCGAAGAGCAGTTAGGTACGGGAATAGCTTCCGGTCAACTAGTGAATCGATCGACACAGGTCAGTAGATATAGAGAGGCTTTCGAAGGCGGCAGAGGACCTACGATGTCGACGTGCACGTGGTGAAAAGGTGTATCTGGCGTGGGAAATGTTCCTACTGGGCTTTTCGTGTGCTTATGCACTTTCGCGCGTTGACCCGGAAGGCATGCAGCTGCCCAAGTACGAACGTCACGATTGACATTGCGCTAGACGAACCTTGTGGTTACGAGTTTAACCGATGCAAGAACGCCTGGATGAGACAAGCCGTGCAACTTGCCGAAACTTGCGTGGGACGACTGGGCACGGCGTGCCCAGAGATAAATTGTAAAGTATAGTTCCGTCTGATGATGTCAGCGGAACGGGTCGTACGTCCAGTGAGGGAGACCTGCGTATAATATCCACATCAGAATCATTGAGTTGCGCTGCGGCCATGGCTGACAAGTCGATGGCGGTGCCGGCAGCGGCAGATATCGCTTGAACTCGGGAAGGTGCGTCGGCGACAGTCTTGTGAACATCTGAGACATGTCGTATATCGGTCGTAAACTGAGCGATATAGTCTGGGTGGCGCGACTCTCTAGGAGAGTATCGGTAGTTAGGTGAGCCAAGCACCCAAGTCAGGGGCTTGTGGTCGGTGAAGACGGCAAAGGAGTGACCTTCTAAGACATGTCGGGAATGACGTTTGGATAAATAAATGGCTAATAGTTCTCTACTAAGATATTGTAACGAGATCCGGCAGGTTGCAAACGTTTGGAGAAAAATGACAGCTGCTTCCAAGCGCCACCTACCTTTTACTGTAAGACCACCCCAACTGCTACGTTAGAAGCGTCGGTACTGAACGACTATGGGGCTGCCGGGTTGTGATGCGCTATAGAAGCTATGTTGGCGCTGGCTTCTTTTAAAGCCTGGAAGGCGGTGCGTGCTGCAGTAGGAAAATCAAACTTCTTAAGCTTCCCCCGGAGAAGGACCGTGAGGGGTTGCTTAAGCGAAGCGCAACTAGGTATGAAACTTCGATAAAGGTTGACGTGGCCATCAAAACCTCTTGGCCGTTTGAAAGAGTGAGGCTCGGGGTAGTCGATAATAGCCTTAACTTTATCCTGTAGTGGCACGACACTGGCAGGAATGCTATCGTGGCTGAGATAACTGACCGAATCAACACCAAACGAACACTTTTCCGCGTTGATCGTCACCCCGTGTTGAGCTAAACGATCAAAAAGCGTTAGAAAGTGGCGTAAGTGCTCCTCGCGTGATGAGCTCACGATTAAGAAGTCGTCAAGGTAGGGATAAGCGAAGTCTAGACCACGACAAACTTGGTCGAGGAAGCTTTGAAAAGTTTGCGCGGCATTCTTTAGACCAAACGGCATGCGCAGAAACTCGAACAAACCAAATGGAGTCGTCACGGCAGTTTTAGCGATGTCCGCTTCGGCTACCGGAATTTGGTTGTAAGCGCGCACTAAGTCGATTTTACTGAAAACCTTTTTACCTGTCGTTTCATGTAGTGCACATTGCGTCGAAACACACCTGTGAGTTAATACAAACCGTTGAAATAGCAAATGCTATGAGAGTCACATAAATGTTTACCAATCCCGCCTGAGCATGACATTCTTTAAAACATGATCTGTGCCGAATATGGCCACAGTTTCTCACTCGATGCGAAATATAGCTATATTATTCTTATTATTGTTATTAGTGTATTAAAACATGCGCTGGGCCGACGCAACAGTAAATATAAGATACCAGCCATTGCAGCAAGCGGGTTGTTAACAAAACGCAATACAACCTTAGGGCCCACAGGCAAATGTTTCTAAGTGAAATGAGTGCTCTAAATTGCCCTGCTCTCGAGTACATAGCGTGGCCACTGGTGGACGGCAGAGAGGGGACCAGCCTACATTCAAGATTAGCTGAGTGTGGAGGACACTAGGTGGAATAATGGTGAAAAAATCACTGGAACTTAACCACTGAGGGAAATAGTCTCTGATTTGTCCAAACGCGAAACAGGAGGTGACCGTTCAGAGCCCTGCGAGCACGGTGAATACTTTGAGTCCAACGGCGTGCGTGTTCAACTCTCAGGTATGAGCACCGATAACTCTGTGGGGCTTTCTACTAACCAGGTAGATAAGTCATCAAAAAAGCTTTTCCTCAGCCAAGTCCGATCTACAGTTCATGAAAGCATACGTAGTAAAGTAAATGGAATGCGACTGATGACATTACGGTTGAACAGATGCGTTGAGATTTCCAGCCGCATTACTCACAGAAGCCTATGGTGCAGCCGAGTAGTGATTATTATGGGATAAGATCATAGTAATCTTAGTGAAAACATCGCAGGCGGTTTTGACAATGACGACGCCGCATAACCGCGGTATGGAACTGCTTGCGGAACATAGAGAAGGCGAGACGGATCGCAAGACTGTCGCAACGGAGCAGTTAGAAACGATGTTCAGGGTTGCGTGGAGTAAGCAAGGAACGTCCAATCCGATATTTATCAGCTACTGAAAACTGAAATTTGCTATACTGAATAGGGAACAAGGTGATAAAACGATTTTCTAACAAAAGTAATTGCTTGTGAATTTTTTGTGAGTAGTGTAATTGTCGTAGAAAGTAGAAGCCACGATTAAACTTCGTACAATAATCTGCCTCGACGGGGAATCGAACCCCGGATCCACGGATTACCCTTCCGCTGCTCTACCACTGAGCTACCGGTAGCTCAGTGCATGTTGAACTAGTGTGGGCCGGCTCCGGCAGAGAAACGTGGCTCCCCCGCATATGACTCCCGGTCTTATTCCTTCGGGTTTACACTACTTTTGGAGTGTAAGTGCTGCAGCGTAAACCACCCATAGTCCCTCTGTAAGCACAGGCTTACTGTGGCTATCCTATGAAGGCCACAGTTCAGCCAAAAGCGGACTCGGATGCCTCCAACCATCTATGTATGTCAAGTCACGCCAAGTCAAGAACGCGCTTGACACACCCAGGATGTGTGCATACTCATCTGTAACACACATACTTTCAGTAATGTATCGTGACATAAACGCAATCCAAAAGGTGTGGATTAATATATGGAAAACACAGTATCATGATATCGTTAGCTGGCCGGTTAATTGCTCATCATCATCAGGACACGTTAGATGAGGGTGAGAAATATACCTAAGCTAACGTGCCGCAATACAAAAAGAAGAGGCTAAAAAGTTAAACTACAAATTGCACTACAAAAAATTAGATGTTCAATATTATATTATGCGTTTTGCATGAGGTCGGGATTGGAGGGGAAACATAAAGAGATGGGGTTGGATAAAGAGACTCGCAACACAAACGCCATTGGGAGCGGCTCTTCGCCATATCAGCAAGTTTGTCCAGCCAAACATGTTCATCGTCCGTAGGACCCCAGCCAGGCAGTCGGCATGCACCAACCGACTCCAGTTTCGAAGTGTGGGTTTTTATTCCTCTTGACCAAGTCATCACTTGGCCTCCCCTCCTCTTCTTCCAACCACACCCCGGCGCGCAAACAATGCACGTCGCGGGAGTCAGTGTGCTGGCATACGCAATCCGTGGCCCAGCCTTCGAAGCCTAGCGCGTGATATAATGGTGCTGAGCGGTTCACTCACTCTTCCTGTATCAAATACTCGACGCCGAACACGCTCCTTGATCACGCGGTGCTCCCACCAGACATGAGCTAAGCTGCGAAGGCAGCGATGATCCTATGTGAACAGACTCTTTGTATCTGTAGACCTAATGGGCCAGGATTCGCAACCATGTAGGAGAGTTGAACGGATGGCTTGCCTTATAAACTCTCCCCTTCAGGTCGAGAGTAATGTCGCGTCTGCGCCACAGGTGGCGGAGATTGGCAAAAGCACCCCGAGCTTTTGCTATACGGTTCGTAATATAATCTTTGATCCCACGGGCGCTAATATAGCTGCCCAGGTACTTGAATTCCTGAACGACTTCTACCTAGTCACCACAAAGTGTTAGCGCAGGTGTGGGTCCCTGCCAACCTTGAAGAGGTACTTTGCATTTCGATGGAGCAAAGCATAAACCAAAACGATACACAGCCGGTGCTAATCGGTTCAGTGCTGCGTGACATGTTTGGGAGCTGTCACAGTTTAGGGTAATAGCCTCCGCATACTCCAAGTCAAGAAGTCACTCCCCAGGAAGTAGCTCTACACCTTCTAGGTCGTGTCCAGTTAATGCTGTTTCTATGACTTCGTCAACTGGGAAGTTAAATAAGAAAGGTGACAGCTGACAATCTTGTCTCATACCGCTAGTGGTACTGAAGAGTGGCGAGTTTGCCATAAACCCTCACTCTGCCCAAACTTTGCTCGTACAGAGCTTTGATAATCTTTAGGTATTTATCAGGCACACGTTTCTTGACTAGACAGTCCCAAAGAACACGTAGGTCGATTGGATCGAAGGCACGTTTTACGGCAAGAAACACGAAGACAGTGGGTCGCCAATAAGCATGGCGGTGCCCCAACAGTTTACGCAAGGTGAAGATGTGGTTGATGCAGTCCAGACCTCGATGAAACCCGGCTTACTCTTCACGAATCTGGTTTTCACGGGTGTCAGTCAGTCTGGGGAGAATGACAGACGCAAGCAATTTAGAGGCCATTGAGATCAGACTGATCCCTCTATGATTGTGGTATTCGGAACGGGAACCTCTCTAAAAAATTGGGACAATGTCGGAGCGGCGCCACTCTGTCGGGACAGCCTCCTGCTTTCAAATTTCCACTAGCAACTCGGGTAAATCATGTAGCATAGCAGGTTTCCGAAGTTGAAGAGGGCTGGGGGAATTCTATCTGCCCCTGAGGCCTTATGCAATTTCAACAGCCTGATCTCACGTTCGACTTCTGCGCGTGTGAGCGTTCCAAGGGGACGGCCTAGGGAGAAGGGCGCTCATTGCCCAAAAAGGAAAGCGATAACAAAAGTTGATCACATTGCGTTGCTAAGTGTTCGGCCCAACGTTCCAAACATTTTGACAGGCTGTCGATCGGCTGTCCACTCTCGTCGCTCATGGTCTCGCTAACACCAGGTCTCCTACTGCCTGTTTCCCGTATCAGACGGAAGAAATTACGATGATTACCAACGGTGGAGGCTGTTTCCATCTCCGTAGCACGATGAGACCACCAGGCTTCACGGTCTTTCTTCAGGCTAGCACGCAGTTTTGTCCTGAGAATTTTGCGGGCATCATTGTATTCGCCTCCAGCCGTAATATGTCAGCGAGCATCCATGAATTCCAGAGACTGTGTAGAGATTCAATGTCCAGTGTGGCAATTTGAGTTGCCACATGGAGACATGCCTGATGATAGTAACGTTTGGCGCATATGCATCCAGTGATCTGCGACGGTGTTCAGTGGGCGTTTACCAAGCCCGGATATCAGCGCACTTTGATACACATCCAGAACACTTGGCTTCGCCAGCTGTCTGGGGTCAAACTGTCGATAACGACGTTGAGCACTTCCACCGAAACGCACCCGCAGGTTGGCAGAAACAAGTGCGTGGTCAGAGTTCACGCTCGTGCTCCAGATCGAGCGACAATTTTGGACACAGGCTCTCCAGCTATAACTGCTCGCGATATGATCGATTTGCGTCCATGGCTGGCCCGAGGCTGGTGACCGCCAAGTCACGCTTCTGCGGGTGCTGTGTCGAAAATTTGTGCTCACAAGAAAGAGGCGATCATCTTCACGCAGCTGTAGCAATCGCTCACCGTTAACATTACGATAGCCTACACCATGTTGGCCGCGCAGATGAAGCTCATCAGAGGACAATTTTCCGACTTAGGCGTTTAGATCGCCAGCCAACACCACAGTACCCGCGCTTCTTCGTAACGAAGGAGGTGGTGAAGTTGCTGATAGAAATCATGTATCACCGAATCAGTGCTACAGTTTGTAGAGGCATAGGCCACAATGACCATCAGGAACCGTTTGTTCTCGCGCGACTTCGTAGCATGGAACGAATCAGGTAATCTAACGGCGCACATCCGACTGTTGACTGGGATCCAATCGATCAGCGCAGCTTCAACCCGGGGACTCAGAAAAATGCCGACGCCAGCTTGACTGGAAATTGAATCTGTATCCTCGCCAGACAGGTGCAATTAGAATGTGTCGCCAGTGTCGCATGTTGGGGATCGCAGGGTAGGCACGGACCTCGCATCTTGCAGGTGGATTTTTGATAAACAGCGAATATCGATCGATAGGGTCTCTAGTGTGCGGGTAGGTGCTGTCTGTTGGTCAATCTGTAGCAAAGTGCGCACCTGGAGGTACGCCACTCTTAACGAGACCCGTGAAATGCAAATAGAAACGGATGAACTGACGTTGTCCGCTTGGTCGAACATCGACTTGTCGACGGGACTGCAACGATGTCCTGCGACTGCGTGTGAGTTGAACTAGAAGACAAGCGAGTATTGAAGCCAGGTGGGGTAGGGCCAAGAATGGGGGACTTGAAATTAGGGGAATGGAAGTAAAGCTAAAGCGGGAGGATAAGGATGAAAAGTGCAAGAAGGGGATAAGAAGACGGGAAGGCCTGAGCAGTAGCATCCAAACCCCCATCCACCCTGCTCAATACAGAAGATAGGGCGCCGTTGATTATTCTCTGCAATGGTCACACTCAAGAGATTGTTAGAAGAAAGGTTTATTGTATTGCGTGGGCAGTATGTTGTCAGCTTGCCCAGGCCTAGACAGCAGAGCAAACAGGGTTCTCAACCAAAGCCTTTTATTTTAAAATGTTACCGCAAGACAGCGAGGTTTTGGTACTAGACTACAGAGAGCCTGTGTTATGGAGTAAGGAGCCACCTCACTCCAACCCCCAACCAAGAGGGCCAGGATACTGAGTTTGTCTGACCTCTAACCATTGACCAATCTGGTATGAGTGGCTCTGAAGTTGCAAAAATGCACCACCCAGCATAGCGCAATGGATCACTGAGGCACACAAACAATCGCAGCACGTTAGGGTCTAGTCTGGTTGCGATGGTTAATTCCTGGACGAATTTGTTTCCGTCAAGCGAAAAGCTCGCTAGATAAGGGGTAGATAACTAATTATAAGCTCGTGTTTGGGCATGTATGGACTTCTAGCTTTTTCTGGCTGACGATGTCGACACTAATGCCGGTAATACACGATGGAATGGTTGATTTGTGTCGTTTGACCACGTTGGCCTCTTGCAAGAGCTAACGTGAATAGGCACTAGTACATCGCAACAAATGTCAGGCTTGACAGACCGATACTTCACAATACGTGTTTTAACGACCTGGAGATTATTCGGAAGTTCTTATCTAGTACACACAAAATGATTACTGGACAGATATACGTCTAGTGTGGAAGTGCACCGGCAGTAAGAAAAGGAAATGTCAATTCATGGGGAGAGATGTAGACCGCAGACTTGAGGCGTAGAGTGATAGTATCCTGACTGTTAACGTTTCGTTTAAATGATGTGACCAAGACAAATCATAATTAAACGTGACGCCGAGGTACTTCACTGATGTGGAGGCGTGCAAGCCCTAACCAGTCAAGGCCAACCAAATATATCAATGCAACAGTTTGACTGGTTTACTTTGTAAAATGCATATTAGCATTTGTACAAAAGTACGACCTGCTAATTGCTGAAGATGAACTTCATTTGAATGCTAAAATTGCCTCACTAAAGGCGAAAATTACAGGGCGTAAACTTATCTATCTCCCCCAGTCACTGTCTTTAACCCGAGGAAAAGAGCCAGGCATTCCCACACCAGCACAGTAACTGAGATGGTGGAAACCCCAAATCAACCAGCCATTATTCTCTTGTCCAATGTATCGACTGATGCAACTTCAGTAAAGCCTACACTACCGATTGACGGACAGAAGCAGAACCTTTGTAAACGTTGATCCATCTATGCAGCACTTGCTGTCCGATTTCAGTAACATCAGCAGCCCTAGCCACGACAGGGGACAAGGATTAGGTGTAAACTACAGAGACCTCTGTAAAGACATTCAGCACCGCGCCCCCAAAGTACCAAAAAGCAGACAGAACTACCGTGCCCTAACATTCATATGCAAACACCTTAAGGGGCGAGCAGCAGGAGGATCTGAACCAGTGGAATCGTATTTGTAATCGAATCGGTGTTCGGCTTAGGCCGATTAAGTTTATGCACCTCACCAGACGTCCAAACCCGATGCACTACGGCGAGCCCCGACTTACACAGGTAAAACTAGGATCCACAGACCATATCGAAGCAGTACTTTTGTCGGTAGATCGTCTCCGGAGTGAGGACGTTGGGACACGCATTTTTCCGAATTCCCCGTAGAGCGCACGCCAGTGGGACCAATATAATGTAAGCAGCTATCACCCTGACAGTAGCATAAGAATCAGTGTAACGCGCTTACCTGCCCATGCAATCCTTCTGCTCTTCGCTTCGTGGTCTAGTCTACAGACCTTGGCCGATCGTTGCTGGATATCGACCAGCGTTCACGTGCGCCTCCTTACATTCCCATTGTTAGTGTTGTAGGTGTGTCTGTGTGTGCATGCTAATCCCCGGCACTGGTTCCGTGCGTGTGCGGTTACCGACGACCTTGGGTCTCCAATCCTACTCTTCGCCGAACATGACACGTTCAGCCCGGAGCATGTGCCGCACCCCCTCCCCCGTTCACTGGTTGCTCGTCCAAATACCATGTTTATGCGTGCCATTAAACTCTCACCCTATGATTGGACCATCCATTGATTGGTCAACGCCATTATTCTTAATACTCATAGCACTCAAGTGTGGTGACTTGTTCCTTTGATTGTCCGGCGTAGACAACTCGTTCCGTCCTATTGTTTACTGACACCTTGTTGTCAACTTGCATACACCGGGATACTGAGCAATTGATGTATGTCTCAATAATCAACTGTATATATTTTAATAGTACCGTAGTATTTGTGATCCGACTTGTTTTGATTTCGGGATATTTGGCTACGCGTTATTCAACGTTCACGGTGGACGTTACAATCAGTTCCGTTCATGGCGTACCTGAGGTCCCCTTCAGCTGGTGACTAGGAAGTCCTCGCTCATGACCTAGAAGAATGACGTTACGTTCATGAAGTTCTTTTTGTTGTCAACATATGCTTAAATAAATAAATAAATAAATAAATAAACATCTTGTCCATCGACAGTGCAAGGCACAGACTAGTTGAGTGACCTGATCAACTTGTACAACGTGATTGCATAATTTAATTGATTTTACGTGTTTTGCACAAAAGTTCCCAAATGGGTTTTTTGAAGTGATTAGCCGTTTGGAAGTATTAAATGGATTAAGCTGGGAACAATAACAAATATAGATTTAACCGTAAGTTCAATTAAAGTA
>OX104069.1:69602063-69621863 GCA_944474145.2 Dicrocoelium dendriticum | reverse complement strand
AACCAACTACCCCTGAACCCCGAAAAGTGTCACCTGTTGTCGCTGCGCAGTAACTGCAGCAACACATATCACCTGGGGCAGCGCGTTATAAAACAGGTGAGCAACGAAAGAGACTTAGGGGTCATCGTGCAAGAAGGTCTGGGTACTTCGCTCCAATGTTCAAAGGCAGCTAACATAGCAAACTTAAACTTGAGGCTTTTGAGGCGAGCGCTCGGTACCTTCGAGCGGCAACTCGTGCCATTATTGATTAACGCCTACATTCGTCCCCACCTCGAGTATGCGGTGCAGGCATGGCGTCCGTGGTTAAAAACGGGACATTCGTCTCCTGGAGCAACCACAAAGAAGAGCCACTAAGGCAACACGTGGTCTATCGGGCCTTAGTTATGAACTGCGCCTTCGTTCGATCGGTCTGTACTCCTTAGAATACCGACGACTTCGCGGTGATCTGATCCTCACTTACCGGATACTAAGAGAAGAGGACCATCCATGTAAGTCGCTGTTAACATTATCTGCCGACAAACGATGCCGAGGCCATGCACTAAAACTTGTGACTCAATATTCCCGTTTAGATTGTAGAAAGTTTTTTACTCTCTTAGTGTCTGTCCGCACTGGAACGCACTGCCATCGCATGTGGTGAACGCACCAAACATCGAGACATTCGAAAGACTATTGGACTTGCACTTACATGATACACATTATATAACGGTATGACAAACTGCAGTGTCTAACTTACTGATATTTTTGTGTCACACCTGAAACTTTTGTTTTCTTCCATTTGCCATCCTGTGGGTCTTGTAAAGTTATTGCTTTTTATCCCACCATACACTATTGAACTATTGAACTATTGATTGATGTGCAAATTGACAAGGTGTCTACTTGTCTATCACCCACTATCTCGTCACTTGGTTGTTGCTGGTGTGGACGGGGTGCACGGTCCTTGACGCCGTGCTAGGCTCGAAGAGTGGTTCCATGCACTCACGTGGAAGTTAACTATACAACTGGCGACAGCATATGAAATCTTTGACTTCAAGTCTTGCTGCCTCTGGATACACAAGTCTGTCTGTTTGGGGACCAAAGGACGAGGAGCGCCGATGGCTGGAAGCAATTCAGGATATGGCACGCAATCGAAACTGGTGGAGGGTCTGTATACATACCAGTTAAAATTCAGATGCTTAACGCCTACCAACTAAAAAAACGCAAATGGCTCGTGAAAAATAACTCAAAACCGATTTTATTTAATTTGGCACAATAGCTGAATTGTGTCATTCACCTTTAAGAAATATGCTATAATGATGCTACTGCGGCGACCCCACTTGTCACCCGCTAAATTTCATGTTTTTGTCTGGCTTTATGTATATTTATTAGACGATGGTTTCTAATACCACTACTACTACTACTACTGCCTGTTTGAAGTGTGTTTGGTGCTGAGTTAACTGCGGGATAATGGCTCATTCTGAGGCGGGTCAGTGAAGACCGCAAAAAACCTGTTTCGCTGATATCGCTTTATCTTTGCACCATAGTCAGCTGTTTGTGACGCTATGTTGTTAACACAAGATGTAGTCGCATTGACCCTGAATGTTTGCTCAAGGCATTAAGGTTTTCCGGTAAGTCCCCCTTCTCTTCATCTTATTCTGCTTCGTTCCGTTGGTCATCATGATCGTATGGCAGCGAAGCATCAGTTCAAATGGCTGATGAACTGTCCTTGTCGATTGATTGATTGCTTGCCAATGTTTATTTGTGCTGCTGGGCTGCTAATGCAGAGGATGGTATTAAGACAATGATTTGGGAGTAGATATCTTCGAACTGGACTTCAAGGTTAACCGCTGTATCTTAGTTCGGTGCAACAGAATCTCGGAATGCGTGAAAGAACTTCAGTTTTGCCCCATATAATTACAAAGAAGTTGTGCACGTCTCTTTCAAGATCAGATAGAAATAAGTTACTCGGCTTATTTGAGACGATCTACCGATGAAGCAAGACTATTCATACTTTCACTTGCCGCGATATAATTCGTTGAACGAATTAATCAAACCTTTGGTATTCCTCAGCACACAATGCACTCAGTGCGTTGGAGTAGATCCACGGGCTTACTGTCAAGCCCAACAAATCGAGAAACAACTGTGCCTTGTTTGTTCAGCTTGTGACGCCTCAAAGCAATATTTGTTTGAGTAACCATTATTTTCGAGTATCTTCCAGATGTGCTTGTGAAATTCACGACGTAAAATAAATTTCTAAAACATTGCATTGTCCTCTCCGCTGTCGCAATTCTTGTGCTGAACCTAGCGAACTGGCTAGGTTCTCTAAATACAGGGGGATTCTCGGACACTTTCAATTGTGAAAATAATGCCGGAGAAGCCATCAGAAGTATAAGATAGCCATGCGAACATGCTTGTTTTCGATGGTTCCCATCAGCCTAATGCACCACAGCATATATATATATATATATATATATATATATATATATGGGGTAAGCGACATTAGTTTCCGGATTTGCCTGCCATTGTATCCGCGCCATCAATAGGATGCCTGAGCCTACAGAAGGACCATGGGTGGATTGCGCTGCACCACCAACGGCTCCATCCACACACCCCCTATTCAGTGTAAACCCGCAAGAATAAGAATAGGATGCACGTGTATGAGAGCCAAACTGATACGGAGTCGGATAAGACTTATAACATGTACAGTGTACTTGTGAAGTTGGGGAAACATGTACACTAGACGTACACTGGGTTTGGCTGTAGCCCGTTCAGCACTGGATGGAACCCTTTTGAGCTTAACCCCCTGCACTGACTAACAATCTCCTGAAGTCAGTAATCGAGGTGGCGGTTTTTGACAGGTGAGCGCCTTACCAACATTTACAAGAAACGCAACCATAGTGGATATCGATCGACAAAAACTGTCCAAAGTGCAGCAACGCAAGTAGGTAAATTTACAGACCAAATGCAGTGACGGTGCACCACACGTTCCATAGTTGCGGTATTATTGGCCTGGGTTCGCAAATGGAACCGAAAGTAGCGTGTCTACCATGCACTGATGTTTACCTATTTAACGTACCCGTTGCCCAGTAGTGCTAGTAGTATTAGCAACGGTCTAACGAACGGACATGGAGTCAGACAAAACCATAGCAATCATTGGAAGGAAACAGGTTTGGTCACCTCATCCTCATCATGGAACGTTTTGCGAAGGCGAGAAACAAGCTTCAACTGCTGTGTCGTAAAAAGGGAACACTTGTTTTTTGGTTATGTTTCACACGCCATTTTTTCATTTTTTTCATTTTTTCAATTGTTAAGCATTAAGCTGCTTAGTATGAACAAGTAGGTACACAGAGCTTTCACCGGTTTCGATTGCGTGCCATATCCTGCATTGCTTCCAGCCATCGGCTTTCGTCGTCCTTTGGTCCCCAACCAAGCAGACGTGTGGGTCCAGTGGTGGTAGAATGTGAAGTCAACAATTTTATATGTTATTTACGAGTGGACGACTGACCGCCACGTGGTTACCTCCAGTCGAGTCCTACACCAGAGATAAGTGCGCAAATGGGCAACGGTCATCTGACATTCATAGGACGTGACCAAGACATCTTGACTTACTCAGCAACATCAGCTTGTTGAGGGATATACTCGCATCCCCCAAGACACGAAGTCGGACTTCACCATTGGAAATGCGTCGCTGCCGCCACACACGAGCGATCCTCTTGAACTCCCATCGTCGAAGGCCGAGAGCTGGCGTATGTTCTCCACTCGAACTGGCCACTACTCCAGTCTCTTTGACATTAGCCTTTCATGGTCACATGAATGACTTATAGACCGGCTTGGCTGAGGCACACACGGCTGTCCCAGGTGCATAATGTCATCGGAATTTGGCAATTGAGCAACCGGCGTGTCTTCTCCATAATGTAACAGTGCTTTCTAATGCATCTGTAGAACGGCTTCCTTGGTGTGATCTAAGCATTGACAATGCTCTGCTGTCATTAATTCCCAGCGCCCAAAGTCAACTTTAGTTCGTTCTAAGCTCACCTAGATCATGTCGTGTGAATGTAGTTTCGGTTTGTCCAAGTTTCGCTTCCTTGTACTAAGTTGATCATATAGCATGGAGTTCGATAATCTACTCGAATCCAGACGACGGACATGTCCTACTCACCTCTTGTGTCACTATCGGTTCTGTACATGTCATTCCATAGAAGCACTTCTGTGTCAGGAATCCTGTCACACCGTCGGACGCACAGAATCCGACGCAGTCATTTCTGATAAGATTGTTCCAGGTTGAATATAGTCCTATTGTATGTAATTTATGCTTGGCTGCTGTTGGTGGAAACCTAGTGCACCATCAGCTTGGTTCCTCCATACTTAATGTTCCAGCTTGCAGAAAGCTGCACATTCCTTTAATAAGCGGGTGTGCAGCTAACTCTTCATCTGCCAGTTTCTTGGTAGTATACCCCGATGTAGAAAAAAATTTGATGAATTCGCCAAAACTTGTCAGCAATTTTGCTTGGTGAGCAGCCCACGAATTCCGCTCCTAGTTATGTCTGGAGAAAACAGGCAGTTTTACTGTGTTGATAACAAGTCCGAACATGGCCACCGTCGAAGCGAGAGCCGTCCTTATGTGTTAAAACACATCGTGGCTGCGTGCAAACAATGCAGAGTCGTCGGCAGACAACACCATACCACAGGTTGTCTCATGCGCTCGGGTTCTGGCTAGGAAACAATGGGTGTTCAGCAATCCACCATCGATAGGGTTCTCAAGGCAGACATCGCAGTCACAAACATTGAAAGCAGTAGACATCTTGAATGTTGGGTAAATGGTAAACAGAACAGGGGCCAAGACACAGTCTTGCTTCATACTAGAGATAACGTCAATGTCCTCCGACGTTGGTCCACACAGCTGTATCCTTGTCCGAACACCATTGTGCAGACAACTAATAAGACTAACAAACTTACCTGGATAACAAAACTTACCGAAACCAGCCGTACTGTTTCGTGGCTCACCGTCTTAAATGTTTTTGGTGAGGTCGACAAACAGCGAATACAATGGCTGGTTTCGCTAACCACCTTTCCCATGGGTTATGCACGATAAGTGAATAAGATTTTTGAGCCCCGAAAATAACAAAAGAGATACAGAGTTTTTAATGTTTTATTTTACTGTGTAATCACCCTCAAGCGCAACACACCTGCTCAAGCGGTGCTACAGCGCCTTTAGATCAGTGAAAAAGCTCTTTAGATTACTATATTAAAAACACATCTACGGCTTCGACTACCTCGTTGTCGTCGAGAAAATCGATCAGTTAAAGCTTCTTTCTAATTTGGAAATAAGTGGTAATCAGAGCGGATCAGCTCTGATGAATAGGGTGAGCGAGTTGAGGCTGGAAATTGCAAGCACGGATTGTTTTCTGAGCAATCGAAAAGCTGCGGGCTGGAATATTGCCATTTTGGGAAATGACTTCTCTCCTCAGCAATCTTGGCCCCTTTATCAAGTTTTTATTTGGGACGTTACAGGAGGTCACATTAATACTTACCGCTGATGGTAAATCTTCATTCACAGAAACCAATCATCATCCCACCTCGAGAATCCCAAAAGCGAATACAATCAATTTGCTAGCTGACTGCGTAAACTTGGCTTTCTTTGGTTTAGTAGATGCTGCATGTTTCCACTGTTTTGATTGTTCTTTGCTTGCTGGTTGAAAGTGGTGAACCCAGCACTCTTCCATGGTTGGAAATCGCGCAAGCAAATTATCAGAATCTGCTCACATAGTTTTACATTGCTCCTTGACATTACGTTTGAATGCGCTTCTGCTTAGCAAACGTAGCACCCATCGAGTGGAAACTTTTGAGTAACCTAACTAGTTCGTCAGAATATTATCCGCTCGTTCTTAGGAGATGCCCAATCTCCGCTATCTGATGGGTTGTTAATCACCGATCAAGATCAAGATATTCTTTAGTGGCAGTGGTCGATGGTCTCCTTGGTTCGGGCGTACCTTCGATACTCTCCCTTCCGCACTTGAATGACTGTCGCCAACGTTTAACCGTGGCATATAAAGACGCATCGTCGTTTAAAGTATTGAGCATAAATTGGCTGATTTCAGATGATGGTCTTCTTTTGAGATAGAAATACTTAATCATTACACCACGCTTCAATTCTTCCATTTTCACCAAATTAAAGACCCCGGTTAAACAACAATTTGTAATGAAATGTAAAGAGGTGGGAATAAGGATTTGTAATATACAAATAGGGAGAGGCGGCAGATTGTAAAAAAGGACTTCCTTTTCTATCAGCTTTTATAGGAATATATATATGTATATATTTGGATATAAACGGAGAAATGCCAGTATCAAACCCAAGCCAAAGAAGGGATCAAACAGACATCGACCATTTGTATGTACTCAAATAGCCCTAAAACTTTCATACATGCATTTCACTTTAAGAACTTTACGATTGTAAGAAGAAGAAACATTTCAACTGGCTGGATATCAAAAATACAGTGTATTTCGCATATTTCCATTCGACAGCATACATACTAATAGTGAAAACTGTAAACAAACGAAAGTAAAAGGGAATAAACACCAAGAGTCGATAATCGGCAGTGGCAATGCCTTTACAAGGCAAGTCACATCCTGCCCCGGCAGCTGACGACTGGCAACAAGTTCCACTTACTTGCATAGGATGGGCTTTGGGATCCGGATAGCGGCAGCCTCAGCGAATCGGAGCGGGTTCGGATTATTTTTCCTGCTACGGACATTGAATGCGTCCCAGGGTTTTTGACACTATACAGTTGGATAGGTGTCTAAAAGTTGAACTAGCAGGGAATTCCGCGCCAGCCAAAGCTAGATTTTGCGGTATATGCTCCGAAATCCGGGTTGACAGCTTTCTCCCAGTCCAGCAGATGTGTATGCTACCGCGACTACAGTTAAACTGGTTGACGCACCAGGTGGCAATTTGCAAGTGAAGCCTGTCTAACTTGGATTCGTGCAGTAACTTTCTAGTTTCGTACAGAAGCACGAGCTCGGCTGCAGCGTAGCACCTCTTTTTGGACTGGTGTAAGCGATGGCAGAACCTTCACTCAATCTGTCCCTCCTTGTACAGCAATGTAATGAAGACTTCCTTAGGAGCTTCAGCCGGTTTTCTCTCGGTCTCTCTGCCCTGTACTTGACAATAAATTTAGCAAGCCAATCATTAGTGCGTAAGGTAGTAGTGACACTGTGTAGTGCGTTATCAACTGAATCTTTCTAACGGATTCGTTGGCCTGTCAAGAAGTGTTATTAGGCTAAGGGACTGTAGCTGTTGCAGTTTTGATACTGCTCTGTCCAACTCCGTTTATGGTAAATCGACCTGACTAGTGAACTATCTGATTTCCACTGTAGAGCCATATCCAAAAAAATGTAACTTGTCTGTGGATTCTTTTTTCATTGTGAATTCGATCTCTTGGTGAGTATGCTCGTTGCTTGCTGATGGTTATCAACAAGCACATCAAGGAAACCACTCAGTGGGAAGATCCTCGTGAAGGTAAAATAGACGTAAACCAACCACTATCTCGTGGTTGGGAGAAGCCATACACACAAAAAAACCAACGTTTCTTCATTGACCACAGTACTCACACCACCACGTTCATTTACCTCCGAAACGGACAACAAGCAGACTCTCTGGGCCCTATGGGCGTCTCCCTTCAATACAGGGAATTCTGTCACCGTTTTATGTTTCACTTATATCAACTCAACGTCAGTCCCTGAGGAGACGACCGCACTGAAGTACGCAGATGACATTAGCCTGAGCGTCAATCAATCGATCCCTGTCTCTTCAGTCAGGCTGCAAAATATTCTTAATGATCTCACGTATTGACTTCAAACCCACGAGCTGCCCCTTATTGTGTCAAAGTGCAATGCTATCTTTCTTCAGCGCAACAACAGCAACTACTACTACTGTGATACTACTACTACTATTACTACTACTACTACTACTACTATTACCACTACTACTACTACTACTACTACTACTACTACTACTAGTAGTAGTAGTAGTAGTAGTAGTAGTAGTAGTAGTAGTAGTAGAAGTAGTAGTAGCTGTTGTCGTTGTTGTTGCTTGTAGTTGTAGTAGTACTATTGGTATTATTATTATTATTATTAGTAGTAGTAGTGTTAGTAGTAGTAATAGTTAGTAATGGTAGTATGGTCAATAGTATCGTAAATAGACATAGAGCCAAACACAACCGTGGAAATCATTGCAAGAAGACATGTTTAACACGGTATCCTCATCATGGCACGTTAACTGAAGGTGACACACACTTCAGCTATTGTCGCAATAAAAGAAAAGAGACAGAGCTTTTGCTTGTATTATGCACTCACTATATTTTTTTTTACTTTTTGTCAGTTTCATTCGTTAAGAATTAAGCATCCAAATCTAAACAATTATGTGCATAGATCCTCCACTGGTTTCAATTACGAGCCAGTGCCTAGTCTCATTGCGATGACTTTCGTCACTGCACAGATCAGAAACAATAGATTTTCAAGCAATACCCAGAATTCCACTGATCAACGGTCAGTGGTATTTAGCGGATAAAAAGCCGCATTCTAACATGTCTCACAGGATCTCAAGTGTTTCAAACAAAAGGGCAAACAATTGTAAACAGCGAAAGCGAAAGCAGTGAACTTACCGAACAAACCTTTGTCCGTGTGAACCATTCACATATGGTTTTATGCAGCTTAAAATTTCAGTGCCTTTGGTTTCGCAGAGCAACGGTTGTGGGTTGATACGGTTTTGTTTTCTGTATGTGCATATGGTTTATGTGTGTTACATGATGTGGTGTAATGCGAACAGCGCATTGTTGACACAATCTTTGAACACACCTAATGCAGAGTCTAAAATAACAGGTTCCAGGAATGAATTCCATACGTTGTACACACGTAGCAGGAAGGAATTCCGTCTACACTCCAGCCTATTGTATTGTTCTGCTACTTTGAGACGGTGGTCTCTCAGTCTGTGATTATGGCCGAGCTTTAGCTGTTGATAGCATGTGTTTAGGGTTACGTAAAATTTGTTAAACCATGATAAGATCACCACGTAAACGTCGATAGCGTCCAATGGAGTCCCAAAAGAATTAGGCGCTGTTCGTAAAGTAAGCGCTATAACCCTTTGACCATTTTGTTACCCAGACGTTGCGAAGTCCCAAGACATTGAGATCCCGCTTCAGCCATAACTGCTATGATTAACAGTAAAACTCCCGGAGCAGTCATTTCGACTGCACAGCGTTGTTACATGTACATCGTTTCCACATTTGCAAAAAGCATTTATGAGAGATTTAATGACTAACATTTCTAGTTGTTTTTTATAACTACGAAGTTTCACTATGATATCTGCTGTGGCTTTTGAGGACAAATAGGTCATGTTCTTGTAACCGAGAAAGTCAGTAGGCGGTCACAAGGACTGCACTCCTCTAATTCGGCTTTGGTTTTCCTTTTCAGACTCCACTATTATTGCTGACAATAGGTAATCGCGGTCAGCAAAACAAAAAGGCGCCGAAGGTGTGATCTGCGGTGTCAGTCAACAAGGGAGCGAAAACTAGTTGATTCACGCTTTTCCAGTGATAATGTGCGTCTGGTTTGATAAATTTTAGTGACATTTATCCCCAGTGGCTCGTAGGAGAACAGCTGATGGGGTTTTACGAGAACTTACAGCTGTGAACTGTAACAAGCCTGGAGACGAGAATGAATTTGATGATGATGATGGTCATTTCACTGTCCAAAAGTCCACAGAACGCACATTCTTTGATAGCTTAAGTTCTGACAGTGACATCCCTCGTGAGGGCAGTGGTGACGGCAAAACTATGAAAGTGTATCAGTCGCTTCTGCATCCTTCAGTGAAGTTCAAGGATCAAAAGATGGTAAATCGTGGACTGCAGAAAAGTTTCGAACAACTACTGTTGGTAGGATGGCTGCACAGAATGTTTGAAGAACATGCCATTGGATATGCTGTGGTGTGATCAATACGGACTACCCGTTCTCAGAGAAACAATTGGAAAGAACAGATTTGGGGAAATAATAAGGCTCCTTATTTTTTAAATATGAACTGCCAGAGGTGAAAGACTGCAAACTGACAAGTTTGCTTTGAATTCCTGAACGCATTTATTCGCAACTCAGCAGTGCTATGTGCCAAGGCCGAACTTCATCGTCGAGGAGCAATTGTTATCCACCAAAACGCACTGTCGCTTGCTTCAGTACATGGCCAAAAAGCCTGATAGGTTCGGTATCAAGTTTTGCATCCTGGCAGAAGTGGATAGCAAATATCTCGAAAATGGATATCCATCCATCGGAAAGAACGAATCTTCGCCAGGTGGAGAAAGTGTTCCAGATAGCATGGTACTGAGCCTTATGTCACCCTACTTTGGAAAAGGCTAGAATAGCGGAACTTGCAGGCGCACCATTGGCGAGACCCAGACTGGTCAAAGCCTGCTGACTGAGAGTCGACGGTGGTGAACTATCTCTAATATCGCACGTGGCAACTTGTTCACATCTGCAGCATTACGAGTAATACTCTGCAAGAAAAATATGAGTATGGTGGGAATTATTCGAGTTTATAGAAGGGAAGTGCCAACGAGTTTTAGGCAAGCAGTACAGAGCTGTTCAGTTCATGCATTATGAAGAATACAAATAAGAACACACTAACAGCTTACCAGTGTAAAAATATAAAAGCGTTTTGCTTTTCTGTTTCTTCCACAGTAACTTCCATTTAAGTATATGGAAAGAAGTAGTCTGAAACGGTACTGTTTTGTAACCACGAAGTATGGGGCAGGTGTACTTGACCAAATGACAAGAACACTCACTGCCAAGTCCGTATCTCGACGATGGACAGTCCAAGTGTTCTTTAACGTGCTGGATCTGATAGGCATTAATTCCTGGATAATTTATAATAGTGTCTGGAAATAAATTATCCCGACGGTCGTATTTGATGGGTCTAGCGGAAGAACCTTTGCATCAGACAAGGAAGGTGACAACTGGGCGAACGCCGAAAACTTAGCTCAGTCGGAAAGTCGTGAGATTAGTAAATGCCGACAGTGTCGGATTGCTTGCTGTAAAGGAACGAGTAAAAGAACAAGTGATCCGTACGTATATAAAATACTTCGTGGCTCATGTGCACAAATTGAAGGAGTTATCGTCTGTTTCAAGTATAAATCCGAACGAATACAATTATGTTCAAGCTTGGTTAAACATTTAAAGCTCAATACAATTATTGTTGACATACAAATACATTTCACCCCTTGCTTTTACGGTATGTAATCAAAGAAATCAAAAAGAACCTTGTAAACAAATACAGTGATCCGGTTATTCTGACCGGTCTCGGGCGTTATAGGTAGGGCGCCGGAGTGGTTTTCTATTGTTACATGGTATATTCCACTTGCGGGCCTATGTATGTAGAAAGTAGCTGGGGAAAATGTATGAGTCGAAGTGACCGAAACCAAACTTCAAGGGCGCCATGTTTTTGATACCCTTTCTTACTGTTAGTTCGGATTGCTCCGCGCAACCAGCCTTCCTGCACCAGTACCCCGAGACCTTTTACTTGAGAATAGTGCTGGAGATCCTGGCGCTCCAGCTTATAAGTGCGGACCATTTGCTACCGTAGGTTGAGTACTTGACTTTTAGTCAACTTGAACTGACCGTTCGTAAATCTTGCGGGGTTTGTTTTAAAGCTACATGCGGTCGTCTGAAGCATTGCTCGGTCGCCAAACTTTGATGTCGTCGACACAAAGTAAACAATGTAAGATAAGTAAGCTCAATAGATCGTTAATGAAAATCAAGAACAGGTGGGGCCCCAGTATTGAACCACGTAGTACACCTTGTTCCACTTGGCTTGAACATGATATTGATTCGCGCAGTTTCACTTCCAGAAGTCCGTGTAAGAGGACTTTGCTGATCCACCCTAGGAAGGGATTACGAATGCCCTATCCAAGAAGCTTGGATAGAGGGATGCAATGATTCAACCAGTCGAGTGCCTAAGAGAAGTGGAGGTAGACGATGTCAACTACCACACCAATATCCGCTGTTCTGGTCCAACTTCCCGTGTTAACAGTAGATTGGTAGCACACGATCTGTTCTGACGTAAGCCATGTTGTTTTTGCACGATGTAGCTATGTTCGTCAATGTAAGACATCAACGCGGTAGCAGTGCTGGCCCTCCATGACCTTGGAAAGAACTGGAAGAACAGTCACTAGACGATAGTTATTTGTATCGGTAAGCCTGACTTTACCGTAAGTAGGAGTTATTATCCCACATTTACAAGCTGAAGGAACACACGTTGCCAAGACAGTGCTGGAAAGATCCCTCCAAAGGTTCAGCCAATTTCTTAGCTACTACAGCAAACACCTTCGGGAGAGCTGTGTGAGTGCATAGATAAGATTTTTCTCATTCCAGTGAGTAGTGGTGGTGGCAAGTACATTCCAGTCGGTAAGGATAGCACGGTACACATTGAGCAGCTGGCGGGTACTCCTGCTGCAGGGTAGTTGCTACTTCTTTGGCAGTCCGCGTTGATGCTTCCACTGTTATAAGACCAGGAAAGCCCTTTTCGCCTCGATTGAGCTATACAGATGCCTGTACAGTAGTTTATGATTCTAAACAAATCGTTCAGTTAAAGCCTGTTGATATGAAATTTTGTCCTCGCGCACTCATTGAATATAATGGCTACGGGGGACAACTTCGATCTTCCAGATATTCGATTTCGGCTCGGTTTTGTGAGCACATAATACTGCGCTTCGAGGCGTCGTGCATTTTTCTGTCATATTCCATACAACCAAGGCCATGTTGCTCGAATGGATAGCCTCAGTTTCGAATGCATCAGCAACCAAGGGGTCAAACTTGTTGATGAAACATTCCCGTGCAATATCCGGTGTATTCTTTGCCAAGAAATTCCAATTAGTCGTTTCAAATAACCAAGCTAATGTTATGGTCCGCATTGCTTGAGTATCCTCGCTGGAGTATTCTGCACAACATGTGACATGAAGAGCAAGGTTGCATGATCACTGTGGCCTAGAGTAGTATTGAAGATAAGTCTCTTCATCATTAGTTCTTCCTTGGTGAATATCCGGTCTAGTGCAGGTGGCCTGTCAGCCTCGCTGAATCTGGTGGCAATCTTGATGTGGTCGTAAATCGGGAACCTGGCGACAAGCTATTACACATTTGCTTTGAACTGTTCTCCAAGCGTGGCTTGGGGTTCCAGGGCTTGGATGTTGAAATCGATAATAATCAGTATGTGGCCGTTCTCCTGGTTTATTACACGCCAAGGCACGGATGTCAGTTTGAAGTCTGTCTTGGGCATGGAAGATGGAGGTCGGTAGACAACAGCCACCAGTCAAGCATCGTTACCATTCAAGGGTAGACGGTACCAAAGGAAATTCAGCACTGTATTGACCGGATTTTCCAAGGGCTCACATTGGATGTCATTGCGGAAGTAAAGGGCCACTCCACATAGTTTACTGGGCTGATCGTAACGAAGAGCTGACGTGACCGGAAGCACGATTTCGATGTCCGTTATGTAGGGGAGTACCCATGTCTCCGTTATGGCAATGAGGACAGTCTTTTGATTTCGGACAGAGTCGCAGTTCAGAAAGTTTGTTAAGTAGGCTCTGAGCATTAGTGTACGTACTGGATAGGATTTGGACGTCCGAAGCACTTGATAAGGAGTGCAATGGTATAATGGAACAATCGTATACTATGAGAAAAAAGCGGATGTCTATCAAGCCTCGTAGGATGGCCAAACAGAGCACCTCAACATGGTCAATAGAAAGCAAAGGGATAAAATAAAATTCCTTTTTGTGAATCCACCACAGTGGTAACAGAGGCAGGTAGAAAGGGCTAACCTCAGTTGTGTAGGTTAATAATGGTTGCGAATTTTCGTCGCACTAGATCGTCTGTCAAGACAGACAGGCTATATCTTGTAGTGTAAGTGGGTTAGGTCAACGTCAAGTCATTTTTTAAACACAAGCAAATTGGGTGTGAATGTATGCGGACCGATGAGAGGCCGATACTTAATAGGCTTTTGGGTGGTTTGTCGGGGAACAGTACAACGCCAAGCCTCGATATATTCGCAATCCGTTGATTGATTCACATGACAGAACGGGCTGAGGCTTAATCGCCTATAATGTATGCGGAAAACAGCCCTAAGAAAGAAGACATTTAATACCCAGTTCTGATGGCCTATTTACTATCTTGCCACACAGTCACAGAGCCAATTGGAGCATGGAAGTGCGGGTGAAACCCAGTGTGGAAGTACCCTGCATGGAAGCAAGTCCCCTGGGGACAGCTCCATGGATGACCGTATTACTTTACTTGAACTTTCCATGAAATCTACCTTTATTATTGTTCCCAGTTTCTTTATCTCTCTACTTTTTCCAAACTGCTAATCACGTTAAAAACCCATATTAGAACCATTGATCAAAAGACGAAAAATTAACTAAATTATGCGATCACATTGTACATGTTGATAAGACCACCCAATTGGTCTGTGGCTCGCAATATTGAGGAATAAAACGTTAATTAATTTATTTATTTAATAACGTGATCTGATAACTTGGTTTGCTGACTTGAGATTGTGATTACATTGAGTCCCGGGTGGTGTCTTCTCCTCAATGATATCGGGTCGCCGTGGTTTGCTGATTACCCCTTTCAGTCGTAGTTTCGAAGGCAATGTGTTACGCAATTTCTGTCAGATAAGTACTAAGTTCACCGCCATCTGTTGGGGCTGAACTACATGTTTTAGTTTTCTCGGGCTACTGCTTTATAGTGAGGCGACATGGGTAGCCGTGTAATTCCGTTAGCACGGAAATAATGTAAGGCTCATCATCTATAATGAACATAAAGCCGAACTCGTGCGTAAGAGTATAAAAGCAATCTAATGATGGTTCTCATAAGGTTTCTCTGATAGAGCATAGCGCAGTTAATGCAGAATAGTTCTCTAAAGCGATTCAAACGATTACTGCGCTTGAACTACAGCTGAAGGACTTAAAAGGAAAGGTTTAAATCTCTTAAACAAGTTCTAGAGCAATTTAACTCGCGTAATTATCTTTTAACACTCCAGATACACTAGCAATGGAACTCCTTCGATCCGTTGGGACTTTTGTACATGTTGCATTTGAATTTCATGAGCGCATTAAAGGCTCCAAAAATGTTACAACATTTAATTTACCAAAAAAGTTATCCGTTGAGGCTATCTCCACTGCAGTGGCCAACGATTGTCATATTGAAAGAGTAAAGTTTTCACACGTTAGACTGCGAAAGAGGTCTTCGAAGAAAGTCTGTCCAATATTTTTTAACTTTTCAAACGAAACATTTGCTGGAAAATTCATTTGTAATAGGAGCGTGTTATTCCTTAAGAATGATTACATATCGATGGTACGGAAACCAGATTTATCAGTACTACAAAGGGAGTGCAAAAATGCCTATTTCCGACAAACAGCTTGTGAGCAATTTGTTCCGCTACCCACAGAAACTTGGGAACTTCTCCGCCTGATTGACCTAGATGACACTTTGAACATAAATGAATAAACTCTAACATTTAACTCAAATAGCAACCATCGTAAAAATATCGCTTCTGACTCCACACGGTGTCATGTTAGCCCACTATTACTGCGCATCTCGTCCCCGAACATACAAGTAAGTTCCATTGTGCGAACGATTATTTCTACTCACTCTTTATCGTTCACCAACCAGGTGCATAGAGGCTCTGGTAAGAAACCGAAAATCTCCCCAAAAGGCTGTGCAACTCCAATAGATAAAACACTGCGGAACAGCCTTGTTATAAAGAACACTGGTAGCACAAGCTCACGTGGCATCTATACGGGTGCTCCTAAGCACAATAAAACACTGATATTTTAAACGTTCTACCAAACACTGTCATCACTGGTAACCTGCAGAAAATCGGCATTTCACTAACTATGCAGCATTTGAAGATAAAAGCTGTGCTAGTGAAATTCACGTAGCTGAGAGAAATTGGAACAACCAACATCGTCGCAAACTTCCGCAACATGCAAATAATCTTAACAGGTAGGTAGGTTATATGCAACGGCCAGCAAACTGTAATCGCACAGTGGGTCGAAATTATCCCAGTATTTCGCTCTTCCGACCATTTTTGGGGGTCCAGTGGCGTTTTATTCGCCACATGCCCAAATAACACAAATTCTGCAATTTAAATATCCTCCGTATCCCCCACCCCTCTCCACTCTATCCAAATACCACCTGGTTGGAATCCTGTACCTGGATTCCTATAGACAACCAAACGGATAATAAGACACTGCACTTACTGATAATTAATTCCATACATTGTTAAATAAAATGCACTTCCTGCGTAATATAATTCGCCTTTCTTCTTATACAATACTAATAACAGAAAAATGATGTTCAGCGGAGATGACAGAAACATTGTTCGGGATACTGGTTTATAGCTTCTTTCGTAATGACCGCCTTTATGGAAGAGTTTGAGGCTAAGTTACGTCAAAGATATATACTTGGTTCTTCCTCTGGAAGAACCACTCCTACGGAAACGTACTAATTCGGCGTGGATTACCATTCCTATTAATCCAACAAATCTTTTAGTAAGTTGCATTTATAGACCCCATCGTCTGCACTCACCGTAATCGACGACTTGATAGACACTTTTCTTTTATTGCCGACTTCTCATACACTAATAAAGTAATCGCTGGGGATTTTAATATGCCCGAAATCCCACGGTCCCTTAACAATGAATCACAAAAACACAGTACCTTTATGTCTACTCTTGGTCGACTGGGATGGGTACAATACGTCAAACAGCCTACTTGGTTTGGTAACACACTTGATCTAATATTTACTATGGGATGTCCACATGTCCACATACACTAGTAACAGATTACCGAGTAGTGATCATAACATCGTTAGTTGTTTTTTCCAAATTCTTTCTAAACCGATAGAATCAGTGATCAAATACCGCCCATTCTTTTCTGTGAATTGGTCAATTTTCTCGGATCTTATAAGGTCTTCAAATTGGGATCCATTTTTCTTAGCACAGAATGTACAAATTGCTTGTGATGAGTTCTATGACCGTATGCAGATTAGTGTTGAAGTTATGGCTCTAGAGTGTACTATGCAGTTGAATAGGACTGCTGCACCTGCAGACATCTCAAAAAAGGTAGCCACTAAACTTCATAAAAAAAGAAAACGTTAAGGAAAACAAACGATTTTACTCTGCTGATGCTCCACACCAGAATGCTAACGGCGTTATACCAAGATCATCACAAAATGATATTCTCTGAGGAGGTAATGCTACTGAAGGGCGCCAACGTGGTAGACTTAATCTCAAAACTTTGGACTGTAGGTAGAACAGTAAATCAACTTGTATAAACACTATTGTAAACTCTGATGGAACTGTCATAACCGATCGCGCAATCATGTGTTCGATCTTCAATGACTACTTCAGGTCTACTTATAGCACTAATGCGAAGAGGATCCTCAACTCAAGCTGATACACAGCGACAGTAATACACTCAATACTGCTGAATTCACAATTAGTGACATATGTCGCCAACGGATTAGTTCGGCTATCTTGCTCACCAGGTCGTGACAGCATCCCGCCAATTCTACTCAAGCACGGAGGTCCAGACATCCCCTGTTTGCGCTTAATGTATTCACACTTTCCACGCTCGATAGCTAGTATCCTATGCACTGGGAACAATCAACTATAATACCACGACACAAAAGCGGATCTATGCAATGTAAAATATTACCGCCTAATCCAGCACACATCTATTATCTCTATAATCTTGGAGAGGTTAGTTAAGGAAGGCATAATAGAATATTTGAGTTTTGTGAGCTTTCTTAGTAAACATCAGCACAGTTTTTTGAAAGGTAGGTCATGCACTACCTGTCAGTTAGATTATCTTGATCACGTGACTAGAGCAAGAGACGCCTGAAGTGCCATCATTGTAATATTGCTTGATATCCAAAAGGCTTTCGACCGTGTCCCACACAACTTATTGTTGCGGAAGCTTATGTCCTATGGTACCACAAATTCGCTTCTAGACTGGTTGTCTTCCGACCTCGAGGGTGAAAGCAAGTAGTCAAAATTGGTAACTATACATCTGAAGCCACCTCAAACTCTAGTGGAGTGATTCAAGATAGCGTGCTAGGCCCTGTTTTTATTCTTAATCTAATTCAACGGTCTTCTTGATGAAATCTTGTACAGGAAGCCATTCCTCTTCGCTGCTGGTGTTAGAATTGCGTATTGTCCAACCCCTGGGCAAAGTACTCCTAACTTAGTCTGTATTCAGTCTGACTTGTCTGCATTAGAGCACTGGAGTAACTCCTGGAAGTTGCGCTTTGCCACTGACAAGTGCAATCTATTGTACTATGGCTGTGGCCCTTCTCCGAACAGCCTAACCTTAAACGAAACCCCCTATTCCCGTGTGTGGCGCAGTCGGAGACCTTGGTCTAAGATATTCTGCCTCATTTAACTTTTTAGAGCACGTTATATTCTTGCAGGCTTCTGTCAGAAAAGTGATCGCCAACATAAGTCGAACTCTTAACTTGAGAAATTCCAGGCGTCAAGCCTTTAAAATTTGCGTTGGGCCGGAGCTTGAATAGTGTATGATAGTGCAGGGTAATCTGAGAAAAGTGGATATCATAGCACTAGAAAACATTCAACGATCATTCACAAAGTGGTTTTTGAACATGTCTAACATTATGACATACCGCGAGCATTGCGAGGCTCTAAAACTGGAGCCGCTATGGCAGCGCAGACTCAAACTTAATCTTTGCCTTCTATATCGCTTACTATTCGGATGAAGCTTCACTGCTCAGCCACAACTCGAGTTTCAGTCTCGTATGCGCTATGAACTAAGAAACAGCAAGTGCTCATTGCAAAATACCAAAGTCTCGCACCAAGCTCCTCACAAAATTTTTCTCCGTAAAATATGCGTTAATAATAGAACAACGTTCCATCGAGTAATAGTAACTGTACTACCTGTCCGCATGATTAATACTCACCTGACTGTTTCAAATATCTGGGCAACACTTGGTCAAAAGCTGACTCCAGATGATTTGTAGGAGAAAGTTCCTGGATACATTTTAAAGTCGCCATATCCTTTATTTATCTTAATATTATAATTTTACTTACATATAGTTGAATTCGTGAGTAAGTAACTATAAACGATCTTACACCTATCACTCCGTCTAACCAATTCTGTTTTCTCCTTTGATGCGCTGGTTCGAAGATGCACTGCGCCTTTCAAGTTGAAACCTCTGTACCATCGTCGTCAGTCGCCAGGACTGTTCATCGAATTGTGATTGGCCTATCGGCAAGCAATTGTACTCATTGTTATATTTTTTAATTCCTCATACTTCATATTCTTCCTTGTTTCATTTTTGGCCATGATCGGGCTGATCAATTGAGGTGACGGATTACAGCTTCCAAACTAAAAAAATTATACCCACCATACACTATTGAACTATTGAAGTCATACTGCTACTGACTCGCTGGCTTATGAAAAAAGAGTGCGATACCTGATTGAGCCATATGACGGAACGGGCTGAGGCTCCATCGCACATAAAGTATGTATGAAACAGCCATTATGAAAAATATTTGGTACCCAGCTGATGGCCTATTTACTATTTTGCCACACCGGCACAGAGCCAGTTGGAGCATGGAAGTGCGGATGAAACCCATCGAGGGAATACCCTGCATGGAAGCAAGTCCCCTGGGGACAGTTCCATGGATGGCCGTATTACTTTAATTGAACTTACGGTTAAATCTATATTTGTTATTGTTCCCAGCTTAATCCATTTAATACTTCCAAACGGCTA
>OX104069.1:69585448-69601563 GCA_944474145.2 Dicrocoelium dendriticum | reverse complement strand
CCAAGACAAAGCTTGAACAATCGGTCATTCTAAACTCTTCAATCCGCTTTGACCGCTCAAATGGCCGTGGTTACCACAATCTCTAATCAATTTCACTACATACCCCGGGGATCTGCGATTCTTTCTTCGGAACCTATCCTGTCCTCCAAGACTTCAACATATTTCAACGTATATTCTTCGAGGCTTCACGTGGTTCTGCAGATGATCAACACATCATATCCAGAAAGAATGCTTAGTTCCTGACCTACCGATCTGGAACAGGAGAGGACCCAGGCACGCAATGGCCGCTCGCATAGCGCATCAGTCAGCAGAAAAATGGGACGCAACTTGACTGCGAATAACGGTGCAAAAGAACGTTCAACAAGAAACATAGCCAGTTACAACTTGCCATTCAATGGATTGGCGGCAGTGTTTCAGGACGTGGTGGGTTTTCGCCTGGCAAGCGTTCTCCCTACAAAAAGCCACAAATGTCCGTTTAACAACACTGCAACGTGGCGAATGTGACTCGCCACCGAATAAAGTCACAGCCCATAACTTCACACTGGCAGCTCAATTAGAATCATCATACTGGATAGCTTGCTCTTCAATTATCTTCCAATGGATCACTCAGGATTCTTTATCTATTATTACTCGAGGTATGACTGCGATATATGGCAGAGCGATTATGTCCAAACAAATCGTTCTTTCGCATGTTCACCATCGCACAGTTCCAAGCATGGACATATGAACAATTTTCTACTGTCACTACAGTTACCATAAAATGTCGGTACAGCTGTACATACCTGATCATGCCTCAACTGGCGTGCCTCGTATAGTCGAGAATAAATAATTATTTATTTATTTATTTATTTATTTACGGCGTAATATATCACCTGGCAAAACAAGAAATACATGGATTATCTAAATTCGGGCTTTTCCTTGCATCCTCACGTCTTTTTACATCGCCTCTCGCTACTGCAATAGCGCAACATCTTTAACTGCATGAAAATTCCTTGTAAATATCCTACCCATTGAGTCTACCATTACCGCTTGCTAAACTATTGCCGAGTACAGCATACACCTTTCTTAGTTACTCTCATTATTTGCCCTTATATAACCACTCATTAAAACTAATGCTTATGCCATTCCAAAACCACAAACTAGGATTGCTTAAGCATTATTTTTCATACATGGTTCACATTACGCCCTAACAGTTATTTACCTTAGCATCTCTATGACAGTGATGTAAGCAGCTTCTGCAGCCAGCAACTTAATTTAGCGCGTCATATCAATTCAACCTTCCCGGGAAACATATTTAACAATTGTGATTTTGCTGCAGCTTTATTCACCTAGCAACGTAGGACGGCAGTGGCAACCTTAAACTTAGTACAACTGAAGAAAATGTGAAAATATTATTAAAAGCTTGTGTATCCGCAGCGGATATCGTAGAATCTAGTTCAGGTAACTAGGCAACGGCCAACTTACGGGCCCTGTCATAGCAGAATATAAACGTTGAGCTTATGATAAGACGTGCCTCTAATTTGTAAGCTAGTGATCCACAGAAAATAAAGCGCGTGTAATGCGTTACTTGGTTTTAAGACTTCCTGCACTGTAAAACATATAACTACATGCAGATGCAGCAAGGACAGAGAGTGCGTTGTAGAAATAGGTGGGCCGGTGTTAGTATTGCTTCTCAAACTATTGCAGGGCGCATGACTAGTGTGACGCCTAAGCTATACTCTGTGTCTGAACTACATTAAGAACGCTTGCATTTGCCTTCCAAAACAAGAGTAATTAACCACAAAGGGACAAAAGAGTTAAAAATATTGTATCCTAACATGGAAGGCACAATAATCCTTGGCTTGTAGGAGACGCTTATCCTCACTACCACAATCGTTGAGGCACCGTGCATGCACGCCAGAGCTCATCTCACGCTTTGAAGCAACTTATTGAATTTTACCATCATTATTTGCTTATGCTTAGCAGTATATCTCCGTAGTTTATCAACCAAGTGGGACCTATGTATGAAGTTATGTAAAAAGTGTGCAAACAAATAAACCCTGCAGAATCAGGCTTGGTAATGTCAAAGATTAATCGATTGATGTGGACCAAATGAATACTAATCCGCCCTAAGTAATGCATACTGACCTGCCTTCTGTAACTGTAACTACGTTCTCATTCACCTGGCGGAAAAATGCTTCGTGGTTTCTAGCTCTATGTTAGTTGCGTCGACCGGTGGCTGACTGGTCTGTGCGCCTGGTTTGAAAACTTAAGGTCCCCGGTTCAATATCCTAAAAGCGATGCGTGAGGCCTTTCGACCGTAGAATAATTGCATCGCGTAGAAAACTCTCATGTGCATATAACATTCCCTATTTGGATGGTTTGCGTCACAGCTCAGCTGGTTTGTTGACCTATTATGTGCCACCGTAGGATCCACTAGTAAATGAAGGCTTAATCCAAACTCTGTTGCGGGCCATTCATCTTTCTCCTAGCGCGCCGTTATCCGTCGTTCATCGTACTCGCGTCAACTCTTCTTGGCAGTAGCCAGTCATTGTTGGCTCCATGTAACTCGCAAGGAGCCACTCCCTGACTCTCCAGCCCTCATTTTCCTCTGACGTCTGCCTCTCTAATCTTCGCCCGCATGTTGATTTCTCCATCGATACTGTAGGTATCCAGTAGTGGTCAAACGTCTTAATGATGTTGCTACACCAGCCACTGATACATTCTTTCCTAGCGCCACCAACTATGCTTAGCAACAGCTAGTCGCCATAGCTTAAATTACACTTTGCGGATATCCGGAGCTCGGTAGGAGTCGCTCCTTTTTTACAAAGTCCATTCTCTTGGATTGTTTGCGTCGCAGCTCAGCTGGTTTGTTGACATATTATGTGCCACCGTAGGATCCACTAGTAACTGAAGGCTTAATCCGAACTCTATTGCTGGTCATTCTTCTCTCCCCTAGCGCGCCGTTATGTGTCGTTCGTCCTACTCGCATCAACTCCTCTTGATAGCAGCTGGTATTGTTGGCTCCATGTAGCTTGTAAGGAGCCACTCCCTGACTCTCCAACCTTCATTTTCCTCTGCCGTCTGTCTCTCTAAGCTCGCTCGCTACTCGATTTCTTCATCGAAAATGTAAGTATCCAACAGCAGGCGAACGTCTTAATGATATGGCTACACCAGCTACTGATACGTTCTTTCTCTAGAACCATTATCTCTGCTTAGCAGCAGCCGGTCGCCCTATTTCCCATTTAACTTTGCGGATATCCAGAGCTCGCTCCCTTCTTACAATATTCATTCTCTTGGATTGTTTGCTTCACAGCTCAGCTGCTTTGTTGACCTATTATGTGCCACCGTAGGATCCACTAGTAAATGAAGGCTTAATCCAAACTCTGTTGCGAGCCATTCATCTTTCTCCTAGCGCGCCGTTATCCGTCGTTCATCGTACTCGCGTCAAATCATCTTGGCAGTAGCTAGTCATTGTTGGCTCAATGTAGCTTGCAAGGAGCCACTCCCTGACACTCCAGCCTTCATTTTCTTCTGCCGTCTGCCTCTCTAAGCTTGCTCGCTTGTTGATTTCTCCATCAAAACTGTAGGTATCCAGTAGTGGTCAAACGTCTTAATGATATGGCTACACCAGCCACTGATACATTCTTTTCTAAAGCCACTATCTTTGCTTAGCAGCAGCTAGTCGCTACAGCTTCCATTTAACTTTGCGGATATCCGGGGCTAGGTTGGATTCGCTCCTTTCTTACAATGTTTATTCTCTTGGATTTTTGCGTCCCAGTTCAGCTGGTTTGTTGACATATTATGTGCCACCGTAAGATCACCTAGCAACTGAAGGCTTAACAAGAACTCCAATGCTGGTCACTCTTCTCTCCTCTAACGCGCCGTTATTTGTCGTTCGTCCTACTCGCATCAACTCCTCTTGATAGCAGCTGGTATTGTTGGCACCATGTAGCTTGTAAGGAGCCACTCCCTGACTCTCCAACCTTCATTTTCCTCTGCCGTCTGTCTCTCTAAGCTTCGCTGGCATGTTGAGTTCTTCATCGAAACTGTAGGTATCCAGTCGTGATCAAACGTCTTAATGAAATGGCTACACCAGCCACTGGTATATTTTTTTCTAGAGCCACTATCTCTGCTTAGCAGCAGCTAGTTGCCATAGCTTCCATTTAACTTTGCGGATATCCAGAGCTCGCTCCCTCTTACAATGTTCATTCTCTGTGACTGTTTGCGTCACAGCACAGCTGGACTGCTGACCTATCACTTACCTTCACTGGCCTGTTGATACACTCAGCGACCCTATAAGCATACACTAGTGACCAAGCGTCTGATTGGAATGGCAACATCTGGCCACTGAGTCTCTCCTAGCGCCACCATTGGTCGGTCGTCGTTAATTCGGCATCTGTTCAGAAGTAGCTAGTGGCCATAGGCCCCGTGCATATGCGATGATCCAGTGCTTGTTAGGAGCCACTCCGTATCTCAATAACCTTTATTCCTTTAGAATATCTGCATCCAATCCTTCCGCTGCCCTGCCACCAATTGATCTTTAGGACTCTCTCGCAGCAACCTATTTATTTTCGCTTATTATGCCCTCCCTCTCGGATTACGCCATCTACGTGCTGTTCATGCACCTGACAATCACTACCAGTATTCTAACTCTCTTTGCTCTATCCTCACGCAATTATTGGCTCATACTAAACGGATACTTCGTACTTTACTTACTGGTACAACGCTCTTGTCTCTACGCAGGCGATAGCAATCCACCTATACGGCTAATGATTCTATAAGATATTCAAAAGACATTTTCAGCATAATTATTGTTGCACAGTGTACATGCTTTTGTCTCAAGCCCAAATGTTGTAACACAAGACATTAACAATGTTCAACTCCATGCCTGTTCTTGCGGTCTTCTCTCGGTTGTCCCTCACTTTCCCTTCTCTCTGAGGTCCGGGACTTCTTGGAGATCTGGGATTAGACTGAGGAACAGTTTTGGCCCAAGAATGACGTAACAAACCACAAGGACTTACACGGAGCATGGTAGAACTCCGAAAGGACCGAACTACAATCACCATAACCTTTGTCCAGTATGGAGAACTAGACATATCCTCATACTCCCATACATTATACATCTGAAGAATCTGGACAGCGGAAAAGTTGAACTTTTGCTCACCTGGACATACAACAAGAAGAATAATCGCGATGTCCCTCTCCTCCACCGACCTCAAAAATCATGGCGACCCCGATCAAATTACCTGTCCAACTAACAGAGGAAATTAGAAGCCATTACTCTGCGATAAACCGAAGGTAAAACCAGTCGTCAAGCGGCTTTGCCAGTTCAACATTAATGTTCAAAATGCTTTACGGCAGTGTTGCAGGACGTGGTGGGTTTTCGCCTGGCAGGCGTTCTCCGTATAACAAGCCACAAATGTCTGTTTAACAACACTGCGACGTGGCGGATGTGACTCGCCGCTGAATAAAGTCACTGCCCACAACTACATACTGGCAAGTCGACTAGACTCACATATCAACTTTTCCCTACACCGTTTCAACTACACACGATTGAACCCGATGTGTCGTCGTGATACACATCTGTTTTTAAACCTTGATCATGCCTGAGTTGGTGTGTCTCTATGAAACTGAGAATAAACTATTTATTTATTTATTTATTTAATTTTCTACTGTCACTGTTACAGTTGCCATAAAATGTTTGTACAATTGTACATATCTGATCATGCCTCCATGGGCGTGCCTCGCATAGTCGAGAATAAAACATTTATTTATTTATTTATTTAATGGCTCCTGAGCATTTTGGCCCATGCTTCTTACATTACCTTTCGTTAAATATTATGTACGCTTAGAATATATGTTTTACGGCCAGCAAGAATTTACCTATTAACTATTGATACTTTGAGATACATTATAAGTTTTGAGCTACGCAGAGCTAGCTAGAACTTATAACGCCGCAATACATATTCGCCCTTTCACCGTATTCGCTAGCGAAACATATATGCCATTTTTGTCATAGAAAAATAACGACGGTATCAGCAGTTGCCCAGAGACGTTCAAACGACTGCATGTTTTTCCTTCATTTTGCGGTGTTCGTGCCAACGGGTCAAACTTCGCAATGCCCAGCCTGTTTGTTTTATATTTTTCGCTATCATGACGCTATAGTATGGTTTATCCATTTCCTATGTTAGCTATGGCTTGCGATACACAGGGCCACCTCTTATTCATTTCAGTACAGTTCAATTCATAAAAGCGCTTCATGCAGCCAGTGGGTGGATACTCACCTGTTACACATACGCCGTCATTATCGTAAAAAAAGTACACAAAATGTTCTTACGCAGCAAAGACAACTATATTGTTACAATGCAAGTTTGCTTGTAAGCTTCATAACGACTGAGGTGTTGTTGCACATAAAGCGCACCAAATATAAATAAATAAATAAATACTATTTTATTCTCGACTAGGCGAGGCACGCCCATGGAGGCATGATTAGGTATGTGCAACTGTACAGCCCTTTTATGGCAACTATAACAGTGACAGTAGAAAATTGTCACATGTTCATGATTGGAACTGTACTATGGTGGAAATGCGAAACAATACTTTGGCTGTAGTGAGGTCGGGACCTGTTTTTAGCACATAATCGGGCTGACTTATATTGCAGAAATACTTCGGCTAATAATAGATTGAGAATCCTGAATGATTCATTAGAAGATAATTGAAGAGCACGTTCGAGAGAGATATGACATTATAGTGAATTCGTGCGTAAGCAACGCAAAAATCAACCGTGATAGCGTAGAAAGTAAAGAAACGACAGTTTATGCGTAAAATCATAGAAGAAGAGACAACAAGCTATGCAGATGTCGAAGTTCTAGTGTAACGAACCTAGCTACAATGGTGACGCTAGTTGACCTGCCAGTGTGAAGTTATGGGCTGTGACTTTATTCGGTGGCGAGTCACATTCGCCACGTTTCAGCGTTGTCAAACGGACATTTGTGGATTTTTATGGGAGAACGCTTGCCAGGCGAAAACCCACCAGGTCCTGCAAAACTGCCGTAAAGCATTTTATACATTAATGTTGAACTGGCAAAGCCGCTTGACGACTGGTTTCACCTTCGGTTTTCGCGAGGTAATGGCTTCTAATTTCTTCTGTTAGTTGGACGGGTATTTTGATCTGGGTCGCCATGATTTTTGAGGTCGGTGGAGGAGAGGGACCTCGCGATTATTCTTCTTGTTGTATGTCCAGGTAAGCAAAAGTTCAACTTTTTCGCTGTCCAGATTTTTCAGATGTATAATGTATGTGAGTATAAGGATATGTCCAGTTCTCCATACTGGACAAAGGTTATGGTAATTGTAGTTCGGTCCTTTCGGAGTTCTACCATGCTCCGTGTAAGTCCTTGTAGGTTGTTACGTCATTCTTGGGCCACAACTGTTCCGCAGTCTAATCCCAGATCTCCAAGAAGTCCCGGACCTCAGAGAAAAGGGAAAGTGAAGGACAACCGAGAGAATACCGCAAGAACAGGCATGGAGTTGAACATTGTTAATGTCTTGTGTTACAACATTTGGGCTTGAGACAAAAGCATGTACACTGTACAACAATAATTATGCATAAAATATCTTTTGTGTATCCTTTAGAATCATTAGCCGTATAGGTGGATTGCTATCGCCTGCGTAGGGACAAGAGCGTTGCATGCCTTGTATTGTTGTCAGAACGATGGACGATTCCTTGCGTGCTTGTCGCCGTATCTGTAACAAGCTCCGAAACAGTCAACAAACAGAAAGAGCCACACAGACAGACGAAAGGAATGCATCTGGAACGCAGTCGATCAATTGCAACAATGACTGAACTATTGTGCACCTATACATGTAATTGTTAGGTAAATGTCGCATATACACATGTATCCTAAGCGGCGAAAAAAGACGAGAAGCGAGCAGAACACGGATCAGTAGAGAATGAAAGATGGTTCCAAAATAGGAATGAAGATGAAGCAAAGAGGGGTTGAGGGGTCCTAATGCGCATATGCCCAACCTGTTGGAACCAGAGAGAGGAGGACGAAGTGTGCAGATTATGGGATAGAATGGCACTCAGCAGAAGCGACAGAGACGCGTTGCCTCAGTCCTAAAGTGGTAAGAATGTAAGCAGTCAGAGAGGACAAATTCATGTAAGTTAGCATCAAATGAAGTAAAAATGCAACAGAAAGCACAGGAACGAAAGAAAAGGATCGGTAAAACAGATTCTATTGAGGAGAAGTGGAAAAGCCGACGACGTTCTTCAGGTGATGATTCACCCTTGTTAATAAAATGCAGGATAAATAATGGCCAGCTTTGTAATTGAGGTAAGGGTGGCAGAGCGTTGCGCCGGAATAGGTAGATAGTATGGCGAGCAAAGCACAAAGGATGAGGGGCAGGGAGTGTTAGGACTACAGTGCTTAAACCGTTTAGGTCTCGGATGTCTGGAAGCAACCAGAAAGAAGGAGACTGGGCAGACGAGGATAGATTAGAGCAAGCCCGAACAGTGCACCGTCCAAATGAAAAAGAAAGGTACCCAGAGGGTGCAAAAAGGAAAAAATGAGTTCTGGAAGGAAAATAATATATTGCGGAAGAAGTGGAAAAGCCTACAATGATCTCGAGGTGTTGTGATAAGACCATTGGATCTGTCGACGATTAAACGGTGAGGCCACAGCCGCCAGCAAATGGTGACCATTGAGACAAGATTAGAAGGTCAGCTCATTGAGAGAAAGCAAAATTAATACTGCCGAAATGCTAACAGAGAGCGTCGGCAGAAATAGACAAGCAAAGCTTGTAAGGGAAATAGAACAAAAAAGATAACTCATGACTAGTAATGCTGGTAAGGTGAAAGTCGCTTAGCGTTACGTCGGCAGAGCCTAATTCAATTAGATCTCAGGTGTCCGAGAGGAGTTCGAAAGCAAGAGACCGTTTAAACGAGACCGGATAAGTCATAAAGGTAAAGCTAGACCACTAAATTAAGGTAGGGATAACAGTAATGTGTGTCATAAGAAAAGAAGCTCTCGGGGAAAAGAGCGATTTTATAAAAATCCAGTTAGCATGCCAAACAAGACTCTCAGGCTTAGGGACAGAGTGCCTTGTGACCGCACAGCCTAGGTCGCTTACGTCTCGGATGTCTGGAAACAGACAGAACGTAGGAGACTGGTCAGATGAGGCTGGATTTGAGCAGGCCCGAATAGTTATCCATCCAATTGATAAAGTAATGCAAACAGAGAGTGCAAAAATGAGAATGTGGTCGGGAAGGAGGTGACTATAAAAAGAAGTGGAAAACCTTACAGAGATCTCGAGGTGTTGTGAACAGACCTTTGGATTTGTCGACGACCCAACGGTATGGGCTCAGTAGCCGGAAAGCAGAAGGCCATGGAGATGATAGGCGGATATCGGCTCAAAGCGAGAGCCGTATTACAAATGTCGGAATGCTAACGGAGTGTCGACAGAACAGAAGTGTTAAGGGTGAAAGGGGATATATTAATGATGAATCATGAGCAGCAGTGCTCTAGAGGCGAAGGGGAGAGTGTTGCGTTTGCAGAGACTAGATCATTTAGATCACAAAAGTCCGAGAGAGGTCGAAAGGTAGGAGACCGTTCAGACAGCTCCAGATAAATCAGACATAGAGTGCGATAAGGAAAGGGCGCTATTGATGAAAAGAAAATGCCAACGGTATACTCCGGGTGATGTGAACAGACCTGTGGGTCTGCCGTTTTTTGAGCATTAGGGTCACAGAAGTCGGAAGGTAGGAGATCATTGAGCCGAGACTAGAACGTCAGCTCATAGGGTGAAAGTCGTATTAGTAAGGTCTGAATGATGACGGAGAGCATCGGCAGGAATGGACACGTTAAGGAAGAGAGGGGCCATGATAATAAGGATGAGTCATGCCCAGCAGTGTTCTAGAGCTGAGGGTAACAGAGCGTTGCGTCAACAGTGACTCGATCAGTTGGGACTCAGGAGTCCGAAAGAGATCAGAAAACAAGAGGCCGTTCCGACAAAACCAGGTAAGTCAGCATGGTGAAGCTAGGCCGCCAAATAAAGGTGGGAATACAGTATTGAGTGTTATCAGAAAAGCGGCAGTTTGGGACAAAAGTGGCTACATGCAAATGCAGTTAGCCTCAGGGTGATGTCAAGAGACGGTTGGGTCTGCCACTGCCTAATCATTAGTGTCACATTAGCCTAAGGGAAGGAGATTATTAGGACGAAAATAGAAGGTCAGCTAGTAGAAAGAAAGCCGTATACTCTAGATCTAAATACTAACAGGGAGTATCGGAATAAAGAGACATGATAAGGATGGAAGGGGGATATAATAACAAGGATGAATCCTAACCAGCACTGCTTGCGAGGTAAGGGTTAAGGATGTTACCTCGGCAGAACCTACAGCGTTCAGGTCTCAGAAGTCCGAGGTGGGTCAGAAGGCAGGAGACCCCTCAGATGAGACCGGATAAGTAGGCAAGATGAAGATAGGCTGCCAAATTAGGGTGTGGATAACAGTAATGACTGTCATAAGAAAAGATGCTTTGTTGTTGTTTTCTCACAACTATATGAAAATACAGTTAGCATGCCGGGGAACGGTCTCAGAATGAGAGGAACGGTAGGTTTGGAATGCAGAGCCTAGATCGATAACGTCTCGGATGCCTGGGTGCAGTCACAAACAAGAGACTGGTTAGCCGAGGCTAGATTAGAGCCATGCTCGAAGGGTTATCCGTCCAATTTTAAAAGGAATGCAAACGGAGGGCGCGAAAAGGAAAGAATGTGGTTAGGTAGGAAATTGCTCTATTGAGGTGAGGCGGAAAGCCAACGATATTTCCTAGCTGATGTGAACAGACCGTTGGGTCGGTACATCCCTCAAAATTAGGGTCACAGTAGTCGGAAGAAAGGAGGTCATTGAGCCGGGATTAGGTCGACTTATAGAGAGAAAGCCGTATTATTTAGGTCTAAGTGGTAACAGAGAGCGTCGGCAGAATAGACAGGTAAAGGGGATATAATAAAAGGGATGAAGCATGACCAGCAATGCTCTTGGGGTGAGGGTAACAAAGCTTTCCGCCTGCAAAGCCAAGGCGATGTAGATATTAGGAGTCCATGAGCGGTCAAAAAGCGGGAGACCTGTTGAATACTGCTTCTTGAGTACGTCAGGTTCTAACAATGTGATACCAACTCTCCTAGACGGATGAACGAACGAGACTCAGAATTATTTCTCGCACGGCACGGTAACTGACAATCTCGAAGTCTGTGGGTTCTCGGAACTTAGCTGCGAAATATTAATTCACGCGAGTCGAACGGGTTCCTAGACCGAACGCAAAGTTTCTACGCACGATTTCCCAACCGAAGACTGAAGCAAGAACAAGACACGCCTTTGCCACAAGCGCTTTTACTGGCCAAAGCTAAGGCGATTCTAGCGTTGTACAGCCTCAATTTTAAATCACGAAACGGTGATGAAGTGGGTTTTTCCTTGGAAGGGTTTACGTAAGCAAACCCTGGAAACAAGAAACATGGTTTTATGTAAATGTGCAAAGTCCGTAAACTGAGCAGATATGCTGGAAGTTTGGCGAGAGTTGTCCGAAAAAATGAATGTTGCTTGGATACAACAATGCGTGTTTGGTTGGAAAAAAGACTGTTTCTGGGTGCAAAGGCTAAACGATGTGCATGTTACACGAGTTGGAAGGCTGATTGAACGTGTGCATTTTGGCTGCTCTGAGTACATGTGTACTTGAGTGAATCGGGTTTTCAGCCTTCCGTAATTTAAGCCTTTAATAATTATAGGGACGTTGGGTCCCCATAACAAGACCGTTAAGACAAAATCGGATAAGTCCGCAAGATGAAGCTAGGCCGCCAAATACGAGCAGGTATAAAAGTAACAAGTGTCATCAGAAAAGAAGCAGTTTGGGACAAAAGTGGCTATATGAAAAGGCAGTCAGCAGGCCGAGCAAGAGTTTGCAGGTTGAAAGGAACAGTTTTGGGACCTCAGAGCCCTGCTCGTTGACGACTCGATACCTGGAAGTAGTTAGAAAACAGGAGGCTAGAGCCAGGCCCGAAGCATAATCTGTCCAACTGCAAAAAGCATGCAAACAAAGAGCGCGGAAAGGAAAAGGCTCTATTAAAGAAAAGTGGAAAAGCCAAAGATATTCTCTAGGTGATGTGAGCAGACCGTTAGTTATGCCCATCTTTGATCATTAGGGTCACAGTAGTCGGACGAAAAGAGAACATGGAGAAGAGATTAGAACGTCAGCCCAAGGAGCGAAGGCCGTATAACTTAGGTTTAAATACAAACAGAGAACATCGGCAGAATAGACATGTAAAAGAAGAAAGAGGATATAATAATAAGGATGAATCATGACCAGCAATGCATTTGAGAAGAGGGTTGTAGGACGTTACGTCGGTAGAGCCTACATCATTTAGGTCACAGTAGTCCGAGGTGGTTCAGAAAGCAGGAGACGGTTCAGACGGGTCCGGGTAAGCCAGCAAGATGAAGCTAGGCCGCCAAATTAAGGTGGGAATAAAGGTAATGAGTGTCATCAAGAAGGAAGCAGGTTGGGACTGATTGGGTATTTGAACATGCAGTTAGCATGCCGAGGAAAGGTCTCAGTATGAGGGGAAGAGAATGTTTGGGACGCGGAGCCTAGATCGATAACGTCTCGGATGTCTGGGAGTGATCAGAAAGAAGGAAACTGGTCAGACGAGGCTAAATTAGAGCCAGGCCCGAGGAGTTATCTGTCCAATTGTAAGTACTGCAAACAGAGGGCGCGAAAAGGAAAGCCTTGGGAAGAAGTGGGAAAGCCTACAAAGATCTCTAAGTGTTGTGAACAGACTTTTGGATCTGTCAGTGATTCATCGGTAAGGTCTTAGTAGTCGAAAAGCAGGAGACCATTGAGGCTAGATTGGAATGTCTTCTAATAGAGAGAAAGCCGTATTATTAATGCCAGTATGCTAACAGAGAGCGTCTGCAGAACAGACATGTTAAGTAAGGAAGGGATACAATCATAAGGATGAATCGTGAGCTACGATGCTGTGGAGTCAAGAGTTACAGTGCATTACCTCTTGGGAGCCTAGGTCATTTAGATCCCAGAAGTCCGTGGGAGGTTAGAAAGCAGGAGACCGTTCAGTTAAAACCGGATAACTCAGCAAGATGATGCTATGCCGCCAACTACATGCGGGAATAAAAGTAATGAGTGTCATGAGAGAAAAAAGCAGTTTGGGACGAAATTAGCTACATGAAAGGGCAGTTAGCTTGCCAAGCAGAGATCTGAGGATAAGGAGACCAGAGTGCTGGGACTGCAGAGCCTAAATCGTTAACGCCCATGATGTCTGCAAGCAATCATAAAGCAGGAGACTGGTCAGATGTGGCTAGATTACAGCCAGGCCCGGAGTTATCTGTCCAATTGAGTATGCAGTGGCTGTGTGTTTACGGGTCTTGTATGTGAGCAGGTTCTTGTTGCCAGAACTGGGCTTCAGTAACGCAGCTGCCCAGAAGTTCTGCCACTTTTGGGACGCTGAGTAAGCGGTTTATGGCCGAGGAGAATTCCACTGCATTTGCTGACGCTCTGACTATTTCTGGTAGCTTGTTCCATATGTGCGCATATCCATAGAGGAAGAAGTTTGAACGAATGTTGCGAAGTGTCTTAGGGAGCGAATGAGTGAGGACTTTGCGTATGGGGTAACGTGTATCCCCATCGGCTGAAAAATTCGCCAATGCAGGAGCCAGAGGTTATAGAAGTTTGTAGGGGAATACCAGGTGGGCTTTAATCCTGCGCAGGCAGACAGGCTCCAGGCCAAGCAGTTTGTGGCGTCTTTGATATTTGAGCTTAGGTGTGCAAACAATGCACTTAGTGAAAGTCAGCTGGACTTTCTCGATCCTCAATCTATCACTCTTCCTTGCATTGAAGATCAGTAGCCAGTAGTACTCTAAAGTCGGTCAAGCACATACTTTGTAGAGCGTGAGCCGAGACTCAGCCACGCTTATTGACTTCAGTATATACCCAATAAAAGACCTGGCTTTGGCAGAGCTATAGCTTGGTTGTTCGAAAAATGTTAGAAAGCTGGAGTAACGCACACCGAGGTCGCGTACGGTAGAGCTGTTACCTAAGGATGTACCGGTAAGAGTTAGTGTGTTGTGTGGTATAGTACAACTAGGAACGAACCTTGCATTTCATTGGTGAAAATTCTAGGCTTCAAATATCGCACCTATTTTTGACAGCGCGCTCATTGTGAATGTTTGAGAGGCTAGTTTGTGTGCAGCTAGGTTCGAACGAAAATATAACTTTGAAATCAGCGGCAAAAGCACATGGAGTGCCTCACTGAAAGGCACGGAAAACGTGATTAATGTATAACAAAAATAGCATAGGGCCAAATACACTACCTTGAAATACTCCGCTAGTTATTGGTGCTATTTGGAAGATGTATCACCTAGTTTTACTGACTGCGTTCGGCAAGAGCGGTAAGCAGAAAACCAAGAAAGAAGGTGGTTAGAGACACCGCATGCAGCTAGTTTCGTCAGCAGTCCATTGTGTGAAACCCGGTCAAACGCTATTTTCATGTTTAAGAAGATAATGACTAGCGCTTGCCCCGAGTCAAGGGAGTGTGTCACGTAGTTCAGGGATTCAAACTGGCGTGTTTGGCAAGAGTTAGCCGAAAAACTCCCGTGTTGGGACCTAGTTATGAGATTGCGCTGCAGTAGGAAATGAAGCATTCCCTCATTGAGTATCCTTTTCATAACTCTGGACGCAAAACGGGTGTGGCTTATAGGATGATAGTTGTCGATATTTTGGCAACAACACCGTTTGTGACGTGGAACGACTACGGAGTTCTTCCATATAGTTGGGTTGCTTCCGCTCGTCATGGCGAGGGTGAAAACGTTGGGAGGAAGTATTGGAATATCCGGGCCTCCGGGTAATAGTAAGGAAGATGGGACTCCGTCAGGGCCGGGGTTGTGTGTCAGCTTCAGTGAGCGTAGAGCTCGACTGATATAGTTCAGGTTGAAATTAATGGTGTGAATGCGATCGTCTGTAAACTTTGAAATCGTATTTGGCAGTAACACGTTAATGTGGATGAAGGCATCACAGAAGTGTGTGTTAATGAAACTGCACTGCTGCGTCAGTAATAACCATATTATCAGGAAGCACGAGTGAGTTACTCGGCAAGTCGTTGCGGCCACTGCGATGTTTCGTAAGACGTACAAGTGACTTAGCCTTGCTTTACACTGCGCAGCACCGTGCGCATAGCTGAAGTAGGTACGTGACTGCAAGTTTCTTCATTCCACTAGTGTTTCATTTATACGAATTGTGAGGTGAAAACCCATAGTATTCTTGTAGCGAGAGCGCATTTGGTTAAGCTTAGTGTTAATTTTACGCGTGGGGGGCCTCATCGGGATTTTGAGGTCTCATGATCGAGCGCTCTAGTGGGGCTAGGATATAGAGGCAAAGCGTGAAGTATTGTAAACTTCACAAGTCACAGTCTCCGTACTAGTTTCCAGGAAGAAAGTGTCCCAAGGAGCGGCACGGAGAAGTGAGGAGAAAGCCTCCTTATTGCTGTGCTGGAGATCTAAAAGAATCGTAGTCCGGGTTACATGATGGCGAAATTTCGGTAGCTTGAACGACGGCCTCACCACCTAGTGGGCGCTGCCTGGAATGTTATCTAACAAGCTGGCATTTACATGAGGAATACCGTTGGTGAGGATTAGTTCCAGGTTGATGGACTGTCTTGTGGGTGCGCGCACATGCTGAGTCCAGTCATGTGTGAAGACAGTATCTACGAAGGCCATATACCTGGATGGTACTGCTTGAGTAAGCCACGAGATGTGGAGCATATTGAAGGCTCCGCCGGTTATTTTGTGACGGGCGGGAAGGAGTGAAACTTCGTGGAAGAGCTCAGCCATTTCGTCAGCTTCAGTACTAGTCGGATGCGGTTGGTTGCAGACGCAGCCTATCCGAATGTCAACTTGGCCTTCTATGGCCTGAATCCAGACAGAACCTTCGGGATTTCCAAGTGGTATGGTATGGAAAGATGACGCGTGGAATTCATTGCTGATGTATGTAGGACAACCGCCGCCATGTTGATTGATGCGTCCGCTACAGAAAGTGCTTTACCAAGGAATGTGCAGCGGAATATTAAGCGTATCAGCTGCG
>OX104069.1:69530713-69584949 GCA_944474145.2 Dicrocoelium dendriticum | reverse complement strand
CACACAGACTGTGAGTGGTTGAGTCGTGCATGTGCGGAATGGGGTATTTATCCGGGACGGTAACTTTGTTAAGTGCCCTGTAGTCACCACAGGGGCGCCAGTCACCGGATTTCTTCGGTTCCATGTGTAATGGTGAGGCCCATGGACATTTGGACGGGCGGATTATTCCCAGTTCGAGCATTCGCTCTAATTTCGCTTTAGCAGCTTTGAACTTGTCCGGGGCTAGTCTGCGAGGGCGGGCCAAAACAGGTGGGCAATTAGTGCAAATGTGATGCATGACGTTTGACGTCACATGAGGTAAGTCGTTCAGGACGCGAAGAAGTTTAGGGTGATCGTTGAAAATTTCTATAAGGTTGTGAAGCTTGAGGTTGGGCACAAATGGGAGTGCCAGCACCGCGTTGGCGCTAGTCTGGATAACACCAAACTGTGTTTTAGTGTCGACAAAATTCTTCCTTTTAACGTCGACGATGAGGTCAAAGCGCTGAAGAAAGTCTATGCCTAAGATAGCGAAGGGCACGGTAGCTACTATGAAAGGCCAGCGAATGGGTCACCGCAGGCCTAAATTGAGCGTTATCAGACTTTCGCCAAAAACTGCGGTTGGTGTACCATTGGCGGCACTCAGCTTGGTCGGCGATGGTGAGACGACCTCTTCTGGGCTACGGGGTATAAAGCTAAGTTCAGCTCCTATGTCGGCTATAAACTCGGTGCCGGAAGTTAACTCCCTAACGCAGATGAGGCGACTTCGTTTTTGGCCGGTAGCGTCCGTCGCCGTTACGGACCGCCAGAGAATTTTCCTTGCTTCTCGGCGAAGTTGCAAGGCTTGACATATTTATGAGCTACGATACCAAAACGCTGATGGTACCAAGAGCTAGCCTGTCCGTTTGTAGACTTAGAAAGTTTGCAGGGCGATTTTGAGCGGCTATGACGATGACGGTTCATAGTAAGCTGTTGAACCTGGCGGCTACGTGTCGCAACTTGTGGTTGCAGGGCTTCTATATTTGACTGTACGCCAGTGATAGAAGTGCCCTGGGACGCGATGGCATTGATCTTGCTGGCGACGGCTTGTGGCTGTGATCGTTCAATAACTCGATCCGTGGAATCTGCTAATTTAGTGAGCAAAACGGAGGTCACTGTAGCAAGCATCGCTTGCGTGTTTTCCGGTAGCCGCTGTAGTCATAGTTCGCGAGGTAAAGTCTCGTCCGTGGTTGAGGAACCAAGGAGTTGCTGCATCTCTCGTAGCAGGGTTGAGGGAGGTTTGTCGCCCAGCTGCAGATTCCTGAAATGCTGCTGCAGCCGAACTTTGTCAGAGGGCATAACACGCTTAATCGTGGCCTCCTTGAGAGCATCATAGCGGTTTTCGAGCTGAGAAACGATGATGTCACGAACCTGCATTGATATCTCTTTGGGGAGATAGGACAGGAGCTTGCTATACGTCGCGTAGTCAGAAGTGATTCTGTGGATGTACAACTCAGCCTTAAGCTGAGCCAACCACAAAAGAGGATCGATGTCCCAAACGTTGGCACAGAGAGAGATATAACGCTTAGCAGAGGTTCTACCTTACTGTCTACAGATCCCGTGGCTTAAAATGACTCAAAACACAGGCTACCGTATGCAAAATAACCCGTAAGATATGAAAAATAAATGGAGCAAGCTCACTGGAGAAAAGTTTGAAATATCCGGCGCTGAGATTCTTCCGGATTCGGGGTCACAAATTTAGGGAGTGGCCTGTACCGGGAGCTCGGGGGATTCAAAAAGTCAGAACGAGTTGCAGGGAAACTTTTATTGGTACAGTAACAGATTCCTTGTTACCTAGCTATCAAAATGTGACACCGTTGACGCTCTAGCTAGGGGACCGGTGCATGCACAGCACGCAGTGTTTTCGGGGGTGGCTAATTTTTGACGTGAAAAATTGGCCTGGAGGGACTTTGTGTTCCGGTACACCAGGCTAAATGATGATGCTTTCTTAACTGGTTATGAACGAGTTGTGTATGTATCGCTGTGTGCGTATGTATGTACAAGAAATGGTGGTTGATAAGATTTAGCAGTTGTAAATTTTGCTCTTTTTCATCACGATTTCAAAAAATACAAAAAATGCAATAATCCTAACAAGTAAGTTACTTTTACCAGTTGCTTCATGCAAGCATAACCTTTACATGCATGAAACTATTGCATTAAGACTTAGTTGCTCCATAAAACATCAGTTCACACTTCACTTGTATTTACCATTTGACTGCTTTCGATAATGCCGTGACGTTCAACTACACCTGTAGTCATCACTTTAATTTATCATAATCGTTTTCACGAAGCAAATCCATATAGCATTATCTTCTATTTCCCACACCTTAATACCACCAACATTAAGAATATACTATGCAGCCACTCAAACTAGCTTGGATGTCACCGAGGACAATGGAAGTCAAACCCTTTCCCGCCAATACAGAAATTAGCCCTTCCCCAGGGTTGTCGCGATTTGCAACCGAAACGAGCACCAAGCAAAAACGGCGATGAGCAAGTCAAACATTCAAACTCAGCAACCAGTTCAACAAACCACACCGGTTGCCTAGGAGTACAATGAAATAATTTTAGTTAGAATTTAACACAGGCAAACCGGGGAACTTCCAGACTGCTACACTGGTCAAAAGGTAAACCCCATGCTGCGCTCGTCATTCCTTCAGGTTTGTATGAATTTGGGACTGTGCCATTTGGACTTTCTGCTGCTACAAATACATCTTAACGGTTAAAAGGTGGACTTGGAGAATCCGCTGGTGCTTGGGTTGCTACAAGCAACCTCTATTGAGGCTTCGGTTCACTTGAGGTGGACATCGGCCATTCCGATCTTAAAGACCGTAAGTAAGTATAAAAGGTTTCATCTTAACGGTTAGTTCAGAATGTCCTAGGGGAATTGCCTTGCGCTGTTGTTTGATTTACGTTGACGATATCATTGTCCAAGGTCGTTTAGTAGATGCACACAGTAATGGACTCTCGGAGTTAGTGCATAATTTTGTGAGACAGGTTTGACGCTGAAACCAATGAAACCAAATTAATTAAGTAGGAGGAGCTATTCTTTGGTTCCAAACTAGCTAACAAAGGGTGAGAATTTCATGGCGCAAACATCAAGCACATAGTCAGTCGTCGACCCCTTCTAACATTTACGAGATGGGCTGGTTCACGTGTCTTGCGTCTTATTATCGGAAGTGCGTTAAATAAACAAATAATATGAATAAATCTTATGTCTTGCAGCGGTGCGGCACAAAGTCCAAATAGGTGTTCAAATCAGTGTGTTTAAAAAGTTCGCATTAACTAGGTAATTGTTCACGTTTTATACAAGGCACACAAAAGGAATATTTAAAATAACAGGCAACTTTAAACTATATGAGAAATTGAGAAACTTAGAAAATATAAATTCAGGTTTAACCAGTTTCAAGCAAAGCAATAATATTATCCTTGAAACCGTCCCCAGTTGACCTGCTTGCATTCAGGATATTCCCTTAAACGTCTTCACAATCAAGATTACGCTGTCCTTGGCCTTGCATCGTTTTCATATAGTAGCAACTAAGCATTTATCTGTTTAACAAATGTTTGCTTTCCTTATAGGTGTTAGGTCACAACAAAGTCAAATGCGCACAGAAATGAAACAAATCGACCTGTCCGGCAAGAATAGTCTCAGTTACAAGCACAATTGTGCTTTTTTGTTTTGCAGAACATTTGTTACTACCTCTTGTTTTATACCACTCACACGTCCCGTGATTCTTGAGATCAATAAATTCAAATTAGGACTCAGCCGTGATTTGCACTGTAATCAGAGTGTTTTCATACCCACGCCGGCCCGTGCAGTGTTTAGCAAATATACTTCTCGTCCGGTGGGTTGCCTTTGACTCGCGTGGCGCAAGCTGAGAAACTGCTAAGTCGAACCCCTGGGAACACAACAATAGGGCTGCTTTGGTGCATGCAATATGGGCACAAATGCGATAGCGCGTACTGACTTGCAGATCATTGAAACATGCTACCGTTTTTGCACCAGTCAATTAGTGACAATGCGCATTTGAATCTTTACTTCTTCATCTGGTGAGATCAGCCAGTCGCAACCAGCGATAAAATAAGGAAGAATTTAAAACATGAAAAATTAATTCTTAGCGTAATAACAGTAATGCCAATAACTAAACAACTAGCATGCTTCTTAACAGTAAAGGGCGGGATCGACGGATCGTTCGAGCAAAGTGTGCGGTGTGACAGCTGAAGACAGGTGACTTCCTGTAATAACGATAGGTAGGAAGGTACTAAAACGACATTGCATAGCTACATGTAGTTGCAGGTAATCGTGTAATAGGTAATCCAATAACGCATAGCGCTGAAATTCGGTACGCGTTTCTAGGAAGTTAAATTCGTTTAAGAAACTGAACTGGTCAGCATTACAGCACCAATGTAATAATAAAGGTTACCAAACAATTAGCAAGCGTTATTCGATTTGAAAAGGGCTCCGTATATAGTTCTTATCCATATATCAGTACCTAAATTTTACTCTTGAGTATAGATTAGAAGGCAGATGGTATGAGTTAAGTCCTGAGCAAATTGGAGTTGCGTAAGCGATTGAATTTTAGGATGGGATGTGAGGCGGTAAATTTGGCTGGTGCACACTTTGTACCATGTTTCCAGTTGATGTTCGCCCATAGTATTTAATATCTGGCCACTATCGTAGCAATTTTGCAATGCGGTTCAATATGTCAGTTGGTAGCAAACTATTTATCTACTTTTAAACTTGCACAACTGAACAATACAAGTAAGTTCCTCTGGCAGTTTATTCAACATAAAGCCAAACATACGCGGGTAGAAATTTCCCTGGGCTGGCCATTAAGCTAGGTAGTGTGACTGCAAAATCGCACTCACTCAACTCATAAGTGGTACTTTCCTAAAGCGATATCCATGGGTTCTATCATATGCGTTCCGCCAAGCGACTCTGTGGACAGAGCACATATTTAACCGCGCTTTTCGTAACCACATAGACTCAAGATTTCTCTCGTTGAACCCATCTCTATATGATGGAAACATTGAATAACCAAATATGCGATGCATGATAGCGCCTTGAACGTTTTTAACGGCTTTCATCTCCCACTTCATCCGGTTGCCGGACGTAACACAGCGATAAAGGAGCAAAGGTCTGCCAGTGGTTTTGAGAGCAATTAGTCTGGTTTCTTTCCAGGTTGGCTGGTGACCTATGAGGCCGACTAATTGTTTGTATGTGGTTCCCATAGAAGTTGCATTTTGCTAGGCAAACGAAGTAGAGTATCCCAACCGTAAGCACACGGACAGACTGTACGATGAGAAAGACGTCTTCATGAAGCCTGAACATTTTTGATTATACCTGGCATCCATATGCCAGAATACTACACCTAGTTGTGGCCATCATCATCTGCCACGAGTCGGCTCGTCTTTTAATGGCTGTTTGGTCACGTTGGACGTTGGCAAGTCCAGCAGTATGCTAAGTGTGGCGTGAATGTGACGCGGTCCGTTTTCGTAACGCACGGTTTCACGGTGATCCGAACAGGGCATCGTAGCGTTCTAGTTTGGTTAGCGATTCATTAAAGTAACACATTTTAACTAAAACAGCGTTATACCGTTTTTAAATCGTTGGCCAAGCCGTTGTACTAAAGTCGTTTGTTTGTGTTTAGGTTCCACCGTTTTTACTGTTTCACCCCTTTTTACTCATCTTTTTTACTGTTCTTTCGTATTATAGCTTTACTGCGTTGTACGTCACCCACAGCTGCTAAAAACAGGAGAACAACCCACACATGATAACACTGAGGTTGGTCCATCCTAACTACGTGCTTGCAAGTTCTGCTCCATAATCCAATATCAGATGCTTTGCAAAAAGCTCCTGTTCTCAAAAGTCAGGTGGGCTCGCTGAAAATGTCTTGTTTAGTTTGGTGCCACTAACCCAATTCATGTCTTTGGGAAACCTGAATAAAATCCAGGTGCTTGTTAGTTAGTCTGATATACTCGTAGCTGGTGCACTCTTGAGTAACCTTACTCACGAGGTCAAAAGACGCATGCGTTGTGTCAACGACGCCATTGTATTTAACGTACCCGACAAACAGCTACTTAACAAAGTGCTGCATACCATTCAAAATGTTTGAAGATCAATCCTTAATTGCTGCTAAGCTACACAATTACGTAGGATCTCTGGGCAACCTTGCTTAATAGTCCTCGAATGAAGCAACCCTGAGCTGGCTAAGCGGTAGCTTGACGCCTGGTATGACCAGAATCAGAAAAATAAAACCGAGCTAATTCTCATTAAACCGGTACAAATCCCTCTGCAAATATCTAGTTTATCTACTTTTTAACTTCGAATAGAAAACGGTCCGTGCTAGGCTCTTCGCAGGGTAGCAACTGACCAATACGCAAACAGGTGCAACCCGCACGACTTGTTTCTTGATGCTCTTTGAGTTAGACATGCATTCATTACAGCCGCAAGTAGACCGCATTACGAAAATACGGTCTAAAACTAAGGAAAGCCAAATATTATCGCTGCTAAATCAGCGCAGTTAGCTGAGTCGCAAATGTTGTTGTGGATATGAATGAACCCAAAGCGCGGCTTGTAGATGTGTCTGATATGTGCGAAGCCGACGCTGAACTTGAGAGCATGGGCTTACTATCATCCTATACACCACCAACCAGTGTTTTAAAGACCACACGCAACGCTGTATTGTTATGACGCTAACGACCGGTAACTTATCGCAATGGTGCTTGCTAGTTCTCTCCTTTCGGTTTCCATAAAACCATATTATTACAGCAATGAGACGATTTCCAAACGACCCGATATGGTATGGCCATGCTATGATAATAACAGGAAATCTACGTTCCCAGATAACTTGCCCGATCTTGTGCTAACTTTTGTTGACCTAACGGACGCACATTTCAACGTATCAAAGGAAATAGGTTTCCTACCTCAATGTGACGCAATTGATGTGCTGTTAGTTGTGTCTTAAAGCCAGAATAACACTAATATTTTTCCTCTAAGGGGCACTTTAAGCTTTTTGTCGCCCACAGCCTAACAGTTCACATAACATAGGTGATCCAAGTATGACTGGGATTCACAATATGATCCGCAACAATTCCGGTGTGTCAAACATAATGCACTTCTTGGATCCGCTTGGTACTCTGGCTAACGTACACGTGCCTTCGGTTACAGAAACTTGTTACTATGCCGGTGTGCCAGATACACCGCTCCAAATCCCTGGTTACACTTTATCCTGCATTGAACGTAATAACCGTCGGAGCAGCGAAAGCCTGCTATACGTTAGCAATACCTTTCATGCGTCTTCCTTCTAGGTAAAATATGGGTAACACGAAAGTCTTAATATGGATCCAAGCTGATGGTGGACACCTCGACTTCCTCATCGGATACGTCTTCATCCAATGACGTACCTTATCTTAAATAACTGTATTAGCCAGCATATTTACCCAAGTTTTACTATAACTTGCAAGACACAAGGTAACTGGTGGCAACTTTAACATGCCATGCACTGAGTGCTGTAGTCAGTAAGCACTGCACCAATTAATGGCGTTTGTCGATCACCCCTCAAATATATACGTATAGTTTATTCACAAATACATCGAGGCACACCATATCAGACATGATCAGAATTTGCAAGCAATTATGCTTTGCAATTGACACGTCGCTACTCATGGAACCGGCTGTTGCCAATCGTTGCACAAGTTGCCAAAATGCAAAACGTACCAATGAGGAACAACTCCGTTATTGTAGTGACGATACTTTGGGTTCTTTTGTGCCTTGAGTAGCAATAAACCGTAATAGCATAGTAAGCAAAATAGTGACCGTGTATGCGGACAGAGTAGTATCATGTTTATAGATATGGAGAACAAAGTGAACCATGACTCTAGTTAACGTGCCAGTGGGTACTTGTGGGCATCGACTTTCTTCAGTATTGCGCCACATCTGCCACATCGCGGTCACTTTAAACGGACATTTGTAGCTTTTTAGAAGGAAAACGCTTACTTGTAGACTATAAGTCTCTCATTTGTAAATGCGAGCTCAAGTTCCGATGATTTATTATCAGCTCTGTACCTCGTAGGTTAGATGATGGGATTGTAGTTTGGAACAAGTTCGACATGGTCATGCAGTTTGGCCTTAAGTGTTTCGCTGAAGAGCGTGGGGATTCGTAGTCCTGAATATTGGAAGCACCTAGATGAGGACGTAGCTGTACGTTATGAGTAAGCATTTTGTTCTTGATGATGTCATGTGAGAATACATTCGCTTGGATGATGACGGCGCTAGACGACTGCCACGAAGCAGTCGTCGTTGTGTCTGCGACGCAAACTGCCCCACAGCAAATCAGAGACTTGCGGCTCCGGATCATCTAGTGATTTACATTTTAAGTCAATACGACGGTGTAGGAAAGCGCCACTTTCTGCTGGGACGACCTTGTCGAAGCGACTACATTCTCCGCAGCGCAATAACGACCTCCGTAACCTCTGAGTGCAACCAAATATCGGTTATGGATTTGAGGTTCCACGCGTTTGCTGCCGGGCGCAAATAAAGCCCGGCGAGTTCGCATAAGAGGTTTTGGGCAGTCGCGTATGTGCAGGAAAGTGGTTTTGTTCTCAGCAGCGATCCAACCCACTTATGGATAGGATGCAAAATAGTGTCGACCGTTGAGGGAGTGTCCGCGAGCCTTTTTGATATTATCGGCGTGTCGCGTGGAGTTGGGTTTATTGACATCGTACTTAGCTAATTTGACAATTAGATTTACACAATGCATGGAGAGTGGCATAAGGTTGCACAGGAACCTACTTACCTTCTTCAGAACTGCTGCTGGTGTGAATTTTGGATAAAGGCACTAATTCGTTTGCCTCCTGAGGCGTTGTTTTAAGTCGAACAACACTATGTTCAGCCGCTGTGAATCTGAATTCGGTTTGCAGTCTGTTCCGAAGTGAATGCTAACGTTCCAGTGATGTAAGTGCCATCTGCCAATTTGTAGCACAACTTTAATTAGTCTCAGTAAGTACACTTTGTAGCTTCTGAAGTTGGAGGCCACCATAGAGAGGTAGCTGCAATGTTCTTTATGATCAGGGTCTCACGAATATAACGCCACTGCTCCTGGTCGTGAGCTTTCTTTCGCAGTTATCTCTCTCATGAGACTTGGGGTCGTCCTAGACAAAAGCTTTACTGGCTAAGGTGCTTAAGCAGAACTCTTCTAGGCTCCGTCTCTCATGCTTGCCTCGCCTCGTGGAACGACTGGAAAGACGAGGCCCAAACCGAAGTTGTTTTGGAGACAAGCGCTCGAAGCCACACAGCTTCCATCTCATCGAGGGAGTTTAGCACAACCCAAAGAAACCTGGCTTGTCCAGTGTATGAAATTCGGGTAGCGAGTGCTCCTCGTCAATTTGCAGGGTTTATTCAGAATACCGAGGTGGTTACTTATAGTAATCCATTGATACAAATCATCCACGTATTCCCCTTTAAAGAATGCGAGGTTGACTCCGGCACTTTGGTACGTTTCAAATATAGGGCATCGAGTTTATTCCAAATGTCCTTTCTGCGAGTATGGACAGTAGTTGGGAGACCGAGCGATTTGCCATGCGTCCGTGCAGCCTTTCGTTTCACTTTAGTTATAGGGTTTGCAATATAAACAGGAATGTCTTGTTTTAGTGTTTACTTTGATGCAACTACAGCATAGCTTCCGCTGGTATGTGCTTGATTCCTGGGTTTCCGCGAATTCTGGTGCAAGTGGGTTTGGGGGAATGGAAATATTCTGGTGTTGCACAACCCAATGTTTGCACCCCACGACCGCGGTTTCGTCCTGGTTTGGACTCATCAGAAGAAGATAGCCTGGCTGTTGTAGAACTAAGAGCCTAGTGGTTTACGGCTGACGCTATAAACACTTTGTCACTGTGATTCGCGTGCAGGGCTTGGTACAACGGAAACAGCGGATTCTCCAAACCTAAATATGCATTGATTTTAGTGTACCAAGCGTTGCTCAAAGATCTCAGTGGCTTGATGTTTATGGCGTCAGCCGTAAACCACTAGCCTCTGCTTTCCTCCGCAGCTTAGGCTATCTCCACTTGATGAGTGCAAACCAAGAAGAAACCATGGTCGTGGGGTGCCAGTTTTGGGATGAGCAACACCTAAATATTTTCATTTCCCCTACGGTCATTGGGACGTTAATGACCAGGGTCCACCTCACGTAAACCAAGGTCTCAATAGCGGTTGCTTGTAGCAACTCAATCACACGGCGGATTCTCTAAATCTAGCATTCTGTTTGGGGAAGTTATTGTATATGGGCTTGGGGGTTAAGTGTTCGGGAAGGCTTGGACGCTTTGGACCATCGGCAGTGTTTGCTTTGGCAAATTTCGTAGTGTAACTTTCGGTGTTGCTGAGTTGTCTTGTAGTCATCATCGTCATTATACACGTTAGCTGGAAGTGGGAGCTCCTTAGCTACTGTGCCGCAATACATAAAAGGACAAAGGGGAATTGCAACAGTTGCAAGCCAGCTGAACTACCGGTAACGGATAAGCATCCATACAGTGAGCTACCAGCTGGCTACGTTGTAGCAAAAGCATTATTATGCAAAATTATATTAGATTAAATAGTGAGATCCTACGTGGAGGTGGAGGTTAAGAGGGCTGGGTGGGACAACAACTCACGGCACCAACGCCACTGAGGTCGGCTCCCAGCCATATCAGCAAGTGTATCCAGCCAAATGTGTTCATCGTCTTTCGAAGCTCAACCAGGGAGCCGAGACGCTCCAATCGAGACCATCTTCGAAGTAATGGCATTTCTTCCTCTCGACCAAGTCATCGCTTTGCCACCCTCCTCTTCTTCCATCCACACCCCCGGCGCGCAAACAACGCACGTCGCGAGAGTCGGTTGGTTGGCATGCGTAAAACGTGGCCTGGCCATCGGAGCCTAGTGTGTAAATTAACGACGCTGATCGGTTCATGTCCCTCGCCTGTGCTTTAAACGAGGTTTCAAACACGTCCGCTGCTCACGCTGTGTTCTTACCAACTGTGTGCTAAACTGCGATTGACCGGTGGTCGACCGTAACTAGCCTCTTTATGTTTGTTCATCTAAGGTGCCAGGTTTCACAACCGTAGAGTAGGATCGAACCAACCGCCGCATTGTAAACTCTACTCTTCAAGGTAAGAGTGGTGTCGCGCAGGCATCACAAATGGCAAAGGCTAGCAAACGCGTCTCAAGCATTTGCCATACGGTTCGTGGTATAATCTTTAATCCCACTGGCGCTGATAAAAGTCCTACGTAGTTAGATATTTGAGGGGCTTTTAGCTGATCCACATCAAATGTCAGCGCAGCAGGAGGTCCAGGCCAACCTTGGAGGAACGCTTCGCACACTGATGACGCGTAGCAAAGCCCGAAGTGACGGACAACCAGTGTTAATCTGTCCAGTGCCGCTTGACACGTTTGTGGGCTTTCACAGGTTAGAGCAATGTCCTCAGCATACACCAAGTCAAGCAGTCGTTCTCCTAGGAACACATCCACACCTGCTATGTCATGTCTTGTTAACGTGACTTTTAGTACTTTATCAACTGCAAAGTTGAGAAGGAAATGTGACAGAGGGCATCCTTGTCTCACACCGCTGGAGATAATAAATGGCGATGCCAGCTTGCCGTAAGCCGTGACCCTGCCTGAGCTACGCGGGTATAAGGCGCGGATAATATTTACATATTTATTAGGTATACCTTTCCTGAGTAGACAATTCCAAACGGCACATCGAGCAACGGAGTCAAAGTTACCTTTGTTGGCGGGGAACACGACGACAGTGGGTCGCCAATATATGTGACGGTGTTTCAAATACTGGGGCAACGTGAAGCTCTGAGAAATACAGCCACCACGCTTAGGATAGCTGACTTGCTCTACACGAATCCGGCTTTCACGAGTGACAATCAGTCTGGGAAAAAGGACAGAGGCAAGCAATTTGTAGTCGATTGAAAGCAGACTGATTCCTCTATGGCTGCTGCATTCCAATCGTCAGCCGCCCTTGGAAATGGGAACTATGATGGAGCGGCTCCAGTCCTTTGGGAAAGTTTCCTGCTCCCACAGTTTTCCTAGTAACTCGTATAACTCATCACGAAGAGCAAGTTGCAGAATTTGAAGAATACTGAAGGAAGTTCCTCTTGTTCCGCTGCCTTGTTGAACTTTAACAGTCCGATCTAAAGTTCGATTTCTAAACGTGCGGTGGATCCAAAGCGACAGCCTACGAAGCAAGGTTTTCAGTAACCGGTGAGTAACCTAAAAATTGCGATTGAGCAAATGGCCTTTCAGTGCTCAGCCCAACGCTCCAAGCGTTTTGACAATTTATGGATAAGCTGCCTACTCTCGTCACGTGTAGTTTCAATACCACCAAATCTCCTGCTGCTCGTTTCTCGTTTCAGCTAGACTAACTTCCAAATGGTTACTAAGGGCAGCGGCCATTTCCATCTCTAAAGCACGTTGAGACCATCAGGGTCCGCGCTGTCTCTTCAGGCGAGCATGGAGTTTCGCCTGGAGCTCCTTGTGTGTTCCATTGTGTTGGCTTCTAGCCAGAAAAGGCCGACGAGCAACCATAAGTTGCAGAGACTGCGAAGAAACCCAATGTCCAGGTTAGCAATTAGACTCGCCAAATGAGGACTTTCCTGATGCTAGTAAGGTCTAATAAATAGGAAACCAGTGAGTTTCAATTGGATCCAGTGTGCATTTACACAAATCGCATGACAGCGTACTTTTTAGGCATACAAGACAGTTGGCTTTGCCAGTTGGCTAGTGTCAATGCGCTCACAGCTTCGTCGTGGGCGTCCGAAACAACGCATCCGCATGTCAGCACATACAAATGCAGTGGCGGTGTTTACGGTGTGCTCCAAAGCAAGCCACGGTTCAGGCAGCAGTCTCTCAATCGGTAACTTATCTCAATGTAATCAATTCGCACCCATAGCTGGTTCGAGGCTGATGGGCGCCAAGTCACCTCCGGTGTGTGCTGTGTCAGAGGTTAGTGCCTGCAAGAAATAAGCGAGCATCTTTACACAAATAAAGTAACTGCTCACCGTTATCATTACGGGAGCCTACACCATGTTGGCCGCCCAGATGCAGTTCATCAGTGGATAATTTTCAAGTTGCTCGTTCAGATCACAAGCCAGCACGACAATGTCCGAGCTACCTCCGTGGCGAAGAAGCTCGTTCAGTTGGCGATAGAAGTTGTCTTTTTACCGAATGAGAGCTAGTGTTTGTGAGTGTCTGGGCAGCGATGACGAATAGACACCTGTAAGTCCAGTGCGGCTTTAAAGCTATGAACGAGCTTATCTATCGGACCACACAACCGTCTACTGATTAGCATCCAAGCAAGCAGAGCAGCTTCAGTCCGGGGACTCAGGGCAATACCAACACCAGCTAGTCCAGTGCTCGGAGCTGCATCGTCACCGGATAGGCGAAATGAGAAAGTGCTGCTGGTATCACCGTAGGGGATTGCAAAGTGAGCAAGATCTTGAGCCTTGCAGGCTTGTCACCGATAAGCAGCAGCTAACGCTCTAGACGAACTCTAAGTTTAGGGCAAGTACTGGCTATTGCCCGATCTGTAGCAATGTGCATACATTGAGGCATGCTAACCTGAAGGACGATAAGGGCTCTAAATGGAAACCGTTAAACTGGGCTCGGCTGCTTGTTTGGACATTGGCTTGTCGAGAGGTCAGGAAGGACGCTCCGCGTTTATATGTGGGTTGAAACTAGAAGGTAAAAGCCTATCAAAGCAAGGTTGGGAAGGGCCAAGAATTGGAAGGTTGAAAACAGGGAGTTAAAAGTGAAGCTGGAACGGGACGATAAAGGTAAACATGCGTAGGAAGGGACATAAGAAAATGGGTAGGTTTGGACAGTAGCATACCAACCCCTATCCACTCTGCTCAAAGCAACAGATAGAGCACAGTTGATTATGCTCTGCGGTGGCCGGATCATCTATAAATTGTGTGAGAAAAGATTCCTAGTATTGCGTGGGCAGGACACTCAGGTTGCCCGGGCCTTGAAAAGCGAACGATTGGGGTTCTCAACCAGGGCCTATGGTACAAAAACCGGACCGCAAGGCAACGGGTTTGGCGTTGGGCCACAAGGCGTCCGTTTTAAGGAATAAGGAGCCACCCTTATTTCAACTTCCAACCTGGAGGACCGGAAGGTTGAGTTTGTCTAGCCTCTAATAACTGGCTAATCTGGTATCAGTGGCCATGAATCGGCTAAAAAGCACCAATTAGCATAGCACAAGGTTTCTCGGAAGTGCACAAACCATCGCACCACGGCAAGGTCCAGCCTCATTGCGATAGGTTGGCTTGTAGTGGAGTTCATTGAAAAGAACTGTGCCATACATCCCGCTTTGCTCGTTCCTAAAGAGGCTATTTTGGTGCCCAGCATCTTCTTAATTAGAACCGCAAGCTTGATATACCGCTGGGACAGTGCGCCTACGGTTTTAACTAGTTGAACAGTATTACATTAGGCACACATCCAGAATGAGTCCGGCATACTGCATAGCAGCTTAAACCCGTTTAGGTTGATTTCCCCGCGCGGAAAGAAAATAGTTTGAGCGATTTCCGCAGGAAACCCATAGTTTGACCACTTCATTTCAGGTTTCACATGCGCTTTTAGGCACCGCAGACCGATTAGCAGCGCTAATCATGGCACTTGCCAATGTGATGTATAGTCCAACCCAGATGACTGGCTTCATTGATCAGCCGTCAAGGTCAATCGGCGGTGGAGAATAACTATCATAACGTCTCGCTCACACACTCGCGGGCGTACGCACACTAATAAATAGCGAATATTGGTTAACTCGCGTTACGCAATGAGAGCAGGTCGCTGGCAAGCTCTCCCAAGGGTCGTGGACGCCAATTTTAGTTGGTGCACGAAGCAGAAGGTCCCGTAATTTTGTTATGCTTCCGCCCACAGGGGTTTTAAGAGCGCCTTGGAGTTCTCAGCTTCTTCCATTGAGGAAAATCAAAATTATTTTTATAAAGCTTGGGAGTGATGTGAGTTCACAAGCAAAACTCGATGAATAATGTACCAAAACTTAAAACGGAAATGACAGTATGTTCCACACAAAGTACATCAAAGAGATGAAGCATTGAGTTGCGCTTGCCGAAATACTTCGAAGGTGCGCACGCACAAGAATATGTGTGGTGAACCTGAGTGACCACAGCGAGTGAAGCGAGAGCCCAGATAAAGTGCGGACGTACGGCAAAATGTAACATACCCAAAATGTTGTTTCTTTACTATTTATAACTGGCTTGGATCTCCATTTTACAAAGGCATGCATTTTCTGTATCTGCGTCAGCCTCACTTTCTAGACACCACCGGGCTCATTCGCTAGGTTGCTTACGCATGGATTTTCTTTTGTAGCACTAGTCTATAGAATATTCCTACTTCACCATTTTTAGGCCAGTTATATGCTAGTAAGCAGCACTTCCACGGCTGGTTGCTTACCGACTTTAATGGATTGTGATGTACCGCTATTTCGGGGTCTACTCAAGCAGCATTTTCCACCTTACATTTCTGATGACCTCATGCTGTTTTGCCGGTATCGTCAGTCGCTGCAGTTATTGGTCACTGATCATCCCTAGCGGCTGCTTTGTCGTTGGACTTCACTTGACCTTCAACATGCATCATTTCGTCCTCAGTTGCTTGTTGCCTTTGTTCCTTTATCAAACTTCCGAGGTCTTGGGCGCCCTCCGATAAGTAGACATTTATGGCTGGTTTGCAAATCGCGTCGGTTTGCTTCAGGTAGCTCTTACTATTTACCTAATATACTTATAGGAGTATTGCTAAAGGGGTGCACCAAAGCTGCCTAGCCCTGTATGGCTCGGTCTATAACATGTTCCACTCAAGGTGTCCGCGCCTCGTTTATCACGGCTCATAAGTCCTGGCTGTCATACCGGCTTTGCACAGTTCACAGACAACAAGAATGCATGCACCCTAAATATTTATATCTGTCCACATATTAAACATTTTGTTCACTAGTGGCGAACACTTTTGACATTCCCGGTATTACGAATAGCGTTTTTAAGCTTACCCGTTAATCCATCTTCTCTTCTTTACCCCATTTTTGAAAGCAGATGGTCAGTTTAGTTACTTATATGGACGAAAGTGCTGGACGCACCAGGATGCGGATATTCCCAAGATTATATATACATCTACATTATTCAATTTGTAAATCGCACGCTAGCTCAAAACCTACGCTGACATGTGTTCCAACAGACAGCTAACCCTTATAAAATAAAAATGTTGGTAGAGCAACAGCACCATGGGCCTCCTTAATGCATAAACCAGGCATACGAATTCTGCGTAAAATACGAAGGCACGTATGGTGTATGCTGGAAATGCAGTATCGAAAGCCGCATCGTCTGCAACCCAACAGGTTATTGAATTGCTGTGAGGTCGCACCATGTCGGAGCTCGCGGTAACCCTGGAATATACACCGCCATCTCCCTGCCCATCATCAAGCCTGCTATTATGATGCCCGGGTTTTGCGGCTGTAAGAGAGAATATTAAATTATCGGATCAGTTTCAATGCCTCAGTATCCGAACCCCATCAGCAACTTGCACAGAGTTATTACTAAGACACACCATAATAACTACTTTAATATTTAGGTTTCGTTTGAAAGTTTTGTTCTCAATTAAATGAGTTTGTTCCAAGCCATACAACTAGCCTAACTTTGTGCTCATCCAACACGGTGTTTAGTCGCTGTACACTAGGTTACAGCTGTCAGTTTGCTGTTGTTCTACGTTTAACATTACAGCGCATATGGTTTTACCAATTTCTACAATCGCTATCGCTCGGAAATCGATGCAATGCCTATACCTATTTTGTTCGACTACAGTGTGTCACATCTAGCGTAGCCCGCTTACCTAGTTTTGTAAACCAGTCGCATTAACACGTGTACGTGACTGTTTTTACTGTCCTATAGAGAAATAGGGACATGACACAAAATCAAATACGAGGTGTAACAACGCCTACCTAGACCCAACCGAACAGCAGTTGTGGCTGATATTTTGTGCTCTAGCTGCATCAACTACCATTGCGCTAAGCGTGTTCGTAGCGATGCACGAGAAATAAGTAGGAAAATACTGAAACAAGCTGGGGTTTGTTGCTGCTATGAATGCATCCCTGTCGCACAGTTTAGATGTATAACTATGTTGGTACAGCAATTGATTTGCATAGTTGTAAAGACCTGGAAATTTCACTTATCTGATGTTTACCATCAAATTTAACCGCATTAAATCATGAAGTTAAAGGCTGCACAACTAAATTTAGTCGTTACACCAAGGTCAAAGTATAACCGGGAAGCTTGCTTGCCAGGATCTGCATTCCGAATTTATGCCTTATCCATTTTACTTCTACTGCTGCAAGTTCCTTTTTGTCTTATTGGATATTGCTTGAGAAATTCTTCGAAGTCAACTACTTTGGAGCAAGGAAATGCACGCACTTCTGCTAATTGTATGGTTACTAATGGTTCCTTGTTTGATGCCCAACGACCAGCAGTAAACTCTTTATTCAAGTCAAGTCAATGTAAGCTTTATGTATCTAAATATGTGCATTTTTTGCATTTTACATTATCAAGTGTAATTTTATAAGCTGGTTTCCAGTAATATGCAAAGTTTAGAAATTAGTATAAAATTGATGATGCACTGTCATAGATAATTCAAGCAACGATCCCAAAAGGTCGGGCTAACTTTCCAGGATTTGTATCCATTGAAAAGGGAAAAACTTTCGTAAATAAGTTTCTTCAGCAATCGTTTCAACTGACATAGAATTTTGTGGCCAGCAACCCTATATCTGGAATGGTACGCGATATTTTGTATACATTTTCAATGTTGGATATAGTTAAGGGTCGCCGTGACATTGGAAGTTGTTTTAACAATTACCTGTTGATGTAATGTTGCAATCCTGAGATATATACAGTAGATAATGTAAAAATGATGTTCGCCGATGAAGACAACGGCCAATTTAAGGGCGCGTCTAGCTAGATTAGGGAGAGCACACGATACTAGCAGTGGCACAAGAGCCCCTTCACCCTAAATAGAATTCAGACCTCATAACTTCACAAACAGCTTACTACTTGACAAGCGCACAATTCCCTGGCTATCTTATGTACCACTTTTCTTAAATCTAGCGCAAACTTCACGCTAGTCAAGCACTTGGACGACAATAAACGATGTATTAAACGTCCTGAACCCTACACCATCATGGCAGAACCGTGCCACGCATATGCACATATTCAGACACAAGACGGCAATAAGTACGGCTTGACGGACCTAGCCAAATCCTTATGACCGCCAGACAGGTCCCGCAGGAACGCAACTACTAGCATACTTGCTCCTATCCAGCTGGCACTACGAGTTTGCGGCCATGAAATGCAACTAATATCCTCCAACTTCCTGACCAATGCGGTGCCTAAACGGATCACTCATTATGCCTAGCAGCAAGTGTCAACAGCCTGAGCCGCAGGCCTAAGAAATAAGCATCATTGAAAGGAAGATGTGAGAGGGGCATGGTTACGCCCAAACTCTACTTGCTATGGAGAACCACGGCACACACGGGTGACACTGCAAACAGCAAACGACGTTATAAATGTATAAATACGTTTATTTGCGAATTCCTTAAGGCACACAACTTAGGTATGATTAAAATGTACAAGCATTTAGGTCGCGCAACAGACATGTTGCTGTGCATGTAATGGTCCGCGGCCAAAATTTGTACAAGTTGCATAATTGAAAGTTCGCATGGGGTATATCGTCGTCTGTTAATTGCCGATAATTTGAGATCAAGCTGGCGTGGAATAAAAATTAAGAGCACTGTAACGAAAGTGGCTAATGTATATGCAGACAGCGAGTATCATTTTATAGTGCGTTTAGTGAAAATAGTGGAGTATGGCTGTAGTCAACTTGCCTGTGTGTAATTGTGGGCAGTGACGTTATTCAGTAGCGAGCCACATCAGCTACGTCGCGGTGTCTTTAAACGGATAGTTGTGGCGCTGTATAAGGAGCAAGCTTGCTAGGTGAAAACCCACTACGTATATATGTGCACATGCTTGGACCCAACAGGTTCACAAACCTGCTAAAAGCTCTACACTCCTAGACATAATGTTCACAAAAGGAACCTACAATGCACCTCATTGTTTGCTTGCTATTTTTTACGTAGTGATCACAAAGTTATGAAGCTGTCTTTCAGACTGCTTACTATGGCACATTAACCACTTCCACAGGGGCACGTTCCGTTCTCTCCAATGAATCAACTATAGAGCATCTCTGTTCTCCTTAGATCCCTTAACTGGAACACCTGACTCATAGCTGGTGCTATTGAAGTAACGACTCACGAGATGTATCACCAACTAATATACCGCTTTGAAGTGGTTGATCCCAAGCAGAAAACGAGCTAAGCGGCGCAAAGGAAATGCAATTTTCACGCATGCAGTGTCTTGAATAAGCTGAATACATTGCAATATAATTTCAAAAAGCAAGGAGTTCTACCTCGTGCAACGCATAAATAAGATTCTAACTACGTGGAGCAATAAACAAGCTATGTCTACCTTATCTGCGCAGCGTATTGTTTACAATATCAACAATAAAGTAAAAGCGCTCGTTCAATTACTGAAGAGCAGAAGAATCAGCAAAGCATTGACAATAGATCAGATGGTCATTCTGAGGTACACATTTGGTAGATGGATTGCGACGCGCAATTACAAATTAGGCTGCAGGCCCATTGAGGTGAACCAGGGCAATTCCATCCCTAATTTCACGGCTGTTGCTTCAGAGTGAAATTGTGTTGCCTGTCCAAAACACTACCTTTCTTGCTGCGTTTCGCCATTATTTTATCTCGTCAGCTAGATATGAGAGGCGTCATACCCGGGACCATTAGGATTTTAGTCGTGATCAATACACCTAAGCCAATTGGTTACGAAGGGCAGGACTTGACACAGCGGTTAATGACAGGTTATGTTTTGATGATAATACATATTTATGTATATATTTATATAATGGAAGATAGCTAAGGCAACGTGGACTATGTACTTGAAGACTGGTAGCTCAGTTAGTTCCCTCGGAGACTTAACGTCGTTCTGCAGATGCGTAACACATCGTGTACAAAAAATATTTAAATCATGCCCTACCAACCCGGCACAGCCATTCGTTCAAATCAGGTCAGGGCCCAGAAACGCAATAGGCACTTGTCTAACGCGTAAGCCAACGGAAAAATAGTACACAACTTGCCTGCGAATAACCGATCGTATAAACGTTGAACAAGAAGCATAGCCAAGTACAACTTTCCGTTAATTAGATCCGCGGCAGTGTTTCCGCACGTGGTGGGTCTCCGCCCGGCAAGCGTTCTCCCTATAAAAAGCCACAAAAGTTCGCTTAACAACACTGCAATTTAGTGAATGTGACTCGCCACCGACTAACGTCATAGCCCATAACTTCACATTGGCAGTGCAACCAGCGTCACCGTTCTAGATATGTTCGTTACACTGGAACTTCTACACCTGCATATACTGTCTTTTCTTTCTACGATTTCACGCAGATACTGTCCTCTCTTTACTTTCTACGATATCGCCGTTGATCTATAGGTTACGTCCGCACGAACGTAGTATAAGGCCATACCTGTCGCGATCATGCTGTTCAAGTATCCTCTAACGGAGCATTCAGGATTCTTAATCTATCATTAGCTGAGGTGTGACTGCGCCATATGGCAGACCGAGTTTGCCCTAACAAACAGGTTTGATCTTACGACAGCCCAATTATCGTTTCACGTTTCCACCTTGATACAGGCTCAATCAAGAACGTATGAACAATTTTCTACTCTCTCTGTGACAATTGCCGTAAAATGTCTGTACGGTTGCATTTGCCTGATCATCCCTCGCAAAGTCGAGAATAAATATTTATTTATTGATAGTTAGCGGTTGAAACGTATACTGAGCTTGGAAATTTTGTTTTAGATGTTTCTTCACCAATCAATTTGTCAGCAATGAGTGGGTGCGTGGCATGCAGTAGCGTAGGGGAGTCATGGTGTGAGTGCCCTGAGCGTGGTGTGCGTGGGTTTTTACGCCGTGGTTGTCCGTGGAGACGAGCAAGCTCATTGTTTGGGACTTGGATCCACATTTAGCTTGGTTGATGGGCATGTAATATTTAGCCTTGAGCTCTCCAACTCGTGTTTCGGGTACGTTGGTTGTTCGCTCATGTAAGTGAGTCTGTCGTTAGGTCTGTTTGTCTAGTCCTACGTTCCTCCGTATTCAGTCGATCGAGCTAACGGTTGTTCGCCACCAGTGTTGCGTATACTGCACCGTTCGCTTTCTCGATTGGTTGAATTCGTTGTAGAGTACCATGTTTCCAAACCTTCCGTTGCGTGTTATGTGCTTCCATGTGCCAGGAGCTTAACATTCACCAGATCGAAATGGTGGCAATCTTGCTCTTCTTGCGTGGGGATTATGTCTACCGACAGTCCTGTTTTTGGTGATTCGTGTAAAAGCATTCTTCCGATTTGCCCCACATCATTCGTATCGCAGTCACTGCATTTCATCTGGTGGCCGACTCTGCACTGGCCGAAGTGCTTGACTTATGCTTTGAGTCTTGAGAGCAATTTAAATTAGGGTAGCGCTTAATTTTTGAACCCCAGCCATTTTGTGTGACTTCAGGATTCTTCCTATTAGTTCGAGGACGCTCTTGTTGTACGAGAGCCATATCCGTTTAGTTATTGCGAACGTGCCTGTTGCTGCCAAGACGTTTGTTTCTTTTAGCCATTTTATGCAATTTCTTGGATAGCCGTGGGTTTTAAACACCCGATATATGTTTTTTCCTTCTCGTTTCCGCAATTCAGCGGTGCTACAGTGCTGTTCCGCTCTTTTGTACAAGGTTTAAATGCAGCGTTTCTTGTGATTCAGCGGGTGGTTGTTGTGTTCGTGTAATACCTGGTCCGTATGTGCTTTTTATAGTTTACGCACATTTGCAGTGATCCATAAGTATGCCTAGGGGCCAATACATCTAAAAATGATAAATTGATATTCTTCTCTAATCTATTCGTGCTGTTGATATCCCTGAATGTTATGTTGAGGAAATCGTGCGTGGTCTGTACTCTGTTCCTTGTTACCATTACAAACATGCCGTAGACGTATGGTATCCAGGTTTGGGCTGATAGATGCAGTGCAATGCGCTTCAATTTCCGCATTACGGCTTCTGCAATGCGCCCCAAAATTGAGAACCTCATGGGCGTTCCGCTCAGTTGCTGGTACACTTTCCAGCAAAGCAAAAGAGAGTAGTCCTACAAAGTTCAGGAATTCCCATAAAACTTTAAGTCTAGCAATTGTCGTTGAACATGGTTATTTCTGATATGGTTCCATCAGGGTTTCCTTGGCTACTTCGTGACCGCTTGATGTTAAGAACTTGGTAACATCGATGGTGCTCACTTAGATCGAAGGACTGCTCCAATAGCCCCTTCTGGGGAGCACTATTTAGCGGTTCGGATCTTCCCACTGTCTGCCAGTGTAAAATTGTGACTATAATAAGTTCATTGCGCACTTAGGCAACCGGTGCGGATGGTTGTTGTCGAGTTTGCTTGCTTGTGCCGAGCGTCACCATTTGCTTAGCGTTCGTTGCGATGACAACGCGAGGTCGCTTCCCTGTGCTGTGCGTTTTACGTTCCCTAGCCAGCATTATTATTATTATGCACAACATCTTAAAGAAAATGCCAAAACCATGGCCATTCACACTAATATAACGCCACAACCATTCATAAAGTGGGTCGTAATCGATCGCCGAATAGGTACAGGCCTGTTAGTTTGACCAGTGTACGTTTGAAGTGTCTGTAAAGGCTCATCGTAGGTCGAATCTGTGCGCATCGCACTGCCCAAAAGTTGCTCAGAGCGGAACAGCATGGATTTGTCAGGAATAGTCGTGCCTCACTAACCTGCTGCTGTACTGTAGCAGTCCAACTAGGAATGAATCGCTTGGGATCTTTTAGCGCTGCTGCCTAGTTATGTCTGCTAATTCAGCTTCCTTTCAGAGTTGGCTTTACAACCTTGATCTTACCACAACTGTAATTGGTAGTCTTTTATTCTGGTCGCAAATTCACCGACACCCATTTTCACACCAACACTGAGCTAGTTCTCTAACATGCGATTACTGAACCTGCTACGTTCTTCTCATGCGTCTCTACCTCTGCGTATCAACTTCTCAGGCTCACCTACACGTTCAAACGATATGCTCGACCACTGTCGAGTGATCGCTGAACCTACATCTTAGTCGTATGTTCCACTACCTAATATGCTCTTTTGATTCTCTTAACTAGTTCATCGGTTAACAACGCCCAATACGTCAGGGTTCCACGCATCATAATGGTTGTGTAAACTAATTCAATTCCGACAGCATTGTCTCTCACATTCATCAACTATCGGGTCTCGTACTGGCATGAAAAAACATCTGAGGTATAACATATTCAATCATTCCATTGCTTTTATCCACTAAAACTTTGCCAAAAATTCATATTTATACATTAACCTAGTACTGTTTAATTTACTTGGCAGGTTGCTTAGTGCGTTTTTTTGTCGCCTTATTCTAAATGATAAGAGTAGTTGCACGAAGCCTCTTTGAGAAGATACCAGTTACGCTCACCTGCCAAAGGAACCAACACAGAACAATGGAAACCTCCGCACGTTGCAATCCTGACGCACTAAAGGAACCCAGAAAACTAATCAAATCAATACAAGCTACCTGAGTCGTCCGACTTCAACAGCTACAATCACTCTTTTGACTCTGAAAAGGACCACCACGCTGCCATAGGACACAAGTTGACGTAACATGACTGCAAAGAACCGCGAGGACAATCGGTAAGATGCAACATTGTCTATGGCATATCACCGGTCGGCAGTGTTCACAGGCTTGGTGCGTTTTCGCCTGGCAAGCGTTCACCTTAAAAAGCAACGAAACTCTGTTTAGCAACTCTGCAGCGTGGCGGATGTGACTCGCCACGCAATGAATTCACTGCCTCAACCACGCTTTGGCAAGTTGACCAATACAAAATTTCCTAACTTCAGTGCATATTTCTGCTCACGCACGGCTACGGCTACACGTCTGCTCAGTGACATGTTATTATTCTTAAAACCTTTTCGCAGCGTTTTCTTCACGCTTCACTCCCCTGACTTGCACTGTGTACACAACCGCATCAGACTAGTTCCCCACCAACATACTCCACATTAATCTAATTTTTGTCTCTAGCACTAGTATTCCGTAAGGATAGACCACATTTCTTCTGGGCCATGTGGCTCCACACTACTGAGTACGTCTGTATTACTCCCGCTCCTTGTACTGTTACTTACGCTGGCATGCACGTTCTTGCACTATGCTGATCCTGCTCAAAAGGCGTGCTTCGTTTTGTCGAGAATAACATATGTATTTATTTATAAATACCCCCGTGTTTTACTGACGGAATTCCAGTAGACGTAGATTATATTGACTTCAGTGAGGCTTTTGCATCAGTAAACCGCTGCTTTCTGCTGAAAAGGAGCACCTGGTTGGGACTAAACTCTCAAATACATTCTTGGCCCTCGGCGTTCCTTTGCGGTAGGGCATTACGTGTCAAAGTTGGAAATGGTAGTTAGAGCACAGCTCCTGCATATAATGGAATCCTTCGGGGTTCAGTAGTTGGTCGATTACTGTTTCTTATGTTCATACATGATTTACTTTACCTAAGGAGCCCTCCCATATTTTGCTGTTGAATCTAAGTTTGTTAGCACGGGTGACAGGGTTACTTTAGCCAGAGTTGCCTGCCGTTGTTTAATGGTCGCACTCAAGGATTCTGCCCTTAAATATCAGCAAATGCAACATCTTCATGTGTAGTGTCAAAAATGTTGCACCTCAAATACCTGTTGGGTCCGTGCTAATGCAATGGGCTATTGAAGCACGTGATCTTGGCACCATTGTGACAGATAACTCCGAGTCGTCGGAGCAACCATAGCATGATGCTAATAAAGCACGGAAAGAGTCATTTGGCCTTAAGGAAGCCCTGAGTTGATGGCTTTCTCCCTTGTATAAACCAATGGTCAGGGCACCATTAGAATAATGTGTATGGGGCTGGGGCTTTTCTTGCAGAAGGACGAGAACTGTAAAGCGAAGGTGCAATGACCGGCCACTTGCATGATAGATTGGCAGCGGGGATGGCATTTTAAGGTTTGATAAGGCAACTTAAAATTGTACACAATCAGGAGACGTAGGCCGAGAAGGGACTCAATAGCGATCTTCAAGATCATAATTAGACTTGGCTGCCTCAGGCCAACCGAACTCTCCGAAACAGCTACATCGGACCACTACAGCAGTTATGGTCTAAAGTTAAAACAGCAGAGATGCAGGCTTGATTTTAGCTTAAAATTCATCTTAAATCGGGTAGTAACTAGGTGGAACAAACTTCTGCGTTATTGGAATGTATAAAGGCAGAGCGATTCAAACGAGGCCTAGATAAAATGTGGTTTGCCCTGTTCCCCTAATTCTTGGGAATACTCATTCCAGCCTCTAAACAAAATGCACGTAGCCAATGCAAATACATGAAGATGCAGTGACTTTTTGCTCTTACTACTTATTTGTTCTTTTTATTTTCCCTTTTTAGTGTTAGCGCAAGTAGCTGTTAGCACCTCAAAAAGCTAGGAGCTATTCTCGCTTACGGGCACACGCAACGGGACGCTGGATAAGCGAAAGTTTAGTTCCTCAGTGGATCATGTCCAGTCCTGTTTCGATGATTGTGCCTTCAATATTCAAGCATTGATTATTGTTACCATTTTTATCAATTGCGTTAGAATAAATGCGCGGTAAAAGTCGAATCCTATTTGGGTGTTGGACACCGGTAACTAACAGACTGAGGGAAACAGTTTGCAGCAGGCCTTCTCATAGCCAGCTGAACCTGTAACGAAGGATACATCGCAGGAATGATGGTAGTCAGGAAATAACTAAAAGCTAGTTAAACTGTGGAAACACAATTGCGAAAAGCTGAGCTGAAATAATTAATTAAAATAATCATGTAAACACAGAAGGAACATTTTAATAAAATCTATAAGAGCATCTACATGCGTAAGTTTGGATGCAAGTGTTTATCACTTGTTGCTTACATATGTAAAATATAAATACGCAACTAAAAATTATTAAGCTTAAACTAACAGAAGCACATTACGGAAGTGCTACAAGCTAAAAAGTGTTAAAATCTATAGTGCATTTACCATTGAAGGTTTATGCTAATGAACATATAAGATCATAAACGTTCGTAAATTTATTTGCAAGTATATTTCATTTGTTACTTCTTTTTCCTCACTTGCTGCCTCTAAAGGCTGCTGTACCGAAGTTCACAGCATAATTTCGCGTTACTAAGAACCCGTTAGTTGAGTAATTTCTGTGTTCTTTCTAGGAGTCGTGAATAGCTTGGTTGGAGTCTAATTCTATTTCGATTCTAAACCTCCTATACTTGGTGTAATAGTTAATGGTCATTCCAAAGTGAATCCAACTATCGGATCCCTAAACGTAAATGCATGACCTCGGGAGATACAAACCTAAATGAAAAGATTCGAGCTATGGTAAATCCCCAAAGATTAGCTTCGCGACGGCCTTAAAGGATTAGAGTCCTATTAACTCCCGAAGAATCTGACTTATCCTCTGCTGTCGTCAGACTTTTCATACGCTAAGTTAAAGGACATACTTTTGTCTCATTTAATGCCGGTAAAATTCGTGCTTGCCGAAATTATTGATGCGTTAACCTGAACAATCTGTTGCCGGTTGCATCCTTCTACTTCAGACTTAAGCCTTATTTTGTGCATTTGGGGATAAGCATGAGCTTATGGAGGTGGTGCAGAGGAGCGGTTCAAAAGCTATACCGGAGCTTCTGGACTTTCCCTACACTCTTCAACTTAAGACTTTGAACTTGTTACCCATGGAATATCGTGGCGGTCGCGGTGGCCTACGCTACACCAGACGCCTCCAAAGGGAAGAACTCGGAATTGAGCTGCAGCAGTTCTTCCATCTAAGTGTATGACACGTGGCCACAAATAAAAATTATTTAACGCGGGGACACTTTGCGCCTGTTCCCAAGCTGCCCTTTCTTCCTGAGTGGTATTTGATTGGAGTCGCTTGCCGGTACACATCACACACACAGAGGAACCTTTCCAGCTATGGTTATACACCCAACCAACGCACATGGTAGGTCCTGCTGCTTTTACTTCAAAGGTGATTATCTCCGAAGTATTAAGGTTAACCGGCAGCAAGCGCCCACCTTGTGATGACTCGGAACCGATCGTGCTGACAAGGGATCTTCCTCATGCTCTCAATACTCCAGTGTATTCCAATGTATTCCAATGTAATACCTGAGAGATCACCTAATTGGTAGTATGAAAAACACCGATGTATACCGCCAGCTATTGTCACTTCCATCACTGACTAATATGCAAAAGACGTCCTGCTGTTTGCACCAACAGGATGGTTCCGGAACTACAAAATCTCCGGCGACTGCTGTTGATCAACATGTTTAGGTTGGCTTAACTAAACGCCGAGTTCACGCCGTACCAAGAAAACAGTGGCAATCTAGCGCGTTTAGAACCTCATGGCATTGATCAAGCGCACGCCCAGAAAAATTCAGACAGTTTAAAGTATGGCCACTCCACAAATGGCTTGGACAAGATGTTTCCTGTGAAAAGCTGCATTCCCGGTACACTTGTCTACATCGGAATTCTAACTGAAATCAGTGTGCAAAAGTCAGGCATATCCGCAGTGTTTGCTGTCAACTCAAACCTTGTAATAGTAAAAACAAGTTGCTGATGCTTTTGCGAACACGCTAAAGGTTCTCTGTTCGTTAACGCTGGCTGTGAATACAAAGGAAGGACCGCTTAACGATACGCGTGGCTCCAAAATAAGGGTGGTGTCGCTAGGTACAACGGATCTGGGGAGCTAGAAAAATATGGTGAAACAGTGCCAGATAAAGGTGGAATATTATCTTTCAAAAGGTCTAGCTACGCAAAAGTCGTCTGTTTGACATATATTTGGTTAAATGTATAAGCTTGTACTTCTCGAAAAATACAACTGTAATGCCAAGTAGGTGATTTAATTAGTGTTTGAAAAAAGGTACTGCTCGCAATGGGAGGGAAGCGGGGGTCGTTTAATGGTGCACCGTAACGTGAATTTATTGCAGGCTATTGCATGTATGATGGCGGAATCGTGCGCATGTCCTTATGTGTACGTGCCATTAACAGTGGTTGGTAAAATGGGAATGGAAAAAGGTTGCTTTATATCACATAAAAGACTGGGTAGAATTATGGATGCACAAATATCTCTATGAGTGTGTGTATCTAATGAAAGCCTGTATGCACAAATACAAATGTATAGAAATATGATTTTAAATATACAGATATAACTGCAACTGCATCCTATATACATGACACTATATTAGAACCTATGTTTATAAGTGCGTACGTTTAAATATAATTATTAATAAGTAAAGCTAAGTAGACCTACCTCTTGCATTATCACATTTGAAAGTGAATTGTAATGTACTCAAAATATACTTGCTACTGCTTGTAGAGATTAACATGTATAATTGATTGCACATCTTGAATATAGTGAATAGCATAATTAGACTGCGTGTTTCATTAAGCAAATTATCTAATTAGTATAATGAAAAGTCCTCGAAAGTTTTAGGTACAGTATATGAACGATTTGTATGAAGCATATACAATGACATTGTGCTCAATGGGCAAATGAGAAAATGAACGGGAAGAAAAATAATTTCATACATGTATACCACGCATATACGCTTGACTAGACATTACTGAGTCTTCCTGCGAACATGACGGGTGCACATTAAGGTCATGTTAATGCGTCACGGTGCCGCATTCATGTGGATAATTTCCCGGACTCCTGCATGAGCAACGCTTTGAACGGTAATGTAACTACCATAACCGCAGCTTCATCAGCATGTATAAAACCTTGATGCATATGAGGTTTTAACCATCGCAAATGCAAACTGCGTAATACGTCTGTCCATGTCCCATAGGGATGCCTTATTATTGCCGGGATTGAAACCTATATCATTGGCTCCACCTGCCTCCACGATCGGCGGGAAATTAGCAAAATTACGTCCCATGAAATGTACGATGATTTTACCGGCGGAAAAACAATATGTATACATGAAACACGGTGGTCTGTACAACTCAAACCGAAAGAAAGGGAAGTGGTGCACATGAAGTTGGTAATTGTAGAGATTTCGGGCCACAAATGTTTAATGGATGGTTGCATGCAAAGAAACGGTTGATTTCTGAAAAATGGCGTCGGGACTTCTGTTAGCCGTTAGACAAAGCACCGGGATACTGGGGTGTATGCACTCAGGTTCACGGTCTGAGAGCAGAGGACCGCATGCGACGCTAATGATGTCGTAGGAACTTACCTGTGCTTCATGTGGTTATTGAAACTGTAGTGGTATACATTATTATTAAGGCAAGCAGTGCTGCACATTGCTCCGCGAACAAGTAGATGTAATACATACAAATATCCGGTTACTGCGTTCAGGTTCATGAGTTTGCAGAGCTGCAGTGGATAACGCAAAGTGGCAGTTGGGATGTATTAACAATATTTGCGAAGCCAACAATTATACATGTTAACGTGCTGGCGCATGAGCAGCGGTGGATTTAAATTGTTCCAGTCATTGGAAAACCGGATGAAATAAAGGTAAGCAACGTTTAAACAAGTCAGAAATATGCAACACTAAGGGAGTGAGCGTATATAGGGATAGGAATACACCAAGCATGAACACTGAAAAAGAGCTTCGCCAGCCTTACAAGAAACTAACTTGACAACTCAAAATAAATGTGAACAGGACATGGAATAAAAGATCGAGGCTTCTGCCAAGTTTCTCACAGATTCTTTCACTGAAATTGCGTAATTCCTCAAAAACTGGATGGTCCAAAATGTAGCGAGACTGATACTTACCCGCCTACGGAACACGTCACACAACTGGAAAGAATTGAAAGCCGCATCATAAGCCAGAGTATAGAAAATGGTTAACAGACGACTGCGCGTAACAGCGCAATAGATCGGCTTCAGGCCATAACAATGTTTACTTGAAACGAATTCCTGTGTAGCATTACGTGAGCATTAACATTTTTGCATTTGCTGTAACCACCTGTTTCAACACTGAAACAATTGTGAGGTCGAACCGTCAACACAACCTTAGATCATTTCTTGGAACATACTCAGTTGCTCACTCTTAATTTCAAGAGCAATGTTGTTCGCATTTTGACCGTCGCAGATCCGTTTGTACATATTTCATCATGTCTTGTAGGCGTGTCCCGTGCAATCCAAAGAATATGAATTACTTTATTTATTTACGTAATTTTGTTGCAAATAACTGTTACCTGCAAACCCTTGGTGTGTAAAATACGCGGTGTTGCATAAACGCGTGGCATTCTGCGTTAGCCTGTAAGCGGCAGGACGGTCGGAGAAAGCGTGCACGCGAAGGGAAAATGCGCTCGTTTTAAAACCTCCACGTGAACGGATAATACACTAAGCGGAGGTACGACGAAGTATTTATGTGGTGGCACATATTACGTACAGGCAGACCATAATGGCGGGTCACTTAAGTAGGCATTACGGACAGCCACGCCTCTAGACGTAAGATGTGAATAGGCGACACACATACGGAGGTGTAACGGAGTACCTGGGTGGCAGCACATGTTACGTGTAGAAAAAGCGGTAGTGGCGGATCAAACAACTGTGCAACACGGATGGAGGTGTGCTAAAAGCCACCTATTGAGTGCCGATACACGTACGGAGTGCAACGGTAGATTGTGGCGGCACATGTTACGTGGATGAAGACCAGTAGTGGCGGATCAGTCACGTAGGCGGCAGGTCTAGACAAATGTCCTGAAAACTAGTAAAGGGCCGATAGACATACCGGAGGTGGATCGGAGTAGATAGCTGCGGCTAAGGTTAGGTGGAGGTAAAGCAGTCGTTGCGGATCACTCATGTACGCAGCACGGATACACAAACGTTTTAAAAGCCACTTGCTAAAGCCAATACACTTACCCGAGGTGCAACAGCATAGATAGCGGCGGCAAAAGTTATGTGGAGGCAGACCAGCATTGGCAGCGCTTTCATATAGGCATCAGGTTATGCGCCAGGGACCACGGCGTATGCTGGGGTAGTGAAGGTACAGTAGAGCTGATTCAATAACGGTCGCGAAATTTTCGCTTTCTTTTACGGACACCCTTCCGCTTTTAGACATTGAAGTACCTACTTTAGTAGATCGCGCAAACATGTGCATTGGTGCATGACCACGGGCGTTAATCTGCACTGCGTGCTATTTTACCGAAGTTCTGCAGTCTCATAATAAGGTGCAATAAATAAAACTCCTTATTGCGGAGCCGTTGACATATAATCGCATTAATGGAGACCAGTTTTAAGTAATAATTTCGGATTCTTATGTTATCAGATCTACAGGTGCTCTCGCAGCATGCGTAGATGTGTAGGGCAGTCTTCCTCTATTTCAAATGCTACCTATGAGTCACAGCTAATAAAGCTGACTGCAACAGCGATGTTGGTGGCACGTCATGTGCTTTGGCAACCACGATGCATTCCCGTCGCTGACGGGCCCGGTAGTAGACGGACCCAAGGGACGGATGCAAGGGGAAACCTACTTTCTGAGACTTCTCCCCGGAGAACTGAGTCTAAATGAGGCAAGGTGTCTGCTAGCTGAGAACCCAACCAGCAAATAGAGAAACATATCTACACATCAGTATCTACACATAGTTGATTTACGCGTAGTCAGAGAAACTCCGAGCTCGATGGAGCCCAATCCTCCTTCTACCGGGAAACCTGGCTGTAATTTGATATATTTGGCTCGGAGACTCAATTTTCCGGATATCAGCTGCCTTGAGGCGGTGGCTTTGGTTAGAGGTCTGGAGAAGCAGTATTCTTCTACTCAAAGCACTGCCTCAAGGCCTACATTTCCGAACCCAGTTGTGACGAGGATAGCATGTCAGAAATGCTCTACTGTCGACTTTAGGACGTATACTAAACACTGATGGTCGGTCTACAGTGATCTTACGGGACGTGGCTCACACCTCGCACACACCGTGTGAACCCACAGCAGCGCAACAAACTGTCTCCATATGTGGGACTTTAACCTCCCCGGCATAATCTGGGACCTGCTTACAGTTACCTCCCATCGCACTCCTTTGCAGTTGATCTGCTTGATAATGTTCTCGAGTGCAATTTAACATAACATGGCTTGACACAAACACGGATGGTCCCTGGGCAGACACCAAACATCCTCGACTGGTTCTCACCTAGGTCAAACCCGGTGGCACCGATCTAACGGTCCTCCTATGTGTTAGAATACGAACGTTGAACGCCGCCAGTGTGTCCGAAACGAAGAGCACTAACCCTAATAGGTGGTTGAATTAACCGTATTCTGCTTATCCTCTCGTTGTTGGTTACACGCTTCCGGGGACGCCGATGCAGCATTCACGAGCCAAGTTGGTGTACGTATCATTCGATTCTTCAAGGCTGAGCTATCGTTGGTTGCTTGGATTCCGGTGCACAGCCGTTTGTGTGCAGCCCGTTTTACGACATCGTCCAAGGTTGATTCACGTAGTACAAAACGCTGTTTGTTTGTGATTTCTGCTTATGCTCCCACCGGCTTCAGTTCCAATGTTCTCAAGGACGCATTCTATCATAAGCTGAACGCGCTACTACACAGTGCTACTAGTTCAGATATCCAAGTACTCGCAGGGGATATGACCGCACAAGTAGGGCTTTTGAGCTCTTCAGAAGTTCAGCTGGGTGGTAGGTATGGACTTAACTCCGAATGGACTGACAACGTCGAGTATCTTCTGCAACTGTGTATGGAACGCCGGTTAACACTCAGTGGCACTACTTTTAGACACGGTGGGCGCAGAAGTGCCTCTTGGCAACCCCTGTAGCTCACCAGCGATGGACCCAAAATGCCCACAATGTCATAAGTTACAGTTGGCATGTTTCCGTGCTGTTGCCGCTCGCATTGGAATACCTGCGTCGGCTCTGATAATTCCTTGGTACGCCGCCGTTTCTCTAAGGACTTTACCAGGGGGCGCACCAAGCGTCTTCTCAGATTGGCAACTGATAAATTGTCCCAGGTTTCGGGCAGACAAGCCTATCAAAACTCACTACGTACCAAAGTTTCCCTTCCGCGTCCTAATAACACTGATACAGTGGAATAGGATCTCACCCATCTTGCACGACGCAGGAGCACCTGTCTGTGGCACTATCCAGCGTCACCGCACCAGTCACTGGATATCCGAGAGGTCGGTGAACTTGTACGAAACCAGGAAAAACCTCCCGACTGGTTCTGAGCACAGTGTGCTCAGCCGGGCTAGTATGCGCGCAATAGAGCGGAGCCCACGTGCTGACAAGTAAGCCTAATGGATCAGTAACGCTCAGGAAATGGCGGAGGCAGGAACGGTAGGCAAGGATCGCCAGCTTTTCAGCTGATTCACTGATCCCAGGAAACCAGGCATCAGTGAGACAACCAGACAGTGCGGGTTCACAGATACACAATAAGGAGCGCCGTATGGATCCTTGAGAGAAAAACTTTCAAGCTCAGTTCAGCTGGCCCCCTGCCGCCGGACCTCTTTCTACTCAGGTGATGCTGGACATTAGGGACGGTTAGTTTAGTTCCTCCGTCGGAGGCCGATGTCCGAAACGCGATCACAGCGCTCAAGCGTTTTTGTGCCGCTGGTCCGGATTCCTTCAGCCTGTACTATTTAAGGACCGTCGCAACGAGACTGGACCTTAACGTGGTGCGACGGTTTGCGTACCTCATTGACCCATTGAGCTATACTGGGTGATGCCTCCGAGCATCTTGAGAGCTACTCCTACCAGCTTGGTCAATGGTGAGAGGTCAGACAAATCCAGTCTCCTGGTCCTCCAGGTTGGGGTTTGAAGTGGGATGGCGTCCATTTCTGCAAAACTAAATCACTGCCACCCCGCTGCCTTGCGGACAGGCTTTTGAGCCAAAGGCTTTGGATGAGGACCCTAATCGTTCTCCTGTCTAGGTCTGGGCGCCCTGGCAGTATCCCAGTCCACATACAACCATGACACTTTCTTCAAACATAAACTACATCCTGCATCGGCCGTCGCGCCGATTATCAAGGGTCGCCTTATCTGCTGCATACAGTAGGGCGGATAAGCGAAAGCATGCTACTGCTGGTGCCTCCCTTCTTTCTTTTCCACTTTTTTCTCTTACTCCCATCCCGGCCCCCATTACTAACCTTCCTACTATAATTCCCAGCTAAATTGACAGCAACCGAAGTGCTACTGGAGTAGAACCATCTGCAGCCACCATCCCACAGCACCTATCGGACGCCTATCGGCAAAAGTCCCTTATAAGACCACGCTGCCCCGTTTCCATGGCGACCTTCAACGTCCGCACTCTAAGACAAACAGGTCAGCAGGCTGCACTTGCACGCACCTTGGACAAACTGGGTGTTGATGTGTGTTGTGTGTCCGAAACTAGGATTATTGACCCTGACGGGGTTATTGTATTGACTGCACCCGGCTTATCCTCTCGTTATTGGTTGCACGCATCCGGAGACGCCGATACGGCACTCACGGGTCAAGCCGGTGTAGGTATCATTCTCAGCTCCAAGGCTGAGTCCTCGCTGGTTGATTGGATTCCGGTGAACAGCCGTTTATGTGCAGCCCGTTTGACGACATCAGCTAAGGTGAATTCCCGAAGTAAAACAAAACGCTGTTTGGTTGTGATTTCTGCTTATGCTCCTACGGACTGCAGTTCTAATGCAGTCAAGGACACTTTCTATCACGAACGGAACACGCTGCTACGCAGTGCTACTAGTTCAGATATTGTAGTACTTGCAGGGGATATGAACGTACAAGTGGGGCGTCTGAGCTCTTCAGAAGCTCAGCTGGGTGGTAAGTATGGACTTAACTCCGAACGGACTGACGACGGCGAGCGTCTGCTGCAACTGTGTGCGGAGCACCAGTTGTTTCTTACTAGCACTGCTTTTAGACACAGTGGGCGCCGAAGTGCCACTTGGCGTCCACCTGTAGCTGGTCAGCGATGGACCCAAATTGACCACCTAGCCATAGGTTACAGATGGCGTGGTTCCATCCTGGATTGCCGCTCGTACTGGGGTACCTGTGTTGACTCTGATCATGCCTTGGTGCGCTGTCGTTTCTCCATGAACTTTACCGGGATGCGCACCAGGCGTCCCCCACGATTGGCAACGGAGAAATTGTCCCAGCCCTCTGTCAGGCAAGCCTGTCAAGAAGCACTGCATAGCGAACTCTTGCTGTCTTGTCCTAATGATACTGAACTTCAGTGGAATAGGATCTCGGCCGCCATGCACGACGCAGGAGCATCTGCTTGTGGCACTATCAGTCGTCATCGCACCAGTCACTGGATATCCGAGAGGTCCGTGAACCATTTGGAAGCTAGAAGGCACATCCCGGCTGGTTCTGAACTCAATGCGACCAGACGGGCTATTAGGCGTGAACTAAAGCGGAGCCTACGTGCTGACAAGGAAGCCTGGTGGACCAGTAGGGCTCAAGAAATGGAGGAGGCAGGAGCGGTTGGCAATTACCGGAAGCTCCTCCAGCTAATACGCACCACTGGTCCGAGAAAACCAGACGTCAGTGAGACAATCAGGGACAGCGCGGGTGCGCTGATACACAATATGGAACGCCGTATGGCTCGTTGGGCTGAGCACTTTGAACATCAGTTCAGCTGGCCCCCTGCTCCCGGACCTATTCCTACTCAGGTGATGCAGAACGAGCCATGGACGGTTAGTTTAGAGCCTCCGTCGGAGGCCGACGTCCGAAACGCGATCACAGCCCTCAATCGCTTTCGTGCCGCTGGCCTGGATTCCCTCCTACCTGCACTATTTAAGGATGGAGGTGAGGTCCTCTGCAAAGCACTGACCTCCCTATTCGAACGTATCTGGAACGAGGAGAGTGTGCCGGCTAATTGGAGCGAATCGATTATAGTGGCAATATACAAGAAGGGCAGTCGCACAGACTGTGCGAACCACAGGGGTATTAGCCTAACGCCAGTTGTGACAAAATTACTGGCCTCGATTATCGTTCGTCGCCTCACTACAGAACGGGAATCTCGGATTAGGGACAAGCGGGCCGGTTTTCGCCCAAGACGTGGCTGTAGAGACCATATATTCACTTTGCGGCAGGTGCTAGAGCAGCGCCACTCATACCGCAGACCGACAATAGCTGTGTTCCTCGATATCAAGAGTGCGTTCGATTCAGTCGATCGATCGATTCTGTTCGAAATACTTGCGCGGAAAGGTGTTCCCACGAAATAGGCGAACACCCTTCGGGCTCCATACTCGAACACTACAGGCTGCGTCAGAGTCTACGGTGGCCTATCGGATAGCTTTCCGACCACAAGTGGCGTTCGTCAGGGTTGTCCGAATTTCCCGTTTTTGTTCGATTTCGTCGTGGATTTTATCATGGAGTGTTCCCTTGCGGAATCTCACGATGTAGGTGTTGAAGTGCTGCCTGGTGAACGGTTAGTTGATCTAGATTATGCGGACGATATCGTCTTGCTTTTCGACAATGTTGAGGCGGCACAATCAACCCTGAATAGCCTATCCAGAGTGGTCCCATTATTTGGAATGCACTTCGCACCTTCAAAGTGCAAAGTGTTGCTGCAGGACCACCAGCCACTCGATGACCCCTTGACGCTTGCTAACGAGGAACTCGAGGTGGTTGATCAATTCACTTATCTTGGCAGCTGCATCAGCAATGATGGGCGCATAGAAACTGACGTGAGCTCACGCATCGCAAAGGCCAGAGCTGCCTTCTTGAACCTGCGTCATCTTTGGCGACAGAAGGGAGTTTCCCTTCATCTGAAAGCCAGGTATACAAGGCCACAGTGAGGGCCGTTCTGCTCTATGGTAGGGAGACTTGCCCCCTTCGGTCTGAAGATCTGAGGCGCCTTCAAGTCTTTGATCATCGTTGTTTGCGAAGTATTGCTGGTGTCGGATGGCACCAGCGTGTCCGCAACGATGACGTGCGTAGGCGAGTACTAGGTGGTGATGATCATGCTAGCTCCCTAGAACAACAGATAGCACTGAATAAGTTGCGTTGGCTCGGGCACGTGCTACGTACGCCTGATCACTGCTTACCTAGGAGGGCCTTGTTTAGTCTACCAGGTGTCGGATGGCGCAAGGCTCGAGGTGGACAGAAGTTGACTCGGCAGCGGGAAATGAAGTCACTGACGACCAAACTGGGTGCCGTTGGTCCGTCTCGCCTTCCGGGTTGGAGTCCACGTGACCCACCTTGTGCTTGGCTTGAGACTTTACAGGACATGGCTCGCAACCGACACCAGTGGTGCGTCTGCTGCCGTCTCCTAATCGGATTGTCTGTTTAAAGTGTGTTTGGTGCTGAGTTATCTGCGGGGTAATGGCTGATTATGACGCGTGGCAGTGAAAGCTGCAAGGAAGCTGTCTCGCCGATGCCGCCTTATCTTTGCACGATAGCCAGCTGTTTGTGACGGTATGTTGTCTACACAAGATGTAGGCGCCTTGACCCTGAATGTTTGCTTAGGGCATTAAGGTTTTCAGGTAAGTCCCCCTTTCTCTCCCTCTTCTTATTCTTTATTTCATAGGTCCTCATGGTTGTATGGCAGCGAAGCATCCGTTCAAATGGCTGATGTACTGCTGTTGATGATGATGATGATGACTATTTAAGGATGGTGATGCCGTCTTCTGCACAGCCTTGACAACCCTATTCGTAAGTATCTGGAAAGAAGAGAGCTTCCCGGCTAACTGGAGAAAATCGGTTTTATGGGCAATATACAAAAGGGCAGTCGCACAGACTGTTCTAACAGCAGAGGTAGTAGCCTAACGATTTTCGTTCGTCGCCTCACTGTGGAACGGGTATCACGGTTTAGGGAATAGCAAACAGGTTCCGTTCAGGAATATGCAGTATAGACCACCTATTTACCCTGCGGCAAGTGCTAGAGCAGCGACACGCATACCTCAGACCGACAATAGCTGTGTTCCTCGATTTCAACAGTGCGTTCGATGCAGTCAATGGAGCGATTCTGTTCAAAATACTCGCACAGAAATGGGTTCCCAGGGAATATGTAAACAGCCTACCTGCTCTACACTCCATACAGGCCGCCACAGGGTCTACAGTGACCTGTCGGATAAATTTCCGACTACAAGTGGCGTTTCTCAGTGTTGTCCGATTTCCCCAGCTTCGTTTAAGTTCGTTGTGGACGCTATCATGGAGTGTTTCCTTGCGGAATCTTACGATGTAGGCGTTGATGTCCTGTCTGGTAAAAGATTGGTTTATATTAACCATGCTGACGATATCGGCTTGCTTTTCGATTGTGTTGCAGCGGCACAATCAACCCAGAATAATCTTTATGGAGTGTTCCCATTTGTTGGTACGCGCTTCGTGTCTTCAAAGTGAAAAGTATTGGCTCAGGAGCACCAGCCGCTCTATGACCCCTTCACTCTTTCTAACGAGAAACTTAATACGGAGGAGCAATTCACTTACTTTGGCAGCTGCATTAGCAATGATGGCGCATAGATACTGAAGTCAGTTCACGCATTGAAAAGGCGGCCCAGCTTTCTTGACACTGCGACATCTTTAGCGACAGAAGGTGTTACCCTCCTCCTGCACGGCCGTGTATACAAGACCACAATGGGTACCATCCTGCTGTATGGTAGTGAAACTTGGCCCCTCTGGCCTGAAAACTTGAACACTGATGTGTAACTGGCAAAGCCGCTTAACGATTTTTTCATATCCGGTTATTCGCAGTCAAATGGTTTCCAATTTCCTCTGTTGGCTAGACAGATAGTTTGACCAGGGCCGCCATAATTGTTGCGGCCGGTTGAGGATGAGAACATCACGAATATTTGTCTTCTTGTGTGTCCAGATGAGCAAAGATTCAAACTGTCTGCTGTATTAATTTTTCAGATGTATAATGTTCTGGAGGGTGAAGACGTGTCCAGCTCTCCATACTAGACAACGGTTGTGGTGGTGATTGCAGTCAAGTCCCTTTGGTATCCAGACAAGCTCCATGTAGCTCCTTGTCGGTTATTACGTCCGTCGGGCTTTGTCTATTCCTCAGTCCGATCCCAGCTCTCCAGGAAGTTCTGAACCTCGGAGAAAAAGGAATGTGAGGGACAATCAAGAGAAGTCTGCAAGAACAGGCGTGGAGTTAAACATTGTTAAAGTCTTGTGTTACAACGTTTGGACTTGAGAAAAATTCATGTACACTGTGCCACAATGATTATGTTGAAAGTGCCTTTTGATTGTCCTATAGAATCAATAGCCGTATGGGTAGATTGCTAACGTCTGCGTAGAGACAAGAGCCTTGTACCAGTAAGTAATCCACTAACTATCAGTTAAGTATGAGGCAAAAATTGCTGGGGCAGAGAGGAAAAAAAGTTAGAAGACTGGTGGTGATTGCATGGTGCATGAGCAGCAAGTACCCAGCACAATACGATAGAGAGCGAAGAATAACAAAGGTAAAAATAAATGGTTTACCACGAGAGAGATCTAAAGGTCAATTAGTGGTAAAGCAGCGGAAAGATTGGATGCAGACATTCCAAGCAAATAAAGGTTATTAAGACAAGATGTGGCATCTAACAAGCTCTGAATAATCGCATATGCATGTGGCCTACGACCATTAGCTGCTTCTAAACATAAATGCCGAATTTAAGACGATCGACGGATGGGGACGCTAGGATAGCTTACCAGTGGACAGATGTAGCCATTCCAATAAGACACTTAATCACTAGTGTATGCATACAGTGCCACAGAATGCGTCAACAAGCCAGAAAGGTAAGTGATACCGATATTCCAAGAGACTGTATGATGGAGAGACAAGATGTGTATCCTAGCAAGCCAAAGGTTTGCACAGAGGGGGCAAGGAGATTACGATGAATCGCAGCAAAGAGGTGAGAAAGATAAGCTGAGCGACAGGCAGTGACGACAGGAGAGATAGTATCAGTGGCCAGCAAAGGCATTCGAAATAAGCATTCTAATTACTAGTGGATACATACAGTGACCGAATAAGTCAAAAAACCAGCAAAAGTACGTGATGCAAACAACCCACGAAAATAAAAGTTGGAGAGATAAGGAGTGGCTCCTAGCGCAAAGATGTAGGCTACCTACAATGACACGCTGCAGCTGAAAAGTGGCGACGTAGGTAATACGAAGAACTGATATTGGTACTAAGGGAGAGAGTATTGACGGCTAGCAATGACATCTGGGTGAAGCCTTCTAGTTGTTAGTGGATACCTACAGTGTCCCAGAATAACTCAACAAACAGCAAATGTATGTGACGCAAACAGTCCCAGAGAGTAAAAGTTGGAGGGATAAAAGAGTGGCTCTTAGCAAGATCCGGGTATGCGCAGAGATGGTAGGAGCCTACGAAGAATGGCTGTTGTTTCACAGAGGTGCCAGAGGTAAGACGAAGAACAGATATTGGCGCTAGGAGTGAGAGTATCAGTGATCAGCAATAGCATTTGCATGAAGCCTTCTAGTTACTAGTGTATGCCTACAGTGTTCCAAAATAAGTCAACAAACAACAAATGTATTTGCCGCAGACAGTCCCAAGGAATGAAGGTTGGAGGAATAAGAAAGTGGCTCTTAGCAAGCTCCGGATATGCGCAAGGATACATAGAGCCTACGACCACAAGTTGCTGCTAAATAGAGGTGCTGTGTTTAATACGAGCGACATAATGGCGTTATGAAAAACTTTTGGTGGCCAGATGTAACCATTCCATTAAGCAGTTTGGTCACTAGTGGATGCCTACAGTGTCACAGAATACGTCAACAAGTCAATGAAGGTAAGTGATGCAGACATTCTAATAGATTACGGGATGGAGAAACAAGGAGTGTCTCGTAGTAGCTCCGGATATGCTTACAGATATATGGAGTCTACAACGAATCTCTGCGGAAAATGTGATGAAGGTAAGAGGAAGGAAAGATAGTGGTGCTAAGAGAGAACCAGTCGACAGCAACAGGGTTCGCATTGAGCCTTCTAGTTATTAGTGGATACCTAGAGGGAGAGAATACTTCAACAAACCAGCGAAAGTATGTGATGCAAACAACCCGCGAGCATAAAAGTTGGAGAGATAAGGAGTGGCTCCTAGCGCAAAGATGTAGGCTACCTACAATGACCCGCGGCAGCTGAAAAGTGGTGACGTAGGTAATACAAATGCTGAAAATGGTACGAAGTATGAGAGAATCATTTTTTGTTACTTTTCATTCCATATATCATAATGGTTGTATGGTAACGAAGCATCAGTTAAATGGCGCATCTGCTGCTGTTGTTGTTGGTGTGACGAAGCAGTGTCTTCGGTTCCAAACGATCCAGGGCCTACACATCAGCAGCACACCTAGACCACTAAGATTCCCCGTCAGAGCAAACGGCTGCATTCCGTTGGTGATTAATTTACTGACGGCTTTCATTTTATTCCTCGCCTGCGGGCATGGCACGTCCAAGGTCTAGAAATTCCAGGCTATTTGTTGGGATCCGCTTTTAGTTGTGCAGCGGATGAGGCGTCAACAGGATAAACTTGCATACCGCATGGCCTTTGGCTAGCATAACCCCACATGCTGATGCAACTGCTGCCTCAATACACATACGCAACGGCAAGCAAAAATATTCAGCGGCACATGAAATGATTGCTTTCATCAAAAACAAGAAGCCTACTGAAAGTGTGCTTCGCGTTCGCAAATACAATACAGCTCGTTTACTTCACCTAACTACTTTTAGTTGCAAACGCCCATGCTGTTGTTTCCTGGCCACTTGCAATGCGTTTCGACACTACATGGAATTAGTGGAACTTAAGATGTGCAGAAAACGCATTCAAACGTAACCACAGCAAGATATGATGCACATGGTTGATGAAACCATCTACAGCAATTGTCACACATCACCCAGAAACCTCGAAGCCGCGCATTCCAACGTCCTCTTCCTGCAGGCACAATGCACAAGTGACTGTTGGAACCGGGCCACCTGCATGCCTATGCCACCACGTTTGCTCTGCTTGCTGCATCTCTTGGTCTTATTCATCGGAAGCCGACAAACTTGCGCACCGGACATTGTGCTGGTGCCGGGAGCCGGATTTACTACACGTGAGATCAATTTTCACTGTGCGCATTTCCGATGCCCGAAATCCTCCACAGAGACCCCTGTGATTTAAGCAGTTGGGTCTGGGGTGGATTCCTGACAGCCATCCATCAAAACGCGCTCCAATAAGCTTGCCAACGTTGCAGCTGAGCCCGCTGCAATGGTTTGCACCTCATACTTACACTGACATCCTTATAAAGGTGGTACGTATTCTGTGCAGAGAGGTATACTTTTGAACACTTCAACGTGTCATACCGATTATTGTATTTCAAGTTGGCTGAGCTAAGCTTCCCGAAAGCACGCAACATATCCAGTGCTCCCAGATATCCGTCTTAGCCGCGACTTTGGACGTTCACATCTATTTTTTCCAGCACCTCTTGCAACCCTCTAATATTTATGCGCCTGTCTATCACACGGTGTGCATGTCCAACTGCCGAGACCATTTCAGGACGATTACAATTCAAGTGCTCGACCACTTTATATTGTACCGCCGGATCAATCAGCCCTCGACATCTTTGAAGGCCATCGTGGGCATTCCGATTCTCTTCCACCAGCACGTGTAAGAAGTGACCGCGTGGCATATGCCGGTGACGCTTAATAGAAGTCGCTGTTGCATCCTCGGCCTATGCAAACGTGGTACACAGCGGACCCGGATTCCGACACCGCCTAGTACCGTCTATTCGGCGTGACAACAACCGTCGTCGTGCGCTTAAAGTGATTCATCAACATTTGGCGAGCATACGCTGTCAAGCTGCTTAAACTTTCACGCACCACGGATCCATCGCCGCGTGCTGCATTACTTCGCATGAAATCCGTAGCTACCTGAGTGCCACGACAATCCGTCATGCCTTTCGCAAGCATAACAATCCCCTCGGAAAGCGCTCATAAGGAGGAACGCTCGCTCAACGTAGTATTAGGTGCATATTCTCATTCTCCACACCATTAGTGGAATTACATCCGAACAACATTACATGCCGCAATGGATGCGCCGTCCAGCATCTCTACCAAGGCATCCATGTTCCAGGGAAATACTCAATGCATTCCGTAATTCTTCGCCGAATGGTTTCCGGCATTCCGTAATAACGCGTTTCCTCAGGCATGCATATCGGGTTACCTAGCAAGCAGCTCAGCAAACCCCTTTCCGTTGGGTCCGCAACTGACAGCTGACCGCACTGTCCCTTTAGGTCCCGTAACACGTGCACACGGCAAAACACCATGCACGCCTCTGGATACACCTCCCTGAAAGAGTTGGTATGCTGCTCGCATTTTCCTACCACCATTGTTCGCACAAACGCCGTGCTTGCTACCATTTCACGCATGGTCTTTACGCCTCCAAATAACTCTCTGTCGTCTCGTTTGGTACCACGGCGTACGACATGACATCACACCCTCGTGACGTCAAGGAACATGCAATGCCATAGAACGTAGCCGCCGTAATTAATCTGATGCGTATAATTCGCCAGTACAACTTCGACGTAGAGTGCAACCATCCCACCAATGCCTGCAGGCATGAAGAAAACGAATCGCACCTCCAGCAGCTCTTTCACAACCGTACAAGTACCTTTGTTTTCCAACAGGCTGATTGCCTGCTCTACCTCACTCACTTGCTCCGCCTCACTCCGATGCCTCAGATGCTATAAATCACGTTTGGTAATACAGATGTCGTATTCCTTTAACACAAAATTCCTGATTTCACGTACCTGACGAGACGGCCTAATCAACTTTAATTCCGCCGCCTCTTGTACCGCTTTAAGCCGCCGATTAGCCGGATAAAGTCAAGGTTTCACCAAATGGCACAAATGCGAATGCCTCAAGCAGGCGCTGCCAATTACCTAGCACCTGCTCTTCAGCACGACGGAAAATCGGGCCTTGCAGTTGTAGCATCTGTAACTAAACCATTCATCATCAGTCAACATTATCATGCATCTTACCGTTTTCCTTTCACTTTATCACACTTGCTGTGCACACATCGATGCTGAAAGAATCGATAACGAAAACCATCAGAGACGTCGTTTGCATTCATTTACTTATGAGCCGCCGCAGTACTTACCGTGCATCTATAAAATGAGCTTGCAGTTTCTATTTGGAACCGCATCAAATCGCGATGGAAGTCCATAGTTGCCCCTTAACCACCAGTTATCATGCAATGAAAAGCAGCAGTATCCTCCTGCATGGCATAAGACACGAAACGCGCCGACATGCACAAGCTAAATAACGCAAAGAAACAAAGCACTTACACTGTCTTCATGCCTTAACTATGACGTATGGTGACAGTACGCTTAACTTGCCCTTACCGTTTGCCTGACTATAAAACATCTACCAGTACGTGAGCATGTATATACGGACTTTACCGGGCAACCGACAAGGACAACGCTTTAATCGCTAATCGTTAGAAGGTCGCGCTGTGAATACAAGTGGTCATTTCTTCAATACCTTACGCTTCCGAAACGGGGACCGGAACTCTCAGCACTGGCGGGAACGGGTTTGCGAGCCAAAATCAACCGGCACAGCCAGGAGTATAATGGTAGGGTAGGATATTGCTATGTAGTTTAATGAATTTGTAAATAGTCTAAATAAACGAGTAGCAGGTGTATAAAGCGATCGGTATCTTACAGCTTTTATTACGCTGTAGTTTACTGTTACCTTGGTAGCAGGTCCCCGGATTTTCCAACTGCTTAAATGGGTCTAAAGTCAACCTATGTTATTGGGTAAGTAAATAGTGCCTTCCGTTAATCTGCAAATGAAGCGAAGCCTTTCTAAGGCAGTATATGAAGATTGGTATATGTAAACTGAATGGGAAATGCATGTACTGCTTACTTCACATGGTACTAGGTGAAGCAGTTTTCTGCGTAACTCCTAGGCAGAAATTCTGGAGTTCTCCGGGAAATAGGTGGGCAATAACGGAAATGGCTGTGAGAATGTTGTGTAAATCACAAGGTAAACGGATGTGGCACAAATAGGCAAGTAACCGTGCGGTAGGCGCATACATAATTACAAAACAGCCTTGTTACGGAACGCGTATTTGTAAAAGAAAAGTAACGCGGAAGCCTCAGTTGCATGTCTGAATGCCTGGAGAACAGTAAGTTAAGTGATCTAAAGTGAATGGGAAGTCAAAATGCATGTCGGTCTCTGGTCAAGTTGTGGTGCCTTAATGCTCGCAACGGCGGAATGAGATTTCATAGGGTGCATAAATAGTTGAGGAAGCATGCTATTTATATACATATATATATATATGGGATTGCGGTTAATAATGCGTACATTTCTGTGTACACAATGCTGTATGAAAATGAATGCATAAATTTATTTACGTTTCTATGAATTGCTAATTTTGCACATTTAACATGAAAAGAAATGGAATTGCTCCTCCCTCAATTTATCCATGCTTATGTCCTTATGTTGGAAGACATTTTACACGTATTATGGTATCACTGATAAGCAGTATTATGCAATTTAAAAGGACGGCACGTTATTAGTCCCCGCTGAGATTGACTAATGCAATTCCCCGCAATTGGATGTCAACGGACCAAAGTATTCGTTCTTTTCTTTTCAGCAATATATTGGACCTTATCCATACGTGATTGAGTAAAGAATTAATCATGTGCCTGCCAATTTTCAGGAAGTTTAACCAGTATCTGTAATTGTACATCTCAAAGTAGCAGGAGCAGAATAAGTAGGTTACGCATTTCATGAATAACATAATACAGTTAGTACGAATAATACTAAAGAAAATTTATTGGATGCAGTGTACGCGGACGCTACATGAAGCACAGCGCGTAATACTATGGCGAACGAATAAGGAAGGAAATCAATGAATATGCTTGCCATGTTTTCGTACAAGTAGCCCGCAAATATACGCAGGACTCTATGCAGCTTTATGTTGCTGCGAACGTGACGGGTACATAGTAAGGCCATATACTTGCTACACAGGTGGTATCTGTTTGTGCACTCAAGCGGACTCCATTGTTGGCCGCGGTTATTTGCATGAGCGCTGCATGGAAAAGTATCATAGGTCCTATAGCAATGGTCACAAAGTCATTAAACAGGTACCCATTTTTGACTTCAAAGCAGTAAATAAAAGGCGCTTAGTAAGCCTGCGTAAGCTCCACAGGGGAACCTAATTATGGCCACCAGCAACTCCTTTGTTATCGGCTTCTGGAGCCTACATGAATGGCCTTTACTTAGTCTAAGTGCGTTCCATGATATTTGCAGCAATTTAGTCACCAGGGAAGCCTCACGCACTTGCTGCGCATGCCTTGAAGGCTTGATTTTAGTAATGCTAAATTGGTCGCAGAGCATTGGTGTACTTACCGGCACCAGCATATCCGCAATTGTTGGAACCATAGTCCTTGAATTAAGGCGGGCACTAAGCCCATAATGGCCTTGCAGCGGTGGCATGGTAATCACTGCTAACGAATCAAATATGAATGTATCTGTACGCCACTAGGAATGGTTTTTACGTTGCCTGTAGCAACGGCAGCAATTTCGCCACTAGGGACTGGGCAACGATTGGTCTCACACGCCTACATGACGGATGCTTCAAAATTAAATATATAGGTATATTTCTAGACTGGCTAGACGCTGCGCCCGTAAGGGATCAGATCATTGTTTACAATAATCCTATGGGTGTGAGTATTTGTTCCTTGTTAGCAATTATGACCGCATTGACTTTGTTAGGTGTATAACTGTTGGGGTTGTGCGCACCTTGAAATTCTTCTGGGTCTCAGGCGATATTGGGCTCCTTGATTTTGTTTGTTGTGAAAGTTGCGCAGAGCCGTAGTTGTGCATGTTTCCTATGGAACCAGGATCCAATGCACCACAAGTTCACTACAAATTTTCGGACTATTTCGGCCCGCTTAGTCGTTATATTTATTGGTGCGCACCTGAAAGGAAGGTTGTGCCCATGTAGCTCTGTAGTTTTTGGTTGTACTTGTGCTGCTCCATTCTTGCATTGTTGCTCTCGTCAGCAAGGTGCGAGTAGAAGCTTGGTGTCCGTGGGTTGGCAAGGGTTATCCGGATATCCACGGGGCAGTGACTTTATTTTGTGACGTAAAGACCGCCACGTCACAGTGTTGTTAAGCAGACATTCGTGGCTTTTATAAGGAGAAGGCTTGCCAGTAAGTCTCACGGTGATGGCATCATAATCGGCACGGAAAGGACTCCGCTATAAGCACATTGCGCCTCCATAACCAGTGGTTATGAAATGCAAATAATTCGCACAGCAGACATTATTAGCTCTACGAGGGAAGCCGCAGTGGTAGCCTTAGGCAGTGCGACAAATAAAACTCAAGAAATGGGCTGGTAACGCTACTGCTGCAAATTGAATGGTGTCATATGACTTTTCCTTTGTTTCCGTCATTGTATGCATCTGCGTTGGATGCATTATGCTGAGTAATTGTGGCAATATGGGAATGTTAACGGAAAAGAGACACAACTGTAACGCTGATGTCTGTACCGAATCCGAATATTCACGTCATCATAGGGGGCGTGTGGGGCGATCTTGACTCACAGCGCGAACACAGAGGAATGGTTAATGGAACTGTGTTCCCTAGGCACACATGAAAGCAATATGCATAGATGTAACGCGGGGTTGACTTGCTTAATCACATGGAAGCGATGTAACGCACCTCCCGGTAGTAGAGTGTATCGTTCACTTCATCCACGTCTCAGCCAACATTACCAGGAAAAATCCCGTAGTTCGGTGATAAACGTATGATAACCTTTCATTGCGGTGCCACCTATCAACCGGAAACGAGCGTACATACGGAAGACTGCACCATCGAAGCTAATAATACCACCAGTGTCAACTTTTCGTGCTGACATTTTCACTTACCTTGTCTGGAAGTTGGTTTCGGAAATAGTGTAGTGACCCTTGCTGCCACATCGGAACCACTGCAATACTGTGGTTTGCGGACAGGCGGAGGAAGTATTTCACACCAGCAGCCCCAGACAGCATACAAAACTGATAGCTTCAAACAACGTGCTTACCGGCTGTTGTCAGCTTGGCACTGCACACCTTTTGTGTCGCGGGCCAAGGTTAATATGCAATGCTGTACTTCAGTAAGCACGAAATTTGGCCTACATTTGCAGTATTGAGTCACTGCAGAGTTGGTAAAGGTAACTTACTGGTTAATGCATCAGTTATCTCCTGTTCAGTGTTTCCGGTGCAAATGTGTTTAGTAATGACCAAGGCATGGTACTATGAGTGATAAGCCGTAACTAACGCGTTTGTTAGTAAAGCGCAAAAAGTGGAACTGCAAACTCTTTGTTGGCTGAAAATCCAGAGAAAGGTTACGACAGCAGTTGCACACAGTATCCAAGTCTATTGTCCAGTACTTTATTCGGTGGACGATTACGGATCCATCCACTGAGCTTATGTCCCAGTGCTCCAACTGTTGCAAGCCGTCCGGTGTTTTCATGGTGCTTGCAGAGGGTAAAACGCATTTCTATAGGACAGATGGCGGCCCTGAGAAGGGCCGTGGGATTGTGCAAGCAGACATGGATACTGGCAACCAGTTACCTTTCGGAACTTCACATGTAATAGTGTCAGGAATCAGCCCAAACTCGTTCCACATAGCGATGTCATAAGTGACAGGTGAATTGAAATCGGAGTATATACCTTTAAGTCACTTAACTGTGTAAAGCGGAGGCTGCGGTGTTACTTTGGAAGCTGGGTAAGGCAGCGGCAAGCAACAATTCCAAGCATTGTTACCATTTCTGTTGAAGGGTAAGTGAATAAAAGATACACACTTTAGTGGTATCATGATGCCACATGTTACGGCTGGTGGCCATGTCAGCGGCTTACGCTACACAACACGGCGACGTGGGGGAGGAGGTAGCGAGTGTGTTACGTGGGCTGTAATCGGAATAATTCGACCGCCACACCGTGAGAGTCGTCTGCTTTCATGTGCACGTATGAGAAAGAAAACCCGTGGTATTCCGAAATGAAAGCTTGAATCCTAGAAGACAATACTTAGGTGGAAAGGAAATGTCATGCAATCAGTAAAACAGTGGTGACGTGTTCACTGACTTGGTATCCCTAAGGAATGTAGCGAAAGGTATTTCTACCGCGCAGTATCATGTCTATGCACTTTCTGACAGGGGCCCACACTACGAACTTTATCTGTACTACTCCCGCTCTTGATGCTGCTAATCATGTTACCATGTACAATTTTACAATATGCTGATCATGCCCAAAAGGCGTGCCTTGTCGAGAATAAAATATTTATTTGTTTATTAACTTTCTTCGGCGCTGCCTGGCCCAACAATCCTCGTGGTGTCAGGTAAGTGGTCGGGTTTTTCCCGTTACAACAAATGGTTCAGCTGCTATATTCCCGGACGTGGTGGGTTTTCGCCAAACAAGTGTTATCCTTATAAATGCCACAAATGTTAATTTAAGTACGCTGCTTAGTGGCGGTTGTGACCCGCCACTAAATAAAATCACTGCCCCTGGACTCCCCTTGAGAGGCATTGCACTACAAGATTGCGTTGGGCCCCTGGTCCCTCCAGGACGAAAAGGCACTCTGGTTGCCGTCCGAAAGACGATGAAATTATTCGGCTGGGTACGCGTGCTGAAATGGCTAGGAGCCCACTTTAGTGGCGGTCATGCTATGCGTTTCTTTGTCCCACCCCATCCCTCGTAGACATCACTCCAACCAAGCTCTCACTAGTTAGCCTTATACAAGTTTGCCTATTAACGTTTTTGCAGCATGGTAGGCAGCTGGTAACTTACCGGGACGATGCTATCCATTACTTGTAGCTCAGCTGCCTTATACCTGTTGCATTTCCCGTTTTTTTCTTTCATTATTGCGGCACAGTAGCTGAGGTGTTCTCCACCTCTACCTAAGGTATAGAATGCTGACGTTGATGACGTGGTTCCATGCTGCATTGCCGCTGGTACTGGTATACCAGCTTCCGCTTTTATCACTCTTCCGTACGCTATCGTTTCTCCATGTATTTCACCGGGAGGCGCAGCAAACGTGCCCTGCGGTTGCTCAATGAGAATGCCTCTTAGCGCTCGGTTAGCCAAGCCTACCAGGACGCACTGCATACCAAAATTTTGATGTCTTATCCTAGTGACACTGAGCTTCTGTTGAATGGTATCTGAGCCACCATGCAGGAACATCTGCTTGGGGCACTATAAATCGTCACTGCACCGGTCACCACATATCCGAGAGATTGCTGAACTTATCGCAGTCCAGAGTAAACCTCTCTGTCGCACCTTAGCACAATGTGATTACAGGGCTATTACGCTCGACGTAAAGCGGAGCATAACTGCTGACAAGGAAGCTTGTTGGAGCAGTACGGCTCAAGAAATGGAGGAAGCGGGGATGGCCGCATAGCGAGTCAAGACAGTTCACGCTGTGCTCAAGCTGGAACAGACTGCTTAAAGCCGGCAGCATCTTTGGCGACAGAAGGCAGTTTCCATCCCTCTGCAAGGGCTTGTATGCAAGAGTACCGTAAAGGCCCTGCAGCGGTATCACAGTGACGCTTGGACCATTCGGTCTGAATATCTGAAGCCCCTTCAAGGGCTTGACCAGCGTTGCCCGCGAAGTCTTGTTGGTGTTCGATGGCGCCGGCATGTCCGGTACGAGGATCTGTGTACGCGAATACTACCAGGCATAGAGGACAAGCCTGGACGCAGTATTCCTAGTGCAACCTTACAAGAGCAGAAAATAGTCTAACGAAGATTTCGCTAGTCATGAGCTCGAAGGAAGCTTTGCAAACAGCTGTCGTCCAGTGTTCACGGGACTTATTGTCTGATGACAGCAAAACTCTGTGGTCAGATTGGAGGTGAACCCGCGGTACCTCGTTGCCGCCAGGCAAACAAAGTGTCGGCGGATCATTCGGACCAACGCGTAAAAATGAACATTTTGCTAAATTAATGTGCGAGTGCCATAAAAGGGACCAGTCCAAAAGTCGATCCAGGGCCCTTGGTAGGGTCAGTGGATTAATCGGATCGCTAATGGTGAAGCAGCGCTTCAAGCCATCAGCACATTAAATATTTCACACCCAAGTCATCGGGCAGGTCATTAACGTAAAAAGCGAAAAGAAGGGAGCCAAGGACTGAACTTTGCGGAACGCCACTGAGAACACACTGGCGGAAGGAGAGGCTTGAACCTACCCGCACACACCTTTTCTTTTCGATTGGGTAAGCTGAAATGCATCGTAAGAGTGGTCCAGAAATACCGTAGGACTTCAGCTAGTACAAAAGGCGAGAATGTGGAACGGTGGCAAAAGCTTTGAAAAAGTCAATGCACAGCGCGTCCACTGCCTTCCCGTGATCCATGGCGCTGGCCCATTGTTCACGAGCCGTTACCAAGTTAGTGAGGCAAGTATAGCCCTTAGAAAATCCGTGTTGAGCCGGATTAAGCAAAGTTAACGCTCTCAACTCTTCTTCGGGAGTGGCCTTCACGGGTTTTTCCAACAACGTGACCAGCACGCTCGTCAAACTGACTGGTCTATAATTATCAAGGAGGTGCTTATCAACTTTCTTAAAAATGGGACCTACAATAACCTTCTTCCAGTCATTGGGAGAAAACAGCTGCGTAGAGACTACAAAAGGTTGTGCAGTCGGACGACAAAGTTTATCAGCCGACTCGTACAACAGTTTGGGATAAACAGCTTCCCCACCGACAGCTTTACTAGGATTTAATTAACCTCAGAAGCAAGAGCACGTGAGTCTCTGTTATGGAAACCTCCTTCAAGTGGGAGCCCTCAGTAACTTTTGCCTACAGGCTAATATGCGGTAGCTACGACTCTCGAACGTGAACCCCAGCACACTGTCCTCCGATAAAACAAGCTTTCTCGTGATCTGTGACTGCAGCCATGCCAACAGGGCCAAACAACACTGGGATGCGCGAGTTTACGGTGCTTTGCCTTTTGACATGCGTGAAGAAGCGTTTCGGGTATGATGGGGTTGTAGAGCAAGCTCTACATCATGCTGTAGGCGAGCACCACGTAGATGCTGCCTGCAGGCATTTCAACCCTCACAATATCGCTTGAAGGTGCATAATAAAAAAGCAGATGCGTAAGTCCGCCAACGCCTGGCATTTTCCTTAAGTTATTTGCATACATCAGAAGCAAACCAAGGTGGTTTTACCTTCGTTTTATTCCTGCCAGGCAGCGGTATATGGGAGAGAAAGAGCTCGCTGAAGTGTGATTTAAGTCTGTCCCAGGCCGTTTGAATTTCCTCACTTTCTATAATGCCACAAGGCGGATTTGAGTCCTTGGCTTTCCTTATCTGAAAGTCCGCACGCCATATATTTAAAACTCTGTCGGGACGATTATTAATCTGACGACTAAGGGCGCAGGTAAATGAGAGACAAGCGTGGTCGCCAGCACCAACAGGTGGATTGTATACAATATCCGTGACAAAATCAATGGGTTTAGTGGAAGTCAGGTCCAAGAGCGACGGGTTCTGACCCAACCTGAATCTACTACGCCGATCAACATACTGATGCAGGGAAGCAAGCAAGACCCGCTCGAGAAGCACGATAGCCAAACACCTGGTAACAGCGCCGCAGGAACTCTTCTGCCAGTCAACGTCGAGAAGATTAAAGTCCCCATCACTAAACACTTATTTGCCGCATGTTCACGGATGAAATCAACGAGACTTATAGCAACGCTGCCGTGGCTTTTATAGACCAGCACAATTTTAAGTTGCTCCGTGACAATACACAGGTTAACTGCGGGTACCTCAACATCACCGTCTGGTGATCGGACACTATACGTCTTAAAGACAGCAAGTGCGAAGTTAACGTACAAAGCAACGCAACCTCCGCGCCGATCAGAGGTGCGGTCAAATCTGGGCAGTGCGTAGCCTGGCAAGCACAATTCGCTGTCCGGGATGTCGGTGGACAACCACGTTTCAGTGAATGCGAGGTCATCTGGATGGCAGTCCTCGACAAGTGCGCCGACGACGCACAACGTGTTGCGAAGGCTACGCACGTTCCTTAAGATCACCTGATGGAATTCAGCAATGTGAGTGCGGGATCGTGCGCCACCAGAACCGGCTCTGGTAGGGCGGAAGTGGACCGCCGGCTCACCACCCGAAAACCCACCAATAGGAAACCATTTTCTTCTGCTTCACGGCGGGCTTTAAGATCTTTCACAGCTTCCCGCACTTTCGACTTTCCGCCAAAGGGAGGTCTGAATGAACAATGACACCATTGCCCTTGAGCTTAAAGGCGAAAAGCAGAAGTGTTTGGCGCTCCTCCGGCGTGGACGGTACAACTCGCAACAAGCGAGAGCGAGACTTGTCAGCTGGCAGGTTACCGAGTCTGGTTAGTTTGCGCACAGTCACGCCGGGGAAACCGGGCGGTTGGAGTTTGGTAACACATGCTAAGCCACTGAGGGTCAGCTAGCATACGGTCTTTTGGGGGAACAGCAGGTGACTCATTGGCGTTTCTGAAAGTAAAACTGCAATCGGTATACGAGTCTCCGCGACGCGGTGTACTTACCGAAAGCTCCATGGACGCCAGTGGTTTCAGTTTGGCGTCTTATTTTCTAGACGCTAATGTCGTAGACGTTTTCAGAAGTCATGTTTCCGTAGTAGAAAAATTTTAGGGGAATGGGGATAGGGCACTCGACGGACCTTTCACGTCTGCCTTGGGTTATGTCGCTTTTTAAACCCTCTTGCGCTTTGTTCCACAAGGGCAGAAGCCTGCTGCTCCCCTTCGCTAACAGCCGAATCAACCAAGCTACCGGAGGGTTCGTTAGTAATAGGGTCGTTGCTAACCGGTAACTTGACCTTTGACAGTGAACAAACGGATGCAAGGTCTGCCAACTTGCCAGTATCTTCTACTGTCACTTGACAGAGAAGACCTGAGTGTTCTGGGCCCTCCACAATCCATGCAACTTTCCTGTCTAGCGAGGCAAGCCGAGACAGAAAACCTTTCAGAGAAACGAGACTGCTCTTTGCTGGCGTGTGACGTTCAGTCCTGCCCAAAGAACAGTCACTACAACGGAAGAGTAAACTCTAGCTACGGGACGGAAGAGCATACTGTCCACGACGCGAGCCAATACAGGCCTCATGAAACCTACGGTTATAAATATCGCACTGACTCACAGTCTGTGTGT